>OZ037940.1:18933783-20133783 GCA_964035585.1 Polytrichum formosum | reverse complement strand
TGTTTCGCCCTTCACAAAGTGGGAGACATTCTTCTCAGTGTTTGGGCCTATAGATGTTTTTGTCACCCTGATCAAAACAATGACTCCTATCCTGGAGCCCGCAACCAATAAACCCACAACCAAGGTGCGCTCTCACTTCCTCTTCATTTTGTTTTCTAGCACACTAGTTAGTAACTTATTGAAATTGCCTTCGAAAGTTAAACATTCAAACACAATATTCAAAATTTTGAGAGAGTGGGGGTCCTCTCAAAATAATATTGTCCATTTGTCAACCTAAAAGTCATGTTAGGTTGATAAATACTAGATTATACTTCAGATGTGTAGTTTCCATTAAAATGAGAGTATGTTGAGCTGGGGAATCGACTCATTTAGGTTGAGTCGACCTAAATGAGGACAATATGTTAGTCAATTTAGGTTGAGTCGACCTAAATGAGGAAATATGTTAGTCAATTTAGGTTGAATCGACCTAAATGAGGAAATATGTCAGTCAATTTAGGTTGAATCGACCTAAATGAGGAAATATGTCAGTCAATTTAGGTTGAGTCGACCTAAATGAGGACAATATGTTAGTCAATTTAGGTTGAGTCGACCTAAATGAGGAAATATGTCAGTCAATATAGGTTGAGTCGACCTAAATGAGGACAATATGTTAGTCGATTTAGGTTGAGTCGACCTAAATGGTCAATTTTAGGCAGCACATTACTCCGCAATTTACGGCAGGAAATCAAATGTTTTTTTTTTTCTTGAAATCTACAACTCTCCACTAGTTTTCACTTCATTCTTGGATTAATAATTTGCTTTATGTACTCTCAATTCACTGGAAAACTCTCAAAATTTTGAATATTGTGTTTTCACTAATTTCCATTGTGCTCAGGGTTGTCTATCCCGCCGTTGTGACGGTGTCGTGCCGTCACGACGTGTCGTGTCGTGACGGACCCCTCCGTCACGACACAATAGGGTCCACGTAGGGTCAACATAGGGGGAGCCGACTAGGGTGGGTAAAATACTTACCTTCTTGCCAAGGTGGCGTCCTATGTGGCAGAAAACGTCGACGTGGATGTGCATATTTCCCCTGCCACGTAGACCATTTTGCCATTGTGTTTATCATTGTGTTAAAATCAAAGTAATAAAATATTACTAAGGAGGGTGTGGGGCGGATGGGGGCGGACGGGGAAGGGGGGTGGAGCGGACGGACGGGGGGGTGGTGCGGACGGTGGATGGGGGTGGAGCGGACGGACGGGGGTGTGGAGCGGACGGGGGAGGGGGGGGTGGGGCGGACGGACGGGGGTGGAGCGGACGGGAGAGGGGGGGGGGGGGTGGGGCGGACGGAGGAGGGGAGGGGCGGACGGAGGAGGGGGATGGAGCGGACGGGGGAGGGGGGTGGAGCGGACGGGAGAGGGGGGGGGGGTGGGGCGGACGGACGGGGGTGGAGCGGACGGACGGGGGGGGTGGAGCGGACGGGGGAGGGGGGGTGGGGCGGACGGACGGGGGTGGAGCGGACGGGAGAGGGGGGGTGGGGCGTCCCACCCGTCCGCCCCGCGTTCCCTCCCGTCCGCCACACGTTCCCCACCGTCCGCTCCTCGTTCCCTCCCGTCCGCCCCACGTTCCTCTCCCGTCCGCACGCGTTCCCTCACGTCCGCTCCACGTTCCCTCCGTCCGCCACACGTTCCCCGTCGTCCGTACCCTGTTCCCATCCTGTCCGCACCCGTTCCCTCCCGTCCGCCCCGCGTTCCCCCCGTCCGCCCCGCGTTCCCCCCGTCCGCTCGGAGTTCCCCTACGTCCGCTCCGCGTTCCCTCCCGTCCGCTTTCCGATCCCTTCCGTCCGCCCGCGTTCCCTATCGAGTTCCCTTCACGTCCGCTCCACGTTCCCTCCGTCCGCCACGTTCCCTCCGTCCGCCCGTTCCCCTCCCGTCCGCGCCTCGTTCCCTCCCGTCCGCCCGAGTTCCCTATCGCGTTCCCCACCCGTCTGCTCCTCGTTCCCTCCGTCCGCCCCCACGTTCCCTCCGTCCGCCCCCTAGTTCCCGCCCGTCCGCCCCTAGTTCCCACGTTCCCCATACGTCGTTTTCGTACCCTAAACCCTAATTCCGACCGGGATCCCATAATGATTGGGCTCCTCGTTGCCTATATAAAGCCGTGAGGCTTTAGTTCCTACCACTTTCCTCTCCTCCCACCACATAGGGACCCGAGACCTTGTTGCGTCCCAAAGGACAGCATCACCGCGCGGGTCTCAAGGGGTTTGGGAGGGCAGGGCAAATTGTGGGGGAACCCTCGCAATTTTTTTCTTCAGATTCACTCGCTCCCGTGATTTTTATCACGAGAGATTTTCACACTCACTTATTCACGTGATTTTTATCACGACTCATTTTCAGATTCACTCACTCACGTGATTTTTATCACGATGGAGGGGGAGGGCATTGCTCCTTACGAGAACGAGGATTTGAGGGTGCACCGTGCTTGGCTCGTAGGCAATGCATCGGCGAATACTGCCGAGGGTACGGGAAGCGATCCTGGAAGTGGAAGTACTGCAGCACGTCCACCACGTCCAGATCCCTTTCAGTTTGACGAAGAGTTCTTGGCTGTTGGTCATTCGGGAGGCAACCAAACACGGGGAAGCCGTGGAACACGTGGGAGTCGGGGAAACAGTGGACATAGAGGGAGAACTGGAAGGGGACCAAGCTCAGGCAGTTCCACAGAAATACATGCACCGGCTCGTTCGGAGAACGTGCCACCACAATCTCCGACACGGCGGACATCAAGACCGGAGAGCCCTGCACGTGATGTACCTCAGGGTTCGGAGCAGACTGAAAGACGGGGATTAAAATGCCCAGCAGTTTCGGAAGGGACGGAGGACGGGTCCGCGGCATCGGGTTCGCAATCAAAGAAAAGGAAACATAGAGGCAAACGCGACCCGCGGACCGATGAGGCTCGAAATCATTGCAGGATCGTGTTGTTGGATTGGTTTAGAAGTAACAGCATGGTTTATTTGGAGAAAAAATACCTCAATGATGGTACAAAGGGTTTAGAGTTGGCGAGGAACGAGTTGATGCTTATTCTCACGGAAGCCACGTCTGGACCGGAGTTTGAGGAAGCTAGGGGCATGAGCGATTGGAACACATGGATTGAAAAACAAGCTGTGGAAGCAATCTACAATCCAACGATGTCATATGAGGCTATGCATCCTGGAGAGGGAAGTAGTGGTGGGAGGAGGTCCGAGCTGTACATTAAGCTAGAGAATTGGAAAAGAGGCGTAATAGCAGCAAAAGGCACATCCGCCCGCAACCTTCCCGTTTTTATTGACAGGCAGCTGGCAGACAACATTGCCACTCAGGGCCGGCAGGGTGTCATATGGTTGCCTAGGAATGTGGAGATCAAACCCTTGGATAGGGAAATCTTCCAAGGGACCTTCGGAGTGGTGCGGAGAGTCACAATTCATGGAGCATCATTCATCCCTAACTGGATAGAGTGGGCTGGGAAGACCATGAAGGCCACGAATAGTCTGGAGAACCGAAAGGAGCGTTCGGTTGAAGCATTGGCATGCCCAGTAGATCATCCTGGGATAATCAAGCTACAATACCTCCACACGAAAACATACGAATCCTATTCGATGTGGTGGAATGGAGGCTCCTTGAAGAACATGAGGGTCTATGACCACCAAGTTCCGGAAACCCACGAGCGCACAATCCTTCAAATGCCTGGGGCAGACTTTGAAGCACGGAAACGGTTGGTTGTATATCGAAGGCATCGAGCTTATTTGGCATGGGCTCTAATGTGCATTGTGGATGTAGTGCACAAGCATGACGTGTTGCACAATGACCTTAATCCCAACAATGTCATGCTGCATTTCCCACAAGACCGTGAGAACACGGTTTTCATTGGTGTGTGTGATTGGGGGATGGCATCATGGGGAGATGAAGACGCACCCTCCAACTATGGAAAAGAATCAGTGGATGAGATGAACAAGCACCGCATAAAATACAACTGTGCTGGTCCAGAATTATTCCATGTACGAGGGCAGCGTGGAACATCTACCTCTCCGGTGAGGATGGCTCGGAAACATAGGCACACGTTTCTCTCGGAGTCCTTCTCAGTGGGTGCTTTGGCAAAGAAGATTTATGCCAGGGATTCGACTTCCTCGTTGTTTCAGCTAAACAGTGATCCAAATGGCTTGAAGATGCGGTTTGAGATAGCATTGGATGCATTGACGAAGCCCAATCCAGCGGAAATGTCAACCATCACACACGTAGTGAACATGTTGAAGTCGCCTCCATACAACATGGTTAACCCGACAATGTGCTTCCGTGACACTGCAAAATAGTTTTTTTTTGTTTTCTTTGCAGCAATTTTGGATCATACCAATTTTGTAACCGTTGGAGATGTAAATAAAGCCATCATTTTTTCATACACAACTTGTATATTGTATGAGATTTATGGATCTTAGTGCAATGTTCATACTCCATGAGGATTTTTGCTTCATAATCGAGAAGAAGTCTATGGGAGACTAACCAAGGTTCTCGCCTCTCGTGAGGCCACATCATTCTTTCACATCGTTGTTATCACATCCATGTGCTAAGTTCAAGTTAACTATAGTTGTTCGTGATATGTCTTGCCAAAATGCAATTACCTATATTTATTCTAATTTTGGTATGCCACAAAATGTAGTCAACTATAGTTATATCTAGTTAACTAAAGTTGAGCACAATGTTGCAATAGTTATATCGGTTGTACACGTGATCCTAAACATCTCTAAATGTTCTTTCTTGTACTCCACACATATTGCACACATACTTCACAATTGCTTATATTTATATTTATATAATTCACAATCACTTTTTTTTGGAAGTTTGGACATAGTCTCGGTTTTTTGGCTCTCAAAAATTCATATGAAGTCCAAAAAATGAGTTCTTGGTATCCATGGATAGGTAATGAAGTCCTCTACAAGAATATGCAATAAAAGTCCTCTACATAATAATCCCCCCATCCACATAATAAAGTACACTAAAATAGCAATAATCAACTAAGGGTGAACGTAAAGTGGTTAAAAAAATTTCTCTTGGAACTGAGAAGTGGATGCATAGTTTCATATTGCTTTGTGCTTGTTTATCTCAACAGAAACTGTTCGGTTGGTGAATTAAAAATAAATAAATAAATCATAGAAGTGGTACAACATATTATACAAGTCATAACTTTATTATTGCGACAACGTTACAAATGCCCTTTATTAATCATATACATGAACAAACCATGCAAACTATAATATTCCACTTCATTCCGTCATCCCAACCTCGTAGATGCTCCTGGCTTCCGGCGAGGCTCCATTTTTGGAAGAGGATTCGGCTGAAGTAAATCAAAATAGCTAATCGTTCGGTCTTTCATCCGTTTCTTCAATGGTAGCCGATGAGGCGACAATCCTCTCCTCTTCTTACGAATAGACATAGTCTTTGAAGATTCCCCCGCTACCTTGACTATTTCAATGTCGATTGAAGTCTCCTCCACATCCACATCCACATCCACATCCACATCCACATCCACATCCACATCCACATCCACATCCCCGGGCTTCTCCAAAATATCTGCACACAAATCAATTAGATCATTTAGATCTCCACCCACGCATTGTGTGTGGTCCTTCTCCACCGCATCGATCTCAAAGTTGTCTGCATATCGTCGTTGTTCCTCCGCCGCCCTCATCCTCCAAGCTTGTGTAGATTGTGAGAAGGGAGTCATGACATACTCATCACGAAATCGATCCCTAGCACTTCTCTCATCTCTCTCACGCTCGGGTGTTGCATTGAATGGAATATGGGGATCGTCTAAATTGTGTATCTCCTCATCGCATTCTACACCCTCAAACATGACTCTCCCCTTTCCCATCCTATCCATGATACTCTACCTTCGTTATATGTATGAGTCTCAATGATCTACTTATATATTGACCTCTAAGGACTTGATGACCATGACCAATAATTGATGTAATCCAATATGTAGAGGATCCAATTCTCGTTAGTAAGATAAAGTCAACGCAATCGGAATAAAAATAAAGTTGGTTAGGTTAAAAATGTACACTTTTGAAAAAATCTTCCGACATCCGCATTGGAAACCTCTTTGATACCTCTTTGAACTTTCCATATTTGATTAGTTATCCACTCATTCAACAAATCACCAATTTGTGCTTCAATCATAGTGGTTCATATGGTTTCATAACCGATGTCACCCATCCGAATGCACTTTCCTTCAATAAATCATTAATTTGTGCTTCAACCTTAGTGGTTCATATGGTTTCATAACCGATGTCACCCATCCGAATGCACTTTCCTTCAATAAATCATTAATTTGTGCTTCAACCTTAGTGGTTCATATGGTTTCATAACCGATGTCACCCATCCGAATGCACTTTCCTTCAATAAATCATTAATTTGTGCTTCAACCTTAGTGGTTCATATGGTTTCATAACCGATGTCACCCATCCGAATGCACTTTCCTTCAATAAATCATTAATTTGTGCTTCAACCTTAGTGGTTCATATGGTTTCATAACCGATGTCACCCATCCGAATGCACTTTCCTTCAATAAATCATTAATTTGTGCTTCAACCTTAGTGGTTCATATGGTTTCATAACCGATGTCACCCATCCGAATGCACTTTCCTTCAATAAATCATTAATTTGTGCTTCAACCTTAGTGGTTCATATGGTTTCATAACCGATGTCACCCATCCGAATGCACTTTCCTTCAATAAATCATTAATTTGTGCTTCAACCTTAGTGGTTCATAAACCCTAAACCCTAAACCCCTAAACCCTAAACCCTACGTCATTCCAAATTACTACCACATATGTGCCATTGATTTGTTCTCACACTCATGTAGAAGTGTTTCCATACATGGTTTGAGGGTTTAGGTTCCTAGCTTTCCAACGAACCCACCTGCTTTTTTTTTCGATGCCTACATTTTTTTCATTATAATAATCAATCATTGACAAGATCTTGGCCGTTAGATTGGAGGGGTTATTTTGAGCAAGTAATAAAGTGGCATGCTCCTTTGAGTTTGGACTTTTGGGCTTGGCCTTTGGAGGCTTCACACTATGCCCAACTAAGGCTACCCTTACTATATTTTATTGGCTATTTAGGGTTCATTTCTTTGGACTCTCAACAAAGTTGGGCCGCTCAATCGCACTTTGATCCACTCCCAAGGGTTAACATTTATAGATGGTGACTATAGTGTCCGTTTTTTGGCTCTAAAAAATTCATATGAAGTCCAATTCATATGTGGTCGCAATTCTACGCTGTTCCCCTGCCGCCCCGTTCCCTCCGTCCGCTCCGCGCTCCCCACCCGTCCGCTAATCGTTCCATCTTTCATCCGTTCCCCCCCGTCCGGTCCACGTTCCCCACCCGTCCGCCCCGTTCCCCTCCCTTCCGCGCCACGTTCCCTCCGTCCGCGCCTCGTTCCCCACCGTCCGCTCCTCGTTCCCATACGTCCGCTCAGCGTTCCCCACCCGTCCGCCCCGAGTTCCCTCCGTCCGCTCCTCGTTCCCCACCGTCCGCTCCTCGTTCCCCACCGTCCGCTCCTCGTTCCCACCCGTCCGCTCATCGTTCCCCACCCGTCCGCCCCGCGTTCCCTCCCGTCCGCGAACATGGAGCGGACGGGAGGGGAACATGGGGCGGACGGGGGGAACTGACGGCAGGGGAACGCGGAGCGGACGTAGGGAACGCAGAGCGGACGGCAGGGGAACGCGGAGCGGACGGAAGGGGAACGCGGAGCGGACGGCAGGGGAACGCGGAGCGGACGGCAGGGGAACGGTGGCGCGGACGGGAGGGAACGCGGGGCGGACGGGTGGGGAACAAGGAGCGGATGGGTGGGAACGAGGAGCGGACGGGATGGGAACGAGGAGCGGACGTGTGGGAACGAGGAGCGGACGGGTGGGATCGATGAGCGGACGGGATGGGAACGAGGAGCGGACGGGATGGGAACGAGGAGCGGACGGGATGGGAACGCTGGAGCGTATGGAGAGGAGCGTACGGAGGGGAGCGTGGGAGCGGACGGGGGGGAACGCTGGGGGCGGACGGGAGGGAACGGGTGCGGACGGGGGGGAACGCTGGGGGCGGACGGGAGGGAACGGGTGCGGACGGGGGGGGACTCTGGGGCGGACGGGCGGGAACGGGTGCGGACGGATGCGAACGGGTGCGAACGGGTGCGAACGGGTGGGGACGCGGGAGCGGATGGAGGGGCGGACGGGGGTATATAAGTGGAGGGGACCACTTACATACCTTACTCCACTCCTTCTGGGCGCCCAGACAACCCTCCTCTAACACAGAGTGCGGGGTAGCGGGGCTCTCGGAGGAGTTAAGGATCCCTTTTTTGGGATCCTTTTACACTACTTTTGGCAGGTTGTGGCAGGTTTTGGCAGATCCACGTGGCCGTTATTTGGCATATTCCTTGTGACGCGCCCAGTCAACTGGCCTCTGCGTGAGCGCCGGTAGCGGGGTGCTCGAAGGGTGTGCCGAATAGTTGAACTTTAATTTTTAGGGACATTTTTGAACTAATTCCACAGCAACACTATTTTGAAGTGTATGCTTGGATATTTTGTAGCACTATTATGAAGTGCAATTAGTATTTTAAAAAGTAGAGTTCTAGATTAGAATTAGAAACTCCAATTTGGGTGGAATTAGAATTAGAAACTCCAATTTTCAGACATGGCAAGTGGAGGAATTGGAGACATGGCAAGTGCAAGTGGAGGATCTAGTTCTGGGTGTTCCAGAGGACATGGACGCAAGGCCGCTGATTTGGAGTGGAATGTTTACGATGATCCCTCCCAAAAAGCCAGGGTAGGTTGGGAGAATGTACCACAACCGTGGTCAGCGAAGACTGCAATGCAGTACGTGGGCTTCCCTCACTTTGATCGGTTGTGGCCAAGACATTGTCACGAGCGACATTGCAAGGCCGTCAATGCGAGCTATACGCAGCTTGAAGACGTGGAGGCAAAATGGAGATTCCTAACGATACTTAGAAGTATCTCCAATTTGGATAGATGGCCCAAGAGTGCAATTCCAAAGTCGGTGGCGTGTATGATGTATGCGGAGCACGTGTTGCGAGTTAGGGTGGATTGGTCAAGTTTGGGTGCTCTGCATGATCAAAAATTTGGGGGTATTGGAATTGCATTCACTAAATGCACAGTTCCGGATATTCCATACACTCCCGTTCCGGAGTGGTTCAGGAAGAATCCTAAACTAGTGGATGAGCCTGGGGCACCAATTCCAGAAGGTCGGGAACCAAAAAAACCACGTACTCGCAAACGACCAGCCAATGACGTGGAGATGGCCATCGAGGAGGCGTTTGAGCATATGGATGAGGAGGGCATGGAGGTAAATGTCGATGTGGTTAACGAGCTGGTTAACCAGGTGGTTAACGAGCTGGTTAACCAGGTGGTTAACGAGGCCCTAAACGAGGTAAACCCTCGTCAACTTGGTGCGGACATGATGGAGAGCAGAATGGAGGCATTGCGCCAGCAACATGCCGAGGAAATTCCGAATTCGTGAGTATAAAGCAAGGATTCTCGAGCTGGAAAATCGACTTGCAACACTTACGATGGGGGAGGCTGGCAGTTCAAGTAGTACACCAATTAACATCCAGTCTTTGGAAGCAGAGAGGGATACAGCTTTACAGGAGGCCATGATTGCAAAGTCACAAGCAACGGACGCATGTACGAGGAATGAAGTAATGCAAGGAAAGATGGAGGCTTTGCAAAAGGAGGTGGTGGACATGCAACAACAACTTCAAGTGGTCAATGAAGTGGTTGTCGATCACGAATCCAAGATTGGCACACTGGAGGAGCAGAATGCAAGGTTGAGGAAATTTCTATCGGATGCGATCGTGGAGCGAACCAATATGAGGACAGGGACATTGCTTTCTATGGCCAAGGCTCGTCAATATGAAGCTGAATTTGAGAGCATCCAGCGAGAATGGAACCGCAATCATAGATTGCGGAACTTGATGCTCACGTCATGGCCAGATCAAGAACATATGTACCCTAGTAGGTGGGATGATGAGGATGACTTGAAATTGCCTAACGGGAGCTTGGATTGGCGGCAACTGATCGACTCCGATCACCATTGGGATGTGACCCAAGTGCATGAATATCCATACAGCATGAGGGGTGAGTTGTTATGGCCGGGTCCACATCCAATGGTCTTCGACGGATCCGTGTGTGGGATTTGCGGCAGTCCATTTGGCCCAGAGGGATGCTTTCAAGTTGGATCGTGTGGGGGCCAATTCCATCCACAATGTCTGATAGTGACAATGATCAGGAGACGGCAATGTCCCCATTGCAGATCACCCTTCCACCCTCGTTTGTACCTCCAATTTGGCCTTCGGGATTACATGCCTAAGGATTGGGTGGTAAGGCCAACGGACTATCCCTTCAACCTTTGCGAGTTTGATGGGACTTCTGTTTAGTGGAATTGGTTATTCAATCGTGCAACGGTTGAACTTTGGAACGATAACAAAGATGGCGAATGGACACAAAATCCACGTCAAATTTTGTATGTTGCAGACGAGTTGTTTCCCAACAAGCCCCCAAACCATGGCATGAAAAGATTTTTGTACCAAACTTTTGGTTGGCATTGGGATGCGACAACCATGCAATTACGGAGAGGCATTCAACCTCCTTTTTACAATGCAAGTGGTGAACTATCAATATCGGAGCATGAGTTGGAAGAAGATGCACATGAGATGCCCATGGAACGGGATTCCCATTGTGAAGCGCACTTAGAGCAGTCGTACCACAAACACAGAACGCAGTTGGAGGCAGTTGAAGCACTCTTGAATAGAGTTACGGATGATGCGGTATTGAGATGGCTAAATGGGGGGCCTAGACCACGTAATGCCACTCCACTGTCTCCTGGAAGTCGTCCATATCTCACCCGTGAAACCACGCGAATGATGGAAGCCGGGGAATCATCACGAGCACGACGAGGATCTACTTCAGCTGCAATAGACCTCGATTCAGATTCGGATTAGGCATTTTTGTAGCATGTTTAGAAAGTTGTATAGGAACGGAGGAAGACTTTGTACACATTGAACATATTTCATGTTCAAAGAATATGTAATATAAAGAGGAGTTACTGACAAGTTGTCATTTCTAAGATCGTGTAAAAGATAGCATATGGATGTCACATGTTTTAATGTTATTCGAAACTTTTAAAAATTCACTTGAATATTTGTAATTCATATGATAGTCTAACCAAAAGTACTATTGACTACATAGTCAATATTGAATACCACATAAAGATATAATTATATAAATATGCAATAAATAATTTTAAAAAACATGCAATAAATAATTTTATTACTATAATAAAATGATACAACTTCGAACGTAACGTTCGCTTTGTGGTCTAAATGTCTTACCGAAGGCCCTAAGGTTGTAACTTGTATCAATTTTGACGGAAGTAATAAATTATGGGAGTACGTGGGAGCACCGAAAGAACACATTTGTGCAAAACCATTACGTTCGAATCCGTACTGTAGGATCATTTGCTTCGACACATCTTGGGTCCTCTTCAGACTCGTCTGTGCTGAAATCATCATCCGTTTGGGGAGTCGTGCTTCGAAGATGCAACTCTCGGTCACGTTGTGAGAAAATTATCCTCTTGGTCGGCCGGGAGCCATCTGCATCATGTATGCCATTTTCATCTAGATGTGGTCTACCCTCATCTTCATTGTAGTCTTCAGCAGTAAACGGAAGCGATCGTCCCTGATACCTCTTCCTAGTACGTTTGACACCTCTCGTAGTTCTCTGGCGCCCTCCACCCGTACCACGACTTGAGTGCACTTCATCTCTACTTCCATCTATAAAAGCATCCCCCGTTGTACTTCCGCCTCCTACTCCAAGACCACCTCTTCCATTGGATTGACTGTGTGGAAGTGAAACAGACGCGGGTGGAATTGCAATTGGTATGTTCTCAACAACATGTCGTCGTACAGAAGGACGACGTGGCGCCTCTATAGTAACATTTCTTGAAACATTGTGCATAGCAACCAAAGTAGCACCCACCGCAGTTGCACGTGAAACACCCAATCTAGAAGTATTGGCAATACTTCGAGTGAGAGGACGATGTTGACCTTGTGCATGCAATTGCACCGTAGAGGTGGATGCAATCCTTTGAAGAGCACGGAATCGAGTTGTAGGCATTTCAGGAACATTGGGCGTTGGATCTTCTATACGATGGTTGGATATGAGGGAGGCATCCATGGATTCAGAATGTACTCGGGTTGGAAGTGGATCATGTTGGACGTGCGTTGGCTCATTTACGGGTAGTACATTGTCGCCTTCACCAAATGAAAGAGAATCGCTCCGATGTTGCAAGGAATCTACTTCAATTCCCACATTCTCACTTGCCTCCATAGCAACATTATGGTCAGATGGAAACCCTTCTCCAGTGTGGAGAGTTTCAACATGCGGTCTTCCAATAGACCCCTCATGATCGTCATGCATTCCGTCGTTATGTTGGGGGACATCCGGTTCATCAAACTCAAACACCCCAAGGTTTCCATCACTACCATTGCCATCCTCATCTTCTGAACCATGATTCTCGGAATCGAGGTCATCCAAATCAAAGTCGATGTCATCAACATTGTTGTCTTCATCATTTCCAGCCCTATCAGTTGGATCCACGTCATCTTCGTTGTCATCTTCTTCGTCAAGGTCATCGTCAGAATAGACCTCATTCAATTCGTACCATTGAGCAGGTCTTGGGCCCCTCCGATGTCGAATGAGCCTACTATTGGTATATATGTAGACGAGGTCCTCAGCACGACTATGCTTCAAGCGATTGCGACTCTTGTTGTGAACGTATGAGTACATGCTCCAATTGCGTTCACATGCGGATGCGGAACATACTTGTGCAAGGATACGTTTTGCTATTGTTTGGAGGGCTTTAGCTCCACCTCCCATTGCATCCCACCATTCATGGAGAGGTGCGGCATGCACGCTCGGGTCAGTAGAATCAGCAAAAGGCCCTCGATTTTCAAGAAAATCTTGGTACTGGTGGAGGATTTGGACATAAGTGTCCTCATCTTGAGCAAGCCTGCGAAGAACTCGATTTAGGATTGTCCTCGAATTGTCATCCTCATGGAGTGGGGCCCAACCACGTAGAAGCGGATTTAACATCGCTCCAGCCCAGTGTAGATCATTCAACATCAACCTCCATCTATTTTGAAACGTTACCATAGCATTTGCAGCAAGCTCAGGGCTTAAGCGAAATGGAGGTTTACTGAATCCACGAATATGGGTTTGTAAATCATGCATGACCCTCCAAGCCATTCCCATTGCAGGCGCCTTGCCGTTAAATACACGAAGAGCTTTAACAACCGGGATCACCATATACAAGAAATTTTCGCACGTGTTCCAGAATCCATCAGAACGTATAAAGCTTCGCACAACAGAGCCCTTCATGTAAGAGGTGCCAGATCTCCTCCTCATATCACGCATTAGAGTGATCCAATCCTCATCAACCACCATTCTTTCCAAAGCATTGCGTACTTGGAGAAGACGTTCAATCATGATGAAGTTCGTAGCAAAACGGGTCTCTACAGGTAGGCGGAGTGAGAGATTTGGTGACAACCTCCGGAATATAGCTTGAGAAGCATGATGGTTTTTAACAAATACACAAATATGGCGGGATTTTTTTACCAATTTTTTCACCCATTCCTCCTTCCCCCAATCTTCTAAGAGGAGATCTAGGCAATGTGCAGCACATCCTTGAAAATATAGATCGGGATTTGCTCGAATCAAGTCGCGAGCAGCGGAGGCCATAACTGGGGCATTGTCGGTGCAAACTTGGACCACATTATGTCGACCAACCTTTTCCACAAATGGTTGAATTTGAGCAGCAACGTAGACATGATCCTTGTGATTTCCCGTGGTGTCAATGGTACCCAAGAAAACGTCTCCCTTTGTGCCACATTGAAGAACGTTTAGGAGAGGTCGGTTTTGCACGTTGTCCCATCCATCACAACATATTGTAACACCGTATTTTTCAACGGAATTCCCCAGCTTTTCCTTCACTTGCCTATCTAGGTCAACCTTTATATCAGTTAACAACTTCGTACGGATGGCATTGTACGATGGTGGTGTGTAGGCTGGCATTCGATGACGGGCAGTTTCACGCACAGCATGAACAAATGCAGGATGTCTCACAATGTTGAAAGGAATGTTAGCTTCATAAAAAGCCGTTGCCCATGCTCTATCGAGGAGTTGTTTTGTTGACACATTGAACCCCTCCGTTATGTTGAGTTGACGTAGTTCACGAGGAGGAGTGCCATATATCACAACATCAGAATGTTGAGTGGTTTGGGACATAAGCAAAGGCTCTGTTTCACTAATTACGGAGCCCGCTATAATAGGCTCCAAAGGTACAATATCTGCCACCAGAGAGTCCTCATTTACAATGCCTACATGTAAGGGCACAATGCCTCCGCAATGTTCAAACAAGGCCCTAATATGCGGGGGTACCATCCTACATGTGGAAACATCAGAAGCACCCCCTACATGAGGTCTATAACCAAGGTGGGCCAACATTCTATCTCCTCGGTAAGATATGACGAACGGGCAAAACCTACATTTAACCTGCCTTTGTGATTTACCGGGAACCCTCCCCTTATCCTCGTACCAATGATCCCATGCATCGTTTCGGCGTGGCATGACTTCAACAAAACCTGCAAATACAAACAAGTTAGAGCAAGTCACTTTGATCGCATACTAGGTCCTGTTCAAGAGTGCCACGAGGGCAACCCTAATTCACAGACACTAGATTGGACAAAGTATACTCTGCATTCGGGTCTCACGCATTCAATCCTCACTCCTCAAAGGAGAATCAAAAGACTTGAGACACACTATGTCAGTGGAGGCAAAAATGGCACCTTGCACCCTCAATTTATAGTGTTCGAATCGGACGGGGGAGCGGACGGGGGTGCGGACGGGGGAGCGGACGGAGGGGGGGGGGAGCGGACGGGGGAGCGGACGGAGGGGGGGGGGGAGCGGACGGGGGGGCGGACGGGGGAGCGGACGGGGGGGGGGGCGGACGGGGGAGCGGATGGAGGGGGGGCGGACGGGGGAGCGGACGGGGGGGGGGGGGGGGCGGACGGGGGAGCGGATGGAGGGGGGGCGGACGGGGGAGCGGATGGAGGGGGGGCGGACGGGGGAGCGGACGGAGGGGGGGGAGCGGACGGGTGAGCGGACGGAGGTGGGGGGAGCGGACGGGGGAGCGGACGGGGGGGCGGACGGGGGGCGGACGGGGGGGCGGACGGGGGAGCGGACGGAGGGGGGGGGGAGCGGACGGGGGGGGGGGCGGACGGGGGAGCGGACGGGTTGGGAGCGGGGCGGGGGACGTGGGCAGACGGAGGTTGGGAACGGGAGCGGACGGGGTGGAACGGGGATTGGGAACGAGGGCGGACGGGTGGGAACGGGGATTGGGAACGGGGGCGGACGGGGGGGCGGACGGGCGCTAGTAAAATTTTCCCCACTTTCTCTTTACTTTGCTGACATGTCGTCACACGTGGACAATGTAAATCCTACGTGTCCGAAATTGGGTAATGTAATTACACAAAAAAATCGGTAAAATTCAAGTCCGGCAGGATAAAGACAGCATCCGGCATAATCCGGCATAATGTCGTGACGGATACGTGTCGTGACGGCACGACATTATGCCGGGATAAGCCTCCGTCACGACACAATAGACAACCCTGATTGTGCTTTCATTTTCTCAAAACTTGTTGGCCTCGATCCAAGGTTACAGACTCGCATCCCAAACTAACAAATGTTGGTTGGATATGTTTTGTACTTGCAATGACTAGCGAATCTACATTATGGACTCTCATCCTAAACGTTGTATTGTATGGTGTTCAATGAACCTTATAGGTCTTTGCTCCAACAATAGGTGGCCCATCAGAGTTTGAGCATTTCCTTGCTCTTTGTTGGAGTGTTAGATAATGCTCAGCATACATTACACCAAGTTGTAGATCCTCCTATAATGCGGTCTCCCAATGAAAATATTTGAATGCCCTTGGATCAATGGGCCTAGTCCGCTGTCAGCCATAAATCCCCACCCTTAGCGTCTGTGGTCCGGATGGGAATCCATGGCTCACATGTCCTTGTAGAAACTTAGCGTGGGAACCTCCATACTCATAACCCAATGACTTAAATGCAAGCACACTCTCTTTATTCAACCTCATAAGGCATTAGTATTGAAAAAATACATATGCACCCATTTTACTCACAACCACAGTCCATTTTTTCCTCTTCCAACCTCTTACATATTGCATGTGTCATCGGAATCACTAATGTGGTTCCTAAACCCGAGGGCACTTTCCACATTCTGGAAGTACATTAAGCCCTACCTACTGTATCCTTCAAAATGCCCACTACCCACCTTACAACATTGCAAGGTATTGGGACCCTGCCATTATCAACTCAACTTAAAACCTCCTATTTCCCAAATGACTCCCCCTTTGATTCTCAAGAGGTCGAATCCACTTCACACTTCTGGCTTACATTCCCAGCCCTGACCCCCTTTGCAGCTGACCCAGGCCGAGGCCTCAGTCCTTCTTAGCTCCGAATTCCCTTGCAGCTGCCCAGGACGAAGCATAAATCCTCCGTAGCTCTGAATTCTATTCACATTACCTCAAGGCCGAAACCCAATCTCCATCCAGTCTGCCCAAAGGCCTCAACCTGATTAAAGCCCACCTGATCTCAGACTAATGTGCCCCAAAGCCTAACTTGATCTCAAACCAATGTGCCTCAAGGCCTAACCAGATCTCAAACTAATGTGCCTCAAGGCCTAACCAGATCTCAAACTAATGTGTCTCAAGGCCTAACCAGATCTCAAACTAATGTGCCTCAAGGCCTAACCAGATCTCAAACTAATGTGTCTCAAGGCCTAATGTTGAACCGCCCTGGGCCCCCCTTTTGTCTCCTTTCCGCCTTCGTCCTTTCTTTTCCCCTGCCACCAGAGTTAGCTCCCAGATACTGATTCCCAACTACCGGCTCCCGGGTACCGGTTCCCAACTACCGGCTCCCGGATACCGGTTCCCAACTACCGGCTCCCAACTACCGGCTCCCGGGTACCGGCTCCCAACTACCGGCTCTTCGCTACCGGCTCCCGGGTACCGGTTCCCAACTACCGGCTCCCGGGTACCAGTTCCCAACTACCGGCTCCCGGATACCGGTTCCCAAGTACCGGCTCCCGGATACCGGCTCCCAACTACCGGCTCCCGGATACCGGTTCCCAACTACCGGCTCTTCGCTACCGGCTCCCGGGTACCGGTTCCCAACTACCGGCTCCCAACTACCGGCTCCCGACTACCGGCTCCCGGATACCGGTTCCCAAGTACCGGCTCCCGGATACCGCCTCCCAACTACCGCCTCCCGGATACCGGTTCCCAACTACCGGCTCCCGGGTACCGGTTCCCAACTACCGGCTCCCAACTACCGGCTCCCGGATACCGGTTCCCAAGTACCGGCTCCCGGATACCGGCTCCCAACTACCGGCTCCCAACTACCGGCTCCCGGATACCGGTTCCCAACTACCGGCTCCCCGCCGTGAAGTCAACCCTCCCTTTTAAGCCCAACACAAAAGCTTCACTTCTTTTGGAATTTTGATTAATTGAAGAAAAGGTAAAAGCAACCGTCGATTGAACTTTTGAGGTTAACACCTCATGTGGGCACCATATTGGGCTCACATAATTGGCGACCATCGGGGAATGAATCCAAAATCACTTGCTGCGCAGGCAAGTCGTCACCTCAGGCCCTGTACTCCTTGCACCTACTGCCGGATGTGCGCGTCGGAAAGCTCTCGCCATTCAATGTCTCCAATTGCAACGAGTTGTTCGAGAATGCCTCCCGAATGAGGTACGGCCCCAACCAAACTGCATCAAACTTACCCGGGAATTCGAGTTTCCTGGCATCTTGAATTAACACCATCATACATGGCCGTAGGACTCTCTTCTTGTGATGTTTGTCGAAGGTGATCTTCCTCCGTCGTTGGATGGCCTCAACATGCTAAGCTGCCATCCTTCTCCTCTCGTCCAACTCCTCAAGGTCGGTCAATCGATTCTTCAAGGACTGACTATCCGTCAGGCGTGAGCCAATGGCGACTCTAAGTGACTCCACCTCAAACTCGATGGGAAGTGTGGCCTCCAATCCATACACCAATGAAAAAGGGGTCGCCTGAGTTGTCACCTTGAAGGTCGTCCTATACGCCCACAATGCCGCGGTTAACTTAACGTCCCAATCCCTCTTAGAATCAAGAATCGTCTTGCGAAGGATGCCCACCAATATTCCGTTGACGCGCTCCGTCTGACCATTAGTCTGCGGGTGGTAAGGAGTGGTTTTCCTATGGTTGATTTGGAATTTGTCAGTCATTTCTTGAATTAAGGAATTCAAGAAATGAGTCCCCCTGTCGCTCACTAAAATCTTCAGGCACCCGAACCTCGAGATGATGTTCTCATACATGAATGCGGCTGCATGTGCAGCTGTGTCGGTCTTGACCGCCTTAGCCTCCGCCCACTTGGTGAGATATTCGGTGGCGACCACAATGTAAGCCATTCCCTTTGAGGAATGGGGATGAACCTCACCCACATAATCAATTCCCCACTTCTCAAAGGGAACTAGAGGTAAGGACACATGAAGGGGCATCTCCATTCGGAGGTCGTTCCTCGCATACCTCTGACAAGCGTCACAACGCTTAACATACTCATGTGCATCCTTAAACAAGGTCGGCCAAAAGTAACCTGCTCTAAGAATCTTTTGACCCGTAAGTTGTCCGGAGAAATGCCCCCCACAGGCACTATCATGACATGCGGCCAAGATGGAGGGCACCTCTGCCTCCGACACACATCTCCTCAACAATCCATCAGCTCCCCTCCTAAACAACCTATGGCCCACCACTGCAAAGTGTCTACTATTAACTCTAACTTTTCTTCTATCCTCTTTGGTCCAATCCAATGGCAACTGCTGAGTTGTCAAAAACTCCACAATACCGGCATACCACTCGGGTTGTGCGGTAACAACAAAAAGATTGTCATCAACTAACCCATCATCCACTGGGCTAATGCCTATATTTTCTGACAACCTAGACAAGTGGTCAGCTTGTAAATGCATACGCCCTGGTTTGTATTCCACCGTGTAGTCGAACTCCTCCAGCAACAAAACCCACCTAGCTAGTCTTCCGCTTAGCTCCGCTTTGTTGACCAAGTATTTGATGGCCATGTGATCCACAAAAAATACGACCGGGTTGCACATGAGATAATGCCTAAACTTCTTGACAGAAAACACCATAGCCAGACACTCCCTCTCCGTGGTAGAATAGTTCCTCTCAGCCGGTGTCAATTGCTTACTAGCATAGGCAATGGGTTGATCCTTACCCTTCTCCCCCGTGGACTGACAAAGTGCACTACCTACCGCCACATTGCTAGCATCACAAAACACATGGAAAGGTTTATCCCAATCGGGTGGTCTCAAAACCGGATAAGTGCTCAACTTATCCCTCAACTCCTCAAATGCCCTCTGGCATGCCTCGGTCCACTCAAACCTACAATCTTTTCTAAGCAATTGAGTGATAGGAACCGCAATCTTAGCGTAGTCAGGGATCAAGTCCCGATACCAACCCATATGACCTAGCAACTTAGCAATCCCCTTGGCATTGGTTGGAGGTGCCAACCCACTTATGACCTCAATCTTTTCCGGATCCGGTTCCTTACCTTTCTCACTAACCACATACCCAAGTAACACCCCCCGACTCACACCCAAGAAAGTCTTATCCGGGTTCAACGCTAGCCGCATCCTCCTACATCTAATCAAGGCTTCCCTAACACACTGTAAATGGTCACTAGCATCACTCTGAGTGCTAAAATCATCCACAAATACAGTCATGGATTTGAACAATAAGTCAGTGAAGATGTACATGACCAATCTTTGAAATGTGGCCGGGGCATTACATAACCCAAATGGCATGACCACCCAAACAAAAGTTCCCCAAGGAGTGGTGAAAGCCGTCTTGTGGATGTCTTGAAGGGCAATAGAAATTTGGTTGTAGCCCGCATATCCATCCATGAATGTGTACCTCGCATGACCACCTATCTCTTCCAACAATAGTGTGATGAATGGTAGTGGGAAGTGGTCATTTTGGGTACATGCATTTAATTTCCTATAATCCACGCACACCCTCAACTTCCCGTTCTTTTTCTTCACCAAAACCATTGGAGAGACCCAATCCGTGATTTCCACTGGCTTGATAAACCCGGCCTTCAACAATCTTTCCAACTCCGCCTTAACCAACAATTGTAATTGTGGGTTCATTCTTCTTTCCTTTTGTCTAATTGGCCTAGCGCCCGGAATTAAAGGAATGCGATGCTCCACCATCTCTCTCGGGATACCCCTAAGCTCATCATACGACCAAGCAAAGGTGTCACTAAACTCGTCCACCAAATCACCATATTCTTTGATTTCCTTCTCCCCCAACTTAGACCCCATTTTCATTTGTCTAACCTTCCCATTCTTCATTCTCACATCCACATATTTCCAATCTGCCTCCGACACATGTGTTTGCTCATCCTTGTTTCTATACCAATCCGGAGGTACCTTAGGGTAATCCTTAACATCTTGACCCGCCACGATGCCCATTGATGTGGTCTTGAAGTGCAAAGGTTCCTCCAACCTTGCGGCCTCAATGATAACCCCCTCATCCTGAGTCCCATCCACATGTACTACACTCACATCACTCTCATCCACACTATCTACCCAAGGTGTCAATCCTCCTCTAATCCATTCCTCCTCGGTAAGCACCTCACATGGCTCCAACAAGGAATATTCCGCCCTCCTTGAGCTAAGCCTCTCCTCGTTCAAACAGACATGATAGGACATCATCATAATGTCATACTCCGATTCGGGATAGTCCCTCAACCACTGTGCATACTCCCCATTGTCGCCCAAATAATAGAAGCTGGGGTCCAAGCTACTTGACCCTGAATCTACCATAGTTCCCTGTCCGCCTGAATGGACAACTCCAACTAGTGCCTCATTCTTCTTGTTACTACTTTCATCTTTCTCTTTGCCTTCTTCTTCATCCTCCGAGGATGAAGCGAGTTGTTCCCTAACCCAACTTCCTAGTGACCCTATAGACACTTTGACTCTATTGTCCTTAGGACCATAAGTAATGGACGGCTTAACTCCTCCCCAATTCACTACCGCATCCGACATCCTCAACCAAGGCCTACCCAACAAAATGGGAAATGTATCCTTGTTAGAATGCATTTTGATGACATGGAAAGTAACCACATACTCCTCCCCTCCGGTGCTAATCCTACAGTCCTTTATCATTCCCAGAGGCACCGCCGGAGTTTGATTCGCCATGTTGATGATGAACGGTGACGGACCAGTAAGGTTAAGGCCCAACCTTTTCATGGTGTGCTCCGGCAAAATGTTTAACCCACTACCTCCATCAACTAACACCTTCGGAACCACCTTGTCCACCACCATCACTTCTATCTCAATTGCTTTGAGGTCACGCCCTTTCCCTTGTAGTTGGACTCTCGCGGCCACTCTAGTTTTTGCCTTCCTAGTCCTCCTAGTTACCGGCATACCCTCCTTAAGAGTTTTACGAGCCATGGGTGATATCTCTAACAATTGGCCGAAGGTTATGTCGGCCTTCAATGAGCTAAGATCGGCCCACAAATCATATCCCTCAGGTCTTCCGACCTTGGTCTTTTCTACCCTATCAAACTCATCCAAAGGGATGCTAGGTCCTTCCCATTCTCCCATCTCACTGCCATATAAATCATGAATGACATTTGGCCTATCCCTATCATGAACAATCTCATTCTCCCTCTCTAATTCCCTAGTGGCTCTTCTAGCTACTTTATCCAAATCCGAAAGGTTAGGTCCTTCGTCCGAAGAGCAATCCTCCTGTCCTTCCACAACCTTTTCTACTTCAATGTTTCCCCGCATAGCTCTAGTGGTGACTGCTAATGCCGGAGCCTCATGAGTGACCTCATCTGCCAAACTCCTCAACTCGTAGGTGATGGCGTTGGTGTGTGGAGGCCATTGACCTTGTTCGTCTTCAACACCCACTTGGTAGGCAATAGACTCATCATAATGCGGCTCAGTGACACCATCCACGAACCTAACATCCTGAGAACTCGACGGACCCGGATCGGTGGGAGGAGTTGGCCTCCTATTGTTGAACTGTTGTGGACCACCTGGTCTATTCTGAATCGGAATGTATCCGGTTGCCGTTTGCAATTCCGTAGGGGGATGGAATGTCTGCCTTGCATTTCCATGGTCATAGTATAGATTGGGTGGCCTAAGCTCGTTAGGAGGTCCGCCCTGTGGCCTAGCCCCTCTCATGTTGTCTTTAACTTGTTGTTGTAGGTTGACCCCCGTGTTGGGCATGCTAATGACTTTATCAGGCTGTCGACACTCGTCCGAAGGATGATTCCCCCCACAATTGCTACACCCATAACCTGGTCCTTCAGACCAACACTGACCCAGTGCATGCCATCTCCCACAAAAAGGATGGAACTCCTTTCTTTCCACATTTTGACCACCTTGTCCTCTAGGAGGAGGTCCCCTATAGTTGCCTTGACCATATTGATTTTGACCTGGGCCTCTCTGATTTTGTGGAGGTGGGCCACCGTTGTTTCTTTGATCGCGGGTCTGCCCAACTCGACAAAACTGCCTGGTGTGCCCAGGTTGGCCACACTGCACACACCACAATCCCGAAGCATGCTTACCCGACTCAACTGGAGGCGGAGGACCTGGCTGCTGACTCCTAATCATCAATGACATCTGATCTGTAAGGCTCTGTATCTGTTTAATCATGGCCTCCTGAAATCCCAACTGACTAGCACCTAGCCTCTTTTCCACCTCCTCAATGTGTGCATCGATCTTTGGGGCGGGCAATGCTAAGAGTGGTGCCGGCTCCCTAGCTGCTAGCGGCCGTGGACCTGTGTCCATGAAGGCATACTGACCTTGACTCCCTTGCCTACCTAATTGTCCCTCCACCTCTCTTGGTCGAATGGGAATGAATTGGGGTATTGATTCATCCTCCCTTCGCCACAACTTCTCGTAATCTCTGTCCATACGTTCCATCTCCCTAGCCGCCGCTTTGGCATCCGCCAATGTCTGAGGATTCCTCTCCAATACACCTCGAATGGTCCCCGCCTTAAAAAATCCTTGGATGAAGAATTGTTTAAGGGTGTCATCGTTAAGCATAGTGCCCACGAAGCGTGTACACACCAAATCAAACCTCCTAATGTAGGCCGAAATCTCCTCTTCCCTACCTTGCTTCAACGAAGCCAATGCCCTCAATGCCGTGCTTTGACCAACCTCCGGCCGAAACTCATTCAAAAACTCCCTTTGCAATTGCTCCCATCCTCTAAAATGTCCCTCGGCATGGTCCCTATACCACTCATAAGCCTCACCCTCTAGAGTGGTAGGAAACCATACCAACCAATATCCCGGATTAGTCACAAGAGAGCTAGCCAACCTCTCAATGTACCTCTCCATGTGCCTAGAAGGATCCTCATCCTTAGTTCCATAAAACTTGGGGAGGTGGGATGGCATGTCCACCGCCGGCAAGTTTTGTGGAACCACGATGGGTAGACCTCTCGGCCTCACCAACGGATCAATGGGTAGCATAGGAGGTATGGGTGGCGGATCCGGCCCGCGATCCTGATCCATGGTGACTGGTGTGTTCTCTTCTACTTCTCTATCAATGCCCACCGGAATTTCCTTCCCAAATGTATAAGTCTCCGATGATGTCTCACCACTCAACTTGGAGGGAGTCACCTCTCTCTCAGATTGAGCCTCTAATTCTAATGTCTCTAGCAATGGACTAAAACTAGGCTCAACATTCAAACAACTTTTTAATTTAACATCAACTTCTTCTACAACTTCACTAATCTTAGATAATCTCCTTCTACGTGTGGATTTGTCTAATCCTAATATCAAGCTTGGTTTTTGAGATCGAGTCTTACCTTGCATTCCCCACGAAATCGATCAACCCTCACTTGACCAAACATAATCCTCACCACTTCACTCCTTAATGTTATCACTTTTCTTGGTGTGACTTAAATATTAGGGAGGTGAGGAAAAAGAACCTGCAAGCCCACTTAAGTGAAAAATCCCAAACAGGGGATAGGCATGTTCATGTCAATTTTTGGTTGGGCTAGAGCATCACCTCTAAAACCTTTCCTCCAGCTGACACTCACCACCATACCGAGAGTGAGGGGCTGACCTTCGTCATATACCACATTGAAGACCGAGGAATCACCCTCTCATCTCTAACACAATGTGATGACTAGGGAATTACCCTCTACAACAGATAACAACAAAGACGAGTACTAAAATCATTCCTTAATTACTTAGCCAATTCACTTTGAAGAAATGTCATACCTTAAGCAATTCGCTTACCCCTGCAAGTTAGCACTCACCCTCGACCGTGACTCGATGTGACATCAACCACAACAATTTCTAAACCAACAATTCTAATCTAAAACATCAACTTCAAATATCAAGACTGGGAGACTCACCCCGTGGTGAGCATCAAAGTCCAATCTTCCTAAATTTAATTATCCCTCTAAGGTTTTAGTGAACTAACGATCATAGGTTATTTTTATGTTTTTAGCAAATCCCCAAAAAGGTTGAGGACATACCTTAGCCGCGCTCCCTCCTCAAAACAAAATGCATAAAGGAAATATGCAATTCATTCCAAGGAAATAAGGAAAATGAAATAAACTAGTCAATGACAAAGATCAAAAACTCTAAGTAAGACACTTACCATGAGCTAAGTGCTCTTTCCTCTCTCACGAGGTCGTGTCTCCAAGTCTTCCCTAATCGCCTCCAAGTCTTGACTACTAATCCCGCTTCACTCCCGGCGGACGCACCATTTATGTCAGCCATAAATCCCCACCCTTAGCGTCTGTGGTCCGGATGGGAATCCATGGCTCACATGTCCTTGTAGAAACTTAGCGTGGGAACCTCCATACTCATAACCCAATGACTTAAATGCAAGCACACTCTCTTTATTCAACCTCATAAGGCATTAGTATTGAAAAAATACATATGCACCCATTTTACTCACAACCACAGTCCATTTTTTCCTCTTCCAACCTCTTACATATTGCATGTGTCATCGGAATCACTAATGTGGTTCCTAAACCCGAGGGCACTTTCCACATTCTGGAAGTACATTAAGCCCTACCTACTGTATCCTTCAAAATGCCCACTACCCACCTTACAACATTGCAAGGTATTGGGACCCTGCCATTATCAACTCAACTTAAAACCTCCTATTTCCCAAATGACTCCCCCTTTGATTCTCAAGAGGTCGAATCCACTTCACACTTCTGGCTTACATTCCCAGCCCTGACCCCCTTTGCAGCTGACCCAGGCCGAGGCCTCAGTCCTTCTTAGCTCCGAATTCCCTTGCAGCTGCCCAGGACGAAGCATAAATCCTCCGTAGCTCTGAATTCTATTCACATTACCTCAAGGCCGAAACCCAATCTCCATCCAGTCTGCCCAAAGGCCTCAACCTGATTAAAGCCCACCTGATCTCAGACTAATGTGCCCCAAAGCCTAACTTGATCTCAAACCAATGTGCCTCAAGGCCTAACCAGATCTCAAACTAATGTGCCTCAAGGCCTAACCAGATCTCAAACTAATGTGTCTCAAGGCCTAACCAGATCTCAAACTAATGTGCCTCAAGGCCTAACCAGATCTCAAACTAATGTGTCTCAAGGCCTAATGTTGAACCGCCCTGGGCCCCCCTTTTGTCTCCTTTCCGCCTTCGTCCTTTCTTTTCCCCTGCCACCAGAGTTAGCTCCCAGATACTGATTCCCAACTACCGGCTCCCGGGTACCGGTTCCCAACTACCGGCTCCCGGATACCGGTTCCCAACTACCGGCTCCCAACTACCGGCTCCCGGGTACCGGCTCCCAACTACCGGCTCTTCGCTACTGGCTCCCGGGTACCGGTTCCCAACTACCGGCTCCCGGGTACCAGTTCCCAACTACCGGCTCCCGGATACCGGTTCCCAAGTACCGGCTCCCGGATACCGGCTCCCAACTACCGGCTCCCGGATACCGGTTCCCAACTACCGGCTCTTCGCTACCGGCTCCCGGGTACCGGTTCCCAACTACCGGCTCCCAACTACCGGCTCCCGACTACCGGCTCCCGGATACCGGTTCCCAAGTACCGGCTCCCGGATACCGCCTCCCAACTACCGCCTCCCGGATACCGGTTCCCAACTACCGGCTCCCGGGTACCGGTTCCCAACTACCGGCTCCCAACTACCGGCTCCCGGATACCGGTTCCCAAGTACCGGCTCCCGGATACCGGCTCCCAACTACCGGCTCCCGGATACCGGTTCCCAACTACCGGCTCCCGGATACCGGCTTTCAACTACCGGCTCCCCGCCGTGAAGTCAACCCTCCCTTTTAAGCCCAACACAAAAGCTTCACTTCTTTTGGAATTTTGATTAATTGAAGAAAAGGTAAAAGCAACCGTCGATTGAACTTTTGAGGTTAACACCTCATGTGGGCACCATATTGGGCTCACATCCGCACCAAAAGTTATAGCTGTAAAGAAGAGATTTTTAGGGTTGTCAAGGCACAATGAGCAAAAGAATAAGAGGCGGCTACAAAGGCTTTTGCAACTAATAAGTGAATTACTAAGCTCCTAATATTTAGATAGATAATGTGGATTCAAATGCAAATTTGGCATTCAAATCATTCGTTCAAGAGGGTAGAAGCACGCTAGGGTTAGTACACTTTGGGCAAAAATCAAAGTATGTTTTGGACACCAATTTGGAGCAATTCTTTGATATCTTGAAGGAAAAGGCTTTTGTTGCACAAAAATGCAAGAAGCCCACATAGTGTTCTCTATGTTTTGTATGGGCAAAAGTGAAAATGCATTAAAAAATTTGGATTTCCTATGTTTTAAGCACTTACAAAAATAACCCCATTTTCTTTCATTAACCGTTGAGTGGACTGCAAATGTAGGAATTGTTTAACAAAATATGATTCATAAATATATATTACACATGTCACAAAAGAGTCATAGAAAAATATAACCTAAAACCCACAAAACAAAGTATTTTTCATAAAAAAATATACTGTGTGACAGGAAACCACTGGTATATAAATATACTCACCACGGTCAAACCATGAGGAGTTTATTGACAGAAACTAGAAAAATTATTGCTCATCTATATCTACAACCAGATTATTCCATTTTATCCCTCAAAGAGATGCTACTTTGAAATCTACACCCAATTGAATGCAACATTCCTCTGAAAATGTGTTTTGTGACAACATTTTTGTACTAGTGTAGCGTGCTTATGCCCAAGACTGCCCCTTATATTCTATATTGAGTATATGATATATCTATCTTCCAATTTGGCTCTCCATATTATGTTGTTTGTTTTGAATTGTATACATTTGGATGCATCCTTATTGTCTTTGGTGTTTGGGAATTGGATTCGGATGCTATGCCACGGGTGCAATCTTGAACATTTGATGTTTTTTTAATTTAGTTTTAAGGTTGTAAATGATTGATTTTCACGTAGTCGGTTATTCTTTCTTGTATTTTATATCACGTAATTTGACTTCGAGTCCTTTATTAGTCTCCAAATCATGAAAAAGTCTCATATTACTGAATATAGTGTTCTACGAAGCAAATTGCCCAAAGTTAAATGTGGTTGCAAGAAGCATCCGATACACTAAGTCGCCGATCCATCTATTCATAGCGCTAAGGCCAATACACACCCACGATCAACAGTGAAACGAATCCTAATCCTCACCCTAGGTTTTTGCATAGCCTTAGAACACTTCATGTTCTTGGGTGAAGCCAAGTCACACATACTTACATCTTATCATTCTAAGGATCATCCGGTTGGTGGTTCCACGGCTGGGGCGAAACAACCCGTACACTGGCTCCTCGGAGGCAAGGGTTTAGGCATCCAACAAGGAACGTCGAGTGTATGGGTTGGTTCACTCAAATCATGGTTCCACCACATGCACCCCATAGAGTGCCCCTCTTCCTATAATAATTCCTAATCACAGTGACTGCATGTTTTTTGGGCCATGAAAATAAACGTTTCATTTCTCTCAAGGAAAGAAACAAAAAGAGCACTCAATATTCCTGTGTCAAGTCAAGTCAAGTCAAGTCCAGTCCGGCCTGGTTCAGTCTGTATGGGAATGAGCGGAAGTAAGGTGAACTTCCGATTGGCTCTCACAGAACGTTATGAGCACATATTACTTTGCCTACAATGCTGCTTCTGTGTTCAGCCAGTTCAGTTGCGAATGAACCTTATAATGACCCATTCCCAGAGCTCAGCTCAGCTTCATGCATCATGGAATTACTTGAGAGGGTGATCATGGCTCCAATCTGTGGGTGCGAGCAAATCATCATAAGTAGGCGCTTCGCTTTCTCTTCAACCTGTTCCCAAGACTCAGGTCCAGTTGCGAAGTAGCAAAACCAGTAGCCAGCAGCAGGGACTCAGCTGGGTCCCCATGAGGCCACCACCTGCAGCAGGACATAACTTAATTAGAATCTCAGTGGCCTTGGAAGAAATCTAAGTGTGTGAAAGGCCCCATTACTCTACCTCAAAATAATCTCTGGATGTACCTCCTAGTACTAACAAGGTTAGCGAGAGGCTTTGATTTCATAAGCCAGCCCACTGTCACGGTGGCCACCCCAGCCAGTCAAGAGTAAGTATATTTGTAGTACTTTCAAAACTCTCCTAGGAATTGTCTCCCGGTAGCCTAATTTCATCACCTAAGGTAGCAGCACCTCAAACCAAGAAGTTGAGGTGTTTGGCATACATGTGGTAGTTGTATGAACTGAAAAATATTATTCCTAGGTAGAAATAAAAGAGACAAGGTGTACTGCAAGTGTTTTTGTTTTGTTTTTTTTTCCCAATATTGAAATGAATACTAAATTTTGAAGTGAAAATTGTGTTGCCAAACCATTGGGGGGGGGGGGGGGTTTGTTCACAACGTGAACATTTTCATAATCAATATGTTCTTATTATGTAAGATTCATGGGTGTTTGTTTTGGGTGCAGTGCTGATTTTAGCACCCTCTACCTTAAATGCATGTCGTTTGGGATCTAGCAATGTTTGCAGGCACACTAAAAGTAGAGTTTCCTACAGCCAAATTTGTGGGGATACAATGTATATTTAAGGTATGTGGTTCTTCTTCTTCTTCTTCTTAAGACAAATGAAACAAGGTTTATTTCATCGCTAAAAACATGCAAGGTCACTAAGACCCAAAAACAAGCTTGGTAAAGAAAAATCTAAGGACAAGGTTTTTACTATATGGGTCTTACGTGGTTATTCACGCCTATATTTGAATGGCATTTGGCAAGGCTTGTACACTACATAGACATATTCCAGGGCTTGCTATTTCATGATCACTCGACACGAGCATGCCTACGTCAAAGTGCACAAACATAGGTTTTATAGGTTTCTGACACAAAATTATAGGTGGTCCTAGTGTATTGGGCAAGGTTGCTATGAAAAATAATTTGTGCCAGGTTGTCCAACTGGAGCATCATTCTAAAAGAATCAAGAATATGATTATTTTAAAAACAATTTCTTGGCTACTCCAATTTCCAATTATTTATATGCAAAGTTCATATTCTTGGAAACTTGCTTCCTCACAATACCTAACTGTTCACTCATGATGATCGGCTGATATTTGTTACTTGGGCCACATAATTTGAGGTGATCCAGTGAAGTCATGTCCAACAACAAGCTTAAGTTGTCTAGAAATCGAAGAGTTGCAAGATCCTCATCCTTTCAAAAGTTCTTAAAGAGTTTGAACTGTTAAGCTAGACCTATAGAACTATACAAAATGATTGCCAACTTTGACTCCCATTACCAATTAGAAAGCATGCACATTTACAATTGTTCTTTAGTACTTGCTTTAATAACATGAGGAAAGCTTCCAAGAGCAACCAAAAACCAAACTTATTTGGAAGGTAGAGAAACTAAGAATGTGGAAACATGCACAACTCCAAGCCCACAATGAATGAGATCAATTTCCCCAAATCTTATAGGATTCATCAACATTGAAATAGACACAAACACCATATTTTGCACTTGTTCTTGGATGGCTTATAAGTTAGAGCCTTGGAGGTTTGCAAATTGCCTCGACATCCATGTATTCTTTAACCCTCCTCTAAGTTACTAACGCAAAGGTGTTTATGGATGGTACGTCACCCTCACTGTTCTTAAGGATGACATTAGACTCAGGTGGCATACATACAGACAAAATTATTGATTTACTTGAACAATACTAGTTCCCCCTCATGCCCATACATGCATACATGCAACAAATCCCCATAATCACCATCAAATAATGCACTCTCTTCATGCACAACAAAATAAAACTGGAAAATCATCAAAATCCTATATTCCCCACCTAAACATGCTCCACGTACCCAAAACCCCAAGGTTGGACCCTACAACAAGATGCCTACAATAACTCAAACAACTTAGATATAGGAGTAGAGAATCGGAATCGAACCCAATCAGAATTTCATTGAATTGGAAATCATTGAGGCTAATATATTCAAACAATTTCTACTAAACATGTCAAGAAAGTCTCTTATTGGAGCAGCAAAACAAAACTACATTCCCTATCAACCAATGGTTCTTTAGATCATAGACCAACATCCGTTATATGATTGGTTGTGTTTGGTATTACAAAATAGATTCAAGAACCCTGATGTTGGAACTAAACTACCCTAAACCTAGTGTCTAAGGATGCAATTTTTTTTATAGAAAACTTTGATAACTTTGTCAATATGCAACTTCAAAGATTCAGGTGAGGTTGAACCCTAGAATGTAGTAAGGAGTTTCAGCGAATAAAATTGAAGGGTTGTACCCCTTATTCTGGGGTGCAGCCCTTCACTTTCCCTTCAACAGCTAGGCCAGCCAGGGATTGCACGTCACGTCACGTCACATTTTGTGACAACGACGTGACGGCTGACCAAAAAACGTCACGTCCGAGGGGGGGTAAATCCGGCAGTTACTCCAGGGGTAAACTGACACGGTCAACCCCCTGGTCAACCCCCTGGTCGACTGCTAAGTCGACTGCAAATAACAATCGACTTAGCAAAAGACTGCAAATAGCAGTCGACTGCAAAAAAAATTAAAAAATTCCAAAAAAATTCAAGACCGTCAGATCTTCTTGGCAAAAAGATCTGACAGTCCAGAATTTTTTTTGAATTTTTGAATTTTTTTGGCAGTCGATTGCTAATTCGACTGCTATTTGCAGTCGACTTAGCAGTCAACTGCAAAAAAAATTAAAAAGCAACTTAAAAAAATTATGGACCGTCAGATCTTCTTGCCAAGAAGATCTGACAGTCCATAATTTTTTTTTGGAATTTTTTAGTTTTTTTTGTAGTCGACTGCTAGGTCGACTGCAAAAAATTACTTTTGCAGTCGACCAAGACCAGTCGACTGTAATTAGCAGTCGGCTAGCTGGTTGACTGCTAAAAGCAGTCGACTTCAAGGAAAACCTAAAAACAAACAAAATAAAAAAAGTCTAAAAAAATCATGGACCGTTAGATCTTCAATCCAAGAAGATCTAACGGTTCAGATTTTTTAATAGATTTTTTTAATTTCTTTAATTTTTTGTTTTCTGAAGTCGACTGCTCGTAGCAGTCGACTAGAGCAGTCGTCCAAAAAAGTTTAAAAAAAGTTACAAAAAATTGGTATAGTGACTTTTTTTTACCACGTCAGTGCGCGTCACGCCCTGACGTGACGCGACGTGACAGCATCACGTCATTTGTGACGTGACATGACGCAAAAAGGCCGCGTCACGTCCATTTGCACATCCCTGAGGCCAGCCCTTCAAAAGGGTCCGGTAGAAATTCCAAGAAACCTTCAAAGGGAAGGGCATTTTTAAAACAACCGGTCCATTGGGCCTTCATACCCTTGGGAGATCCGACTAGCTCATTTCCCTGGAGGCTCCGGCTTGTGGTTGATGCAATCTTGTAGATACGCTCATACCCTCGGGAGAACCGTAGATACCCTCCCACACCCGGTGAGAACTACAGGCCGCTCTTATCCTTGGGGCCTAGGCGACAAGAGAATGTTTTTCGACACAAATTTGCTTTTGTTATGTGAGCTCTATACATGAAATAAATATATGTTCTAATCATATTTTTTTTCGGATTTTGTTCCATGTAAATTACATTTCACTTCAGTTTACAATATAACCTAAGATTCAAACATTACATTGTGCATTTTTGAAAGAAAAAAATTGTAAATATGTGAAGGGCAATTTTTGAAGTAACCCTTCATTTTGAAAGGCAAAATTTTAAGTAACCCTTCCCCATGAAATACGAGTAACCCTTCAAATTTTCTCGCTGACGAGTTCTATACTTGCAGTCTATATAACCCCAAAGTAGTGACTCAGGTGCATGAGACATGAGAAAATCACTATCTACACATATTGCATTCAAGACATGGACTGACAAAGAAAAAAAGGCAGATTCCAACCTTTCAATTAGATTTTTATCATCTTCTGTACATTGTGAAAGAACGGGAACAATCACAAGATGCAGAGAGGATATGGTAATTGCAGCTTACATTCTACTAAGAGTGGCAAGTCAAGAATCTCAACAAACCACACAAAGGGGTCACACCAACAGAAATTAACAATATGATAGCATATGTAAAGTGGAAGACAAGGCCTCCTACATTTGCTACACCTAAGAAATGTTGGCTTCCTCACCACTTCTAATGAGAAATGAAGTACATTAAATATGATATTTAGTGTCATATGGTATTTTATGTCACTATGGCAACTTTTCGGACGACACTTCTTATGAATAAGTTTACAAATACTGTCATGGATGATGGATGAGTTCATCCATTGGCCAAAAACCCTACCTTCTCTTGTCAGCAACTTGTGATGAAATATTGTCACAGATGATTGAAGTTTGGATGAAAAATCACTTGGTAATTAAGTGACAGTAATTGCAACACTGTAAATTCATAATCATCCAAAAACTTTTACAAGGAACGACAAATAATGTCGGGTTAACATTTAGTGTTGGTGACACTATACCATGGTTTACAGTTAATATTGAGTGAGACAGTTAGAATTGGTGACACTAAATATGATATTTAGTGTACTTGCTTCTTGGGAAGAAGGGCAAGAATACAGTTTAAAGGTGGATACTAGAATCACGTTCAAACCCACAACTCATCTCCTCACTCCTTCTAAGTTCCTACTCTCAACCTCCATAGCTTTGTAGATATACAAACTCAATCTCAAAAGTTCACTCCAACAAGTAGGGATAGAATGCTACTAAGCAGAATGAACTACTCCGACCTGGCCACAACTTCCATAATGCAACCTAATCCATAACAGAGCAACAAAAAAATGACCAAGTTGCTAGAGCGGTAAAGGGAGCATGGCCACACCCTGATCATAATCTCATGAAGGAAGATGACTGACGTGGCGGGCCCCTCATCCAAAGTAGGGGAAAACTAATACAAATTTTGTCGAAGTAATGGGTACCTTGACACGTGGCGACGGGGCCAAAAAGTCTCCTAACAAACCAACCCCTACTTGGTTTCATTGGCTCCCCAAAATTAAGTTGTGGCTATTATTAAAGCATGCATGGTACATACCAATTAACAAGTAAAATAAAATGGGCCAAGTAGCTTTTTTGGTTCAAGATACTTTGATATTTGATTGTTGTCAGAACTACAAGATGCAAGCGAGGAAAAACAAGACAAGAACACACTTGAAGACAAGACAAAAATGTGGTAGACCAAAAAAATCAACTTCAATCAAGGTATGGTTTGTTGGGAGGGTTTATAAGATGCGTACAAAATTTGGTAACCGTTGGTTGGAGTATAGGGATCCAATTGATTTGATGGATTGTCCATCAAACATGGAGATTGGCTTAGGTTGGTATCAAAAGGCCAACAACAAGTGGACTTACGATCTTACTAATCATTTGATGAAAACCTTCTTATGATCTCACTGATCTTTTGAAGCAATAATTGCATTAGCTTCTATGACATGCATTGCAAACTTAGATGCTTATGAGTTACATCTAGGGAATGAAAAAGTGTTCAACAACTTTATGATGAATGCTAGGGTTTTGCATTTTACATATGCTACGGGTTGATAGTTATTCAAAAAGTATATTTGCATACTTATGTTAATAACTATATAATTTGAATGTAATGTTTTTATGTATACATATTGGACTCACTCGTATTTTTATCATTGATATTGTACTTGTATTGCTTAATTTTACCAAAAAAACCAACTTGTATATAGGTTGTTTTTAAGAGTATGTTGCGAATGCACATGAGTCTTGGTTTTTAATGTAAGCTGCACCCCCCGGGATTCACATGCGCATGTACCGATCCAACATGGGTTGAGACCTCACAACTCCAAACCAAGGCACCCACCAACCGACTACACCATCCAACATGTGTTTGCCCAGGCAACCATACATTTAATTATGGGCATCCCCAAAAATCATGGGCAACCGCCTTGAAAACTTGGTTATAGGGGGTGTACAAGACCCTTACAAAAATCCTCCCAAATCATGACACGTCCCAAACATCTGGTAACAGGGACCTGCTCATGCTCATGCTCCTGCTCATGTCCTAGCTCCTCTCCCACAACAGGGCCACGTACTCCACTTGGAACTCAAAGAGTTGCATACAAGAGGTACTACATTACAATTAAGTTCTGGGATGCAGGCAGGAAGAGGGAGCCTGGGACTGGGGAAAACCAGCTGAAAGCATATATCCACCCCACCTGCACATAAATATGGTAAATATCACACGGGTTTGGAGCTCTGGATCACTGCTCTGGCCACTCATCCATCGCCTCGACACTCCTCAGCAGCCAGCCCTGTGAGGCCTAAGTGTAAGAAGTTGCACACAATTTAAGCATGTATGCTTCGCCATGATGAGGAGGACGATTCATGCAGTTGGGATGTTTCTGGCCTCCCAGCCCCCTTTTCTTCAGTCAAGTCAGAAACTCAGGCCCCCAGGGTTCATAATCTGCAAGAGAAAAAAACTCTCAACGGAAACTCAAATTTCAGCTGGTCTCGAGCTTTATTTATTATTATTTTTTCTTTTCTTTTTTCTAGACTGGTCAAGTTGAAGAGAGGGAATTATCGCCTACAAGCATACCTCTCCTCGATCCGACATAAAAACTTGACTCCCTATACTAGGTTTGTGGCCGATTCCATCTCTAATGACTTGGACGACACTAAGGGCCACTTCACACACGAGCCAAGAACCGTGACCGTGAAATTGTGAGAGCCCAAAAGAAAGTGTCCAGAGGCCGTCCCAAGACACCTCCAAAACCATGTAGTGTGGTCACGAACCCTCAAGTGTAGTGCGAAGTCATATGTGACTGGGCCCTCAACCAAATGCTATTTCAATGAATTCTATTCATGTGGGTCCTCGCACATGATAAAATGGAATAAACCAACGGTTGTGAGCGTTCGGAGTGCCATGGTCTCCCGGTTTCGTGTGAAGCCTCCCTCCAAGAGGCGGTTTTTGAAAATAGTCCAAGTGACCATGAAACATGATCCATTCAATGCCATGTACAAATCCATGTAGACTTTACATCCATCTTGCATTCATGTACTCCGTTGGTCCCTCAAGTGTAGTGTGAAGTGAACTTGGACTGGCTCCGCCTTTCCTACCAATGAGAGTGCTTGAAGTGTACTGGTCACGGGCTCTCAGTCTCATGTGTGAAGTGGCCCTAATCCGGGGTCGCTAGCACTGCTTCCGGTGTCAGATCGACTTAGAAAAGTGACCTCCGGGCTGCATACTAATTTCAGGGCTTTTTGTGTGGGATGAATGATGAGAGAGGTAGGCTCGTATAAGAGATAATTCCGTCTCTCTCTCTTTTCCGGTCAAGTTGCACAGCAAGACAAGCATTGACCTGGAAAGGTGAATCAGATATGAAGGAACCGTCATTCACCTGCCTTCTCAAGAAGACAAACAAGATAACTTAGCCAGACCAAAATATGATCATCAGGTACTAACTTACATCTGAGACCGGCGACTACCATTTGACTCAAATCCACTTCAGAGTTTCCGGTTATGATTCGTTCCTTCTTCAGCTCCCTGTAAAGGATTTACTAGCATTTCTAAATCTGCACTTGAAAAAGATTTGCCATAAAATAATACGGAAATGCATATGAGACCAAAATATGATCATCAGGTACTACATCGGAGACCGGCGACTTCCATTTGACTCAAATCTACTTCAGAGTTTCCGGTTATGATTCGTTCCTTCTTCAGCTCCCTGTAAAGGATTCACTAGCATTTGTAAATCTGCACTTGAAAAGATTTGTCATAAAGTTATACGAAAATGCATATGAGAGCCTTGTTTGCGCAGCCACTACATGCGGAACAAAACATCTGCCAGGTGGGAGGAGAACAAGAGGCTTATGAAGGTAACCTTAATTTTACACACTTTGAAAAGCATGTGGTGAAAAACCTCAAATATGTATAATACATGGGTTTTATAATGGGAGCTGTTAAATCGATCACGTGATTGTTAAAAATGATCACAAAGACGTGTCACGCGATCACAAGAGTTGTCAAATTTTGTTTTTTCATCGCACACATGAAGAGGAAGCTATGGTGGCAATGGTGGAGATGCCCTTTTAACTCAAAAATTGTGGTCACCAATGACCCTGAAGTCATTGCTTATGTGTTTGTAGATACTATAGTACAGGCGCCCATTTCCGATCATGACACCATCGGCAATCTATAGGGTGTCACAATGTTGATAAGATTGGGATTGATTTTAGTCATTTCTTTTCGTGGATGGTCAAAATAAGGCCCCACATTTCACAGTTCTAAGGGTTAGTTTCCATGTAGGCCGCTCGCCCATCAAATAATAGTGGAAATGTAGATGCCACCAACGGAATCTACATTTTCACTAGAATTTGGTGGGTGAAGCAACCTACATGGAAACTAATCCTAAGTCTCCAACTTCGATTATGGTATCACCAGGAAATCAATAGTGCCATGACACATGTCCCCAATTTTGAGTGCTAAAGTAAGGAGGAATTCATCTCACAATAAGCGGTTATGACAGACTTTAAACGTTGATAAAGAGTCCGGGCCAACTGTTGGCTTTAAAAATTCACAGTAATTTCATTTTGAGGAATAAAATTATCCAAAAAAAGTGCAGTCCTCTTAATTTCCATCTTCCTACACGGGGGAAATTTGCACCACCTTAAACTTCTCCAAATTTGGTGCAGAATCTCTTAAGTGATCGGTTATTATGGGTGCCTCTACTCTAGACACTTGACATTTATGGGAAGGAGCAGTGCAATTGCCCAAGATTCTCGGGACCCTTTAACTCACCCCTCAATAATGCGGTAGAGCCCCTTTGTCACCCAACTTAATTGGACCCTCGAATAAGACAAATCCGCACATGGTCACAAGCACACAGTTGTGTGGCTCTTTGTATATAACATGCAGTTTTGATTACATGGGTGCCCCTGCAGTTCCAATATATAGCCAGCCCCCTGCACCGGGCTGACACGGGTTGTGCATTTTGGGCACATCTCAATTATCCATGCCTGTGACATGGATCCAAAGCTGGCTTGTTTCGGAGAGTCCTGCCGTGGCCGGGTGGCTTTACATTAGGGTCCGGGTCCAAGAAACTTGGGATTCAAAATACCCCTAAGCAGTGTTCAAGATTGAAGCCCTCATATGAGTTTCATTTTGAAGGGCTCTCAAATTTCAGCTCTTCAGTTGAAGGGCCGGTTCAAATCCAAGACGTCAATCCAAGAATATAGATTTGAAATACAAAACTCATATTAAACTTGTGCATGAACTATATAATACATGTTTGCAGTACAATGTGAAGAATTAAGAATCAACCATCTAACTCCACTTCTCGTAGTGACAATGCCCTACGCTTGTTGGTTCTTGTGGTGGGCAGAGTATATTGAGGACTTCAAGTGATGTCTTCATTTTCAATTTGGGGTTGCGTTTTGAAGGGTTGTTTTGAGAGAGGTATATTTTGAAGGGCCAAATCGTGTTTGAACGGCATTGAAGACTTCAATCTTGAACACTACCCCTAAGCCCTTAAGTCTTGATATTATCTAAGACTGCATTCTGATCTCAAGCTCGAGGGTATTGTCCTCTAAGTGCAAGTTGGGTACATTTCATTTATCCACTCCTATGACATGAAACAAAAGTTGGTGTTTTTTTTTGGGGGGGAGTCGGGTCGCGGGCGAGTTTACATTAGGGTCTGGGTCTAAGAAACTTGAGGTCCAAAAGACCCCTTAATCCGTAAGCCCTGATGTTATCCAAGACCACATTCTGGTCTCAAGCTTGGGGGAACTACCCCCTAAGTGCATTTTAGGTACATGTCATTTATCCACTCCTATGACATAGACCCAAAGTTGGCTCATTTCGGAGAGTTGGGTTGCAAGTGGATTCCATCAAGGTCCAGGTCCAGTAAGCTTTGGGTCCAAAACACCCCTTGACCCTTAACCCTTAGTGTTATTCAAGGCCACATTATGATCTCAAGCTCAAGGATACTACCCTCTAAGTGCATGGTTGGAGGTCCTTCTTGAGAAGAGAATGTATTGGGGCGAGTGTGCAAGATATATTTTATGTTGATGTTTTCAAAAGCGGATTTGGGTTGCCATATTGTTATGATTCCTCATTGAGATCATAGCCAATCTCTCAGCAGTTGAACAAATTTTCCAATGAAATCGTTATATTTATGAAAACTATTAACTTTCGAAAACATGAATTTTTTCTATCTCCCAAGAAGAGCTCTTGGGAATACTTTTCTCTAAGCACGCAAAAACTTGAACTATGGTCAATATTGAAAATGATCTAAATATCATTTTTCAAGCACTACATTAAAATAATTCGTAAAGGATGAAAATTATATCAATTAAGTTTCAAAATTGGTATGTGTATCACCAAAACAATTATGTATGTTGGATAGAAAGATCAAACCAAAACATCATCTTTGATGAATTGTATGACAATTTCACAATTTCATTAACAAATATTGTTTATACTCCATACATATGAACATATTCTTTCATGTATTTTAAACACGTCATAAGTCTTTACAAGATGAACACTTCTACAAAATATTTAGGCAAGCTAGTGTCATCTCGCTAATGTTATCTCCATTTTATGAAGTTTCTCTTAAGTTTTGCTTTGAAAATGCTTACACAAAGCTCATGACATGACTGCACAGATGCATTCTCCGACTTTATGTTTTTGCTTCATGCGTGTTTCATAAGGCAAGCTCGCAAATCTCACTTTATAAAAAAAACTCTTAAAGTACATAAAATCCTAGGGATAATATGGTTACGGGACGCATGGTCTCAATATACGGCATATACACAATTCATATGAGCCTCACCAAATTTATAGATCATATTTTATATATTTAAGGGTCTGAATCTTTGATTTGTACATTGTCTTAATAAGTCAAGAAGAACCTAAAAACTTTATTCATACATGACATATATGGTCATAATACAACATATGTATTCACATCAAAGGGCACCCACATTGCAATTTGAACTTAAATATTCAACAACATCAAGGTAGCACATAGATTCAAAAAGTGCACTCAAAGGATAAGTTAATTTTAGATAGAGTTTCTTTTGACATAATCAGCTAAAAATAAAAGTATGTAATTTGAATGCATGTTTTGGTGTATGGAGAGGCCTAGTTTGGGCCTCTTGGACATTTAAGGGTAGATGGATCTTACTTTAAGACTCAAGATTGGATCCAAGTTTGGAGATGTATTTCTCAAACTAGGAGGAATATTTTCTCGAGTTGTAGCTTGGAACCGATAAGATTTGAAGGGAAATTGATGCCATACTGGTGCCACTTCATTTTTTTCATACCTTGAAACCATACCTTAGGGACAAAAAAATTGATGTTGAACAATAAGATCAGTTTATTTTAGAGTTTCTTTGGTCTTGAACCCTAGTGTAACCCCACCTTAACTTAAGTTACATGGAATCGCATTGGCATCTCTTAGCAATACAGTCGTTGGATTTTGTGTGCAAAGACTTATTTCATTTGAATGATAACACTATATTCGTTAAATTGAGACTTTTTGGGCATTTTGAGACATTAACATAAATAAGAACAAGGATAAATGGAACACATATTGGAGAAAGTTGTAAGATTGGAACACTTTGAAGCGGGTGTTCATACCAAGAAGCCCATTAATAACTCATATTTGTGATGGTTTAGGGTGGGCAATCTAAACCTGAGACCATATTGAACAGGTAATCTCAAAACATTCATATTATTGCACACAAAATATGAGAGCTTGTATGAATATGGTTTAGGTAGGGCAATCCAAACCGTAGACCATATTGAAGGGGTAATCCCATAACACTTATATTATTGCAAGTACCATATACAATGTATGGCATGAGAAACTGAATAGCATACTAATGGCACAAATCCATTGGATAGTGCGGCCTAAAATCATCCCGCCTACATGCAATGTCTACGCCCTACAATTGCCTATCTAGGCTGGGAGACCGCATCTTTTTCTTTTGCCGCCGCTTGTTTAGCTCGCATCGCCTCAACATTTCTGAGAATCTCTGGCCCTCGACTATAGCCGAGTTTTGGATGTGGGCCCACCATAACACATTTTGGATTGTGTCGACCGCCCGAATTATAAGACGAGGAATTCGAATACGACGACGTAGACTGTCCGGCATATCGGCGCATGGCGTAGTGACGCTCCAGCTCAATGGACGCATTGGCCCGCGGAGGTTTGGGGCTGGACGCAACCTGGAAGTGATCAAAGAAAACCAAAAAAAACACGGGTTAGTTTGAGGAGAAAGACCCAAACCCATATATATATTGCACGCCCCACTTAAGGGAGAGGGATTGTAATGTATTGTGGGCGATCACCTTGGCAGTAGGGGCGCTCGCGTCCGAGTTGGATAGGACGGGGAAAGCGTCGCGCAAAGGGACATGCAGGGGTCCACTCTTTGCAGGCCGAGCGCCCATCGCCAGTCGTCGTCGGGGTGCAACGGCGCCGCCGGGGCGAGAGGGGGACGTCCGGACGCAGCCGCGCTTTGTGCCCTTGAGTGGCGACGGAGACGGAGACTGCCGGAACATTTGCTTGGGCGGGGGGCTATCGACGACGCCGGCGTCAATAGGCTCCTTGGAGTAGTCAATGGTTGAAGCGGCGTCATAAACGGTCTCATAGAAGAAGCTCCCCAAGTTTGAGTCACTGACGATGTCAATCGAGGGCTCCAAACGCTGGCGCCAAAATGGAAACAAAACAAAACAGAACCCAAAGGGAAGAGGGAGAGATAGAGCATGTGAAAATCAAGATACATATGAAGAATATATTACACAAAGTGGGGGCGCCCCCACACACAAACACACAAACACACACACACACACACACACACACGTACTCTCTCAAATGAGCTTGTTAAATTTCGCGTGGGAGAACAACTCTCTGTACAAATGGTCTCGTGGATCCAAGTATCTCTCGCCTATGGGATTACTCCTAACAAACTGGTTTACGGGCAGCCCGCTACCGCAGAGCGTCTGCAAGTACTTAACAAGGTCTAACAAAAATCGGTCCCGGACCTTCTCGATCGTCCACGTAGGGCAAACAATGAAGTTGGCCGTCGGGTTCAATAAGTTCTTGGAAGCGCTGTCGTCCACCATGAGCGTGTTCTCGCGGGTGGGACGGACGTCGTAGGGGACGCCTATCAAGGACGGTCGCTGGTCCCAAAAAATCGGCTTCAAGACCTTGAGATATTGGGGGGACGCGGGGTTGTTTGGTTTTTTGACGACTTTGCCGTCCGGTGTGTACAATATTCTACACGCTTCCTGTGCTAGGACCAAGCAGGGGGGCTCGAAGCCCTTGAAGATGAACTCCACGACCGCATTGGTGTTCTCGGCCGTCATGGAGCTCCACACGACCACCCACCATTTGTTTTGGGCGATCTGCAGGAAGCGCCGAAGCCACGGGCGGAGGTGCACCAGCTTGGTCTTAATGTGCGTGGGCGGCCCGTCGTAGTTCGCGTCCTCGGGCTTGCAAAAGGGCACCGTGGGGACCCTGGGACAATGGACGCACTGGACGAGGACCCCGTTAAGGTCTAACACCAGGAATCGTTCCTTCCGCAGCGCGCGCAGGGCGGGCAGAACCGGGGGCACCGCCGCGCTGCCCTCTCCGCTCCTGGGAGAAGAGCGTTGGGGAGCCGCTACGCTATGCTCCGAGCCCTGCGGGGACGATCGAGAGAAAACGGGGGCGACTTATGTCATGCTATGTCCAAACGAAGAATTAAGGAAATTTATTTGCACTCGGTGCATACACAAAACCATTTGATTCATTGGCCCGGGGGGGGGGGGAACAAGGGATACAAGAGAGGCAAGAGCATACAATATACATTCAAACCGAAGATACAAATATATGGGAGTAAACAATGGTGATTTTATATTATACAATGCTCCATGTACATTTTGATATTGGGGGAGAGCCGCGTTGAACGATGCGTTCAAACTAGCCTAAGTCTACATCTAACAAAATTTGAATGACGAACCGCCGTGATGAGGACTTCGTCGCAAGCCGGGGTGGGGGGGGGGCCCGAAACGGATGGTCGGGGGGGTGACGAAAGGGGGGGCGAGTGCGGGGATGGGGTGGGGCGAAGAAGGGGGGGGACGGGTGGGTCGGTTCTTCCTAGCTAGGGGACACGACCAAGGCAAGAAGACAAACACCCAGGGAGTTTGGGTCGAGCGACCCAAACTGAGTGGGGTCAGTGCATTACCTCGCCTTGGTCGTGCCTTGACGCCGTTGACGCCGCCAACGCGTGCGCTTCCCCAATTGCGTCACCAACGCCTGGTCCGGCGACGTCAGCAGCAACCTGCTCCTGCAAAGGCTGACTGTCAGGCCTTTGTCCCAACCCAACCTCCGCATGCGCATCATGCATTGGTTCATCGACTGGGTTAGGAGTAGAGGTATCACCAGGCCCTTGCGGGCCTTCAACATCTAGCATGGGCTCGTCCACCGGGGCCGTCGCTGAGACGGGGTTCGGGTCGGCCGACCCAAACCCTCCTGCTTCGAGCGGGTCTCTGGCTGGCGGTGCAAGGGCGGCAGTGTTTGGGTCGGACGACCCAAACATGTGGGGGTCATCCTGTTGGTGGTGTGGGGGCACGAGGATGGGAGGCCGAAGCGGGGGGGGGCCCCAAGGGACTTGAAGCTCCGGGGACGCGCCAAAGGCTGGGGTCGTCCACCTGCTGGATGGGCGCGTACGGGCGGGCTTGCGGCTGCAGCATAGGGCCGAAGGTGAAGGACTGCTGCGGTGCGGGCGGCGGGTTGATATTCTGGGGAGGGAAGCCGGCGGGCAAGTGCGGAAATGCACTCGGGGGAGCCATCACCAACCCCTGCGCCAACATGCCCTGAATCACTTGCGTGATCAGGTCCGCGCTGGACGGAGGTTGGGCCATCGCCCTTTGCCGCTCCTGCTCCAAGAGGAGAGCCCTCAACTCCGCGACTTCGTTGCGGACCGAGGGTTCCTCGGCGGCAGCCTTCTCCAGCCGGACGCGCTGCTCCTCGTCCCTCCGCATCTTTTCATTAGACTCGTCCACAGTGAGGACTTCGGGTTTCACCCTCACCATGCCGGCAAACGATGTGGGGGAGGGGGGATCCGACCTGAGCCGTTTGGCGAGCTCCATGTCGTCCTCGTCCTCGCTGCTAATGGCGATGGTCTCTTCCACCGCGTAGTCGCCGTAGAGCTTCTTCCCCTTCAGCCTCCTCCTCTCCCTGAACGCGGCGGTCGCGTCCCTGGAGTACATGTCCCTCGCGTCGTCCACAGTGAGGACGGGCACCAGCTTACTTTGCGGAGTTGCCACCCGCATAGCCTTCTTTCGTTGGGGGGCTTCAGATTCCTGCGTGAACCCCGTTGCCCCTTCCTCCACCTCGCCCTCCGCCTTGGGGTCCTCTTCTTCCTCTTCTTCGTCCTCTCCCGCTTCATCACCTGGGCCCCGTGACGAGGTGCCAGGATGCAATTCCACCAGGGGTTCGGGAATTGCGACGGGGGCCTGAGTAACGAACTCCTCCGGGTTGGTCCGCCTCGCCCTATCCAAAGGGTTCTCGCCCCCTTCAACAATCTCCTCGGCGTAGCTTCCAGGGATCCAATCGAGGATGTCCATTTTTCTCGCCAACGCTTTCTGCGTTCTGTAGAAAAGAACATCGGCGTCATCTATGTACGAATAGATGGTCAACCCCAACATCTGCACATTCCCAGATCACTTGCATTAGATTTACACCAAATCTAAAGAAAATGAAAACAAAAACATCGGCATCCATCTCACAAAAACACTGCATAGTTTGGGTCGAGCGACCCAAACTACACACTGACTAGTCTGGATGGAGCAACCCAACCTACACAATGCCTAGTTTGGGTCGCTCGACCCAAAGTTGGCTTTGTGTAGATAGCGTTGCTCCATTCAGGGCAGGCAGTGTGTAGTCCGGGTTGCTCGACCCAGAGTACACAAAGCAACCCAGACTAGACACTGCCTGGTCTGGATGGAGCAACCCAATTTACACAATGCCTAGTTTGGGTCGCTCGACCCAAAGTAGGTTTTGTATAGATTGCGTTGCTCCACTCAGACCAGTCAGTGTCTAGTCTGGGTTGCTCGACCCAGAGTACACAAAGCAACCCAGACTACACACTGCCTGGTCTGGATGGAGCAACCCAACCTACACAATGCCTAGTTTGGATCGCTCGACCCAAAGTAGGCTTTGTGTAGGTTGGGTTGCTCCACTCACACCAGGCAGTGTCTAGTCTGGGGGTCGGTCGACCCAGACTACACACTCACTAGTCTGGATGGAGCAACCGAACCTACACGAAGCCAAGTTTGGGTCGAGCGACCCAAAGTAGGCTTTGTGTAGGTTGCGTTGCTCCACTCAACCCAGGCAGTGTCTAGTCTGGGGGTCGCTCGACCCAGACTACACACTCACTAGTCTGGATGGAGCAACCGAACCTACACGAAGCCAAGTTTGGGTCGCTCGACCCAAAGTAGGTTTTGTGTAGATTGCGTTGCTCCACTCAGACCAGTCAGTGTGTAGTCTGGGTTGCTCGACCCAGAGTACACAAAGCAACCCAGACTACACACTGCCTGGTCTGGATGGAGCAACCCAACTTACACAATGCCTAGTTTGGATCGCTCGACCCAAAGTAGGCTTTGTGTAGGTTGGGTTGCTCCACTCACACCAGGCAGTGTCTAGTCTGGGGGTCGGTCGACCCAGACTACACACTCACTAGTCTGGATGGAGCAACCGAACCTACATGAAGCCAAGTTTGGGTCGAGCGACCCAAAATAGGCTTTGTGTAGGTTGCGTTGCTCCACTCAGACCAGCCAGTGTGGAGTCTGGGTCGACCGACCCAGACTACACAAAGCAACCCAGACTACACACTGCCTGCTCAGAGTGGAGCAACCCAACCTATACAATGCCTGGTTTGGGTCGCTCGACCCAAACTTGGCTTTGTGTAGATTAGGTTGCTCCACTCTGAGCAGGCAGTGTGTAGTTTGGGTCGCTCGACCCAAACTGTCGACAATTTATTTAGAGCTACTTACCATAGCAGAAAAAATTGGTTTGGAGCCCCCGAAGACGTTGAAGATGCAGTCCCCTCTCTTCGTGAGGGTCCTCATCATCCGCAGGTAGAACTCCATCCGCAGCTCATCCGCGGGGTAGTTGGCGTACTTCGCCTCGTCGTACAAGCTCCTGCTGGTACCCAACCCTTCTGGGACTTGGAAAAGTTTTTCCATCCGGCCTATGGGATGGTTTGGCACCTTCAGCAGCTCAGCTTTGTACACGAAGTACAAGCACAGCATGTTGACGACCTTCGTCTTCTTGTCTTTCAAAGTGCTGTACGCCCCCTCCGCCGGTGCAGCAACGTAGTGCGATTTCGAGACGGCGTACTCTGGCTGCAATTTCCGCACGATCCCGTACACCTGCTCCGCCCTCCTGTCCTCGATAATCCACAACCAGATGTCGACCTCCCGAAATTTGGGGCTGTTGTAGTCCACGAACTTTGACAGGAATGGCTCGTAAAACGGGGTGCTCATTGTCCCCTCGAATGAGCTTCCAGGGATGTTTCTGAAGTCTATCATTCCGAAGGGGAAGCGGTCCCCGGCTTTCGTCCTGATGGCCTTCCTGGCATCAGACCCCGGCCAGCCTTGGATCTTTAGAGGGTCGAGGGTGACCAAGTTGAAATGCGCGTCGCCCTCGAAACTGACGATCTGCTTCTCCTTTACGAAGTTGGAGAAGGCACGCGCGGAGTGCTCGGGAAGCGCCCGGTTCTTCCCCCCCTTCACGAACTTCGACCTGAGGAAGTCGTCTCCCGCCTCCCTCATGAGTGCCGCCATGGACGCACTGGTGAACTTATACTCGGCTTTGAACGCCCTCCAGTGCGCCTCGTGAACCTCTCCATCCACGATGAGCTTCTTCTCAGGAACTAGCTTGTGCAGCTCCTGGACGATGGTCGTTTTCTTCTTCCTGTTCTTCGTCCATTCCTTCATGGTGTAGCATGAAGGGACGAAGCATTTGGGCTTGCTGAAGACGATCTTCGGGTGGACCCAACATCTCTTCACCGTCGGCTGCATGTGCAGGATGTGGGATGCCGCCTTCCCCATCTCTGCCTCCGACAGCCCTTGAAGAGTTCTGAAGAACTCCCTCACGAGAGGCTTCATCTGCTTGAAGCGCGATGCCTGGTTGAAGAGCATGCCAGTGTCGGGGTCGATTAGCTCACCCGCCTCATGCTTTTCAAATACACTCCTCCATTTCATCCAAACGAAATCGGAAGCTGTGATTAAATAAATCTCCCCTCTTAGATCATTGTATTTCTTCTGCTTTTGACTAGCATTGTCAATTGAGGAGAATTTATTTATCATCTGGTATTTGAAATCCTGCATTTCCCCAAAACAAACCATTTGAATGCGTGTTAGATATGTACATGTGATTTCCAAGACATATCATGAACAATAACTGCAACAAGAGTTTGGGTCGATCGACCCAAACTAAAAAACGAGGCTGCAAACAAGAGTTTGGGTCGATCGACCCAAACAATACTCACCTCCCACTTTGGATTCTTGTCCTTGGCGTTCTCCCTCTCTTTGGGAGGCCTGCCATAGAACTCCCACACCTCCCGTGAGGCCATGATATTCCTTATCCAGGAAGCTTGGTAGGCCCTCTTCTTGTTCCCCATGTTGAAGTATCGGGAGATGTCGCTGAGCCTGGTCTCGTCGTCGGACCACACCACCAATGCCTTCCAGACCTTCAGCTTTTCCTTTTGATGGTTGGGATCATCCCACTCGGTCATCAGTTGGATTTTCTTTGATGCCTCCACACTGTGCTGGCCGTCTATCAGCCAAAAATCGCCTTTCTGAATTGTAGGCCACATTTCAGGGGTAGGCATTTTCTTCTGTCCCTGGGGCATGACTACAATTGTTTGCCTGTCGTCTTTGAATTGTTCGCTGACGATCTGCGCGATTATCCAGTCGACGTAGGCGTCTTCTTTTGCCCGGACGCACTTTTCTGGTGGCGCTAGATGGCACTGGCTGATGTTGACATCGAACTTGAAATCTCTACCCATGAAGAAACAGTGGGAGCACTTGGACGTGAAATTGTTCACGATTTTCTGTATCTTCCCCGCATCCACCTCTTGTCCGGGCTTTGGCATGCGCAGCTCAGGTGAAACTGGCTCCTCGGTCATCACAGATGACTCTCTCGCCCTTTTCGATGGTGTTGTTTGGCGGCTGGCAGAAGGCGTAGGCGTCTCGCTATCCGCCGGTGTCTCTGAGGGAGTCGTCCGTCTTGAGTCAGACGGTACTGGTCGCGGCTTCCTCACCGTTTGAGGCCTTGACGACCCTGCACCCTCCTCAGTTGTTGTTTTCCGCCTCGCAGGTTGCTGACTTTTTGTTTTGCTCTGCATGGCCTTGTTCAGCACGGTGATTGCATGTTTTAATTTTGTAAACCGGCTAGAGACCTTGGTGTTCGATATACTGCTATCGATAAATATCGACTCCGGTTTGATGACGTCTGGCTCAACACAAGACTCCTTTACGTAGATTGCGTCGAACGGCTCAGAGAACTGGTGCATGAACATATGGACATTCTGCACCGCGGAGTTCTCTAGGATGACGTCCACGTAGTCACCAAGCGACTGAACCGATGCCACCTCCCACCCCGTGACTGTGGCCCATGTATGGTTCTCCATGGTGCCAACTTTCAATACAAATATCATTTTGTATTGCGAGGCTTTAACCACTTGAATTGACCAAGCGAGGATAAGATTGTCCTTTGGAACATAGGAGTCATCCTGCGGTGTTTCGTGTTCCTGCCATAACATGTCTGGCGCAAGCATGAACCACCTTTCACCGGGTCTTTTCTTTGGGGCCATCTGTAAGGAAAGAATAAACCATGTTAGTTTCGGTCGTTCGACCCAAACTTCTTCAAGCTTAATGGATAGTTTAAACTTCTTCAAGCTTAATGTTAGTTTCGGTCGTTCGACCCAAACTTCTTTCAATTGTTTTAAGGGAAATTTAATGGATTGGCGCATATATTTTGGTGGATTGTGCACTGTTATATATGTGAACATCATTTGTATGGTGATATGTTATTTTGTTAATTTTTGGGTGGATATTCATTTTATATTGTGTTTAACATCATGGATTTATTGATAAAATAATAATTTAGAGGTTGGGTTTGGGTCGACCGACCCAAACATGATGATGTGTTTGGGCCGAGCGTACCAAATATGAATATTGGTTTAGGTCGAGCGACCCAAACATGATGATGTGTTTGGCCGAGCGTACCAAATAGGAGGCTGGGTTAAGGTCGACCGACCCAAACATCAGGCTGGGTTTGGGTCGAGCGACCCAATCATCATGACGGGTTTGGGTCGAGCGACCCAAACATTAGGCTGGGTTTGGGTCGAGCGACCCAAACATCATGCCGTGTTTGGGTCGAGCGACCCAAACATGAGGATGTTTTTGGGCCGAGCGTTCCAAATAGGAGGCTGGGTTTAGGTCGACCGACCCAAACAGCATGACGTGTTTGGGTCGTCTCCCCAAACTGTTCTATTTAATATATATTTTAAAGGTTGGCACAGAGCATATACAATGCTTATGCGTTGTGTATGCTACAGCACCATGAATTAATTAATACATGTTGGGTATAACAAAAGATATTACCTTTTAAAGCTGTTGCAAAAACTGTGGAGTAGAGCTGGTGTTCTTCGTCCAGTAACACACAAATAGCTGAATGTGATTCGGACACACGCTAAACTCCCAAACAACTACTAAAGCTTTCAAATAATTCTTACTTCTCTCAAATAAAGCTTGAATCTCTCATACAACTCCTCAGGCTTTTAACGCACTTTTGAATCTCTCAAAACAACAACTGAATTTCTCAAAACAACAGCTGAATCTCTCAAAACAACAGCTGAATCTCTCAAAATAACAGCTTAATCTCTCTAAACAACAACTAAATCTTTCAAACAACAACTGAATCACTCCAACAAGAACTGAAGCTCTCAAATCACTTCTATATGTCTCAAACACCTCCTGATTATCTTATAGAACTCTTGAATCTCACAAACACTCCAAATACAATACAAACTCCAAAAGAGAAATAATCTACAAACACATGACTTCGCAAGCACTCGCTAAAGCTCCCACACAATGCTCGAAAACCCTTCAACAATCTTCGACTAACTTCCTCCGTAGGTTTCTGATCTATTGGAAACACCTCCTAGCTTCTAAGATTAAGAGCAAGAGAAGGGAGGGAAGGAGAAGAAACACTAGGCGGGAGAGAGAGAAGGAATCAAATGCCGCCCTGAATAGCCACGGCGCTTCGCGAAAGCGGCGCTTCAGGAGAGGCGGCGCTTCCAAGAGACACGCGGAGCGAATGCTTGGCGCGGAGAGAGAGAGAAAGGAGGAGAAACTGTGGCGGCTGGGGTTTTGTTTGCCTCGGGAATTGGGTGCCCACAAGATTAGGGCACCAACGGAAATAGGGTTACGGGGAACCCTAAATCCTAAACCCTAACTCTAACCCCTTAGCGGGCATTAGCTATTTGAAGACACTTTGGAGTACCCTTAGGTGCTACATCAAATGCGGTATTCTACAAGACTAACCATTTATACAACTAATGCATTTTTACAACGTAACTTTATGCTAAAACTAATATTTAACCCCTACTTACATGACACCATGCCCTAAATTTTCCAAACAAGTTGAAGTCATTTGTTTCTCTTTTGTTTGAGCACGTTAGAAAAATAATACAATTGCGTGACATTTAACGATGTAATCATTGACTTTTAGACTTTACCAATGATGCCAACAACTCACACATTATTCAATGAATAAGAAATATAACCCCCACCCCCCAACATGAAATTCGGAAATTTAGAATACTTCAGTGTGGAGCCTAAATGAATGCCTTCCCCAAGTGCATTTTGTAAGGATTTTGAATTGCATGATCCTTAGTTCAAAATGCTAACATGCTCAAGTTTTTTGTAAATCCCTTATATATTCACTTTGATGAATCACATAGTCGCCAATAAACCATTGATGATCATATATTTGCTTGGAATGTGATATAAAAGTAAATCGGTCTTGTATTTATTGGTCTTGTATTTATTCAATTGCCATTTCATGTTGTGGATGTTATTAGGGTCCAACTTTGGATGTTTTGCTCACTTTGACGAATCACATAGTCGCCAATAAACCATGGTTCATGATATATTTAATATATGGAATGTGAAATAAAAGTAAATCGGAGAAGCACAACATCAAATGAAGCCATTCACGCAATCATGTTCTTATTCAATGTCCCCTCCACGTATATTACATAATGGCGCAAGATATAATGGATGTTGTTTGTATATGGAGGCATCAGTGATCAACTACGATATTTGGTGTTAAGGGTTTAGGGTTTAGGGGGTACGGGGTTAGGGTTATAACATATTAATCTATCCAATATTAACGGGTAACATTGTGCATTTTGGTGAGAAGAGTCCAGACCTTGGATAGTTGGCCAACTTGTATCACCATCATGCTAAATAGGTCGGGCCCCTATTTGTCACTTAGCTTTAGCTAGCTAGGTTCACCGAACCTAGGATTCCTACTTAGCTTTAGCTAGCTAAATTTTTCGGAACTCTCATTTTCACTTAGCTTCAACTAGCTAGAAAGTTGTGTGACATGCATATTCATTCTAAACCAAAGAGAAATCCATTCACACAAAACCAAACAATATATAGTTGGTTGTATTGCTCGTGGTTGCCTCTCTATTTTCATGTTGGTGCACAAGGAAACTTGAATTTTTAAAATCCACACGTATACATTGGCTTCCTCACTTTCAACTGGCATTGGTGCTACATTGCTCATTATATATATACAAGTGAGCCCAACCATGAGCTTGACTAACCTACCTAGAAGATTGTTCCTAATTATAAGCTTGACTAACTAATCTAGAAGATTGTTCCTAATGAAATGCCCACTTAGGGTGAGCGGCTAACACTAATGATCTTACTAGATTCCTATGTGACTATTGACTATTAGGAACAGTGAAGACCGTGCCATGTGTATTGAGATTTCTACACAAACATCTCAATGTAAAAATTGAGAGTTTCCAAAAGAATTAGCTTGGAAATGGCCTACAGAAAATTGATTGCAGATACCATAATCGAAACCTAAACTGTAGCCATGGGACAACTAACTAAGTGGGTGTCAATTTGGACAACAAGGTTTTTGCTATATGGGATCCCCCCTAATATTAAAAAAATAATGTATGTTTTACATTCCAACTAGCTATTAGCTAGCTTTAGCTAGCTACCTTTCCTCGCCCAGATTATGGCACTTAGTTTTAGCTAGCTATTCTTTTGAGGCACCAAATTCCTACGTAGCTTTAGCTAGTTGGAGCTTTTAGCTAACTAAATAGCTGGCCACTTAGTTAGTTGTCCAAGGTTTGGAAGAGTCTTATAGGAAGGTTATGGTAAAGACAATCTTGATTATGTTAATATGTTATTTGGGACGTTTAAACGTGATACACTGATAGTTCTTGTATTTATTCAAATGCCATTTCATGTTGTGGATGTTATTAGGGTCCAACTTTGGATGTTTTGCTCACTTTGATGAATCACATAGTTGCCAATAAACCATGGTTTATGATATATGTAATATATGGAATGTGATATAAAAGTAAATCGGAGAAGCACAACATCAAATGAAGCCATTCACGCAATCATGTTCTTATTCAATGTCCCCTCCACGTATATTACATAATGGCGCAAGATATAATAGATGTTGTTTGTATATGAAGAAGAGTCTAATAGGAAGGTTAGAGTAAATACAATCTTGATCGTGTTAATATGTTATTTGGGACGTTTAAACATGATATACTAATTGGTCTTGTGTTTATTCAATACACATTTCATGTTGTGGATGTTATAAGGGTTTAGGGTCCAACTTTGGATGTTTTGCTCACACACATTAGTAAACTTGAAGTGAACTTGAGGATATTAGATTCAAATATCATTGAAAGATTGAACTAAAAAGCGACATTGGTGGTTAGTATCCCCTTAACGACGTCCACATACGTTCGTCATTGCCACACTTGCATGCGAGAGAATAGAGCAATGTTGTATGCAATCATTATATAATTCCTCATGCGAGGATCTTAATAACTACTTTAACTATTGTATTTAGTGACTCTTACCATAAGGCGTTACACAATGTTTAGACTTCTTTTGTCTACATATTGGTTAAAATATACCGTAATGTTTGAGATCAAGTAGATTAGTATCATGATTTAATATGTATATGATGCATTAGAGTGACATTCTAGAAGTCTTTAATATAAATCACTTATCCCAAACCTTTTCTCCTCATGACACTTGGAAAAATACATGTGGCCGCCACCCTTCCTTCCAATGGTGCATGTCATATCCACACAAAACAATATGAAACGGATTAAATATCCACATTACTTTCAATAGACATTCTCAACACACACAAAGTCAGATGACAGTTGGGGTATCCAAGAGCTAGGTTAGATTCGCATTTTTTTATAATTAACAAAAGGCGGGGAATTCTGTTAGGAGGTTTGAAAATAACCTCTGCAGGAGAACTAGGCGGGAAAGGCATCCAATGAGGAAGTTGGGGAAGCGGAGGTGGATAGTATAAAGGGGCGCACCCCCCAAAAGTCGGTTCTTTTTGCTCTTCTCCCACTCCTGAAATCGTAGGGAGAACTCTCAGTCGGAACTGTACTTCAAGGTTCGTGCACGCTGCCGTTCACGAGCAGCTATCCACAGCATGCAACCCCACTGTGAACTTCGGAATGAGCTCAAATTCATCCCACCTCGCAATTTCCGCCGCATTATACGCCGGATTCTGCGGTGGGTTTGGGTCGGTCGACCCAAACCCCTACACTAGTGTTGGCGGTTTTTAGTATGACCCTTCTAAAGTTTGGGTCGGTCGACCCAAACACCTGCCCTAGTGTGGGCGGTTTTTAGTTTGACCCTGATAGACCCAAACCCATTTAACCAGTGTGGGCAGGGTTCTGGATGACCATGATCCCATCCCGCCAAAAGGTTTGAGTCGGTCGACTCAAACCCATCCCCACATTGCGGATGGGCTCTGGATGCCCATGAACACATCCCCCCAAAAGGTTTGGGTCGCTCGACTCAAACCCATCCCCACATTGTGGATGGGCTCTGGATGACCATGAACCCGTCCCGCCAAAAGGTTTGGGTCGCTCGACCCAAACCCATCCCCACAGTGTGGGTGCTCTCTGTGATGAGCCTACACCCATCCTGCGCCAACAAGGTTTGGGTCGCTCGACCCAAACCCATCCCCACATTGTGGATGGGCTCTGGATGACCATGAACCCATCCCCCCAAAAGGTTTGGGTCGCTCGACCCAAGCCCATCCCCACAGTGTGGGTGCTCTCTGTGATGAGCCTACACCCATCCTGCGCCAACAAGGTTTGGGTCGCTCGACCCAAACCCATCCCCACATTGTGAATGGGCTCTGGATGACCATGAACCCATCCCCCCAAAAGGTTTGGGTCGCTCGACCCAAGCCCATCCCCACATTGTGGATGGGCTCTGGAAGACCATGAACCCATCCTGCGCCAACAAGGTTTGGGTCGCTCGACCCAAACCCATCCCCACATTGTGAATGGGCTCTGGATGACCATGAACCCATCCCCCCAAAAGGTTTGGGTCGCTCGACCCAAGCCCATCCCCACATTGTGGATGGGCTCTGGAAGACCATGAACCCATCCTGCCACAAGGTTTGGGCCGCTCGACCCAAAGCCATCCCCACAGTGTGGATGGGCTCTGGATGACAGTGTGTCCGCTGGACAACCCAAACCTTTGCAAACCCAATGGCATAGCTGTCATATGAACATGTATGAGCACTGAGTATTTGCAATTTTGATTATATAAGCTGGTTTTTGTATTCTTCGTTTGGAATCTACAATTTTTGTGATTTTTTTGACAAGGTGGTATGTTCATGTGTGTAGGCACAATGGATGGGTTTAGTGAAAGAGGGGATTGGTCATCTGAAGACATGGCCACTTGGCCATCTGCATCTGAGGATGAGCTAGACATTGTCGGGGAGGCTACTATGGATGACAGTCCAGATGAAGATCATTTGGATTTACCTTCGCCTTCCCTACCGCACTGTCCCATTGTTGAATGTTCGGGACTTTCAAGGGCCTCGTGGCTGAATTTGGAGGTGGTACTCGTTAATGATAGTGGAGTTGCTGTGGCGGATGGTATTTGTCGTAACACCCATCCACAAGATTGCATTGATGAGAACCCACTTGGCACAGAGGACGTTGGGGTTGTCATATTGGAGTCACTCATTCATTCCGAGGTGGATCCCACTCATAGGTTCTCCCTCCGCAGGTGGCCATTGAGGAATATCACGATTGATGGAGTTAGCTTGCGTGACCATGAACGACAATACATGCAAAACCAAATGGAGCTCCAAGCAAACATTCGGCCCCGCAAAGGCTTACGAAAGTACGAGACATTGGCACGTCCTACTCCCTCTGCAACTGATTGTAAACGCCAAAGGTTGCTCGGCGAGGAGTCCATTAGAGAAGTTGCCACAAAGGATTGTTGTGTGCATCGTTGTTGCCAATTGTTTCCAAGGGATAAATTGAAGGCCATCCGCGAAGAAATGTGGCTTGGAGATTTCCGTCTAAGATCCACCAAAAAACTTGATGTCCATAGGGCGATACATGTGAATGGGACGGGTCGCAAGGTCATCACCATTGAAAGCATAGACGTGTGTTGTAAGGCATGGTACACCATTCACGGTGTGTCAAAAGCGGACTTTTATAGACAAGTTGCTTATGCCAAGGAAGGCCGCCGTTCCCGTCACCATGGGAACGTGGGTTTAAAGAAACCCAGGGAAGCAACAAGGCAAGCAACGGCCACTCTGGCGACCATCATCGTCCCCCTTGCCGATGCAATGCCACACAAAACACGCACACTCACAACCGGGGAAAAGGTTGTGGAGAAAGTTCTTCCCACAGGCACAAAATGGAAAGACATATTGTTGGACGTGAATGCAGTTGGCGAGAAGGTCGGTTTGGAGCCTATTTCATTGTCAAAATTGAGTGCAATCAAGAAAGCAAACTTTAGCGAATACATTACAAAAAGACGAGGGGACAAATTTGCCCGTTGTTCTAATTGCGAGAAGTTGAAGCGCCTTCGCGATGCACACACGATGGGCACCGAGTCATATGCGTTACATCAATTGAACTATTTCAAGCATGTAAACATGCAAGAGGCACACCGTAATGATTACTACACAAATAGAGCTTTGTCCATCTCCAGACCCTTGGAGGTTCTTACGGTCATCCATGACAAAATGGATCATGCCAAAACAGCCTCCCCATGTTTTGCAAATCGAATCAAGGCCACGGATGGACTTTTTAAGCTGCCTGTATCGGTTACAGGTGAATTTGGAAACAATGTCATCGCATACCCTAAATGTTGTGGTGTTTTATTACGTGATGTGTTTGAGAACATGGATTCCCTCAAATTGGTTTATTTATTCATAGATACTAATCACATTGGGTTGGCATTGCAGGAATGATTGCACATGGACATGGGGATGTCAAGTTTGCTCATTATGCTCTTGATTTGTATCCAGCGGATTCAAACCACACGATAGGGTCATTCGCAAGGCTTTTACGTGATTTGGAGAAACCGCCGGCCTATTCTTCAGGATTGTTATTTGAAAATACGGGTTCAACACCTTTATATGAAGCGGTGTTGGATGGAAAAGATGTATGCTTGCATTCGTTGCCAGAGCCACCCAGTGAACCCGTGATTGCCAAGAAGTTGCCCCCCACTTTGCGTGTCCAATTGGACAATTGTGCCAAGGACAATAAAAGTAGATATGTATTTGCATATTGGTCGTTGTTGGTTGCGAAAGGCATTTTCAAGGAGGTTTTTGTGTCCTTCCTACTGGTAGGCCACATGCACGATGATATTGATGCATCTTTTGGGCGGTGGAGCATGAAGTTGAGGGAGGAGGATTTTCCAACAATCCCCTTATTGATGAAGTCGTACATGGATTTGGAGAACGTTCCCGTCATCCCCCATATGATTGAGGAGGTGCCTGACTTTAAGGCATTTATAGAACCATTTATTCGAAGCGGAGCTCCCCGATTGATCGGGCATACGAAGGCACAACAATTCCGCTTCTACATGCGTGACGATGGTGTACCCGCCATGCAATACAAGTTGTTGTGCACGACACAAGACTGGAGCCCGCCGGAAGGTCTCCTTGTCTGGCGCGTGGATGCGGATGGAAAGACGATGTTACCAGATGGAGAGCCCAGGCCTTGCAAGCCAATACCCATGAAGAATTTGGAGGATATTTTGAAAGGTATATCAGGCTTCATACAATATTGGGAGAGTTTGAAGATAGCGGATGTTGGTGGATCATGTTGGCATCGTTACGGGAGTTGGATACATTATTGGACACGTGTTCGTGCCGCCTTGTCAGACCTACACCAAGATAGCCCTCATACATTGAGGCACGGGTTTTGGCCACAAACTCGTGTCGAAGTACAAGCTTCGGAGGCTTGCCTTTTGGAAAATGGAGAGGTTCGTGAGGAGTTTGATGTGGACGACCATTACGTTGGGCCTGCTAGTCAACGTCCCCCACCTTCATTCCGCATTGCGGTGGATTGTCATGAAGGTTATATGCTCATTTTGCGTCCTGGAGATGAGACATATGCGAAGCCAGTGTGGGTGGCAAGAGCTTTGTCTAAACCAAATTTTGCAACTTCCAGCCCTCATTTTCGACAAATACAAGTGGAGTACTACAGACCGACAGCACGGAACGAAGATGTGATTCGGCATTATACAGGCTGGGATACAAACCATAATTTTCGGTGGAAGGTGGATTCTGAGCACGGTCCATCTTGGATGGATACAGATTCCATATTCATAGCATGGAAACCACGGAAAAATCATAGTGGATCAGTGTCCATCCCTCAAAAGTACATAACTTTTGCAAAAGACAACCTTGCTCGGATCACACAAGAAGCAACCCACGTTGAATGAGAGAGTTGGTAGGATTGTGTAAGCATGATTATAGTTTCATATGTAATTCTAGCAATATATATTACTCATATGTGTGCTCTTCAAAATTGGGGTAGAGTTTGGGTTGAACTTACGAATGCTATATTGTTTGGGGATGGATGAATATCCATTTACTATATTTCAAAACAAATGTGAAGTTCATCTTATTATTAAGTTTGGGACTAAATTGTCCATTGAAGAAATATGCATTTATTACATGCACTTCGTATGTTGCAATGTCTATATTTTATTGACCATGCTAATAATAGAAATCATTTTATATGTTTTTTGGGTGAATTTTGTTTGGAGTGCTCTACCCAATGTGTTTTTGTTGATGAAGTTGGTGTCGAGTGCTCTACCATATGTGCTTATGTCCGCACATCATAGATTTGGGGTATTAGAACATATAATATATTTGAGATTGTTGACAATATAGTTTCGGGCATCTTCATGTTGTTTGATCCATATATTAATTTGAGACTAGAGAAAGTCTCAATTTAACGAATATAGTGTTTGATGTCATAAGTTAAGGCTAGTGTGCCTCAGAGTGTCGAGTTGAACATATTACTTTATAAGTTATTCATTCATAACCATCTTTCCATGGTTTATTTATTTAAAGCAAAGGCACATGCTCATCCCACACACAAAGCTCAAGTATTCAATACAGTTTTTGGAGCTCAAAGAGCAAGACATCTAACCTTGAAACCTTGTCCCTTCTCTTGCAGAGCATGGAGACTTGACTATATATATATATATGCAAACTAGTATAATGTAATCACTTTAAAAAAATTGAATTTATACAATGTCAATCAAAGACCCCAAATGATTGGTCAACCCACATGAAAGACTTCTAATGTACAGTCTGAAGAACGAGACCTTGATTATGGGTTATGTTGTTGGTACATTGATTATCCCAATTAGTGCATGTTACTTATTTGGAGTTTATCCAATGCAATAACGTCTTACTCAGGAGTTCAATTGTTACTAACAAAAGTTCAGTAGGTTGTTTGGACATTATAGAACATAAATGACTTTACTTGGTAGTATAGTACATTTTCATTAATTAGTTATAGCACTGCCTAACTCCGAATAATAACACATACTAATTGGGATAATCAATGTACTTTGACTAATAATAATAATGATAAGGAATATCGGTGCTTTCTACACCGCATGCTATGTATGTTCACCCTCTCCTAGTCATGTTCGTGTGAACATGGGGGGAGGGGGCTTAATACCTATTCTTGGTAGGTGGACTATGGGATGGTTAATGTTAGTGGGTGTGTATGGGTTAACTAAATGTTAGTAGGTATACATAGGGTGTGCATGTGGGGGGGGGGTGGGGGGTTTTGGGATTAGTCTAGTGGGATTGGGGATCGTTTCTTTTCGAGTTCTCTTTTGTTGAGGGTAATGTGTGTGAAGTATTTTATGGAGATTTGTGAGAGGGTATCCATGAGTTTGTGAATTTTATGGGTAGGGAATTTAAGGTTTGTGAGGCTTTTGGTGGTTGGTTGGGGTGTGAATGGTGCCATGAATTATGGATGTTATGATTATGGGTGGGAGGACTTGCCATCCTTGTTGGGTGAGTAGTGAAGAGTACGATGTAGTCGTCAAGTTTTCTTGTTGTGGCTTCCAAGGGAATCTATTGTGACAATATGCATGTGAATTCCAAGAGTTGGACTTTTAGGTTGGGGTTTGGTGTGAATGGGGTTTTGGTTGTAGGTGCTGCTCCAAGGATGCATAGTGTATCGGGACATAGTCGTGCAAGGCATTTGCAGCGTGGGAAGTAGCAAGAACAAGGGAGGAGTCATAATGGTATGGTGCTTTCCAATGTTCATTCATTGAGTTCTCCTAGCATTTATTAGTGTGAAGCATCTTGTGGTAGGGTGTGCTAGTAGTGTGTTGGCTATTGCGTGGAGTGCTTTCTTATGTCAGCTAGTGCGGAGGTTGTTTTATGTTTATTTGTGGAGCATGAGAGGAGGTGTAGGCGGTTGTCGTTCTATTTGAGTGGGCATAGGTTACAGAGTGGTGAGATATCTTGTTTGAGGATGTATTTTGTACGGTAGTTTCCAAGGTATCTATCATATTGGAATTTGAGGGTTTGTGTGAGTTGGGTGTTTATGATCCAAGGTGCATCCCAAAGAAGCTTAGACCATGTTGGGTGAATATTTTCATTGGTTAGCCATTTTTTAACGTTTGGTATTGTGTTTGTGGCATTTGAAATGAGAGCGCTTTTGTATTCTGTTTCAATGTAGCTTTTGAGGTTATGTACTGAGCCGTCATGTTGTATAGAGGTTAGGGGTACTGCTGATCAGTATGGAGTTTGGTGGCCAATGTGATGAAAAAGGGGTGGTCATCATACGTAGTTCAAGTGCTTATTGTTTAGCCAAGTTGTTGGCTTCGTCATTTCAAACTATATTTGAATGTGCTCTAACTTTTTTAATGGTGATGTTATGAGCGAAGGTCCTGATGGCGTCTATGATGAGGGCAATGAAGAGTTTGTTTGGGTGGTTACATTGGGAAGAGGGGTGTCTTGTGTGATTTAGTACAAGGTATGTATTGTTAAGGTTGTCATTGTAGATGAAGGTGTCCGTGGTGAGTTTTTTGGTATGTTCTATTGCTAGTAGTAAGGCATATAATGCGGCCCTTAGGATATCATGTAGCTAGGTGGGTATGTGAGTGGGCTAGAGAAGTAGGAATGTGTTAGGTGGAAATTGTTGATTATGTTGTCTAGTATTGTTGGGGGGAGGGTGTGGTGGTAGGTGGATTGAGGGGAGGGGGGGTGTATTAGTTGGTTTTTAGGGTTATTATCGTGTCTATTCGTGTTGCAGTATGGGAGTGGTTTTATGTATTTATTAACTAGTAGCAAGATTTTTGACACAAAGTCTTGTGGGGAGAGGGTTGAGAAGTTGTGTTTGATGTATCCATTTGGTGTATGTAGTATTGGGGGAGTTCCAATGGCAATGGAAGGTGTGTGCGCGTTTTTTAGCACCCCAATTGTCTTTCCTTAGTGAGGTTTTGAATACGGAGATGTATGTGATGGTTGTGCCTAGCAATTGGATAGATGAGAGAGGACTAGGTGTGGGGGTGGAGTTGGAGGCCTATTGTACTTTGACTACATCTAAACCATGTGATATGGTTGATACTTACCAAAGGGGATGGTTTAACACCAATACCATAGCGAGGGATTACTTAAATACAATGATACCTCACTTTGTTGGATGAGACCATGTGAAGTGGGAGCCCAAGCCAAAAAAAATAAAATTTTATGTCAAATCAGTCACAGAAAAGTAACCTTTAGACAACCTACATACCATGTGACATTTTGTCATGGGTAGAAGCACACTACGCCCTAGCCACTTGTGGCCCCTCCTTGAAGTACTTTTTAGTACTTTTTGTATATAAAAATTCATACAAGTTGCTCCACAATCATTAGGATTAACTAATTTGAAAATCGGACAAATTGCCCACCTCAATTTTGGTATTCTCATGATTAAGGTTTCAATTTTTTTGAAAAAAATGCAATTCTTTGGCACTTATGGCTTACAGAAAAAAGTTACGTGCTGGAAAACATTTAAAGAAATTAAATGTGACAAAATCCATGAAATTAACAAACTTCATTGTTTTTTCTTATATACTATGCTCACAACAAAATTCAAGCAATTTGAATGTAATCTCAATCATTTTTGAAGTATTTTTTGAGAAAAAATAATACTACACATACTGTGACAGTATTAATTTTTTGTACAATAATACTTGTTTCTCTTAGAATATGACACTATATAGAGGTTTAGCATAATACATCTCTTCCTTAGAATAAAGACTACAAGAATATGCAAGAAAAACATGTAAACTCATTGTATATTTGACGTGGTTGATGTTCAAAAACACGATTTTAGCAAAACTGTGTTTGTGACGTATTAAATTGGGGACCGTAGTGTACTTTCACCCTCATGAGGCACAATTGAGATGTATCAACCACAAACCTATGGAGAGGCATGATTTTAACATGGATAGATGAGAGGTATACTCACATGCAACAATTCCCTCTTGCAAATCCTACACACGTCACAAAAGTCCAATAAGGTGTGGGTGTTATTCAATTACCTTTCTTAATCGGATACCTTTATTTTAATTGATGTGTGGTTCGGTGAGGATCAAAGAACAAACACCATAAAGACATGTGATTAGAAAAGATTGGACTACATCTTCAAAGTTAATTAACTACTTCACACTTAATAGCGAACACAATGGAGAGGATCCATGTATTAGTCAAGTAATCTACAAACATGCACTTCCAATAACCGTAACTAAATCAGGAGAGGTCCGATTTTTGATCTGACGTTCGTGGATGCTTCATCCTATATCTGCTAATGCAACACAAGGTTTCCTCGTGTAAATCTCATCAAGAGAAGTTGGAGAATATGGAGAACGAAGCGAATAACACCCACATACCTTTAAAGCAATTTACTAGAGTTTGTAGACTTGAGTGTCTCATAATTCTACCGCCACCGAGCTGCTTCTTCAGGTGACACAATTTATGGGGGGCAAACCTGCACATTGAAAAGTGACACCCCGAAACCCTGTTATTTTTCCCAGCTTCTTATTTCCAGAGGAGGAGTACACAAGGCAGTGCCAAAACTGCTTTTCGCAGAGCTATTTTTGCAGGGAGCTGCAGGCAGGTGCTTTAGAGTAAGTACTTCCATGGGCCACTAAATCATTGTGTTTGCTGAGACCTCCGCACAGGTGAAAACTTGCGTTTAACTCAAATGAGCTTGAATTGGGGTTGAGCCTTGAATGGGTTCCGCAGGTGCTGCTCGAATTTTAAGTACGAGGGACAACAATCTTATATTTGTGCAGGTGCAACGGCGCCCTGACAAAAAGCTCGGGGAGGCCATAATTGGCTCATAACCAAAATCCCAACTGGTGAGTGCACATTCCGATGTTTGTGAGCCCACATGCTTGTGGTTTGGAGTACGGTAGACAGGCGTACCCAAAACTAAACTATAGTTAACACCTGTGACCTCACCTAAACACCAACACCTGCATGAAAGGCTATATTTTTAAAGCCGTGTCCGGGGAGATTTTTGGGTATAATTGGTCCAAATCCTACTGAACCAGTTATGCGATGCAATGATCGGGGAGAACTGGCAGTTAGTTACAACCGGTTGAGTTTGAGAAATAACTGGTTGAAGTTCAAGACTGCAGGAAAATTACAGATCGTTTTAGAGGAATTTATAGAATATACCCCAATTTAATAAAGGAAAACCGGAGGATGTCAACATGTAACCGGTTGGACTTGCAAACACTAGGATCTCAACCGATTATGCCCAAAAATCTCCCCGATCACTGACGTGATGTGATCTTTCGATTTTCTTTTACTAATTTGAGGCATGTTCCAAAGATTCCTCTAAAACCGATCGGTATTTATCATGCAGTCTCGAACCTCAACCAGGTATTTTTCAAACTCAACCGAATTATCTGTAACTAGCGGTCGGTTCTCCCCATTCATTGATTTGAAGCCCCCAAATGTGTGCCTAATGACAAGAATTATATCCTAGGTGATTTATACAAGGTGCGCTTGAACATTCAAGTCAATGTCTGGGGAGGATTTTGAGCACAACAGGTCAAGATCCTAGTGTTTCCAAGTCCAACCAGTTACATGTTGACAACTTTCGGTTTTTCTTTAGTAATTTGAGGTATATTCTATAAATTCCTCTAAAAATGATCGATAATACTTCTGAAGTCTTGAACTTCAACCAGTTGTTTCTCAAACTCAACCAGTTCATCTGTAACTAGTGGTTGTTTCTCCCCGTTCATTGATTCAAGTCCTCCCCCTCAAGGCTAAACTCCAAGATAAGCCTATTTGTAAACTTGTAGGTAGGTAATCAAGCGTGTGGTTCATACTCCCTAGATATTCATATGCATTCATCCATGAAGCACCATTTGTCATCCCTCCGTGTCATACTTTTAATGACTAATTTGTCAATAAATTCAATTTTATTTATGAGTACATATACAAGGAATCCTTGTTTATTTCACTCATGTTTGGAATACATAAATGAGGCACTTCGTTCATTAGGAGTTCAAATTGTTGTTAACATACATGGGAATACCCCATGTTCATCCTAGAGCATTTTCCTGTTCTCTTTTCAAGGGTCCTCGGTGGCCTTGTACAATGGCAATGGAATAAACTTTTTTTCACTTGAATCCAACATCAACAACAACAATCAAAATTCTTTTTTATTATTATTAAAAAGAAAAAAAAAGAACAAGAACAAGAAGAAGTTGGAAAATGATTCACCAAAGCAAACTGCTTGTGCATAAGAATTGGGATTCAACAATTATCTATCTTGTCAAACTTAATTTTCTTTGGATTTTAAGAGGTAGGAAGGTTGTCTTTAGTAGTTTTCAAGGAGGCTTCATGTCAACCTGGGGGGTGGACTCTTCATACCATGTATGAATTAACATGAGTGTGAGAAAGGGTATTATTCGAGGCATTAGCCTATGTAGTATACATAACGGAGAGGAATTATTTTTCTCTAGTTTGTACATTTTAAAAGGTTATTAAGAATGTGGAAGTAAAGGTAGATGTAGAAAGAGGGGCCCTAGGGTTTATAGGAAAATTTGACAATAGATTTGTTGGTTCCATCCAATTCAAGTTTTCATCCATTGTTGTCATATGGTAATATTTCTTAATGACCACCTTGTCCATTCTTGTTAGGGTTGCATTTGGGTTATGGGATTTTCCAAACTGAAGGTTCATGGAGTGCTCATGGGCTCCCTTGAGTTTTTCTCTTTGGATTGTGGCTAAGTTATTCTGCTCTTGTCTTTGTTTGCTTGATGCAATCGTTGAGTTACATGCTATGTATGAAAATTTATTCAAGACTTTCTTATTGGAAAGAGAAGGGTAATTTTATATGTAATAAATGATTATTTTATTAGATATTAATATTTTGTATATGTAGTGGTGGCATTTATTACATTACAATGAAAAACTTAGTATAAATACATGAGTCAATTTCTAGCTTGCCGTTAATACATATACACTTGTTTTCTCTATAAACATCTTGTATATAGGAGGTTTAATGTCATAGCAACCCACGCACATCATTTATAAAGGCCAAGCTTAATCAAAGAGGACCCTGGAGAGCTTTTGACTAGCACCATGAGAAATTCATGTCTCCCTTCGCAAGTTCTAGAATTTGGCTCCTCCTTATAGCAATCACTTTATGGACCATTTGGATTGAGAGAAACGACCTCACTTTCAAACACTAGAATCGACTGGGAAAAGCTCTAAAGGATGCAACAAGGTTGTCATCTATGATGACATGCTCCCCAACTTAGAGAAGAGATGGGACAACATTGAGCTCCTCTATCATAGGATGAACACTAGGAAGATGATGTGGAACACTAGGTCATCTCATGTGACCTTAGTAGATCATAGTTAAGATTGTTACTTTGCTTGGGGTTTTTTGGTTCCATCATGTGCACCCAAGATAGCTCCCCCACTCTCTTTCTTGGGTCCCTATGGTCTTGTATATGGTTTCTCATTGAAATAAACTTTGATGGCTATTTCTAAACTGTTGAATTTTTCCATCCATATCCAGCTTGGGAAGAGCATATTCAATATATTATATTGAATATGTAATAAGCAAATTAAGCAAACTATTGTTACTTCCATACATATTATACACGGTCCACCTACCACAAGTAGGCATTAAGCCAACCCCCCGCACCCATGGCCATGCACCTATGGGTAAGGATTGGTGAACAGACATCGCATGTCAATTGTAATGAAAAATTGATGTTCCTTACTTTCTTTCTTTTAATTTGCATACATATTATATATCATCAAAAAGGTTATCAAAAACGTATTCCAAGTGTTGTTGATTGGTATAACAACTACACCTTGAATCCAACTTGAGTGTTTACAACATTACAAACTACTGCCATTTGCTGCATTATCAAAGAAACAATTGATTTGCAGGAATGTGGAGTCCACTGAAGGTTGCTAAATTTGATTATTTGCATGATAAATAGGCATAAAATTTAACAGTGGTATTGCATTGGTGTACATAACACTATTCAACCCTCTCCATGAGCTCCGTAAGCCCAAGATTATTTTCATATTTTACTTGGAAAAGTCTTTTGTGATGCCCCTAGAGTCAAATCCAAGGCCGAATCCCAAAGAGGAGGATGGGGAAATTGAAGGACACATGTAAAATCGGTTAGTTCCATTAGTAAATCAAATGACAAATCTTAGAATAGGTGCAGGAAGGTGCAACCCTTCTTAATACCTTCTTGCCAACCCTTGCCAGATGACTCTTCTTTTATTACCTAAAGGAAAACATAAATAATAAATAAATAAATAAAAACTAACAAACCAACTACACTTGTTACTGTGGCCCACTATAACTTTTTTTCATTCCACAACAGTTTTGGTCAATGTGATTTTTTTTGACCCACACGCCCACAACATTATAAGTTCCAAACTAGGAATATGGAAATCAATGATTTTTACATGAACATGATATAATATCAACATCATTAAAAATATGATTTTTTTTTTAATTGATTGATTTTGTTAATTTTTTAATTTATTAGCCACACTAATTTCAACTCACATGTAGAATACAATGAACCACAACATTTTTTACCCACACCAACTTTCAACCCAAGATAATAGATGTAAAAGATGTAGTCCAAGATAAATTTGCAACTTGAAATGCCTTGTTCTAACCGCCTAAGATCAAAGTTAACAATCTCGCCCTTGGATCAGAATCCAACAATCTTATATCCCCCATGGTATAAGATTGATATAAAGAGTCTATTATGCTGACATGGATCGGAACCATTGATAGTGCATCGATACTGTAGTACCTTTATTACCTCTTCTATTTATAGGCGAACAAGGATTAGAATTTCTATTTTTAGATCCAACGCTCCCGGATTTAAAGGAAATTCTGTTTGCCCATTTTTTTGAGATTTTAAAAATGAAATTTCCCCAAAAAAAATGGTTTCCTAAAAATAGTTTAATTTGCCCCTTAGTGGTGAAGGTACTACGGTAACCAGCAAGGCAAGTCTTGAATTTCGTTACCTCAACATTCCTTCCCTCCAGGGTAAGGTAGATAGAGTTCCTTTTTGAGAAAGTCTACAAATCCTAAGCCTGACCAACGAAGCCCATGTCAGGTGTCCTAGTGTTCCAACACATTATCCTAGTATTCGTCTTAAACAATTTTGAGATGGCAAGGGGGGTTAAAATTTATACAAGTTTGGCATGCCGAGTGAAACCATGAACATGGTCATCATCTGATGCAGAAGCCATTGTCAACTTCACTGACTGCCTCTACTATTAGAGGTTCTCACCAAGGTTGCCTCTAGCCCACTATCTTTTCTTTTTCATCCGGAGAATTTCTTGATGTGTTATGCTAACCAAATTTATGAACTTTGACCACAAATGGACATCTCCTCATACACCATTGGGTTTAGTTAGTGTTGACAAAATTGATTCTAGAGCGTATGAAACTAGTGTCGTCCCCTATAATTTCATGTCATCACCAATACCTTTGTCAAGATAAATCATGTGTATGGATGTCAACCACATTAATTTTCTTGTATCCAAACTAACATGTATCATACTTGTTGGCTTCTAAGTGCAACCTCCATATTACTATATTTCTTCAGTAGGAAAGCAGTTGATGACAAACAGAAGACATGCCTGAGTGACTCAGGAATGTGGAGTTGTCGACGGGAACAATGTCTTCAATCTTGACTTGGGAGTGGTCAGCATCAATGAGTAACCGTGTCTAATGACAAGTGTGATCTAACCTATGTGATCCACCTCAATTGCAAGCTACTCAGTTTCATGTGGTCCATTCTAATTGATGTGCACACTAATCGAATGTCAACAACACTAATTGAGATAAAAGGTGCACAGAGATTTCTGTGTAATGACCATTTTGGAAACAATGGAGAACAAATAATAATGTTGCACCAACAATTTGTACCCTTGTAATTCAACTGGTTCTAAGTGATTTGGCTTCTCCAGGGAGCAACAGGTCTTGACTTAATGTGAATGGGAAGGTGCAGAAACTCTAATTTCCTTTGGAGCTGAAAGTAAGTGCTACACCTGTGGCAAAGTCTGTCAAAGAAACCCCGAGCTCTGCAACTATCTTACTGATGTCCATTGAGATGTCTGGAGGGCTTGCGACTCCACGATTCACCTTCAAAGGCCATGGAAAAAACAAGAGACGCATATCAGTACCCCACATTTCCTCCAGGCTTCTGTGGAATAAATTACAGTCCCAGTTGGACACTGAACAGAATTTTACCTGTAAATAAGTACAATTTCTCTGACAAGCACAAGTTCGAGAAACAATGTGTACACTAAAAAGTGGTCAATTACAAAAAAGCCTCTGAGCTTACTTGCATCAGTTACTGAATTAACAATGGTTGCTGAAATTTCCAAGGAGAGGTACCCAAGGATTACAAAAATTAGGTAGAATTAAGAACAATTATTGAGTGTGGAGTAGTTAATAAAATGTGAAGATGTAGTCCTATCTCTTTGAACCCTTAAGCGCTCATGCAACCCGAAATGGGTTGCCACCTAATATCATGATTGGGTTTGTGACCCACTAGGTGACAATCTATGTGGAGGGAAGGTATCTACTAGTGTAGGGTGGTGCCCACTACCATGTGGGCCAAAATAACATATAAATCCCTCATGCTCCAAGCATGTAGGATTTTTTGTTAGGTTGGCATTGCTTGTTTTGGGAGATGGTCCCATAAGCTGCTCAAATGTGGGAGTCAAATTTGGGAGCCAATATCTTTCAAATATGATGCCCGATTTGGGTGGGGTTTTTCCCCCTTAGGACAAGGTGACGGTTGTGCACAACTTGACCGGATGGATTTAGAAAAAATTGGTGCACATGTTGCTTGCTCCATGAAAAAGGGGAAATCCCCCAAACATGACCTCATGTGGCCATCCAACTGAGGGTGACGGACTTCATCTAAATTTCCTCAAAAAATCTAAACTTTTGGGAGTAGCTCATTTGTCATCCACATAACATATTATGGCAAAGTTGCCAACTTTCTAGAATTTATGGCATGACCGAAATGGTCATGAAACGAAAAATTTCAGAGTTTTCTCTCCCTAGCCCCCTAGTTAAAGGCCATGTTCATATGTCAATCTGACCTTGCAAATGTTGTCAAATTTAATTCAAATTTTCACAGCAAGAATATGTGGTAGTCTAGTTCACATCCGCACGGTTGGATTTCAAGAAAACGGTCTATTTTGCTACATAACAAAAATTTCTAGCATTGGTTCTGGAAATGCCAGAAAATGGAATGAGAAGGCTTGAGCATTTAGGAGTTAAACATGTGTCTTTATGGTGTTTGTCCTTCGATCCTCACCGAACCACACCCCAATCAAATATAGGTGTCCAATGAAGAAAGTAACCAAATAACACCTGCATACCTTAAATGCCCACTGAAATGTGAATCAACAAAAGACAGGCAAGTATGACACAAAGGAACTCACTGAGAGTGACGACACCCTCTTGACAAGCGCCTTGTCATAACCCCGCACATCTGCCACAGTGTCCGCCATGTCAGCACGAGATACACGGGTCGGTCCTCCCAAATTGAGAAGCAGGTGCATGGGCTGCAGCTCCCGGGTGTTTTTAGCAATGAGGAGCTCAATCACATGTACTACATCCTTTACATAAACTGGACTGCGGAATTCATCATCAAAGAATTCGCCCACGGCACCACCCGAGAGTACACCATCAATCCACTGGCAGAACAAAAACAGAAACAAAAACATCACATAAGGTAGGTGCTTGTTATGTGCATACTTTCCTCTCTGCACCCACTCCTCGTAGGATATGAAACACACAATTGTTCCAAGATGGTTAGCAATTCCAAATTCTGCCCCTAGCCATTGGCCTCATAATTTTTGGAGCTCATATGAATATCTTATTTATTATCAAAGTGAAGATTCTCGTGCTCATCAAGTGGTCATATAGGTCCCCCCAATCATGTTGACCATTGAGCCTAGAATGGTTAGCATATTTTGAGCATGTAGTCTGATCTCTTATAAACACATGCCTTCTTGGTGTCCGTTCTTAGATCCACAACTGCCCATACACCACTCAAATAGAGGTGTCCAGATTATTGCTGTGTTGGAATTAGGCACATCTACCTTAAGGCATTAATAACCATGTCAATTTTTGGTCCAAAACACCTACAGAGACTCGTCATTGCCCAGAAGTTTGCAGTCAAAGCAGTCTTGTAAATTGAGGGCCGCAACCAGAATAATTAACGTGGCCAAACATGGTGAGTTCATTCCTTTGACCACCTAGCCATCCATTGTTCACAATATAATGGCACATTGATTACCAAATTGATTTCAGTCATGAATACAGAAAGCTCAAAACAAGACTTAGCCCTGCAAGTTTTAAAAAGATCTACTGTTACAAGACTAAATCTCCCAGCCACGATGTACAATTTCTCAAGGATTCAGTGTTGGAATGAGCGCATGAACCCCTCTTATTACCCTACAAATTTCACTCTCCCTTTCTTGTAAACCAAAGAAAAGAGAGGCACCTGAAGTGGAAGTGTTTTTGGTAGGGGCACAAAGGGTTGAGGACCATAGATAATGCTGCTTCTCAGAATTGCATAGTTGACATAACTTGTTTGGATGAAACTCTCAGATGCCACCTTCGACTTGCCATAGACATTGACAGGCTTTGTTTCATCATCTTCCTTGTAAAATGACTTCACACCTTCGTAAACTGCCATGAACACCAGTGCTGAGATAATCATAGCCAAGAAAGAAAAGAAAAGAAAAGAAAGACGACTCCGATGTGTTCACCAGCATGAATTATGGTGTTGCTTTGTTTTCAAGTTGGTCTAAGTCTGTATGTAATCCCGAAACAGGCATTACAAGACGTAGAGAACCCCCACAAACTACTACCTCCTTTCGAAGGTGAACACCTTAAACAGGTGCAGACAAGCCAACCAGCACCTATCTCCCTCAAGGGCAAGCCCCTAGGTTCCCACATGGTTGGTTGAAGATATTTAATTCACCCAGATTCCCCCCCTATGATTGCGTGGACCATAGGTGGTAGGGTGCACCAGAAATCAAGTGCTAGCAAGCCACCCATCCATGTACTATTCCAGACTTTGTAAAATCCATGTATTTGAGTTTGAGAAATACCTGGTTGAAGTTCAAGACTTCAGGAAAATCACCTATCATTTTAGAGGAATCTATAGAATATACCTTGAATTAATGAAGAAAAACTGAAAGATGTCAACCTGTGAATGGTTGGACTTAGAAACACTAGGATCTTGACCGATTATGCCCAAGAATATCCCCGGACACTAGGCTTAACCTCAGAATTCCCATGGGATCCGGGTTAAGGCCTTGGGTTGAAGCCACTCCATCATAGGCAAAAGACACTGCCAAACCAGGAAAACAAAAACAATCAAGTTCTACCCAGACACAAATGTAAGAAACAGGTTATGGTTGATTGAAAGATGTGAAATCATGTACCTTGATCGGTGGAAAGATGAATGAGAAGAGGGGGTTGAGCAGCATGCAAACTGTTGAGCCATTGGACTACCACATGTGGTACATTGATGGCCATTGCTGCTTCTGGGTCTTGCTCACAAGCACGAGGTACAGACACAGCCGCACAATTTATCACCACATGTGGCTGTGCCCTCCACACCGTCCCAATTTATCAGTCTGCAAACTCTCGTGCATTCTCTGTCCAATTTAGTGCATGTACTATGACCTCATGACCTTAACAAAATTCAAGAAAAAAATAATGCATCCTCCTCAGCACGTCCATAAGATTAGCAAGCCCATTGCACTTTGTAAACCCAGATAAAAGCGATCATAGGCCTTTTGCTAAATTCAATTGTGATGGAAACCATTGTGATTGATCAATCACCTATTTTGGAAAAGGGGGGATTTGTGGATGACATCCAGAAGAAAAGATATAAGTTATAAGAATTCAAGCAACATAAACAGGCCTGAGGAAACCTGAACCTAGACAAGCAATTTCCTACGACCTCAACATGTTCATTAGATTAGCAACCCAATTGGACTACCTTCAAACCCTAATAAACCCACAGCCACCACAGGACTTTCGCTAAATTGGCTTGTAATTGAAACCATTGTGATTGAGCAATCACCTATTTTGGGGTGGGATTTATGAATGACATCCAGAAGGATGAACATAAAGTGTAAGAAATCAACCCAGCATAAATCAGGCTTGAGGACTCCTGAACCTAGACAAACAATTCACTACATCCTCCGCCGGACATCCATAAGATTAGCAACCCAAATGGACTATCTTCAAACCCTAAGTCCAGACGGCCGTAAACAAAGGCCTCTCCCTAAATTCCCTTGTGATTGAAACCATTCTCATTCATCAATCACCTTTTGTGAGGTGGATTTGTGAATGACATCCAGAAAATGAACATGAAATCAACCAACCTAATCAGGATTGAGGACTCCTGAACCTAGACAAACAATTCACTACGTCATCTTCAGCACGTCATATGATTAGCAACCCATTTGCACTATCTTTAAACTGTAAACTCAGACAGCAGCCACCACAGGCCTTTCGCTAGATTCGATTGTGATTGATCAATCACCTATTTTGGCGTGGATTGTATATTGACATCCAGAGGAATGGATTTGTATTACAAGAAACTCAACCAACATAGGTACAATCAGGCTGAGGACTCCAGAACTTAAGACAAAAGACCAACTCGGACATGAACGATTCCGTTTCATTCAACACCATCAGACTTCTTGCAACAGGTGACCTAGACAAACAATGCACTACATCCTCCTCAGCGCGTCATAAGAATAGCACTATCATTACACCCTTAACCCAGACAGCACCAATCATAGGCCTTTCGCTGAATTTGCGTGAATGATCGATCACCTATTTTGGGGTGGGATTGTGAATGTCATCCAGAAGAATGCATTTATATTACAAGAAATTCAACCAACATAGGTAATCAGGCTTGAGAACCCCTGAACCTAGACAAATGACCAATTCGGACATGAACAATTTCGTTTCATTCAAGACATTTAGACTTCTTGTAACGGCAAAAGAACAAGGTTTGACAGAGGTAGGGTTAGGAGGAAGGAACCTACGGTGCCCAACTTGTCGAAGATGCTCTCGAGTCCATGGCCTGTGCGGAGATCCAGTGGCAGTGGCAACACATGTGGGATCTTTTCAAGCAGCTCAGGAGACGGCGGGTGCGATTTATGTGTGTATGCAAGTGTGTAGTCACATGGAGAAGCTGCTAAAGCTTCCAGCACATGTAGGCCCAGGTATCCTGACCCTCCCACCACCAACACAACCCTCTTCTTGTCCCCTGCCGCCTCCATTGCTCCCTGTCTACAACACATAACATTCACATACCATTTCTAAGTACAAAACACGTAACATTCACATAGCATTCTTAAGTACATAGCAATCTTAAGTGGTGTAGTGAGTCTTCGCCCTAGTTAAGCATCTTGGATAGTATACACTCGATGAGATTCTTTTGGCAAGGTCTTAAAAGTTGAATATTGATAGACCCTGGAAGAGCGGCTTTGTCCGAAGATAAGTAACAACAAGGTGCTGAAATGAGAGCTTGTCACTTAAGTCTACTTGCCATACATGCATGTCATCAAGGACACTGAATCTTGGAGATTTATAGTTGAGACCAGAATAGAAATTGAATGTCCTTACACATGCTCGAGAATGCTATGTATGTAGCCTATTTAGGTTCCAATGCACATGAAGAAATTCTTGGGTACTCCGGATAACTTAAGAATGAATCCATTGGGAACTCACTCACGCACCTATTCAATTGAATCTTGTTGGTAGATGGAAGAAGGCTTTGCGTCCGAAGATAGGCAATGACAGCGAGCTTGCCACTTGACTATGCTATGCTCGGCGGCATTCATGCATGTACTCAAGGACCTTGATTCTTAAGATTTTATTCTTGGAGCTTGATTAGAAAGAGGACGTCCTTATTGGGACTCTGTAGCACACACAAGCACGTTGACGGCTCAATATCATATTCCGGTTACCTTCTCTTGGAAAAAAAGTGACCTTTATAGGGTTGAAGAGATGCAGGGATTGCTTTTCGGAATAAGCAAGAGTTCAAAACCTAATTCAAACCCTTTCTTCACCAAAAATGTTCAGAGTTTCAAACTGCAGATTTTATGAATGGCTCATATTCTAGGTACACAAAAATGAGATGAACAACGGCTATAGCAACATTGTTGGCTCCAAAACTACTCCCATTACTCAGTTCCCTCGGATCCCATAATCACACCAACAAAATAATGATGGAGATTACAATAAGTTGATGGTAAGCTAATTGTTTTTTCCTTCTATCCGAAATCCAAGGTGCACATTGCACTAAGTTAGTTAGGGTAAGGCTATGAGCCCAACTTTCAAATCCAATGTTCACCTCTAAAAACTGGGATTCCTGACGGAGATCTCCAAATCTGTACCAGTCACTAGCACAGAGGTCCCCAAATAGTTTAGGTGAGAAGGAGGTGGAGTTCATTCAGTTGAAGCTCCCAGATCTGCAGCAAATAAGATGTCCGAATGAACACAAAACATATAACTCAAGTGTCACTGATAGAACCTTCCATTTACTCATACACTCTGGAGAAAGATGCATGCAACAATTCTCTCAACTCCAGGAAGAAAGCAAGGTTAGGTGCTCCCAGTGCAACAAGTATAACAAGGTCTGAATGGTTGGGTGCGAGGATTCAGTAACTCGAATGACTATTTTCCTCTTGTTTATGCAGGAATTTAGACGTGCCACTAGGTACTTACAGACCATTGCTGAACACATTATTGACCATCCCAAGCAAAGTGTAGGAAATCCAAGTCTGGGCACTGAAGATGCTAATTCAATCTTAGAAGTGTCTGGGAAAGGATCAGGAGTTTTGTATGGTGTGTCATTCAATAGATCAAGCAATCAGCTTAATTCACAGCGTCTAAAGAGTAATTACAGGTCCAAGGCGCATGAAACACTCCCAAGAAGTACCAGGGACACACGTGGTCAAGGATCACCTGTTCTGTTATTTCAAGCACCAGGGGCTTGCTATGCAATGTTTCATTGGCATGTTCATTAGGTGGAGATGCAGTTCATTTGCCAAAAACCAACACATTTAGAGGCTTGTGAATTTCCCACTTTGGCAACTGAAGATGTAAGTCTTGTCTTGGCAGGTGCTGATCATCAGCTATTTGTAAGTTATTACGTATCAATCCCAGAAATCACAAACTACCTTGTCAATCCAATTGCCAGTGGTTATGTGCTTCCAACACCAAGTATTTCACAATGAGATCCTCCAATCCGTGCTGTAAGAATTACTTCAGTGTTGATGCTGTGTATTTTAACACTTCTGTTTTGTGTAGGATGGTCCTTCCATAATTTATTGTTTCTACTCCCAAACCAAAGCCACCCTGTTTGTAACTCATTGAAAAGTAGTTCTGCCAGTGGATCACTTCTTAAATAGTGCGTTTCCAAGAACTCCGGCAGGGGTCAATGATGGTCTGCGAAACTATTTGGATCATTCCAACTTGGAAAGAAAAATACTTATCTACAGGTGAAAAATCAAGTTTTGCTTGTACTACTACAACAAAACCAGCAAAGCCAAAAAATTTGAAGCTGCATTTGTGCAGTGAGGCTTTTGTATATATAAGACACTGCACTTCAGTGCATATCAAGAGTGTGAATGGTTGGACTGCACATGGGATTTGGAGAGTGTGAGGATACTGAAGAATCAACCTAAAGTAGTTGGTACAAGATGTAGGAAGCTGATACTTTAAATCAAGTCACCGACTAGCAGCATCAGGGAATTTGTTGGTGATGCGAGTGATATATTTCACAATTGTGGGATCTGTTGATTTCTTGAGCTTCATCAAGACCTTGAAAAGCTCAGGAGATCGCAGATGGTGACGGCAAGGTGCGTGAATGCACATATTGCCCAATGAGAACAAGGCTATCTTGAGGGGAGACTCGCTACTTGCTTCCCGTCTCTCGTTACTTGGAGCAGCTGCACAGTCAGCAATTACTTGACACAAAGCCTGCAGTAACACCAGAATACATCAGAGGACTACAAGATGATGGTTATATTTGCCTAAGAACAATTGCTTCAGAATAATCTACTACTGCATGGCCTGCTTATAATTGCCATCTGGAAATGTTATGTATGCAGGCATTCGCTTTACATCAATTCAGACAAGAACTTGCTTTTGTAAAATTTGAAGGGAGAATAGGCAGCAGACCTGCATTGCCCCTTTGGAAATAATGTCTTCACACAATCGGCTGGAATTCCTGACAAGGTTACTTAGAGCTCCAGCGGCATTGGCTTTAGTCTTATCCTCCTCATCTTCAAGCAACAGTCTGGTGAGGTGGGGAATGCATCGCTGCAGCTGATCATACAGCCTATCATCATGATATGCAGCATTTCCAACCTGTAGGATCAAATACACAACATTAAATTGTTTTCACATCATGGATATAATTGTGACAATCGATTGTCAAATATACTTAAGTTGTTGACAATCAATTATTTATGATCTTTTCATAATAAATGTGAAACATTTTTCAGTCCCTGAAATTGCTGTTGTCCTACTATTCTGAATGCACATTCTACTGATTATGGTTGATAGTGCAGATCGTACTACTCATTAAGACATCAATATGTAGTTTTATTTGGAATTAGTGTGGGCCACACTATTATGAGCATAACATTCAAGGAATCTGATTGTTCTGGCCAATGCCTTTTGTGTCTTTGGTGTGGAAATTAATCCTACTCTAATACTATGATTACACTATTTTCCATATTCAAACAATGTATTATGAGTTAAGTGTCCTATTATGTTGAGTTGAGATCTAGTCATTATAAATTCATACCATTTTTAAATGCATTCAGAATTAGTATGGTCCACTGCATGACAAGTAACTAGTTCTCTGCACACTAATAACCATAAGGTGGTTACAATTAGAGGCAGGAGCCCTTACAAAGTAACACAAACTGCAAGGTATCTTCAAATTCAAATCACATATAGCAAACAAATTTTCATGTTTGCCTATCAGATTGGTAATGAAATATACCGCAAAGCATGCAAACTTTCTGGTATGTCTATCTTTATCGACACATCGGTCGATAAGGATATTGATGATGTCATGCTTGATCTGCCAACAAGCACAAATTAGAATCATCTCATCATATGTTTTACAAAAAAGAACAGAAAGGTTATATAGGTCAGGGAATTAACTTTTGTCAGAACAGCAGGAACTACACAAAGCAACAAAGTTGCCCGAGAGTTTAAAAGACCAAAGACATGATACACAAGGCTCAGAGTACAGGACATGTGTACTTACCAGTGCCTCATAGAAGTATGGAGTGTGTCGACACATGTTGCCCAAAGCACTACAAGCTTTTGACCGAGTGCCTGGATCTGTGTGGTTGAGACAGGCCTTCAAAGCCTCCCATATGTTTGCCTGTCCAATTGGCTCATAGAAGTCCTGTTACAAAATTGTTGAAACTTTGTGAGTAACAAACGCCAATGTATGCCTAGTAATGATTATAGCTTCTTCAACATAGACCAGAATGAAGGAAATTAATCTCCAAGACAAAGTCCTGATGGATGTTTCCAGCAGGATAAGGCATCACAGGAAATCCTACGAGATGATTTCAAGCCAGTGGATAGAGACAAGCTCCTATCAATCCTTACAGGTGACAAGATCGAAGGTGCTTGACTGTGTGCCATGATGGACCAAAAGTACTTTTCCCATGCACCAAACAAGAGAACGTCACTTTGTCAAGAGGGGAGAACTACCTTGTTCATACGAGATAGGTTGGATATGGTCATAAGCACATCCCTCACGACTTCCTTGGGAGAGGAAGGATCCAACAACCTCGCCATGAGGCCAGCACCAAGGAAGCCCTCTGCCACCACTTCTCCAGCTAGAACCTTGGAACTTTGCACCATACGTGCAATGAGCGCAACTGGTCTGCCAACATCATTCACATCGAGTAGCTCAAGGCATCTCACCAGAGGTGCTGCTGCATGTACCTGTATAAATGATGCAGAAATACTTAAAAACTGATTACTTTCTTCACCGTGGCTGAGAAGAGGATTACCACCACTTGAAAGTCGAAGCAAACACAAGATCACAATCAACATGTCAAGTTTTTCACTATGAGAACGTCAAGATGTACAGTATTTATGGTAATAAGTGATACTTAAAACAATAACATCGAGCCTCAACACCAGTTATGCATATTCAATCAACCATCTTCTTGACATTTATTGCAGGTGACTTTGATAGGGTCCTTGACATTTAGTGCTTGTGATTTGCATTTAGACTATTGCATGTACACAGCACTAAAATACCATATATGTGTTGTAGTTGAAATCTATATCCTGCATCACAGAATAACAGCAACCAGAAAGGGCCTAACTTTTGGAATGACTTCTTGAATTTTGTGTTGTCCACTCCGTAAATATGTGAGGAGAAAGATGGATAAAACAATGACACCAAGGTCAAAGCTAGTTTACCTCCTGCAGAAGTTGCCAATAATGTGGCATATTGGCAGTCATGGCTCTCGCTAGCTCTATTCCTGTATCAGCTGTTGATCTCGCACTTGGTGACGAAGACCCCAACATGTTAGCATTACTGTTCATGACCGAGCCTGATGGAGATCCTGGAATATTCTGTGATTGCACAAAAGGAAACTCCAGAACTCCAACAATCTCATGTACTAAAGCCCGTAACCCATCACGGCCTCCACTATTTCCTTCCCAGAGCTGTAAATGTGAAAGATGAACTCGATCCATCAACTCTAGCAAAGTGAGGACAGGTTCACGACGAAACAGAACATCTCGGTAACCCCCTCCCTTCAGTGTGTGAGCTACTGCTGAGACTGCCCAAGTCACACCAATGGGGGACAAGCCGATCAGATCGTCTCCTAGACCACTGGGTTCATCACAATCATCTCCTGCTCTTGGACCACCTGCAAGTAGAGTTACTAAAACTAGAGGAAAACCCAGAGAATGACACTGCTCTGAGGTGCCAGGACCTCCCCATCGAAGCCGTGCCTCAAGGAGTCCAACACACCCATCTCGGATCCCATGCCAGCTAGTAAGCATACCAGAGTTTCTGGGTTGGCCTTCCTGCAGAGTTGGAGCAGATGCTTGCCCATTCTGGGGAGCAATCTTGATAAGACTCCGCAGAGAAGATAAGGAGGGAAATGCTGGTAAGGATAGTGCAGTCTCAGCTGTCCAAGAGGGAACACCGCTTTTTGTTTCAAGTCCCTGTTCAAGAGCAAGAATTGATGACAAGGCCAGCATGGCAGCAGCAGACCGTGGTGGCAACGCACTCCCTGTAAAGAAAGTAATTCTATGAGGACAACATGTTCAATAAGCGCAGTTCAAGGCCAAAAGAATGTCCGTCCCACGTATAGTGGACACAAGCCGCTGACAAGTTTTTGAGTATGCTGATGCAAGAGTTTTAGGATCATTGTCAACCCAAAATCACATCCTCACCTAAATTCCACAATGATGTAGGCTTCATTAAAGTAGATGACAAGCTTTGAGGGAGTTCATAACAGCCACTTACCTTGTCAAAACAAGATGGGGACACTGAAATCGTGGATAGTTGTAAATAATGAAATGGTGAGGGCATACTACTGAAATTTACTCATAGGAATAGGTGGAATAACACCTGCTGCCACACCCTCAGTGGATGCCTGATGGGCAAGCGCTGCTAGGCGTGCCCGTTGTTTGGGCTGAGATGTGGTAAGCATGCAGGCAGCTCCATGCCGTCCTCTAGAAGCAAGCCCTTGTGCAACAGCAGCAAGAGCTAAGCAAGCATGGGTGATAAGATCTCCAGTTCCATTTGTTGTACCCGCAGCGTCTGTTTCATTCTCCCCATTTGGAGTTGCTACACCTGGAGCTCCCTGCAATGAGAGAACCCTATACACTGCACCAACAGCGGTGCCATCCCCTCCTCCACTGATTGGGTTACGTGAAGGTGGTTCATGTGTCGGTATTCCTGCTAGTACATCACATACTAGAGGAGAAAGGATGCAACATCGGAGCAATACCTGCAAGTATCAGTGATTTACATGTTCACGTTAGCCAAGAGAACACAAAACCCATGAGACTCTAGGATGGATAAGGCATCCTGGGCAAAAGCTGCACCACAGCTGACTTGGGAGAGCATGCCACACTACTTCATTTAAATATCCAGCTCTTGGTTACTCCTGTTGACAGAACTTTCCAGATCTCTATGATTTCAAAGTATTTCTCACATGCATGCTGATGCTGTACAATTTTCCACTGGACTGTTAAGAGTATTATTCCTTTCCAGTGTAGTATCAAGCAACTAACAACCTCGTCTCAGATTCTGATGTGTTGGGCAAAAAAGTTGTTTGTCTCCAGAGGAATTCTCCACATCCTATGACATATGCCTGGTATACTTATCTTGCCAGAGATGATGATGTCTTCATTTCATTGACGTCTATCAGATTTCATATTTCTTAATTCCCCAATTTCTGAACTAGGGTTCTCTCAGTAGCTCAACAAATTCAGGTGAAATAAGTCATAGTACTAAGAGCATGTACCTGTATTGTAGCAGAGAGAGCTGCATCAGATCCATGTAATAGAGCATAAGATCCAGCAACCTGGACACCCCTTGACTTGGCAATGCAGTCAGTCACTGTCTCAACCACCGCTGAGGCTCCTTCATCACCTCTACAGCTATCATCATCTCCTTTCTTGTCATCAGCCCAATTTTCAGCAAAGCCACGCAAAGCTGCCAAAGGGAAACCCTGCCTTTGTTCCCCTTTCCCTGTTGCCAGTCTCATGCTACTCATCAGGGCCCAAAGAGCTTTATATGCTTCACCCGCCACTGGGGCAGATGTACTTGCACCAGATATAAGACTTGTCCCTGGTACAAATCTGGAAGAGTTAGAAACTGAAACGGAAAATAGTAAACAGTGTTGATCCAGAAAATAAGCCTTTGGAGCCTTTCCTTATAATTTGTGGCGTTATAGCACTTCCACACATATTGAGTGAACCAGGACATCTCCTACTAAAGAGTGATTTGATATATTCTGCATAAAGGCATAAAATAACAGCAAATCGGCCAGATTGGAGCAGTCAAGATCTACCTGTTGCCAGCAGGCAAGAGCAGAGATGGTCTGCTGTGTTGAGTACTTTGGCTTGTCCAATAATTTGGGTCATTGTTTGTCCTTCTGCTGTGGCAGCCCCTCCAACATTTTCAGTTCCTTCAGCTCCTGGTGCCACCAAAGTAGCAAGTCCTGTCGCAACACGTGTAAGTAATACTGCGACACAAGATGTCGACTCGTATAAAACGCGGCCAGATGAATCATGGGCATATGCCACAGCCTGTTATACATGGTCATCACCATATTCAGCAAGTTAGATTGGACAAGTGCATAATGTTGGTAGAACAGGGACAACCATGCAAATCACATAGCACCTACTAGTAGAAAGGCAAACGCCTTCAGATATTAGGTGAGTGAACGAGTTAATCACTAGGTCTGATACAGAAAACACATGAGTTGCATGCAGCTCAATAAACACCAGCTAATATAATTGAAGATAATCCTCAGAAATTACACTCCATATCCATCAAAATTACAGGTTAAGATACATTTAATGGAATTCATGTATATTTTCTAAAAGAGAAACTAAGGTGCATGGTTTTAGACAAACTGATAGATAGCAGGCTAATGCATATATAACTTGCAGCTCCTACGGGTGTAGTTGTCAAAGTCCAGCACTTGGATTTTGTCATTTGCAAGATCGCACCACTCCCAGGACTAGATGAGTAGACAACAGTAACAGGGACTTATACATGAGGTCTACCTGTGGATAGAGACGCAATAGAGCAACACTGTGGTGGAGAAAGGAGCTGTTCATCTTCCCAGACCCAACTTCTATAAGCTTGCGGAGAACACCCAATCCCTGCAAAAGACATGTTTCATTGAAATAAGGACCAAAATACTTAATGGAACATGTGTTTGAAGTCATCACCATATGTGAGAAAGTGAGACTAATTTCATCAGATATACAATTCCATGAATTATAAAGGCCTGAATTAGGATACTTTGCAGTTCAACTGATATGAACTAAAATCTTTTGTCTTTAGGAATTATGATCTTCAGACCATTGCATGTTTCTCCTGGGAAAGAAACAGAATTACCTTGATAAGAAGGTGAACATGTTGACCATTTGCAGCACTTAGAGTAGCCTTCAACAGAACTACCACAGTTGGAATTACATCTTCCACTGCCACCGTTTGCTGTATGGCATTTCCAGCAAGCAAATTTGATAGTATACGCAATGCTTGACTGGCTGCTGAGCTTGCCTGCTCACTGTCAACAAAATGGTCAGTCTCTGAACTGCAAATGCAAAGCTCCATTACTAATGCCATGCAAGCACTTACAGGGAATGCATTAACAAACTAAATGTAACAACAGGATCACTTTTCTTAAACTTTGTATCAAAAGAATCTCAACTCTCTTGCAAATTTGAATCACAGAGAAAACATGTCCTGTCTTAAAGACTCTTTATATTTAATAGGGTGGACACATTGACAGTGAGTGACTTTGTCCTCTCTTACAGTTGCAATATGGCAATCTGAACCAGGAACAATGCAAGTAAATTTCTAACCCCTCATCAAACATATGCTCAATCAAGAAATTTAAAGAAAGCACAGCACTCTGCAAACAAAATTTCTAGGCAAACATTTATTATTGTAACAAAGCCAGACAGAAAACCTTGCCTGGCAAAGGCTGAAGTGCCTTTTGCATGTAGATTTCTGAAAGGATGTAGAATATGGGCTATAGCACCCCTGTCCTGGCCAACAGCCTGTGCTCCTTTTACTGTACGCGATGTGCTCTCTATCTTGTCTAGGGTTGATGTAGAGTCAGCACCTGCAAACCACTTCAGAGCTTCAGTTTTCATATACAAATGAACTTGGCATCGTGCAGCATCGTTAATAAAAGATAAGAATTGTTTTCAAATAAGAGGAGAGATGTAAAGATGAATAAATGAACACTGGATATGCACCTGAATTAGATGGAGCAGGGGTGGTAGGTGTTGAAGGAACAGTAGAAGCCTGGGGTGGAACATGATTGCCGTTTGTAGCTCGAGGAGTCAATGCAGCACGATCAGGAGGAGCTGGGCTGTCAGACCCATCTCTCGTTCGTCCCCTTCCCGCTGGGCCAATAAAGAACAGGATTAAAAGAAGATTCAGAATAATGTATCAGATCAAGTATGTCTTCCAGTGAACATGAAGGGGAAGATCCAGGGAGATAACAAGAAACAAAGAACTGAAATCCACATAGTATTGATAGAAACGTATATTCTATATGGTCTGTCTCAACTATGTTGTGAAACACTCTGTACCACAACAACTCTTGCTAGCAAGAATCCTCTTACTCCTTAGCAGATATAAAGATACACTTATGATGCCAGGATTCGGTTTAACTCAAGACTTTCACTGCTGAGGTTCTGAACTCACAGCAGCCACCGTCCCAGTCCACCAAGGCCCAGTAAATAACTTCTGCTCAAAACTCTTTTGGAGTCTCCAGAGTTCAGCACACCAGTGAATATATCCTTCTCTAATAATGCACAATGAAATAACAGCAAACATTCAATTACTTATATCACCTAACACTATGGATCCCTGACTAAAATATAAATTGTTTGGAGACAAACCAGCAGGACTGGCAGCAGGAGTATTGCGACTGGTGGGCGCTGGTGAAGCTAGTGTGATATTCACTTCTCCTCTCCATGCAGCATCACAACCCCTTGCAGCAGCAGTTGCTGCACGAGCATCCTACAGATTTCAAGTCCATGAACGACTACCATTAGTCCTGCATGCAAGCAAGGTATGCAAATGCACCAATAGATTTCTACCAGCCTTTATTGTTCTTAAAAACAGATTTGCAGGAGCAATAGGTCTGTATGATTTGTTCAAACCATGAAGGGGTTCAAGGATTTAGTAAGAAATCACTTTAGAAATGTGTGAACATGTTTAACACTGGAAAGAACTGATGTGTAAGTCTAATAACAAACTTTGCCTACAGATGAAATTACAGAAAGAGAGGAATAACTGCAAGAACCAAAAGAATCAAGGTTCTAAATGGAGCAAAGTGCATAACACCAGTGTGTGACATGCATCTACATCAAACCAGTAAGCACAACTAAAGCCTTGTTTGATGCTTCACAAGGTTTACCTACCAAAGTGATGGTGTTTCACCTCCACGACTAACATGAAATTCCACCATAATCAAAAGAGTCCATCATGTGTTCAATCATACTCACCCTAGCAGCAAGCTCATCAGATGTTTCTCGAACAAAAGGGTGTTCCAGCAGGCCTGGCCAAGTGAGGCGGTTCTGAGATACCTGACAAACACAACAGAGTTGTCTACTAACTGAGGAAGCGACTTTCATACATACCCCAATATCAAGGCCTGTGATGCAAGACAATCCAGAAACATTCTCTTTCTAAATTCATAATATTACTTGAAAGCCCCGATAATCCAGCAAGAAAGTGCAATTTGAAATAATAAGCACTAGCAGAGATTGTCAATGGCGTTAGACATTATCTTTGTCAAAACAAGCAGGCAATGGAGCACTACCTTATTAAGAAGACCTTTAAGGAAACTTTTGAAGTTTGGACTGATGCTGTCTGGGTACTTGACAGGATCCTGCACACAATCACATTTTATAAAACTCAATATATATATATATATACACACACACACACACACACACACGCATACACATATACTCTGCTGAACAAAATAGCAGATAGAGAATGTGGAATAATTGTTTCAACAGCCACACATCACTAGAAAAATATTCAATTGCTCTACCAGTGCTTTAAAAAGTGTCAAGACAACTAACTCTTAGTTCTTGTCTCAATGACTGGGGAAATAGGTAGCAGGCAGCACCAAAATCCTTAATAGTCAACTACGGCCCTTCTACCCACTCTCATACACAATTCACTTTGATATCCTGAGTATTCAGGAAATAATATTATTAATTCTAGTAGTGGGGCACCTTGACAATGTGTCTGATCAGTGTATACACTGAATTTGTGTAGAAAGGTGGTTGTCCAACATAAAGCTCATACCTGTTCCAAAAATGCCACAGGAACAGCAAAGCAATGACTTAACACATGAAAACTTCCCCACAGAACTTCCGTACACAGAGGACAAAATCTTCATGAAGATGGCACACTTGAACATCTCAACAAAGACCTCCAATCACTAGAACATGATGATCCAAGCTGACATCCTTACACATGCTGCAAACAAATAAACAAACAAGGAACTTACAGTATGACCCCAAGAGACCAAAGGTCAGCCGTGTGGTTGTAAGGTTGCTCCCTAACTAGCTCTGGAGCCATATATAAAGGTGTCCCTGGTTGCCCACATGATCCCCATTATCAGCAAGAAAATCGAAGACAAGCAAGGTAGTGAGTGCTACTTTTGCTCAAGAAGGGACTACATACACAACCAAGCTAGAACTCCTGGGACATACAGAGACTTGGACAAGGTGACTTCACTCTATGCAATGAAATTTACCTTTAATGGAACGCAGGACCATAGTGTTGCAAGACATTGCCCTTGCAAAGCCAAAATCACAGAGCTGCACCCCCTCCAGACAAGTGTGTAGTAATTGGTGAGGGAATACTAAATTGATCAAGTTGAAGTGCAGGACCCTACCAAGTACAGTATGTACGCAAATTGAAGTAAAACGCATCATATATGCTTCAAAATAGTGCCATTTTAAGTGACAATGTTACAATGATGCAAAACCAATCTTCTTAAACATCTTGCTCAAACCTGTGTGTAGAAAATTACATGTCCATACAATTTGTTCCTACCACTTTGTAATACAAGGACCACTGACATGTAGGGACCAATGACATGTAGGGACAATTAGTTCAAGAGCCTGTGTGTAATATTCCCCATATGTTTGTCACCACAATTTGCATTTGGGCTGACATGGTTTCATTTTTAGATTCCAATGAAGACAGGTAGCTTAGAAAATACAGCTTGATAAGTACTATACCTTCACAATCCCACCAGCACCAATGAGAATATTCTGTGGCTTCATATCCCTGTGAATGATCCGATGAGAGTGTAGGTAGTGTAAAGCCTTAACCTGCAAGCCAAAAGCCCTATGTATAAATGAAAATCCAGTAAACTCAATCTTTGGCAAATTAAATTACTTGCACTGTGGTGTACACCATCCAGAAAAAGCAGAATGATCCAAGTGCAAACAGAAAGCGACCACTGCACTTACCAACTGCTTTGCTATAGCTTGAACCTGAGCCTCTGGAAGGCTTTTGTCATCCTCCAAAATTTCAAATAGCTCACCCTGTTCACCACAACCAAGTGAAGATTAAAACATAGAAATGCATCAACCTTCATGAATTAACGAAGCTTTTGCAGTTTGTGATCTGCAAACATACAACTAGATCAGAATACCAGAGATTTGCATGAACATTATTCAAACACTCTGAGGAAAGATGTCATTCTCAAATGAGATTTGCTTATTCAAAAAGCCTCACACCAGTGCTTCTCTGCTTTAATGTGCCTTTCCACTGCACTGCTATTAGAGAACTTACCTAATAGAATTACCAAGGTCATTGAACACAACAAAATTCACCGGTATCACTGAGCTGTGACAGGAGAGAAACCTGGGCAAACTCGGTCACCACACAGAACTCTTGAGGGCTCTCGAAAGCATCGAGCATTTCAATGATATTTTCATGCTTCAATTGCCGCAGAATCTGATTAGAATTCAAGGAATATAAATGTGAGGATCCACCATGAGCTTTGCCATGTCCAGTGATAATCCCACACATCCATGAATCACAGATTGTCAGCCATTTTAGACACTACCGCAACTCAGGCCTATATATAACAATTGTTTCTCTACAATATTGGAATATGTCCAGAACTTGAGCAATTTCAAGCCCCTAGTGAGTACTCACCTCAATCTCCTGCCTAAGGTTTTCAATATCCTTATCGCTCTTGCCATGCTTCAATATGAACTTCATAGCAACAGTCTGCACATTTTTGGTATTACAGCATATCCCAATCAGTGCACTACAACAAAAATCCAAGTACTCCTAAATCAAACAAACCACAAAACCATTCATGAAGAAACAGGTACCAATCCAAGCAAAAGGACAGCAAGTGATCATCGGGCAGCTGGAACAAACCTGACCAGTGTATTTCCGCCGGCCTTTGTAAACTTTTCCAAACGAACCCTCTCCCACCAACTCTATCACATGATAATTTTCCACCCCCATCCTGCAGACTTCAAGATAAAATTCAGAGACAAAACTGGTAGGGAGGAAGGAGCATTGGAGTGCTCCCTTATGACTCCATGAGTGCACTCATGCCATTCAATTGTTTCTGACACCCAAATAATTTTGCATTATGTTTTCCAGGACAGTCAGTTCATTTGTTTGTTACTTTCATCACAAATTCCTTCGCACACATCACCAATGCACTGTTCTCTTTGCACACTCACATCCAACTGCATATCACAAAATGTGCCTGCAATGTATGAATTGTTGAACCACCTCTGTTACAATGTCCCTCAAACTCCTGCCAATCGTTTCACATGTACAGTACCCATAACCTCATTCCATGAAAATTTGAGCCCCCAACATCCAAATTCACCCACATTGCACCCTGGGATTTCGCATGCACCATCACCCATACGTATCACAATTCTTTCTGACACTCAGAGTTTTGAATTTTGTTTTCCAGGATAGTCTATTTGTTACTTTCATCACAAATTCCTTGGCACACATCACCAATGCACTTTGTTTTCTGGACACTCCTATCCAACTGCATATCACACAATGTGCCTGCAATATAATAATAGCTGAACCACCTCTGTTACAATGTATCTAAAATCCCTCGTTTATTCCACATGTCCAAGTACCCATAACCTCGTTCGCAAAAATTTGGGGCCCCAACATCACAAATTCACCCACATTGCACCCTAGGCTATCGTACAATTTTGCCAGCAAAGTGGGAATCCCTGGAACACCTCTGCTACAATGTCCCTAACAACCCTGCCAATTGTTCCACATGTACAGTGACCCATAACCTCATTCGCAAGAGTTTGCCCCCCTCTCAGCAGCCAAATTCACCCACATTGCCCCCCGGGATATCTAATGCATCGTCACCCCATACGTACCACATCAGAAACCCAAAACCCTGAGAAAACAGAGAGACACGAGAATGGAGGCCCCTAATACCCCACCTGCCCGAATGGAGGTTTTGCAATCACGCAGCTGTTGCACCGTGACGTGACCTGTGCTCGAAGGAGCCGCTCCTCCAGGAGCCAGTCTGATAGATCCACCACAAACAAAACCTGCGAGACTCGACACAGAACCCGAGCAAGAGGGACACACAAATGTGAGCACAAATGCATGAGTGTATGATGCAGCAAGCACGAGATGTAGGGGGGGAAAATGAGGTTGGGAGGTGGGAAAATCGCATTGGTAGTGACCTGGAGTGCATAGGCGGGGGTTGAAACGGGAAGGAGGCGAGCGGAGGGAGGAGGGGAGGAGCTCCCTCTGGCTATGGCGTTCGAAGGGAGCAAAGGCGGGAAAGAATGTTGCAGAGAGCAGCAGCAGCATTCCCCCACTGCCTTCGTCAACCCAGAGGAGCAACCTTCACTAAGTTAAATGTTACACTAAGATTAGTGGTGTCAAAGCTCCACTAAGTTAAATTAGGGAGGGTTCACACTTATGGGTAAGTCCTATTTTTAATTTCTAAATTTAACAAACTTAAATGGTAAAATAACCTAACTTCACATTAACCTTGATGTCATTTCATTGCAACTTTACCGAGGCATCATTAAACTCATCTTGCATGTCACATGTTGGGATGTCAACGTCTCATTTGATAATGACACTAAATATGATATTTAGTGTCATATGGTATTGTACGTCACTATGGTAACTTTTCGAATGACACTTATGAATAAGTGAACAAATAGTGTCATGGATGATGGATGAGTTCATCCATTGGCCCAAACCCTACCGTCTCTTGTCAACAACTTGTGATGAGATACTGTCATGGATGATTGAAATTTGGATGAAAAAACACTTGGTAAGTGATGGTAATTGCAACACTTTAAATCTATAATCCCCCAAAAAAATTACAAGGAATGACAAATAATGTTGGGTTAACATTTAGTGTTGGTGACACTACACCATGGTTTACAATTGGTATTGAGCAACCAAACATAAACTAGAATAAAACTTACATCTCGAAGCTTACTTCTAACCTATTCAAGATGGCCCACTTATTAACGTACGCAATAAGCCTACATTTACCTTTGTCGTGTGGAGTTGGGGTCCATGTATAGGCAAACATGCCTTCACTACTATGGTATAAATTTGATAGTTCAATATCTAGAGAAAAGAAAAAAGAAAAAAGAGTTAGAAAGGTTGTAAGTCTTTGCCATATCCATCACATTGGTTAGCAAGCTTAGGCACTTGGGTGGGCCATGGAATCAAGGGAGCATTATTATGGCATCTTGCAGCAAAGCAATAACGTCCAGCATGGTGTGGGGAAGTGCTTAAGCTTGTTGATTAATGTTATGTCTGTACATTCAAATTCATAAACATATATGGAAGTTTGTCAACATTATTTATTAAATACAATTATGGATAATGTCATATCATATCTATCCAACTAGTAGGGACGGAATATGAACAATGTTTAGATAATGAATGTCGCTTTGGGTGTTGTATAAGGATGAATATACATTCATCCATTCTAGGTATTGTTCAGGTTAGCAAATGCCAAGTAACACCTTGCCATAATAGGTACACTAAATAGTCATGTTACTATGGGCCACAACAATTGTCTAGAGCACATGCTAATCCTCGCAGTGAGAATTAATGTAGGCCAAATTCATTTTCAACCCACGCTAAATTTATAGTAGAACATTAACACGAGGCATGATAATTGTAATTTTAAGGTTTTTGTAATGTGGGTGTTGATTTGCTTCTGTGATACTTTTGATGTAAAATGACTATTTTATTTCATGTAAGACATTGGTCGGAAGCCTTCGCGAAGATTTAGGGGAGGATAAGGAGTCTTGGACCCATGGTGATTCCATCCTTCACTGGAAATTTAGTGTGGTCCACGCTAATCTTCCACCCACACTATATAGGACTATTTAGTGTAGCTTGATGCTCGTATGAGGCACACACACGGAATCAAAATTTGGTGGGAGGGGATGGATGGTAAGCCTTTGTGACAATTTGTAAGTTTGTGAAACTCTCATTCTTTAGAATTGATGCACAGATGAAAGCTATATAGATATAAACACATTTATTTTCTAGGAAGCAAGCATAAACGAAAAACATCTCCATTTGCATGCTATTGCTACCTTTTGACCATGGAGGGCTCAATTAGGATGAAATCTTATTGATTTCAAAGCATCCAACCACTTCATTCTAGGACTATTCCATGGATGACAAAGTAGTCCCTTGTACAAAGGTGCCGTCCATAAGTTATGCATAAAATCAATGATTTTTAATCCAACTATGCGCCAGTGATTTACAATTCTAAAAAATAAAACATCAAATATCTATAATTATTCCACAAATTAGTGTAGATGGAATAGCCATAATATCCCTAAATTTTATTAAAATGGATGAGATCGCCAACTTATGGATGAATGTGTATACAATTGAATGAAAATTGGTATAATCATCCATACGTGGATGCATCACTCAAATCATTGTAGCCAATGCTCCTCTCTTCAAAACTTGAAATAAAAATCACTGCCTCAAATAGGCTATGGCCTCAACCGTGTCCGAGTCAACAAAGAATCTATGAAATGTACTATATGTGGATTAAAGACTTTGCTCATCCAACTACATTGCAAACTTGAAGTGTGACCCTATTGTGATCGAAAGTACAATGACACTTGCCTAGGTCCGATTTGGTTTGAAGACAACACTTGTAGTAAACATTTTGCGCTTGAAGAATCTCCTCACACACATGACACGATGTTGCTTCACAAAACATGTCATGGCCCGTGACTCATATGCTAGTCACACCACCTCAATGAACAAGCCACATGGACACCGTAGTACCTTTACCACTTCGGCTATTCATAGGTGAATGATTCTTATATTCTATATTTTAAGATTCGGCAATCCCGGATTTAAATGGGAAATTGTTTTTTTTCATATCAATTGTTGAGATTTTGACAATACAATTTCCAATCATTTTGGTTTTTTTTCTCCTAAAAGTAGTTTAATTAGTGCATAAGTGGTAAAGGTATTACGGTACTCACATTGACTCGTGCCTTGTAATTTGTGACAAAATCAATTCCCATGTGGACAAACCTTTCATGTACCCGTTTCCAATCGATCGGGTCAGAAACATGCTACTTCTATCCATGCTTTAAACATCAGTGTGACCAACCGAAGAGGACGAGATAGGTAACTTGCTCATTTACACCTGGGCTGAGACGGCAAATACGAAGGGTTTCTACGGTGATGAATATTTCCTATCTTTGAATCCTACTTGAGGGGCTAGATCAATTTAGCATATTTTGATTTGTAGTCAAATGTTTCTAGGAGTATTTGATGAACAACGACGATGATGTTGCTAGTTTCATTTATATGGATGTAGTTTAAGATTCATTGTGTACAACTTTCTTTGTATGTTCCAAGCATTTGAATTATATTTTATGTTGTACAAAACATCTTTGAGTGGGCTTGGCTCCCCAACACTTTTAAATGATCATTTTACCTTGTTAAAGGGGGTTCCCCTCTACGTTCCATCGGTACCACCCTACTTCCGGTAGTACCTTACAGGTAGTACCTTACCGGTAGTACCTTACCGGTACGCGAACAGACTTAGTCCAGTTTTCCTTACCGGCATCCTAAGGTACTGCCCGCTACCGGGTTTCCTAGGGATCTACCGATTCCTCTGCCGGATTCGTGACCAGGTTCCTTGGGGGTCTACCGGTTTCACTACCGGGTTCCTAACCAGGTTCCCTAGAAATCTACCGGTTCCACTACCGGGTTCCTAACCGGGTTTCTTGAGATCTACCGGTTTAGCCGTACTACCTCCAATAACGTGGTTACAAGAGTTCTAACATCCTACCACGAGTTTTCCCTTTACCCAACTTCACAACTGGGTTTAACCGTTTTTATAACCGTATTACTGTTAGCGTATTACTTGCCCTATTACTAAGATAGATGATACATCCTACCGAACTCCCTTCTTAGCACTCCTGGTTGTTTCTCTTTTATACTACCACTCTCATAGTCCATGTACAATCCACTCTTTACCAGGACTCAATGTTGTAGTATGAAAACTCAACTAAGAGAATACCATTCCCTTCATTCAGTGTATACATCTGGTACTACTATCCCACAAGACTTCTCTGAAGACACCTCCCTCCATGCGTTAGCTGCTTGTACACGACTCTTTTGGTAACATAAGTAGTCCATTGCCAACTTCTCTTCCACACCACAATAATTACCAGAAGTAAGGCAACCACCATTACAAGAAAACCACAAGTTCCTTACTTCAGACTCAACAGTATCTTACTCAAGCAATCCAATACTCTTATCTATATGAATCCTAGTACACATTCCTTAAGAATGAGAGAGAGAGAGAGAAAGACAACTCTCTCCTTAAGTACTTTCTCCTCATCTCTTTAAATCCATACTAACCACTCACTGGGACTACCCTATCCACTACTCTTCTACTCCTTATCTGCAACTACGGCACCATCTTATCCCTAATTGCTATTTCTGATACTACTACCAAAAGTAACTTAAAAGCCACTTCAACCTGATATTGCTAAAAATTAATGTTTACTAACCTCCTTTAACATACCTTTAATGATTTCATTTGAATTCATATAGGGTAATATCACAAAACATGATATTTTATTATTATTATTATTAAAAGATTCCTTTAAATGAGCACGTAGGGGACAATTCTCATTTTCAACCCGCTCCCCCCATTGGTACAAATAAAAGGCTTATAGACGGTCTCAATATCCAAATATGAATTTAAGTTATATTTGACAACACAAAACATATTTCAAATAATTATACCAATATTAATTGTTTTTATGTTCCCCTACCTAGACTATATATCATCATCAATGGTTGGGTAAAGCATCACAAAGCCTTGGATTGATTAGTAAAGTTATCTAGTGAACAAACACTAATGATTCACATCAGTCCTCAAAGATTGAAGTTGAGTAGTCTTTCTTCAATCTAGCTCAAACATTTGGATTCTCTTGTGATTTATTCTTCAAATGTAGGTCCATAACATTACTCAATTCATTAGATGTGTTCTATGGGACCATGTATCAGACAAGAATAATTGTCATTCTATTCCAAAATTCTCCATTTATGGAGGGGACTCGTGCTGTGTACTATGGAATTTTCGACAAGCAATTATAAATTTAGAGTTTTTTTCTTCTTTTAATGCAACCTTTTTCTTTGGAAAGAGGCCATCATCTAGTTGCTTAGTAATGTTATGTCCATTTCAAGATCACGTGTCAAGCTTGGAACATCCATGCATGGTGACTAACTTAACTTGGTGCAAAGAATAGGTTTAGATGGTTGTGTAACCTTCGCAACACTTGCCAACCTTTTTGCCAACAACTACAACAACAACAAAAAGGTTGGCAAACATTGCAAAGGTTGGATGCTTGATATCAACCATTACTAGATTATAAGAGTATGCATTGTTTCATCCACTTTTGGAAGCTTTGCAAGAGAGGTGCTTAACCCTTAAAGGTCAAAGGAGTGATTTTTTTTTACCCTAAAAACAACGTTGACCTAAATATGACAGCTCAAGCTTTTGCATGAGTTGTACATATTGTTATTGAAATTGTACGCAACCTTAACATCAAAATCCATGTTGGTTGTAGTTCATCTATCAATAAGGGCCGCTTCACACTATGGCCGTCCAAGTCAAGAGCCCGTGGGATTGAATGGCCAAACTTTGTTGAGAGTCGAAAGAAATGGGCTGAAAATAGTCAATAAAACATAGGAATTGGAGCCTTTGGCCAAGCATAGTGTGAAGCCTCCAAAGGTCAAGCCCAAAGTCCAAAGGAAGAAGGAGTATCCCACTTTATTCCTACCCAAAACAACCCCTCCAATCTAATGGCCAAGATCTTGTCAGTTTTCGAAAAAATTTATGAGAAAAAATTGACAATAGTTTGGGTTTCCATTCCTGTCCAACCCAAACTTCCTTCGAAAATCCGTCGCCTTGGTCAAAAAGTACTGCCATGTAAACATTTTGGAGAGCGACGGCCTTTGGACTTTGGCCTCTAGCTTGAAGGGTCGAGAGGTCAAATTCTTAATTTTTTGCAATCTGATTGGTGGAAATCGACGGCCATAGTGTGAAGCGGCCCTAAGACTTTGAACCCTTGTAACTCTTACATAAGTATCCAAATGAGGCATATGTTCATTTGCTGGCAATAATATTGGGAAAACCAACGTTCTTACAATTGTTGACTATGTCCTACAAGAGCATAAGTTGGGCTCAAAATATGGTCAAAAATCTCCACATGCCAGTCTTTATTTTATTTTATTTTTTAACTGTCACAATAAATTCTATTTAAACTCGGAAACACACAATTGTTGACTAAACTTCAAAGTTCATTGATGGCTCCTCGACCGGTGAATTTCATCATAAGGTCAACAGTTCCAAATTCAGCAACTCGTCTTGGTCGTAGGGTAAGGCAGGCGTGCCTTATTAGATGGATACTTTTCTTGTTTTCTCTGCACCCACTTCTCTTAGTATGCCAAACACACTCATGCAATTAGTGTGACATGATTTGCACATCAAAATCATGCATGTAGCTGCTCCGAGATGACCCTAAATTACTGGATGATGGTGGAGAGATACCCAAATCTCAAGGAAGAGGTTGGCGGTTTGATTCCCAGCTATGAAATCTCCTCTCTACTTGATAGAAACTTGTCAGGTGGTTAACTGCCTCATGTGCTTTGGCGTTGGCATGTCGGCCTTCTGTCTCAAAAAATAAAATAAAATAAAATAAATCATGCATGTAGTCATTTGACCCATAATTTTTGAAGTTCGTTTGGATATTTTATTCATGAAGAGTTATCCGTAAAGTCCCTCAAAGAGAGGGATGAAATAATGGGTTCGATCCTCCTTAGAGGAAACTTTCTATTAAGAGCTTGTTAGCTCGTTTGTACATTGGAGTCTATAATGATTGTGTAAACCCATCCTAAGTACAAATCTAAGAACAAACACCCCCAAAAACATATGAGATTGGACTATTGTTACAAGTTATGATATCAACGATGTGTTTGTGTGTGTGTGTGTGGGGTGGGACCCATATGATTATTTAGGAATAATTATATTCTTTTAAAATGGTCATAATCACATTTTGCTGCGGAAATTGTAAAGGTGGGTATGTCATGTTGTGCATTCTTACTACACTCCACATCGTGCGATACACATGAACGGTGTTTCCAAAGTTAAAGTGAAAGAGTGTTACAAGTGGCCTTCATGTACAGTAAAGGTTCGTTACTTACATGGCGAATGTGGGACAAGGCATGGGTCGCTAGGAAGGCAACTATGTTGGTTGGAACTTGGGTTGGTCCGAATGAGGTCAGTTGAGAAACTACTAAGTAGGTGGGGAACTAGGTAGGACTAACGAACACATGGATATTGCCGAAAGACCAAGTACAATGGCAGTCATGGTGGTGATAAAAACGAAGCTACTAAGAAATAGGATCAAAAAAATATAACAAAACTATATTAACTCTTTTACTTTAACCCCTAAAGGCCTAAGTGATATCATTGTCTAAATATTGCATGATGTGGACAAACAGATGATGCAATTTACATTATGTTCAAAAGTTTTAAAATATTTTAAATCTTTTAATTGTCATGTGGTCCCCACTCATTACATGTTTTGGTGGAAGTAGTGAGTATTGTACCCAAGTTCTCAATAATGCACAAATAAGCTAACACATGTCAAGCACCAAGATATTAATCCGCAACTCGAGGACCTTGAAAACTCCTCCAACTATAGCTATTGTTTCAAAGCAAGCAATGTATTGCCTAGAACATTACATAGGCCATTTAACCATTGAGTGTCCATTACATTGGTCAGCATGTTTATGCAGTTTGATGGGTCATGAAATCTAGGGAGTATTGTTGGGGATCTTGCCCCTTTTTATTGTGTGCATCTATAATGTTGGCCTCATTAGGATTCACAAGTTGGTTACCCTAACTTGATTGCCTTGCCAAATAGGGCCAAGGTCCCACACATTGACCGCCGCCATGCAATTCTCCACATGCCAATCTAGTTGTTTTTTATGTCCTCCTCTGCAAGCAGATGGTCCATGATGAGCTATAGTGTCGGAACATGTCAGCCGGGACATGCCCCATCAATTGCGGCACACCGTCAGCACTACTTCGCACTAGTAATCTCCACACATTGTATTTTTGGCATGAAGCAAGTTAACTATTGTTATGTCATAAACAATAATAAACGCATGGTCCAAACACAAGATAACTAACCCGCTTTCATCCTCTATTTTATTCTAAGTTACAAATAACTTCATTAGTTATACATAGAAGGTTTGAGATTAATTTGTCAACACATATTTACCGCAGTTGACCTCCAATTCCAACACTTTGAGTGTTAGAATGCAATTTTCACATGGGATTTCACATGTAACCACACATTACATATTTTATTCAACAAACAATTATTTTTGTGTTGAGAACATGGAGAGGGACAACTACGTTAATGTATGTTGCATCGTTGAAACTTGAAAGTTGTGAACTTGGTACAAGGAAAATGGCCGTTGGCATGATTTGGAATTGGCTATCTTCTCACACTAATTGCGCGATCTACAAAAAATGGATGCAAAATTCAAGGTGACCCCAAACACATGTTTGTCTTATTACGCCATGGTATCAACCAGTGTTGGTATAGCACACACGTGAATACATGATATCAATAAGCAACATCAACAATGATACTAAAAAACCTTGCATGTGGGTATCAAAATATGTAATATCAATCAAATATCGATATTTGATGGACACCTCAAAGTGAGAAAATCTTTGTGTACACGAGTTATTATTATTTGGGTCGATGCCATTTAAAACCATATTGATACTAGGACAATTTATCCACACATAAAGGTTTGAGCATGACGTATACACCTGCATGATATCAAAAGAATAAATATCATTAGATATCCATACCCTACTGAATAAAAAAGTGTGGAATCCTCGTTATACATAACATTATTCAGATCCATAACAGTGTTTTGTGGGGCTAACAATATTCTACGAAATATTCCACCATTTAGGCTGAATGTGAGGAATATTCCATAGAAATATTGTCAATCCCACATAACACTGTTATGGATTTGAATAATGTTATGTAGATGTCTAATTTTTTATTTGTTATTTTACCGATTTAAAAAAACGATACCAACTATCAGCCTTTCACATCATCTACATCCCTAGTTTCAAATCCCATCACGTCACTTCCAACCACCAATGGCATGTCATTTATTTCCCTAGTTCCATAATTGCGTGAAAACCAACATTGCATAGTTGAAGTGTCGAATGCCTCTTTGAATACGGTTGGTGTGAGTCAGGAGTTAGTTGGTAGGTACTTATATGGATACCCAAGGGTTTAAGGGCCGCTTCACACTAAGGCCGAAGGTCGAGAGGCCGTCGATTTCCACCAATCAAATTGCAAGAAACCAAGAATTCGGCCTCTCGACTCTTCACACTACAGGCCAAAGTCCAAAGGCCATTGCTATTTAAAATGCCTACATGGCAATATTATTTGACCAAGGCGACGGACTCTCAAAGGAAGTTGGGGTCGAATATGAATGGAAACCCAAACTATGGTCGAGAGGCTGTCGATTCCTTTTCATAAAAAATTTCAAAAACTGACAAGATCTTGGCCGTTAGATTGGAAGGGTTGTTTTGGGTAGGGAATAAAGTGGGATGCTCCTTCTTCCTTTGGACTTTGGGCTTGGCCTTTGGAGGTTTCACATTATGGCCGTCCAGTCGAGAGGCCGTGGGAGTTCATGGCCAAAGTTTGGACTTTGGGCTTGGCCTTTGGAGGCTTCACATTGTGCCTGGCAGAAGGCTCCAATTCCTATATTTTATTGGCTATTTTCAACCCATTTCTTCGGACTCTCAACAAAGTTTGGCCATTCAATCCCATGGCCTCTCGACTTGGATGGCCATAAGGCCTTGGCACATGAGGCCAGGGCAACCTCTTGGTTGAGCCCACAACCGTGGTGGGCCCCTGTGAGGCCAAACCCCCCACCCTTAAGCGTCCGTAGTCCGAGTAGTGGGTTTGGGCTCACATTCCTCCGCGGTATTGGATTTGGACTTGGATGAGTCCATAGTGCAAGGTTCACCCTTCAAGTGGTCTTGGATTTAACTAGCTCCTTCATAAACCCAACTCCTTCATGAACCCAACTCCTTAGCTTCTAACTAAACAAACCCAGGTCCTTCATAAACCCAGCTCTTTACTTTCTAACTAAACAAACCCAGCTCCTTCATAAACCCAGCTCCTTCATGAACCCACAACTTTGTAGTTGTAATCCCCAACTACCTCACTAATTATTCAAGCCCTTAACTAATCTTCCTACCTAATTTTCCTAATTCTACTAACAACCCCTTTCTAATCACACAATTCTTCTCTAATCCTAAAATCCTAAAATCCTAGAGAGGAGAGGGGGAGAGAGAATTTCCTAACTTCACTAAGACTAACTAATCCACACAAGTATATTTTTGCACTCATCACAACCTCAAGTGCTCAACTCTTAAACATGGAACTTGCAACCACGTGTATTCAAAACATGAACTTCAAGTACCACAAATTGGAATCATGAATTAACTTTAAAATCCTTCACGTCAACACTAATTCTACCAAGAGGTCAAGCCCTCTTCAAGGCTAACAAGCCTTGGCTCTCAAACTAAAAACTAAGCACACACATGTGCTCCAATATGGCTTCCCACACCCACACTTATAACTCGTGGGGTGCCTTGGAGCACAAAGGAAAGAGAGGATGAGTGAGGGAAGAATGAGGGATTATATAGTAAGCTTGAGGGGGTGAGCACCCTCAAGGCTCACGATAAGCCCTTGAGATTTCCTCCTACTTAGTAGGCGCCAATCCTATCTTCTAAGCCTTCCTCCCTCAAATGATCAACAAGGATCCTAATTCGAACATTTAACTAGCCTTGGCTTTCTACCTACCACACTTTACCAAACTTGGGATGCTTCAACCCAAACTTAGCCTCCTTCGCTTTCCGCCGCCATAACTTTCTCCCCTTACTTTCCCAAATCGTTGCTCACCACTTAATTCAAACCACGATGCTTAACTCGTGATTTGATTGGTGCTTTGAGAATTTGCTTATCCTCCACCTTGCATTCTTCCTTGGACCTTCCCCATTAAGTGGCCATGATGAGGTGGTCCACTTGTGCGCTCCATGTGATCCTCCATTCATCCCAATTCGAATGCACTTGCCTCTTGAGTCACTTTGGTTGTCTCCATCCATTTGTACTAGCCTACTCACTAACTACTCAATCCAAGTTCTCCTTACCTATCCTCATTCACTCAAATCCTTCCGAAGGTAAAAACACAATAACAACTCACATCCTAGCCTCTTACAACATGGTACTTCTAAGACTAACATTTCACTCTTTTTATATTTTTGTGAAGTAACATGCTACTTCAAAGTGCATCAACTAACGTTTCAAGGGTCTAAGACTAAATGTGGGCACCCTTTTGGGCTCACATAATTGGCGACCATCGGGGGATGAATCCAAACATCTCTTGCTCCAAGGGTAAGTTGCCTAGTCAAGCTCGGTACTCCTTACATCTACTTCCCGATGTACGGGTAGGAAAGAGCTCACCATTCAACGTTTCCAATTGAATTGAATTATTAGGAAAGACCTCATAGACAAGGTAAGGTCCTAACCATATTGCATCGAATTTCACCGGAAATTCAAGCTTTCGTGCGTCTTGAATCATGACCATCATTCCCGGTGTTAGGGCCCTTCTCTTATGTCGTTTGTCGAAAGTAATCTTTCTCCTTCTTTGGATTGCCTCAATATGTTGAGCCGCCATTCTCCTCCCTTCGTCAAGTGCTTCCAAATCGGTTAGTCGATTTCGTAAGGATTGACTTTCGGTAAGTCTCGTACTCACGGCCACCCTAAGTGACTCGACTTCATATTCGATTGGTAGTGTCGCTTCAAGACCATAGACTAAGGAAAATGGTGTAGCACGCGTAGTTACCTTATAGGTTGTACGGTATGCCCAAAGTGCCGCCGTTAGTTTCGTATCCCAATCCCGCTTCGAGTCTATAACCGTCTTGCGTAGTATACTCACCAAAATTCCGTTAACCCTTTCCGTTTGTCCATTGGTTTGTGGGTGGTAGGGAGTAGTCTTCCGGTGATCAATTTTAAATTTCTCTGTCATCTCTCGAATCAAGTCATTCAAAAAGTGAGTACCCCTATCGCTTACTAGGATCTTCGGCACCCCGAACCGCGAAATTATGTTTTCGTACATAAATGTTGCCGCGTGTTCCGCCGTGTCGGTCTTCACCGCTTTGGCTTCCGCCCACTTGGTGAGGTACTCGGTTGCCACCACAATATATTTCATTCCTTTTGAAGATTGGGGATGGACCTCACCCACATAGTCGATGCCCCATTTTTCGAAAGGAATTAAGGGTAATGATACATGTAAAGGCATCTCCATTCTAAGGTCGTTTCGGGCATACCGTTGGCAAGCGTCGCATTTCCTTACATAGTCATGGGCGTCCTTAAATAGTGTAGGCCAAAAGTAGCCCGCTCTAAGTATTTTTTGCCCGGTGAGTTGACCCGAGAAGTGACCGCCGCAAGCGCTATCGTGGCAAGCGATTAAAATCGCTTCAACCTCCGTTTTTGACACGCATCGTCGTAAAATACCATCGGACCCCCTTCTAAACAACCTATGGCCCACTACAACAAATTGCCTACTATTTACCCTCACCTTCCTTCTCTCTTCTTTTGTCCACTCTTTGGGCAACTTGTGGGTTGTTAGAAATTCCACTATGCCCGCATACCACTCCGGTGTAGAAGTGACCACAAAGAGGCTATCATCTACTAACATATCATTTACCGGATTTTTTCCTATCTCCTCCGACAACCTAGACAAGTGGTCCGCTTGTAAATGCATACGACCCGGTTTATATTCCACCGTGTAGTCGAATTCTTCTAATAACAAAATCCACCTAGCTAACCTACCACTTAACTCCGCCTTGTTAACTAGATACTTGATAGCCATGTGGTCAACAAAAAATACAACCGGGTTGCACATGAGGTAATGCCTAAACTTTTTAACGGAAAACACCATGGCTAGGCACTCCCTCTCCGTTGTAGAGTAGTTTCTTTCGGCGGGGGTCAATTGCTTACTCGCATAAGCTATAGGTTGATCCTTCTCTTTTTCTCCCGTTGCTTGACAAAGCGCACTCCCTATTGCCACATTACTAGCATCACAATAGACGTGAAAAGGTTTACCCCAATTGGGTGGTATCAACACCGGATAGGTGCTCAACCTATCCCGCAATTCCTCAAAGGCTTTTTGACAAGCATCCGTCCACTCGAATTTGACATCCTTTTTGAGCAAATGGGTAATGGGCACCGCTATCTTTGAAAAATTAGGAATAAGTTCCCGGTACCATCCCACATGTCCTAACAACTTAGAGATCCCCTTGGAATTGGTTGGAGTTGCCAAGTCGCTTATGGCCGCAATCTTATCCGGATCGGGTTCTCTACCTTTCTCACTAACAACATAACCCAACAACACTCCCTTATTCACTCCCAAAAATGTCTTATCCGGGTTCAATGCTAACCTCATCTTCCTACACCTAACCAATGCCTCCCTAACACAATGTAGGTGATCGTCCACATTACTTTGTGTGCTAAAATCGTCCACAAAGACGGTCATGGATTTGAACAACAAGTCGGTGAAGATATACATTACTAATCGTTGGAAAGTAGCCGGGGCATTACATAACCCAAATGGCATCACTACCCACACAAAAGTACCCCAAGGTGTAGTAAAAGCCGTTTTATGGATATCTTGGAGGGCTATGGAAATTTGATTATAACCCGCATACCCATCCATAAAGGTATATCGCGAATGACCTCCAACCTCCTCAAGCAACAAGGTGATAAAAGGTAAGGGGAAGTGATCCTTTTGTGTGCACGAATTCAATTTCCTATAGTCGACACAAACCCTTAATTTCCCATTTTTTTTCTTTACTAAGACCATAGGAGAAACCCAATCCGTGATTTCCACCGGCTTGATAAACCCGGCCTTCAATAACCTTTCCAATTCCGCTTTCACCAACAATTGCAATTGAGGATTCATCCTCCTCTCCTTTTGTCTAATTGGCCTCGCCCCCGGAATTAAAGGAATCCAGTGCTCTACCATTTCCCTAGGAATTCCCTTAAGCTCATCGTAGGACCATGCAAAAGTATCACTAAACTCATCCACCAAATTGCTATACTCCCTAACCTCTTTCTCCCCCAATTTGGAACCCATCTTCATTTGTCGGGTTTTTCCATTCTTTAATTTCACATCCACGTACCGCCAATCCGCTTCCGACACATGTGCTTGTTCCTCTTTGTTCCGATACCAATCGGAAGGCACATTGGGGTAATCTTTCACATCTTGACCTACAACTATCCCCGTAGACGTGGTCTTGAAATGTAAAGGCTCCTCCAATTTCGATGACTCAATAATCACATCCTCCTCTTGAGTCCCATCTACATGAATTAAACTAACCTCACCCTCTTCCACGTCATCTACCCAAGGTGTTAACCCACCGCTAACCCACTCTTCCTCGGTGAGCACCTCACATGGCTCCAACAATGAGCCCTCTCCTAAACTAACACTAGGAAATTCACTCCCTAAGCCTACTTGGTGAAATGTAACCATTACATCAACCTCGGACTCGGGGTACTCCCTTAGCCATTGGGCATAATCCCCATTATCCCCATAATTGTAAAAATTAGGACCTAGACTTCCCGAGCCCGAATCTATAACAACCCTTTGACCTTCGGGATGGACGACTCCCACCAATGCCTTGCCAATCTCATTCTCGTTTAAGTCATCAATTTCCTTCTCCAATGGCAAATACATCTCCTTCTTCATCCATCCTTCTAATGAACCAATGGACACTATGACCCTATTACCCTCCGGACCATAAGTGATGGATGGTTTAGGTCCACCCCAATTGACCATAGCATTCGCCATCCGCAACCAAGGCCTACCTAGCAAAATGGGGAAGGTGTCCTTGTTGGAGTGCATTTTAATGACATGGAAGGTGACCAAGTACTCCTCGCCTCCCGTAGTCATTCTACAATCCTTGATCATCCCCAAAGGCGTAGTCGAACTTTGATTTGCCATATTTATGACCAAAGGTGAAGGCCCCGTGAGTCCAAGTCCCAATTTTTTCATAGTATCCTCCGGTAGTATATTTAGACTACTCCCTCCGTCGACTAGCACATTAGGAACCACCTTATCTACTATAACAACTTCTATTTCTATAGCTTTCACGTCTCTTCCACCTTGTGATTGGATCCTAGCGGCTATTTTAGCTTTCACCTTCCTCATCCTCTTGTGTACCGGCATTCCCTCCTTTAATGTTTTCCTTGCCGTGGGTGAAATTTCCAATAGTTGGCCGAAAGTAATATCCGCCTTGAGTGTACTAAGGTCCGCCCACAAGTCGTACCCGGTAGATCTTTCCACCTTAGAATTACCCACTACGTCGAATTCGTCTACGGGAACCCCCGGTCCTTCCCATTCACCCACATCGCTATTATCCAAGTCATGTACCGCATTAGTCCTCTCCCTATCTTGTAAAATTATATTTTCCCTCTCCACATCCTTAGTAGCTCTTCTAGCTACCCTATCCAACTCGGAGAGATTAATCTCTTCATCCGAAGAGTAATTTCCTTGCTCTCCTATTCCTACCTCCAACGGGGCATCCCCTCTCCTAGCCCTTGTAGTTACCGCTAGTGCAGGTGCTTCTTCAACCACACCCTTACCCTTCACTAACTCATATGTAATAGCATTGGTGTGAGGAGGCCATTGACTTTGCTCCTCTCCAATTCTCGTTGGGAGAGGAAGCATGTCATCACATGTGGCCTCCAACACTCCATCCATGAACCTAACATCTTGGGAGTTAGATGGTCCCGGATTCGTTGGAGGCGCTTGTCTCCCGTTACTACCATTAGGTGGAACTCCTTGTCTATTTTGTATTGGAATGTAACCGGTTGTAGTTTGCAAGCCCGCCGGTGGATGAAAAGTTTGCCTAGCATTACTATGGTCATAGTATAAGTTAGGTGGCCTAAGTTCATTGGCCGGTACTCCTTGTGGCCTAGCACCTCGCATATTATCCCTTGCTTGTTGTTGTGGATTAGCCACCGGGTAAGGGACATTAATTATTTTGTCCGGTTGGCGACACGTATCCGAGGGATGACTTCCTCCACAATTGCTACAATTAAACTCTTGACCTTCGGACCAACATTGTCCTTGAGCGTGCCACCTTCCACAAAAGGGATGAAATTCCTTCTTCTCTAAATTTTGGCCACCTTGCCCTCTAGGTTGTGGTCCTCTATTGCTTCCATTTCCATAGTGAGGTGGCGCTTGACCTCGTTGATTTTGTTGAGGTGGGTTACCGTTTCCTCTTTGGTCACGGTTTTGTCCACTTCTACAAAATTGACGCGTGTGGCCCGGTTGGCCACATTGGACACACCATAATCCGGAAGAATGCCTACCCGACTCAACCGGGGGTGGAGGCCCCGGTTGTTGACTCCGGATCATTAATGACATTTGATCCGTGAGGCTTTGCATTTGTTTTATCATAGCCTCTTGGAATCCTAGTTGGCTAGCACCTAGTCTTCTCTCAACCTCCTCCAAGTGTGGATCCGTTCTAGGGGCCGGTAGTGCCAAAAGAGGTGCCGGTTCCCTAACCGCTAAAGGTCGGGGGCCGGTGTCCACAATGGCATATGGAATTTGGTTCTCATACTTAGCGGGTTCTACCGCTACCACCCTAGGGCATATGGGGATGAATTGTGGGATCAATTCATCCTCCCTTCTCCATAGCCTTTCGTGATCTTTATCCAAGTTTTCAATATCTCTAGCCGCACGCTTGGCATCCGCCAAGGTCAAGGGATTCCTTTCTAGAACACCCCTAATAGTTCCGGACTTAAAAAACCCTTGAATGAAAAATTGCTTTAGCGTGTCGTCGTTGAGCATGGTACCCACAAATCTAGTGCACACTAAATCAAACCTCCTAATGTAAGCCGAAATTTCTTCCTCCCTTCCTTGCTTCAATGACGACAATGCCCTTAATGCGGTACTTTGACCCACTTCCGGCCTAAATTCGTTAAGAAACTCCCTTTGTAATTGTTCCCATCCCCTAAAATGTCCCTCGGCATGATCCCGATACCATTCATAGGCTTCCCCCTCTAGAGTGGTAGGAAACCACACTAACCAATAACCCGGGTCGGTTATGAGGAAGCTAGCCAACCGTTCGATATACCGTTCCATGTGCCGAGAGGGGTCCTCATCCTTGGTCCCATAAAATTTAGGGAGATGAGATGGCATATCCATCGCCGCTAAATTTTGTGGAACCACAATTGGTAGGCCTCTTGGCCTAACCAATGGGTCTATTGGAGGTATAGGAGGTATGGGCGGAATTGGGGGTATGGGTGGTGGATCCATCCCCCGTTCCTCGGCCATGGTGACCGGTGAACTATTCAACAATCCCCTATCAACTTCTACCGGGAATTCTTCTCTAAGTGTGTAATTTTCCGAAGAAGTTTCACCACTCAATTTGGAGGGAGTGATCTCCTCTTCAAGTTGAGCTCCAAGTTCTAAGGTGTCTAGAATTGACCTAGTCCTAGGTTCGACGTTCAAACAACTCTCTATTCTAACATTATCTTGTTCTAATCTATCACTGATTTTAGAGGACCGCCTCTTTCGAGTAGATTTCTCTAGTCCTACTATCAAACTTGGTTTTTGTGAGCGAGTCCTACCTTGCATTCCATAAGAATCGATCGACCCTCACTTGACCACACATAATCCTAGCAATTCCCCTCTTAATATTTTCACTTGTCTTGGTGTGGTTATAATTTTTTTTAGGAGGTGAGGAAAAGAACCTGCAAGCCCACTTAGGTGAAAGAATCCCAATAGGGGATAGGCATGTTCATGTTAATTTTTTGGTTAAGTCGGAGCATCACCTCCGCACCTTCCCGCAAATTAACACTCACCACAATACCGATTGTGAGGGGGTGACCTTCCGAGTAGATTATGTTAAAAGTCGAGGCTTCACCCTTCAACTTCTCACACCATCCACAATTCGGGAATTACCCTCTACAACGGATAACAACAATCACGAGTACAAAAGGCATTCCTTAATTAGTTAATGAGTTCACTTTGAAGAAATAAACATACCTTGAGCAATCGCATCCCCCTGTGAGTTAGCACTCCCCTCAATCGTGACTCAATGTAACAACACCATAAACTTTGTGAAATATTAATTTAATTTAGAGCATGAAATGACAACTCCCAAAACTTTGAGACTCACCCCGAGGTGAGTGTCAAAGTTCAATGTCCTAAGGTGAATTTACCCTCTAATGTTTTAATGAGCTACTCGGTTATAGGTTCCTTTTAAGTTCTTAGCAAATCCCCAAAAAGGTTGAAGACGTACCTTCGCCGCGCTCCTTCCTCAAAAATGAATTTGCGTAATTGACAATGCAATTCATTCCAAGGAATAGTTGAAATACAATGAATTCAAATGTAACCCAAAGAGAGAATACTTACCGAGTTTCGGGTGCTCCTTCCCTTCTCTCAAGTTTGTGTCTCCAATTTTTCCTAGTTGCCTCCAAGTCTCCTAGTCGCCTCCAAGTCTTGTAACTACCTTCCGCTTCGCTCCCGGCGGACGCACCAATTATGTGAGGCCAAACCCCCCACCCTTAAGCGTCCGTAGTCCGAGTAGTGGGTTTGGGCTCACATTCCTCCGCGGTATTGGATTTGGACTTGGATGAGTCCATAGTGCAAGGTTCACCCTTCAAGTGGTCTTGGATTTAACTAGCTCCTTCATAAACCCAACTCCTTCATGAACCCAACTCCTTAGCTTCTAACTAAACAAACCCAGGTCCTTCATAAACCCAGCTCTTTACTTTCTAACTAAACAAACCCAGCTCCTTCATAAACCCAGCTCCTTCATGAACCCACAACTTTGTAGTTGTAATCCCCAACTACCTCACTAATTATTCAAGCCCTTAACTAATCTTCCTACCTAATTTTCCTAATTCTACTAACAACCCCTTTCTAATCACACAATTCTTCTCTAATCCTAAAATCCTAAAATCCTAGAGAGGAGAGGGGGAGAGAGAATTTCCTAACTTCACTAAGACTAACTAATCCACACAAGTATATTTTTGCACTCATCACAACCTCAAGTGCTCAACTCTTAAACATGGAACTTGCAACCACGTGTATTCAAAACATGAACTTCAAGTACCACAAATTGGAATCATGAATTAACTTTAAAATCCTTCACGTCAACACTAATTCTACCAAGAGGTCAAGCCCTCTTCAAGGCTAACAAGCCTTGGCTCTCAAACTAAAAACTAAGCACACACATGTGCTCCAATATGGCTTCCCACACCCACACTTATAACTCGTGGGGTGCCTTGGAGCACAAAGGAAAGAGAGGATGAGTGAGGGAAGAATGAGGGATTATATAGTAAGCTTGAGGGGGTGAGCACCCTCAAGGCTCACGATAAGCCCTTGAGATTTCCTCCTACTTAGTAGGCGCCAATCCTATCTTCTAAGCCTTCCTCCCTCAAATGATCAACAAGGATCCTAATTCGAACATTTAACTAGCCTTGGCTTTCTACCTACCACACTTTACCAAACTTGGGATGCTTCAACCCAAACTTAGCCTCCTTCGCTTTCCGCCGCCATAACTTTCTCCCCTTACTTTCCCAAATCGTTGCTCACCACTTAATTCAAACCACGATGCTTAACTCGTGATTTGATTGGTGCTTTGAGAATTTGCTTATCCTCCACCTTGCATTCTTCCTTGGACCTTCCCCATTAAGTGGCCATGATGAGGTGGTCCACTTGTGCGCTCCATGTGATCCTCCATTCATCCCAATTCGAATGCACTTGCCTCTTGAGTCACTTTGGTTGTCTCCATCCATTTGTACTAGCCTACTCACTAACTACTCAATCCAAGTTCTCCTTACCTATCCTCATTCACTCAAATCCTTCCGAAGGTAAAAACACAATAACAACTCACATCCTAGCCTCTTACAACATGGTACTTCTAAGACTAACATTTCACTCTTTTTATATTTTTGTGAAGTAACATGCTACTTCAAAGTGCATCAACTAACGTTTCAAGGGTCTAAGACTAAATGTGGGCACCCTTTTGGGCTCACAGCCCCATCACGCATATTAGTCCAGGGATGGCCTCTGCCCCGGCTGCGAGCCTGGCCGGCAAGCACACGAGGTAGGGCTCCTCAGCCCAGGCGGAGAAACGTGGTAAGTAGGGGTTAGAAGTGGTCTCGGTAATGTTTTTATTTTATAATTTTAACAACGGTAAAAATATTATATATCAAAGTAAAAGAAGAAAAAAATTAAACTAAAAGTCATACACATAAATCTTAAACATAAAGTCAACTTAAGTCCAATATTTTACATTATAAATGAGTTTAAGTTTTGGATGAATTTGTAAACCAACATGAGTTCTTTGTTTGATTGTCAAAGGAATAACTAATGTCAATATGCATTTGACATTTATAGCTTTCTTCTAACTCTATTCCCTTTCCAATGAAATTTGGCTTTGTGGTGTCCAATTATCTATCTCAGGCCCTAAGCTCTAAAAATACAAATTTTAGGAATTTTGTGCATGAATTTTAGAAACAATATATAAGTTTAAAAAAAATAGTACTTTGTGACTAATGAGACTATTGCCCAGCTAGGGCATTAGTCACATTAGTCACAACACACTAAGTATTGCATAACTCTAACACATAGAGGCCTAATTTTCTATTTTAAAAAAATAATTGCCAAAACTATATAAGGACTGACATTTGTGATACTATTACGACCTTCATCGGCGGTTAGTTGCAAATGAACCGGTTGAATTCAAGAAATAACTGGTTGAAGTTCAAGACTTGAGGAAATTTACCGATCATTTTAGAGGAATTTATAGAATATACCTCAAATCAATGAAGAAAAACCAAAAGATGTCAACATGTAATGGGTTGGACTTGGAAACGCTAGGATCTTGACCAATTATGCTCAAATTCTCCCCGAACACTGCGGCATATTATTTGTACGTTGCAGTAAAAAAACCCTAAACCCTCATAAATCCCATGTTCACTAGGTTAAAGGTTAAAAAGTTAGCCCTTAGGCCCCGCCATGGCGGCAGTTGTCGCCTAGGCGGTCCATGCTGCCGCCCCATCCCCTACAGCCCCGGGCCCAGTGGTAGGCACATCCAGGGCGGCACCTACTACCACGGCGGGGCCCAAAGCGGCCCTCATGTGCCAGGGCTAATAGTGTGAAGCGGCCCTAAGTTTAGGTAGAATGTTGCACGATAGCAACATATGGGGTATGTGTCCTTGTAGAGGGCACTTCCAACTTTGCATACATTTTGGCCATTGGGATGGCTTGGGAATTGTTTCATCTAAATTACAAATAGGCAGCTATCTACAAATTATAAATGTTGTTTTTCAAGTTTTAGAATGAGAGTAGGAACGAGGTGTACACTAATTAATATATTTTGACCACATAATCCAATTTCATCATAAGACATGTCTTTTGGTATCCGTTCTTCACTAAAAGCCATGTCACTCATCATTGAAACATAGGTGTCCAATTGAGAAGAGTGACCGCATAAAAGCCCACACACCTTAATATTTGTTCTAGTCTAGGTCAAAAAGTTCATTCCACTTATGGATGATGTCTACTTATCTAAGTCAATTTAAACAAGTGGGTATGCATCCATAACTGTATGATTTTCATTGATGGGTGGCATGAAAGTTTCAAGATCATTGGAATGCTTCATGGCGTAATTAAGGGCTAAGTAATATTAAATTTTTGAGAAATCTTATTTTGGCGATTGACTTGTAAGGGCCATCACATCATGTAATCCGCGGGCCCTCCCACTTCGCATGAAGATTCTCATGAATTATAATAAATTGGGCCATAATACACAAATTTTGGTATTGTTTGAAGAGACTACTATAGAGGGCTCTCTATTTTGACAAAAAACGTTTTCCTCAAGATTTGCCACATGTCAATCCAACATTGGTTGAGACCCTTTTGAAGCATGTGTGGAAACTACATTCTGAGACTAATAAAGATGAAATAGGGCGCCTCTATGGTAGTGTATTAAAATTTGAGCATGGAGGGAAGTATGGACTATTCTTAGCACTTTGGGTAACACCCTAATCTGAACAAAGTCGCATGAATCATATATGAGATAGAACCTATCACCTCATTATTGTACTTTGACCCCCTTTTGAACATGCATATTAAAAATTACAAAGTTGAAATTTCAAATCCTCGCATGCACGTTTGTAGTGAAACTTTGTGTGAGTATGTCTTATTTAATCCATGTATCTTTCATCAATCAATTCCTCCTCAAATAGAACGACATTATTTTCACTACCGTTCTCTTTCTTTTCAATTAGTGTGCACTTTTAAATAATACGCACAATAACTAGGATTGACTGCCCCCTTTTTCATGACACCTGAACATGTGTTCATGGCCAATAGGTAGTCTTAGATTTAGATTAAATGTTATTTTTGGATATATATTTTGCACATACTCACGGATGGAGTTTGTTCAAAGAGCAAAAAAAATCACATTTGTGACATCCATGTTAGACAATGCGGTAAAAACCCGTTATGATGTTCAAAGTGCCCACAAATAGAGCCTTACATTGGTGCCACAAATCCTTCAAGGCCAAGTCGCAAACACCATGAGTTGTTTGTATGTTAAGTTAGGACCACTTCACACATGAGCCAAGATTGTGACCATGTAATTGTGAGGGTCCTTGACTCTCATCCAAAGGCTGTACCGGCTGTTTAATTGACACAATCTGCCATAATTTGCGTCAGGCCTACCTCTTGGAGGTGGCTTTGACGCAAGTTCTGGTAGACCATGAAACACTATCCATAGTTTGCCATATAGGAAATCCATATAGATTTTGCATTCATGATAATTTCTTTGGGCCTTTAGGCCTTTTACCTTCTAGTGTGAAGTGAATTTGGACAGTCGCAACCTTTTCAACCAACGACAAATCTTTGAATGCAATGGTCATGGGCCTTTAGTCTTGTGTGTGAAGTGAACCTTCGTAGCTCAAGGGAGAGTTGGATACTTTGATGACCAATGCAATGTTTGGGGAGATTTTTGGGCATACTCGGCTGAGATCCTAGTGTTTCCAAGTTCAACTGGTTAGAAGAGGTTGGCGGTTTGATTCTCAGCTGTGAAATCTCCTCTCTACTTGACAAAAACTTGCTAGGTGGTCAACTGCCTCCTGTGCTTTGGCACTGACATGTCGGCCTTCTGTCTCAAAAAAATCCAATTGGTTACATGTTGACATCTTTCGGTTTTTCTTCACTAAATTCGAGGTATTCTCTAAATTCCTCTAAAATGCCTTGAGCTTCATCCGGTGGCCTCTCAAACTCGACCATGCGTGTGTAACTAGTGGCCGGTGTTCCCCATTCATTGGACCACTGAATGCCAGTGGTGACGGGATTGGGACGTCGGAAGTGGGGAATGATGACGTGGAGGGACAGGCGACGATTTCTAGGAGTAACTCAGAGCCAGCTAGGCACTGGCTTGGCTGAGTCCACCCACACCCAAGTGCAGGTCAAGGAGGCAAGCAAGCAAGCGAGCAGGCAGGCAGGCAGGTAGGCTAGTGGTAGCTAGCCAAGTAGGTATCCATGTCGCCATCTCTGTAGGTACACGTAAGCAGGGCAAGCATGTCCACCTGCTGCTTCTTTTCGTTTCCTGGGCTGCCGAGCGGGCGATTCGATGGTGGGGCCACAACGATGGCATGGGGTGGGGGCGGAGCTCACAAGAATCCGAACACAACCAACAACACAACAAGAAGAGGAGGAATCAATGCAACACTGAGCCAGATTGAAGGAAGACAGCGAGTTCTCCAGTAGTGGACTGGGAGGCCAGGATTCGGGTGGGTTTGGAGAGGGTGTGAGAGAGAGAGAGAGAGAGAGAGATGAGCATTTGGTGATGTGTTTTGTTTTTGAGCAGAGCAGGGATTGGAGAGAGAGAGAGAGAGAGAGAGAGAGGTTTTGGGGATGATGATGATGATGATAAGGCATGGTGTTGTTGATGAGATTTTGAGCATTAATTGAAGGGTTTTCGAGCAGGGGAACCGGACAAAGGGATTGGAGAGGGGGGTTTTGTGGGATTGTGCGAGAGTGAGGGGTTTTGGGGATGGGGCGCAAAGAATGGAAGAGGGATGGTGGTGAGGTTGTGAGGCATTTGGTAATGTAGTGGTGAGCAGGAGAGGCGAATTAGAGATTGGAGAAGGGGGTTGTTGTATGATTGTGGGATTGTGTGTGAGACAGGGGGAGAATGAGAAGGGGTTTTGGGAATGGGGTGTGAAGAAGGGAAGAGAGTTTGTGGTGAGATTGTGAGCCATTTGGTGATGTGGTTTTGAGCAGGGGAAGCTAAGAAGGGATTGGAGAAGGGGGGTTCTGTGGGAGGGAGAGAATGAGAAGAGGTTTTGGGGATGGGGTGTGAAGAAGAGGGGAGGGATTGCGGTGAGATTGAGGTTGAGGTTGAGGTTGAGATCGAAAGTTGTTGGTGATGAAGGGGGATGCGTTGAGCAGGGCAGGCGGCGGGGGGAGCCCCGTGGTCACGCCATTTATGCTACACAATCTGACCAAGACGTTGAGTGAGAAGGAGAAGGCGGAGAAGAAGAAGCAGCAGGGGGTTAGCAGGAGGGTAGTGGTGGTGGAGGAGAATAAGAGTACCGGCGAGAGTACAAGAAGGCATCATCAGGAGAGCCGTTTTGAGGAGGAGAGGGTTAGGATTCAGCTGCGGCACGAGGAGGAGAGGGCAAGGAAGGAGCGGGCAAGGGTTGCGGAGCAGGAGAGGCGAGATGGGGTGCTGGTGTGTAAGGAGAGGTCAGGCGGGGTGCAGTGGAAGTATGTCAATATGGCCGGGAAAAAGGATATGCAAGTGATGCATGCGCAGGAACAGCGGGACCCCATAGCTGTGAGCATCTCCACACATCCGAATTCTTTTACCATCAATTCATAAGTCAAATGACCTGTGGTGAAGAATGTGTTCAGTGTACTGAAAGACCACATTTTGGTGGGAGTATAATTTGATAACAAAATTTATTGGGAGCAAAGGTGTCCTTTAATTTAATGGGAGTTTTCGTCGTGAGTTGGCGGTCCCCCTACGATCTCCAATTGGTTGTTATGAATACTATATCAATAATTTCTTTCCACTTGTGAGTGTGCTTGCTTGGAGGTTTTAGTGTTTGAATTTGAATGAAGAGCGACCTATTTTGTGAGGTTTATTTAGGGTCAAACTTGTTATAAGACCTTCTTGGCATGCCAAAATGGAGTTTGAGCCCTCTGTGACAGAATAGAATGTTCGTTTAAACCTCCATACACCACCAAGCATGCACTAAAAACTGACCAAACGTGGAAGGTGTTGTATGCAAAACAACCAACTCCAGACCAAACTACTTGTTGAAATGAAAGGATAACTCTAGTGGACAAGTAGCATTAGGATTTGACCCCTACAGGCTTTTGGAGCCCGATCTGAGCCTCTCATATATACATACAGTATTTTGAAACTTTTTTGTCAATGCTGTGGTGAAGATTGTGTTCAGTGATCGAAAGACATAACACAATTAGTGTGAAACCATTAAGAGCGTTTGGGGGTTAACTCAAGCACGAAGTTTCTTTTTGATTGAGGGAGGTCTGTTTGGGTGTGTGAATTGCAGGAATTGGTGACATTTGTGAAGTCTTATATTGTACCAGAGGGCTACCCCGATAGCGTTGCACCTGCTTATACCCCTTACATGCAATGGCGAGCAGTGCAGGTCTGCACTTCCCAGGGTTTAGTTTGAGTCACATGGATGTTAATAATGGCAGCAGGGTACTTGCACTCAAATTTCCCGGTTGATGAATTAGGTGCCGGTGGGGTGTGAAAATTCTTGGTGAAGCCAGTATGTGGGCATGGGTTTTGGAGACATGATGTTTCATTTCTTCTTTCTTTCCTTCTTCGATAGTGAGCTTGTTGTGCTCATTTTGATGAGCCTGTTTGGATACATGCAGTATTTCTTTGGAGGTGCAATGAGTGTTTTCACAACAAGATCGCTGTTACATGCTTTGGGCGTTTCTCGTGGCAGTGCAACGTCCTCTGCCGTGGCTGTCAATTGGGTTATCAAGGTATATATATCTTCCGCAGCTTTGCCTCAAGTACACAAGTTTCTGACACTGACCTGGGTTTATGCAAGCATGAATAGAGTCCTGGGTACCAACAATCAATCATGTACTGCGAGTGGGATGTCATGTGTTAGAATTGTGCGTGACAGACACTCCTTCACTTATGCAGGATGGAGCAGGCCGGATTGGGAAGATGCTTTTTGCTCGACATGGCAAGAAATTTGATTGCGACTTGAAGCAGGTGCTCAATATCTCCACTTGTCTGAAGAGAATGCACTGAATCTTATGGAAGTGTTTGATGTGCATTGTCTTCTTTTCACTGATGGTGATTATCAACAGTATAAGATCAGTGCAAATTTGTGCATTATACGATTTCTAGCACTTTCAGTGGCCTATGTGCCTGGAGTGTGATGGTTCTCTAATGTAGCTGTGCGTAGGCTATGTTGGTTACTAACTGGGTCTCTCGATCACAGCTGCGATTCAAGGGAGCAATGCTGATGCAGTTAGGTGCTGGAGTGGAGCTAGCTACAATGGCAGTTCCCCACCTCTTCCTACCACTTGCGTGTGCAGCCAATGTAGCCAAGGTTATTACTAGATACCGACAACGTTCTATGGTTTATAGGTTGTAAGATAGCATGTATAATCCGGGTTCAATTTATCTTCAATTTGAGCAGGATAACCTACATGACATGGAAATTTGTGATATGTAAACTGAAAACTTGATGCTATGCTCATTTTTCTTGCTTAGCCTATCATAGAAGGAGATTTTGGGGATGTTGCTTGTGGATTTCTGCAAGTTGACTTTTTTTATTTTGTAGTTGTTAACATTTTATATGGTGACAAACTAACCTCAAATCTTGACTTGAAATCTGACATAGTATCTGACATAGTTGAATATCAAATTCATCTGAAAAGCACACTTCTAGTTCTATGATCTTGATATCAACATTATTCGGGAAGTTGATGAGATCTTTATGTCTCTATCTTAATTAACTTGAGTTCAAGTAGACATAGAAGGCTGAATGTGGGTAACATCATTTTGGTATCAGAATGTGGCAGCTGTGACATCAACATCAACACGTGCCCCTATATACAAGGCTTTTGCTCGACGGGAAAACATTGGAGATGTGACAGCCAAAGGAGAGTGTATCAGTAATATTGCTGATCTGGTTAGTGCTTACTGTCATTTTATGAGTTCATACCTTCAATGAAAAGTTTAAGCAGATTATCCCTCTTTACATAAGAAGTATATGTGTCTGACTTCACTTATGCTATTCCATTTCCCTACATTACTAGAGATTGGTCAATTAGAAGTGCTTAGATGTTTTATATATATATATATATATATATCTGCAAAGGTTGTAGCTGGGCTAAAGGTGTTAAAAGAACTAATTAGTAGTAGTTGTGCTGTGAGTTTCTAACATGTCCCAGAAATGATTTGATCATGCTGGAGTTACGCATTTGATAAATGAGTGTTGGGTTGCTCCTCGTTTAGTGTCTTGAATGTTATATATGTCAATGCTTCAAACTTCTTTGTATTGTCTTATTGAGCTCTATATCACTTCATCAAGTGCACTGAAAGGTTCAAGTGAATTGTGGTCTGTAGCTTGCCTTGTAACATTGTACATGCATTGTGTGGGGTGGGTACTTTGCAGATGGGCACTGGCTTGGGGATCTTTATTTCAAAGAGAAATCCTTCTCTTGTAGCCACTTTCTGTGTGCTGTCTTGTGGATACATGGTGTCCTCCTTCAATGAGGTAATTGAGCATCAATCTGACCACTACATATGTTGGGGCACTTAATTGTCTGAAGGAATTAAGGGACTTGAAGTTGTTTTCTAATTATTTGTGTTCATTGAGATGTTTATGAGGATCTTTTGAGGAGAGGTTTTGGTACATAAAGTATTACAGTACATGTGTCTGTTCATCTTAAATATCAATTCTAGATGTCTGTAAGCAAATTAAATGCTTAGATGGTTTTTAATATAGAGAAAACCTCCCATCTTTGACTTTGATATGGTGGTAAATTCGAATATCTGTTTAAAATATGTGTTAATTGTGCAGGTAAGAGCTGTCCGACTGCCTACGCTGAATCGTGCCAGATTTGGGGTGGCAGTTGACTCTTTTCTAGAATCTGGTGAGACATCTTTCCAGTGCTCTCTTTGTAAGTACGAGTATAGAGATATTGCAGGTTTATGCTGCCGTTTATACTCATGTCTGCTCGTCTGTTGGTCGTGAAGTTACTGCTCAAGTTTCGCATGGATCAGGCACCACTCGACGCATTTGTCTGTATAATTTCCTCCTGGTTTTGACAATGCATTGCAAAGCTGGTAATGCACTGATGCAGCTGAGCTCCCTTAAATTGTCTTGTTCATGTATGTTATGATGTACATTGTAGGAACAATACCATCAATTGAGGAGGCAAACCGAAGGGAAGGCATTGTCACTCTTCCTTGGCAAGAGAAGTCATTGGAACTTGGTATGTTTCAAAGCTTAGGTGCCATTTGTGTGTATTTTTTATTCAAATACCTCACTGCATACATTACTAATTCAAAGTCAGGTTTGATGCTTTATTATAAAGCAGGTTCTCACTGTGTCTGACTTGTAGATTTTAAATATTCATTAGCATCAGATTGTTGAATTCCTTTAGACTTGAAGGCACAGGCAGACATGTGACACTTTCCATCTTGTACTTGCTGTAGGATCTCGAGTTTTTCAAGCATTCGCAAATCCACAAGAGTTCCTGAGAACACAAGCGCAGTTTCAGGTGCGTGCTTCATCTTCACTTCGTCCTTGCAATTTTTAGACAGCTGTATGTTTGGCATTCATATCTCAGTGAGCATCTCAAAAGTGCTTTTCAAAGAATCTTCACATTGAATGTGGTATTTTCTTGTAGTCTTGGATTTGAACTGTGTAGAGAATGCACTGTTTTAATGACCTAGGTGGCAGAATCTGAGTCTACTTCTGATTAATTTTTGGTGGCTTGTCAACCAGAAAGAGAATTACTTGGTGACATACCGTCCAAACAAGGGACGTGCTTATGTGGTAATCAAGGAATCTGCAACTTCTGATGATGTCATCCGGGCTACATTTCAGGTCCGCTCTTTACAGTAGTATAAGAACTACAAGTTCATGTTATTGTCAAACAATTTGTGTTGGCTACAGTTCTTGACTGGTAGCATATATGTTGGCTGACGAGATCTTCTGTTGAGAATTGTATGTATAAGATTGTGTGATGTAGATATTCCTATATGTTTAGTCATATGCTTGATGCACTGCTAACTGATTTCAGTTACGTGCAGGCACATGTGATGATGCATTTATTGCGTGGATCAGAGGTAACACAGAGCCGTGTAGATGCTGCTGTGGCTGAGAGCTCAAAGCGCACTCATGCTTTGTATGATGATTTTAAGCAGCAAGCTGTTGCTACGGTACAATTTCATGGTCTTACCCTTACTGTTTGTTGAAGCTTTTTCTGCAATCTTGGATATGGTTGTGTTGAAAGGTTTAGCACTTGTTCATGTTCAGTGGTGACCTCTTGCATTTGTACATTATCATTGATAGTACAATCTTATGCAGGGTTGGATGATGGGAGAATCACTGCTGAACCCAGGAGATGCAAGGCTGTGCGACTGACAATTTTGTAGAATTGATGTATGCATTCTTCTAAGTGGGAGGAGACATGCATCATGCTGTAGATGTACTCATGAGTTCTTTCATTTACATCTCTAAAGGTTTTAATCAATTTGATTACACCTGCAAAGGCCAATAGCTTGTAGCTGTAATAGTACGATTTCAGGTACAAATAAGATGGGGTAGGGATACATTCTGGTGTACCTGCCTGAGCCACCCTGGGTTACAAACATGTGGAAATGGTTCATGATGTGGGCCGTGCCTTACTGTGGAAGGATTACAATTCATTCAGCAGCAGTGTATGGTATGCCTTCAGCACTGTATATTAAAGGATTTTACACAATTGTAACATTCAATTGTGAAGATTCTCAACTTGGATAGCTCTAGGGCAACATAGATTTGCGTTTGAGTGAAAATGTGGCTACATTGGCTCAATGACCATACTAATATTGTGAACAATGTGGTTAGGTAGTTTACAGTAGTTGGTGTGCATGGTTATTCTATGGGGGCCCATGGTTAGCCCTAGATATACGTACAAGTACTTTCACAATTTATAATTATGTCCACAGAGTGAAACTTTTAGGCTTAGAAAGTGGACCTTTTGTTGGGCAAACTGCCTGCATTGAGGCAAATCCATCTTACATCTTTCAATATGTTTCATGTAATTGTATCCCTGTAATTGGCCCTAGTCTACATTAGTAGCCCTTGCCTAAGTCAAATAGATTAGCTAAGAGTGGCATTTTTGTAGCCAAGAAGTTTCACTAGAAATCTCCTCCAGATATTGATATTTATTTTATCTGGGAGATATTTGATACAGCTCCTGCTAACAGTGGCACATTGAAGATCCTGCACAAGTGTTCCATTACAGCATTGATCTGCATCATTAGGGTTGGACATGTGTAAACAGCGATATCTTTGCAGTAATAAATTCATCAAAGAAAGTGGACCTAGACTGTATTGCTTGTCCATACAATTGAGAAAGTGCTGCAGGCAGAGAGAAACAATCTAATCCTCACTTACGCTGCCAACAAGAATCATCAAAAAAGTTGAGCAAGATGTCACAAGTTCATCTTCTGCTTCCATTAAGAAGATGCACTTGGTTCTATTATGAAAAAAAGAAAAGTGTGATCAAACTACAGCCATGGTTGCTGCAAAGCCTGCCCTCTGGCACTTGCACTTTCTGCTGGTTTGTTCACAACATAAACATTTAGGCCCCTACATTCTTAACATTTCTTGGACTTGAAGAACTCTGACCAGGTTTCAGACACGACTTGGATCAGCCTACTAGTTTACAGACACAAATTGGTTGGAAGCCACAAAAAGAAGACTACTGTTCTCCCTCTTTAGTATGACACGTTTGGGAAACACAAAAAAAGTTGTATTATCGAGGTGTTGTCTTCTCATTAATATGACAAATGGCATAAAGTTGTCATATTATCGAGGGAATACAAAAACATGAGTAATATGAACTTAAAAATATATACAACAAGTTTTAAGCAATATAGATGGTATGAAATGATAACTTATAACTCCAAACAAACACACATATTCTCAATAACTCTTGAAATAGGAGTCCAAAGATCTATGGTGTTGCCTACCCAAGTTAGCACCTGTCATTTTATCTAAATTTCCTACTAACTTTTGAAAATTAATAATTTCACTAACACCAAAATATAAAGAGTTCTCTAATAAGAAACTAGACAACAATGATGCATGACATTTAGCATCACTAAGCTTTACTGTAGGTGGAGCAACATCATCCATGTCCATTCTACACTAGTAACCCTAATTATCATTAAGTTCCCAATGATAAGTGAAGTTCCCAAGTAGTTCCCAAGTGAAAATGGATGTATTTTAGATGTACATAACATAGATGAAAGGAATTTTAGCATTAACTACCTCTTTAATATGACAAAATGGAGATTCTAAATGTCGCATTATCGAGTGTCGTAGTCATATAAAAGAAGGAGTTTTGAACTAAAAAGTTTAGTCTCGCAAAAATGTGTCGTAATATCGAGGGTGTCGTATAAACGAGTGTTGTATTAATGAGGTTAGACTGTAACTTTAAACCTGGACGTGGACGATCTGACGAGCAAATTATGAATCAAGGCAAGTGCAGCAGTACATCATCTCACTATGTAGAATAAAGGGGAAATGAACACCAGATAGATTGGCACGCTTGCAACTAGAATGTTTAGCTGCATTCATCAAATCTAAGGCCCTTACCACACGGCCGGCATGCAATTTCGTCGTGCAGGCTAGGAAAACCTGTAGGCTCACTATAGCCACTTCACTCCAATCTCGCTAGAGCCACCACACGAGCGGCAGGAAGTTCCTCATCATTGACGACGACTAGGCACGGAGATTCGGCGAGAGAGGGCGGGAGAGAGCGGGAGAGGACGGTCTCGGTGGGCCAGGGGGTGGCCACCACCGGATTCCATGGGTTTCCGGTGGGTATCCCCTGGTAGTTCCGATGGCTCCAATTCTTGGACACGTCATCACGCCTCCCCTCATAATGCCGCTCGTGTGGTAAGCGGCAAGGCTGCTCAGCCAATCAGGGCCACCGGTTCATGGAAGTTGCCGGCCGTGTGGTAAGGGCCTAAGATCACTGCAAAGATGAGAACCTTGATTCGATTAAATTTTCTAAAATAGCCACTAATGTCAACATGACACATGTGCCCCTGGCCCCGGCTGTTAGCATCAAGTTGCTCATCACTAAATGGCAGGTGATGTGATAAAAATTTCCTACTTGCAGTAAGTATATATTTTGGACATATTCTTTATCCAGCAAACCTAGTAGCTTTACGGTGCAAACTTTGACAGTCAAGCATTTAAGCACTGAATGGTTGCCTTAAACCCTGCATGCATTGGATGGAGGTCATGTAGTGTGGTCTCTGAAGTATTTTGTTACGTAATTATGAATCCAAATCAACTATACCTACTTGAACATCAAATCCAGTAGTCACAAGCAATTAGGTTACTACTTCGAAATCTACAGTTTGGCCACGGTCGGCCAGAGTGTGCGATGGGAAGGAGCCCAATGAATTGCTTAAGGTGATATAATAATAAGTTAGTTGCAAAGGAGCACCGAATCTTTATGCGAACTTTATGTGAACTTTATGTGAGACTCGATGAGCAGTTGCTATCTGAGAAGCTTGCAGGGAGAGTTATAAGTTACATAGAGATGGAGTAGAGATGTTGCGGTTGACCTAATTGGGTAGTTTAACAAACAGGTAAGAAGCTCGAGAAATTAATGTCGGCCGTGCGTGTCCGAATTTGGTGAATTTGACTTTTGTCATGTGTAAGTGCATGCATGTGTCCTTCGAAAGTACAGAACTAGTTGGGGTGTTTGAGTCTTCGCGCTCAATGTGAAATGAAGTGCAGCTGTTTTCGATTCTAGGGTTACGCAACATATAGTGATGCAAATTTAGATGGCTATGGTTATGGTTTAGGTTCCAGTCGGTGTTTCTCAGCTAATCCTTTACTCCCACTATCTGCAGCATACATTCAATCATCTGTAAACGGACCAGGAGAGGAGACCCCGAAGGAAGAGAGGATTAGCTAGCCCTTCATCTCTGAGCAAACAGGTGATCTACATGGATTGAGGCCAAGGGCAACATATGTCATGCGTGCAAGCGGGAAGCATATGTCTCCAAGTGACTGCCGTAGATCACCGAACAGAGGTAATGTGTCCGAATTTTCGGACCTTGACCTTTGTCATGTACAAGTGCATGGGTCCTTCGAAACTAAAGAACTTGTTGGGTGTGGAGTCTTCGAGCTCAATGTGTGTAATGAAGTGCAGCTGTTTTAGACAACACATAGTAATGCAAATTTAGGTGGCTATGGTTATAGCTAAGGTTGCAGTCGGTGTATTTCAGCTAATTCTTTTGCTCCCACTATCTGCAGCATATATGACTACATCTGTAAACGGATCAGGAAAGGAGACATCGAAGGGAGAGAGAAATAGGTCGGGTGAGCTAGACCTTCATCTCCGACTAAAGAAATAGTGGATCTACAAGGATTTACGTGAAGGGTTATCCATGTAATACGTGCAAGCGGGAAGCATACGTCTCCAACCAAGTGACTGCAGTAGATCACTGAACAGAGGTAATGTGTCCGAATTTTCTGAACTTAACCTTTGTCATGTACAAGTGCATGTGTCCTTCGAAACCACAGAACTAGTTGGGCGTTGAGGCTTCGAGCTCAATGTGTGATGAAGTGCAGCTGTTTGCAATTCTAGGGTTAGGCATACAGAGCAATACAAATTTAGCTGGCCATGGTTAAGGTTCCAGTTGGTTATTTTCAGCTAATCCTTTGCTCCCACTATCTGCAGCTTACATGACTACGTCTGTAAACGGACTAGAAAAGAGACATCGAAGGGAGAGATAAACGGTCTAAACAGAGGTAATGTGTACTATGAGGCTGTTGATCTTTACGTAGACAGGACATTACCCACAGAAAGCAGCAAGGCATTTCTGGTCGGTTTTCCTCTTGATGGTTGTTCCCCTATCTAACGTGGGAGCTACCTAATCCTAGGGTCGGAGGAACCGAATATACTTGTTTTGTATGCAAATGGTGCACCCATCCAGCTTGTTAAGAACCTCTCCTCATACTGTGTCTTCGATGTTCAAATGCATAACACATCTTCAAAAGTGTAGTTAGGTTTTCTGTTTCATGTGAGGGTCTACGTAAGAAACTAGATATAGCTATCTAGAACCTAAGCTAACTCCCACTCTTAAGAGAAGGCACGGGGGGAGCTATTAGGAGCAAGACACACTTATTATTCTCCACCGCTTTGGTGTGGGGTGGTGGCTCAACCTCTCCTATAGCTGATGGAGGGGTGGTTCATTCTACTTGAAAGGAAATTCTCTACCTATACTTGCTCTTGTGGTCTGATATCGACGACGGTAGCAGCACTAACCTGGAGTACCGCGCATCTTATAAACTTTAATGTTTACGGGCCTGTTGCAAGGGCTTGGATTGTTAACAGTTGTGATGCACCAGCTTTGCAGGAGTATGGAGGATCGTGTATGGGTTGGCCTCCCAACTGAGATTCTTGAGCGAGTTGTGGCATTTCTCCCATTGCCGTCGTTGAGTAGGTTTCGATGTGTCAGCAAGAGGTTTCATGCCTGGATCTTTTCTGCCGAATTCTTCGAGGTTTGCGTTGGACTTCCCCTGCAAAGGACCCCTTTGTTTGTGTGCAGGAGTGGGCAAACATGCTGTCTGGAGACTTCTGTTGGTGAGAAGATGTTCAACTTTGTTGCTGAATATGTGACACCATACCATACGTCAAAGTGTCGCCCAAGTGTTCATGCAGCCTTTGGAGGGTATGCTTTGATATCATGCGGCAAACAGAGGAACAAAATCTGCAATGATATTGTTGTCGACCTTGTATCGAGGAAATGTACAGTGATCCCGATTGATCCTTTCTGGCATTTGGAAAGGCAACCTCCATGGTATGGTATTGTGATTGATCGTGACAAAAGCCCTGATGCCTTCAAAGTCCTGGTATTACAAAGCTTCAGATATTCATGGCAACTGCACATATACGACCCTCTCAATGGGAGGTGGAAACAACTTTACCTTCATCTAGACAGATATATGCTAGTTTGCTGGCATAGCTGTGCAATCCTCCTTGACCACTTGGTAGTCGTTTTTTCTCATTCCACCAACTCCGACCGACCTTTGTACGAAATATTTTCTATCAGTATCCAAGGAAAGAATGAAGGAAAGGTCGTCAACTTTCAAAGGATCCGTGACATCATCTATCCAAGATTGGTTACAGATGGACAACGTTTGTTCCTGGTGGGTCTCAAACGTGAGACAGTCCATGTTTTGGAGATAAACCAGCCAAACGAGCCGAATGGCAAGTACAACAAGGTGTTCCAAATCTCGTTATCAATGAAGAAGAAAACGATCGGGAGCTTTGATTTTATTCAGAACCTTGCAGTGTACAAAGACAATTTCTTTGTCAGGCTGAATTATGATAGGGCCACAATTTATGACTTGAAGCAAAGAGTGTGGCAGGATGTGAAAAACCTTGAAAACCCAAGAGATATGCCAAGTTACATCCCGGAAACACCACCGGCTTATTATTGTGACAGGCTCTCTCTCTTTCTAGCTGTCAGCGAAAGCTGATAGTCAAGTGGGATCAATTCCTTTTGAGCAATCCCAGGTCGTGGTGGAGTCTACACAAGGGTTGCATTGAGCACTCAGTTAGAGAGGGTAAGGTTGTGGCCTAGGTGGGGCCAATTGTTATACATTGTTACTTCTGTTCAACGCCATAGAGACAATACACGCACCGTAAGGATTGCGATTAGAGCATCCAAAAGGTGTCTGAGATGCAGAATATATCTGCCAAACAGTTAGTTGTAGGAGATTTATTGACCCTTCAGTGTACGTGGTATAGTTGCCGCAGATGAGCACATTGTGACTCTGAAGACATCAGCTGTGTGGGTTGAACAGAGCCCATTGACAGGAGAAAGGATGCCAGGAGAAAAGCATGAGATTGATTTACAAGTGAAGTAATCCATGCTTTTCTGCTGGGATTACAGTTGTGAGTGGCTCCTTTTCATCCTTGTGGTTGTGACCACTGGTATGTACAGAGGTTGAGAATAGGTATCCAGACTACAAATGTCAAGAGGCTGTTCTCGAGGAGGCAGACACAGAATTGGAAGTTAGATGAAATTTCTCCCCAAAAAGGCACAAACATGCATTTGTTGGATGGCAAAATTGAAGGCCATCTGAACAAGAATATGCACTGGGTAGCAGAAATTGCTCCATTCGTAACAATGCTGGGATGTACACCTGCACTCTCCTAGGCATCAGATGCCAATTAAAGTGACTTTAATTAGGTTGATTAGTTTCTAAGGATGTGTGGTTTGTACTTCTAGGTGTACATTCATATTATACTGCTCCCATTAATGGGCGATGCATCCCTCAGTTGTTTTGCACAGGATATCTAGTAATCCTTGAACATTTATTAAGCTTTCAGTGTTGGATAGTGCACATCAAGATTCAAGAGATGAATCGCCTGGCCCTTGTTGTCATGATGTGTGTTTCTCTGCTTGAGCACCAGAGATGATATTGACTTCTGGACTTGCTACCATCGTGTACCCAATTTAAATTAAAGACTTCATAAATATTGATACAATTGGTGATGTAGTTGCAACAAGAACTAGGTGCGAGTGAATTATCAAGTTCATTTCTGTTCAGTTTTTTGCCATCACAACCACCTATTCTGGTCTTATGTGCTCTCATTCCTCTGCAGCTGTATAAGCCAATTTTACAGGGTATGAATATTGTTAATCAGCCGAATGGAGATATAATTGTGGTTCGATTTGACTTAAATTAGCCTTGCAATATAAAGCACATGAGCAACAAAATTCCTATAAGGTAGTTTACAAAGCATTAAAACATGATGTGATATTTGCTACAAATACATGAAGGTGTAGTAGTTAGTAGCTGTTGGGTGTCTATGGCTTAGCCTTTGTGGTGTCTTGGGATACTCATTAAGTTCATCTGCATGAAACCAAGCCCAATGTATGTTGAGGGCCAATTCATTCCGGACACACACATGGATTCACTCACATGGACACGCATATATGGATTAGGATCCACAAGAATATATGTGGTCAAAACTAACAAGAAAAATTCAAAAAGAAAACGGAAAAGATGCTCTACATGCTTCCAAGTGGGCACACATTCTCTTCGACTACCATATGCCCACATATTGAAATCCTTCCTACACTTCACACCATCATGTTCACCCTTACACACTCAATTCCAAAACATAACAAACCTATACAACTCATGCCACCGTTTCTTCCTTCCCACATCATGTTCGCATTAATATGTATGAGTGGTCCCACATTAAAACATGCAAAGAAGACCTCTTTGGTCTTCCTCAAAGAAGACCAAAGAGGCATCATCAACCTCCTCATTGACCTAAACAACCTACCAAAAAATCCCCATTAAATTGCCACACTCCACCCCACCCTTTAGAAGATCTACATATCTCACTAGAGTAAAGTCTTCTCTGACCAAAAGAAATACACAACTCTCTATACACAATCATTACTACCCTCCCACAAGAACAACTACCCACACTAACCATCCTTCAGAATAAATTCCCGTTTGTCTCCACCCCTATACTAGAACATGCCTTTACCATCTACTTACCCCACCCGGTTTCGCACAAAAACACACCCCCACACCTACACACACTGTAACCTCTTCCACCACCCCACCCCATCCCAACCTTATAATGACACCATTTACACACACCAAATTCACATCATGGAACATAGGATCCCTACACACTAGCATCCCAAGCCTAGAAATCTTACTTAACTGCGACTTTGATGCACCTCACTTTCTCCTCATGCAAGAGACTAGACTAAACATCGAGAAACCCTCCACATATATCACCAAACTCTTCCTGCACTAAAGATTCATTTTTGGGAGCCCCTCTCACAAATGCAAGGTGACAAACACCCACAAATCCCATACATGCACGCCCGGGGTGGAGTCACCAGGGCCATACACTCTTCTCCCCACTTTCCCTCCACAACTACCAACATCTCAATACCACAAAAGTACAAACCATACTTAACAAGTTAATTAAATCTCCATGCCCTCCCCCCTTACCCACTCTCCATATAATCCATATATACATGCCCACACACCCGGATGACATTATATTCACCTAGGATATACTACACACCATATCCACCTACATAACAAAAACTCAAAACCAAAATGAATCAATCTTGATGGCATGTGATTTTAATAGAGACCTATCATTAGATAGCCAATACATCACATGCAACCAGTCCACCCCAAGAGCCCACAACTGCATGTGGTCCCAATTCACCTCCTCACACTCCATGCAAAGATTACCCACAAACCAAAATTACTCCATGCTAGGAGGCTCATACTACCGTAACACCATAGCAGGTTCGCCACCTGGCGAACGAATATTTAATTTTTTTGAAAAAATAAGGTTCGCCTCTCAAAAACTGAATTTCTCAATTTTCGTTTTTTAGCAAAAAATAAGTAAAAATGACCCTAAATAGCTTAGAAATAGCAAAATATTTCAAAAACTAATTTATTCTATTTTCGTTTTTTTGTCTTCAAAATTTTCTAATTTTTACGTTTTTTATTTTTAGAATTATTTTAGGACGAACCTGCTATGGTACTACGGTACTCCTCTTACAGCCTAATAGATGGATTTTGCCTTTGGACAAGAACATCCCCAAACGTCCTTCCCACAAGCCAAGTGGACCCATCATACTTAAAAATAAAACCTAGATCACCTACCCATCCACACAACAATCCCGGTCCACTTAATTCCCCTAGCCCCCCTCCCCTTTGCCCCTTCCTATAACTATGAACCCCACCTCATATCCCCACTACTCAAAAACTTACTCAATAAAGCCCAAACCATTTTCAGGGAAAAAACCTTCACAATCTTTAAAGAAATGGACCAAATCACTCTCAACCCAAGCCCCACACTAGAGCGAAACACTTGGAAAACATTGTGCTCCCACCTTGAGTCACTCTAGACAACTTTACACCAATTCATATATGAAAATTGCTCCTAGGTCCCTCCTCCACAACTAATACACACAATGCCTCCCTCAATGGTGGATTCCTTCCAAGAAACATACAGAAAAATGGCGAAGACATCTCCAAATATACCACATAGCCTGCAACATCATATGCATATATCACTCACAAAATCCACAAACCCTTCCCTCACATTTTACAAAAGTCCTCAAACAAGACACCTTTGACACCCTCCAACCCATTCCCTCCCCTCTCACACAAGTATGGATCGAACAACTAAGCAACATTGACAAAGAAGCCAAAACCTCTGCAAGGAAAATAATCAACACCTCAGAAACTACAAAGTCTTCCTTGAGAAATACAATCACACAATTAGAGAACACCCAAAGTGGATACACAATACTATCTTTTCCACCATCATATCTGACCCTATCCAAACCATCCAAGATGAAGAAGGCAACTACCTAACCTCCCCTGCGCAAATCAACCACGAATTCTTTCAATATGAGAAAGATTGTTTTCCCCTACTACCTCCAATTGCTCTAACAAAACCCACCCCCAAGACTGTCTCTGCAAGATTAAACAATTCCCATGGCATGATTTTGACGGGTTCCTTCTAGAAAAACAAGGAGCCCCCCAATATCTCTCCCCTCTCCTCCCTCTTTCAATTGAGAAATATTTGACTACATTGTACTACACCTACCCACATCCAAAAAAACATTTGGCCCAGATGACGTCCCCAATGAAAGCCATCCACTCCCTTCACCTAGAACATCAAAATTCCATCTTCCACCTCTTTGAATTCTTCTATTGCCACCAACAAATTGCCAAACAATGCACACAAAACGAATCAAACCTCCTTCACAAATTGGTAGTCACTGCCTTACTACCATGTCTCCGTCTAGTCTCCTTAGCCAACACAATCTACAAACTTTTTACTAGAACCTTCACAAATATATTAACCATTTATAGCGAGTCATTTCAGATACTAAATCCCCTCCATGAAGGCCTCCGAGCCGAACAATGCACCACCAAACAACTTCAAATTGTAATTGCCGCACTAAAAGATGCCAAATACTCAAAAACTAATATATATTTAGAGTTCAAAAATGCCTTTGGCTCCATTGACCACTCTAGACTATTCGCTACAATGGAGGCCCTTGGATTTCCCACAAAAATCCATCTTTTTAATAGAAAATATTTACATTGACTCTACCACTGCCATCAAAGGCTCATTCTTTGGTACAACCTAACACATACCAATTCGCAGTGGTACAATCCATGGAGACACCCTCAGCCCATTTCTATGTATAATATTCTTGGACCCCCTCCTCCGTTGGCTAGACTGTGGAAACACATGATACCACATACTCACCTTTGACATTAACCTACCAGGAGAAGCCTATGATGACGACATCCTCCTTCTTTCCAATACCCTCGAACAACTCAACAAACAAATCCCCAAAATCAAAAGATTTAATGATCAGGTTGATCTAGCCTTAAGCTTACCCAAATGTGCAATCTCAGGCACCACCCATAGAAGTAAATTAAGCACTAAGGCTCTGCAAAATATACTAACCTCACAAGTTACATACAAAGGGCACCCATTCCTGTACCTTGACACAAACTTCCCATACACCTACTCATGCATCCTCCTCGCCACCTCCCTGAATTGGAAACACCAGTTCCACCACACCCTCCCCAAGGTCAAAGAAAAATGCACCGCACTCCAATCCTCCTCGGCCACTCTTAAAAAACAAACTACACATGCTCCAAACCATCATAGTACCATATATCACATATGCATTCCATGTAGCTCCCTTATCCCTCCTCCAAATATCAACACTAGATAGACATTGACTCCCACGACTCACAAAACAAATATACCGCATCCAAAACTCCACACCCAACCTCATAGCACACCTCCCGCAAAATCTATATGGAATTGGGCCCACCACTTTAGTCTTACACTCAATCAATAGGCACGCAACTCAACAAAGCCCTTAATAACGACGGTTGCCTAGCACTATATATAGAGGACTCATCTCCCACCCAGCCAACAAAGTAGGAGGCCTTGACCATCTCCCATTCATAATGCACCCCACCTGCAAAAGCTCCCCTTTAACCCTCAGCTTCCAAATTATCCGCCACGTGGACATATCAATCAAAATCTCCAAACATAATCCTCTCCCAACCTACAGCCGACCCACTCCTTCACACCAAACCGGCCCACACTCACACTTTTGAAGGAAGAGGAAACACAATGCAAAATTAGAACACACAAGACTCTCAACCAAGTACACATCATACACCTCTCACAACTTACATATGGATTTGGCACCAAATTCATAACACCTACTATACGGTGCAAGCACGGTAATAGTGGACCATTCTTGACTCTTGCACAAGTTTAAGTGAAAGTGATTTAAAACAATATGCTAATTTGCATTTGGTGGATAAAAGATCATAAACATTTAAAGAACATAGTGATCTACAAAGCCAAGCAATTTATGTTGACATAAAAATCTCAAAAAGAGTCTACATATTCTAGGAGATGGTGCATGTGGTGATATTGAACAAGTAATTGTCAAAATTTTGTTTAAGAGATGATAAAATTACATTGAATTGATGATTTTCTACAAAACATTCGGTGATGACCTCAAGTGTATAATATATTCATGGATTATGAAAATAAAAATAAAGTTCAAAATAGTTAAGGCCATGAAATTTACATCCACATCCAGATCTGTCCATTTTCGTTTGAGCATTACTTTTAGTGATAAGTTTTGAAGATCTCATCTTGGTATTCTACATTTGAGTACTTTACACAACAATAGAGGTCACCATGAAAAGTACCTCAATTTAAACAACATTTTGCTACTACTTTTAGGCATTTGACCCAAAAAATTATGGTTTTCGGATACCAGAGCAATTTTTTGGTCCACTTTACCATCCTTTCACCCTACACTCAAACAAAAGTACCGCATGCTCACTACACCACTCAAAGAGGCCATCCTCACATTAAACACCTTGTTTTGCTACTCTACACACCAAAGTTGCACATGCCAATGCTCACTCTCTCCCTGCCCACCCAATACTCTATTCCCTTTTTTCCAACATACTCCCACACATTACAAGATCTCCTTCACATGGAGACTCCCCAACCCACCACTCATCTCACCAGCATAACGAACCAACCAAACTCCCTCATAAATCCGTACCGCACCACCTTGCAAACTAGAAGAAATCCTAAGGATAACCCATAATAACACCATGGGTTAATAGAAAGCCATACATTTTGCCATAGGATACAAAATTAAATGGCTAGCCTACCTTGGATCAAAGAACACAATGGAGCCAAATGATAGTTTATTCATACACCATGATGAATGCAACCATGACATCAACAAAAATCATGGTTAAAACAATACTACACCAAACATCACAACAAGGCACTTAGAATTGCACACCAAAACATGTGCTATCCCCTCAACCAAAAGACACAACCTACATCCTACCCAAAATGGTATCCCTCATTGTCCAATAATGTGGCACTTGTTTGGTACTTAATTTCTTCGACGAGACCTTGTATTTTTTATTTCATGTGATATGAATATCTCCTTTCCCTTCTAGTATGGTCTCATGTTTGGATTGTCCTACCGAAACCATCCTAATATGAGTTCTTGATCGAGTTATGCCCACGGGGGGTTCACTCCATGTCAAGTTGAACACCACGTGCGGCCAAAGTTTGCTACCCCTATATTACATGGAATAGATAAATCTAAAAATTATGATATTTTTTCTACATATACATAACCATTGATAATATCTTTTGTGTAATTTTTTGAAATTTGTAGTCATCTTCATTTTTGTAGTAATTATTTTAGTTCAATTCTGCGTCATTCTAGTTAGAAACGGTGTGTTTTATTAAAAAAACAGATCATCAAACTTGGTTACCATTTTTTACTATGTAATAGATACCGTCTATATCTACCCATGAAAAAATTTGATAAAATTTTGACCCATTTTGGTGATGCAACTTACCAAAAGTATTTTTTTTTTGGCCGCACGTGGTGTTCAACTTGACCATGGAGTGAACCCCCCGTGGTTATGCCTTCATTTGTGCATGGATTGATGTAGATCACCACTCTTACATGTTCGCATGTTTGACTTTCACACACATTTCCCTAATGTTTATATGACATTTTCTATGTTCTTATATATGTAAATGTCTCAGAATGCCAAAAAAGCCTCAAATTCCCTAATATAGTGTTAGTTTCAAACTCACTCCAATGCTACCACAACAAAAGGACAATGGCCCTCAATTTTACATAACTCAATCATAACAAGAAAATAGTTTCATTGAACTGCAATAACTCTTGTATAACTCATACTCAAAAAAAAAGCTTCATCACAAAGTTGTTTTCTACAATCCTTGTGGCAATTGTTAACTTGTTCAAAGAAAATAATTTATCTATGGTCCTCGCACAATCACTGTGTCGAGGGAGACACGTCTCGCTAGGTTCAACAATGAGCTCAAGTTGCTTAAGAAATGCATGTCTTTGTCTCCTCCCTTTACCTCCTTATGGCAAGAGGGGAAAAAAAGATAGTTCTAACTGACTAGGGGCTCCTAAGCCCATGATTACAATTCTAACCGCCTAACTCCGTCCATAGTTCACTACTTCATCCATTGAAGTACAATTAGTATCTACATATCACTAAAATGTCTATAGCAAAACTATTAGCCTAAATTTTGGCCCACAACTACCACACTCTGCCACTCTAGGGAATTAGCTAGTTTGAACCCATCATGATCTACTTTCAGTCCCATCAACCCTTTTGGCTTCCTGGACTTTAAAATCACTTTCATTTCATCACAACTAGGTCCAACTAGACTAGTTTTAGGTCTCAAATGTCAGCGTTGTAATAAAGTTCTAGTTTATAAAGTAGTTCACTTCTTTTTTACCTTCGAAATGGATGAGTGTGCTATGACACCATTAAATGCCAATTGTTATGTGAACTACAATGTTAATGGTATTTAGTGTCACTTACTACTTGAAATTACACTATGCTATAACTTATTACTGTAGAGGACACTCTCTTTCATCTTTACGAGTGCCGGAATGTAGTTTCCACGTGGGTTCAAGAGGTCTCAACCAATGTATGATTGACACATGAGAAAACTTGGGAAAGAAAAAAATATTATCTATCGGAATAGAGAGCCCTCTATAGTACATGTGCCAATCATGTCTTAGACAACTTCACGGGCACATAATATTATTTCTTGTATATGATGAATGATTTAACTTCTATGTGGCTTAAAGTTTTATACGATTTAAGTTTTACAAGGTGCTTTAGTGTTTGTCAACTGCAAAAGGCCAAATATTTTTGGACCCATTCACAAACTTATGCAAGTTTTTACATGCAAGTGTCATAGTGAAGGCTAATTGAAAGTTGTGCCCTTCACTCTTTCATGGTGAGAGGAATTGATACATGCGAGTATACCTCTCATCCATTCTTGTTAAAAATATGTGCATTCTATAGGCTTGTGATTAATTCATTTCAAATGTGTGTCACTAAACCAATTTGGGATTTTTGAAGCTAATTTTAACAAAAAATTATGTAGAAAAATGTAACTTGAGACAATTTGACACTTGAGTTATTTAATCAAATCACAATCTTGCTTCAAGTATCTACCTTACTTGAACAAGTTTTCGATCTAAAGCCTCTCCTTGAGTAATTTCTAGTTCAAGTGAGATTCACAAGTTTTATTTCTACCTAATTTTTGGAATCGGATTAGATTCAACATGGTCAAAAATTTGAGCATGAGTGGGACATAAATTTGAACTGACATTTTAAGTACATTTTGGACTCACCACTTGTCCAGAATTAAATGCCTCCACTACATATACAAAATATATATCATGAATTAAATATGTCTTTATTACACATGAAACCAACTTTCATTTTCCTTTGAAAAAGTTATTCTCATCCATAGCATATAACTCAACGATTGTATCAAACAAACAAAGACAGAAGCACAATAACTTAGCCACAAACCAGGGAGGATAACTCAAGGAAGCTAATGAGCGCTACAAGAGCCTCTAGTTTGTCAAAACCTAGAACGCAAATCCAAACCCTAACAAGAACATACATAGTAGTCATTGAGGACTTTGACCATATGACAACAAAGAATGAAAACGTGAATTGGATGAAACTAATACATCTATTGTCAGAAAAATTATCTAAATCCTAGGGCCCCTTTGCACATCTACCTTACTTCAAAAACAATTTTTGCCTTTTTAGATGTACATAGCAGAGAAAAAATAATACCTCTTCCTTATGTATATCATGTACACTATTGCCTCAAAATAATACCCTTTCTTACACTTATGTTAGTTCATACGTGGTATGAAAAGTCCACCCCCCGGGGACACAACAACCACCACTTCAGATGTTTGTATTCCATTTTCACCCGGGGAAGTCACTTAGTGTATTCTTTGGGGACACATGAGCGTACAAAGTTTGCTACCCCTATATTATATGCCATAGATAACTTTAAAAATTATGATATTTTTTCTACATATGCATAACCATTGATAATATCTTTTGTGTATTTTTTTGAAATTTTTAGTCATCTTCATTTTTTGTAGTAATTGTTTTTGTTTAATTCTGCGTCATTCTAGTTAGAAACGGTATGTTTTATAGAAAAAGAAGATCATCAAATTTGGTTATCATTTTTTACTATGTAATAGATACCATGTATATCTACTCGTGAAAAAAAATTGATAAAATTTTGACCCATTTTGGTGATGCAACTTAGAAAAAGTAGATTTTTTTTGTATGCACGTGGTTTCAACTTTACAATGGAGTGACTTCCCCGAGCATTTTCACCAACCACCATATTTGTGTAGTTTTGTGATCTAATGTACGTGATATTGGTAGTTGGAATGGTCCAAAATTCATGCATAAATCCAAATACACATAATTTTTAGTTATTGACATGTGCCCATCATGTGCTAGACAAGTTGATCTCAACTATCACTTTTGTCATTCCCAATCTTAGTCAAGCGGTAGTGCCAACAAATCCACTGGTGTTGCCAATGGTAAGGTTAGATTAGGTTCACTCGGAGAGAAACAAATACCAACATACAAAGATTGGGCTACACCATTTATGGTATTTAGTGTCTCATGCATAATAGTGTCACTCATCCAATTTTTAGATGTATGCTAGGTTGCATTGATGATTAACAACTTCACCATAAATGTCTCCTCATGACACTTGGCATTCAAGTGCACTTACTAATATCTTGGCATGAGCGTGTTGAATAGTGTCATGAGGTGCATGCCTATGTTAAACAATTGTCTACAAGTTGACTAAAGTGTACACATATGACAATTGTCATATGCTCAAGAATATCTTCCACTTGCATACTAAAATGTAAACACATGACACTTGCCATTAGTACGCTAAAAAATATCTGCCCCTTGCATACTAAAACGCAAGACTATCATCTACCGTATCCCAATGTGCTACTCTAAATGTCATGATGTAGATATATTTTCACTTAAAAAAGTTACTTATGTTGACAAATGGAAACATTTTGCAATTAGCAAGTGTGACACATTGAGACCTCTAGGCATCTAGTTTAGGCCCTCCGCAAATAGTGAATGTAACACTAAATACCATAAACATTGCAGTGTTTATGTGACTTGGAAGCCAACCAAGAATTGCAGGCATGTGGGAGGCATGTATCTCTAGAAGTGGACTTTAACTCTGCATCACAGAATACCGTGATCAGTGTAAGGCCAACGGGCTCATATTCATGCCAGTATTTATATACGGGCGTCATTTTTTCTTTTCTTTTTTGGACTTTGACTCATAATTACACAATACCTCACATCAATCTAACCAAATTATGTCAACTTTGAACAAAATGTTGTTTTCAAAGCTACGAGATCATGCTCACATGTTTTTCTTCATTATTTATTTATAATAATAATTAAATTTCTAAATTAGATTTATAATTATTTATATTAGATTTATAATAATTTTAGGGTGGGAAATGGGTCGCATAACATAACTCAGTAGATGAGTTGTGTTCACTCATATTTGGTTTGATATTGTTGTGCTCACTTAGATTCAATATGAAACTACGGGATCATAGGGTAAGATTCAAGAATCACAGCTAGCCCCATACAACAATTTCTTCATGCTAAACAATGTTATTTGGTTGCAAAAGAAGTAAAAAAATTAATGCGAAGTGCAATTGTTTTGGTGCCTTTCAGTTTAAGAACCATGCACAACATTACTCAATGGACAACTCTCATTTCGTGGGCTCTCAAAATATAATAGTGAGATGCTTGAAAAGTTGCGTAGGGAGACTTAGATACAAACTGAACTCCCATCATCTCACTGTCATATTCTGAGGGCCCACGTTGTTAAGTAATGTTATGTGACTTGATGGGGAAGGACCTCTAAACCTAGGCATAATATATACTATCTCTAGAAGCGGATTCTGAGTAGAAGTACATAATATTTCACGTGACTTCCAAATTATGTCATTTAATGACATATTTGAATATACATAACTACATTACTTTGTCTAATTGGTGTGGGTTATCATTCAGAGTATGCATTGGGAGTAAGCACGGTCAAGTATACGGAAAATTGCTCTGGTATTATACCTAAACCATATATTTTATGGTCAAATGCCTAAAAGTAGTAGCAAAGTGTTGTTTAAATTGGTTGTTTTTAATGATGTCCTCTATTGTTGTGTAAGGTTCTCAAATATACAATATCAAGATGAGATCTTCAAAACTTATCGTTAAAAATATTGCTCAAAAGGTAATGTCTAAATCTAGTTTAAAAAAAAGATTTCATGACCTTAAGTATTTTGAAGTTGGAATTTTTTCCATATTCCTTGAATTCATTATAAACTTGAGGCCACCATTACAAAAGTTGTAGAAAAAAAAAATTTTTATATAATTTTATCATATTTAAAACAAAATTTAGACAAGTACATGTTCAATATATCTATTATATGACATTTGGCAACATACTAGGCAGGAGGCCACTCTAACCCTAACCATGTCCATTCTGCACTAGTAACCCTAATTATCATTAAGTTCCCAATGATAAGTGAAGTTCCCAAGTAGTTCCCAAGTGAAAATGGATGTATTTTAGATGTACATAACATAGATGAAAGGAATTTTAGCATTAACTACCTCTTTAATATGACAAAATGGAGATTCTAAATGTCACATTATCGAGTGTCGTAGTCGTATAAAAGAGGGAGTTTTGAACTAAAAAGTTTGGTCTCGCTAATATGTGTCGTAATATTGAGGATGTCGTATAAACGAGTGTCGTATTAAAGAGGTTAGACTGTATGCACACCGAAGACTATGATAAAAAAAAATAATGTTAGGAAAAAATTATAGCAACACGTAACTTTGAATGGTAACCCACACTAATTAGACAAAAATAATGTCGTGTTGCAAGTTTCAAAAGGTTTCAGAGCTTGGACAACTGCCAAAATAACTATAGTTAACTAGATTTTTTTCAATACATTTTAGGGAACAACTATAGTTAACTAGAAAAATTTCAAATCGATTTGAAAAACAACTATAATTAACTAAATTTTTTTAAGACCATATTCAAAAACAACTACAGTTAACTAGAAAAAATTTAGACAACTATAACTTGAGAGTCCCAAAATCTGTAAGGAGCCAGCTGGCAAGTCCTTTCATTTATCTCAAAAAACGAAATGAAATATATTACAATAACTTTTTTTTAAGAGACCTTATGTAAGAATCAATGCTTGTCACCCATGCCGGCCCATCCCAAGAAGGAATAGAACTCACTGTCCTTGCGGCAGTTGAACCCATTATACTCTAAGTTACTTATAGATAATGAGGTCGTGCTCATTGGGTGTTGATTGAGTCCGAGTCACAAATGGAATCAAGTCCCATATTTTTAATTTTGAATAAAAGAAAAGGAAAAAATATAGATGCTCTAAATTGTCCTGGTACTACACTGCAGGTTGCGCTCAACTTTAGTTAACTAGATATAACTATAGTTAACTAGATTTTTTGACAGACCAAAATTAAAATAACTATAGTTAACTACATTTTTTGGCAGGTCAAATCACGAACAACTATAGTTACGAAAGGCAACTAGTTAACTAATAGTTGAATTAGTTGGTTAGTTGTCCAAGGTCTGAAAGGTTTCATGGGAAGAGTCAGTGTGCATGCAAGTTTAATATTTTCAAGGTATCCTTCAATTCAATAATAGTAAACCGGCTACAGTACAGTAGTAGTACTCCATAAGTGAGTGGATTCTCACATTAAATGCATGGGAGGACTTTGGGATCCTTGAACACTGTCCCAGATCCCCTGCTGGCCGTCGATGCCACCTTGCCGATCGAGCGGCTGGCAGGCTCCATCATGCCCCCGAGCTTCCCGAGTGCCTTACATATACTTAAGCTACATTAAAGTTATCCTTAAAGTCTCAGGATGCCGGGTGAAAGTTAGGCTGCAGTCCCGAGTTGAGAGATCTATTCTATATTTATAGGGTTTGTTTTCTTGTGTCAGTAGAGTAAAAATAATGACAGGGTCAATCTTTGGGAACCTTGAGTTGGGACCTTCGGGAGCTTTTGATCCTAACTCCTTTGTTTCTAGAGGCACCCTACCCCCTTCTGAGCCAAATGTAGGCAGGCAGCCGTGCTTGCAGGCTGCACCGGGCTAATTAAAGCTCCGGCAAAATGGGGCAGGCAAGCTCCTTAAGTTTACGTTGATCCACCTAAACTCAAGGTATAGGTCTAAAGTCAGGTCTCCCAAGGCTAAGATTTTAGGGATAACTTTATTGAATTGCACTCTAATGCCCCCTTCCCACCTAACTTTACCAAATAATCAAAGTCTTTCCTAAAAACCGGGTAACGCTCTCTCGGTTACAGTGGAGGCATCCGGCTATCCCAATGCACCTACAAGAACTTGCTCCGGAGATTTTCGAGTAGGTTTTAGTTAAGTAGCTTTCACACATGTTCATTGTTTTATCTACCAAGCAATGACATGTTGGATAGTTTTTGTCCCATCCCCAAATGCCTTACTACTCATCTCTCTTACCATCGGTTTTTGTTAATGGAGCTCCTCGTGCCCTCGTAGCTAAGACTCAAAAGCAACCAATCACAAGGGCGGGAGGCGACACTTTTAAAGGTCCTATATTCTTGCCTCATGTCTAGGTACTGATGGGAGGGTCGGTGCTTGAGGCTTAAAACCTCCACTTTTACACCATGCCACATTATTTGCCAACTAGGCTCGGGACTAGATAGTGTCGATGGTGTGAAGGCTGTGGTTTTAGAACCAACTTTTAGGCTTAGCTAAAGTAAAGTGGGAAGGGGGGCATAAACTCTGTAATATCAACCCGCCTAATGTCACTCCTTCTCTTATATCCCAAAAGCTTAGGGAACAGGATGTTCTTAGTTTAAATCTCACTCGTTGTCACATTTCTCTCCCATACATCATAGGTTTTGACATTAAAATAAACCACCGAAGAATTCAATCCACATGCTCACATGCGCTACTTGTAATCATTGTAATTATTGCAATGTTGACTTTGTGTTATTCTATAATGTCACATGCTACACTAATTCTATTTTATCACGCATCAATGTTAGCACTACAAAACTCCTTAATATCATGTGCACTTTGATTGCCACAAAGTGTGATATTACACAGTTTAGAGTGTACTACTATTCGGCATCGAGGGATGCTGATCTGCCCCCATATCAATGAACATGGAGAACCAACCGCTAGTTATAGATGAACTGGTTGAGTTTGAGATATAACATAACCAAGTCAAGTTCAAGACTTTTGGAAAACTACACTAATATACCAATTAGTGAGTGTGAGAAATTAATGAAGGTGATACTAAATTCCTTTTCGCTATGAATTAGTGTCACCAAAAAGATCTAGGAAGCATTGTTCATCTCAACACTTGGGGGGCCATTCACGGTTGGGGTACTACTTTTGGGACAAAGGAATTAAGGACTCTGTCGCATTGGATCTTGACGTTTATTACGATTTACTATTATTTAATTAATAAAATTTAAATAGATAAGTAGATAGGTCATAGGATTTATCAAGAAATATATTATTTGATATTAAATAATACCTAATAATAGATACATCCTTTATAAAATGATTAAATAGGTCATAAAACTTGAAGAGAGGTCATAGGACTTGTTTTGGCAACATCAATGGCAATTTCATTATTGAAGTGTACATCGGAGGTGAATTATTTAATGTTTTGCATCCTAGTACCTTGGTATAAGTGTCATGTATCCATACATATATTTTATTATGTCCAATTCTAATTCTAAACGTTCATTTTCATGTAGCCATGTTATTGTGTAATTCTGGCCATGTTTGGTGTCATATGTAAGGCTATACAATTGGTATGCAATACACTTTTAGTTTATTGGTACACAATTGAACGACAAGTGTGAGGAAGAAAATTGGGATCATTTCAATTAATTCTTGTTGTCCTTTTCATTCCTTAATCTTGAGGTCAACAATTATGACAACAACCATAAATGTCCGTTAAGGAATCAAAATGATATCTTAGATAACCCTATTCCTTGTAAATTGACTTTGTCGGTGTACTCATTATGGAATACTAAATGTAGGTATGATCCAAAGTATGCTCCACAATACAAATCTAAGTACACCGACTATGTAAAGTTATCTAATTTAGTCCTTAAACCGTTAGACACCCAAAAGTAGTACCCCAACCGTGAATGTCCCCTTGGCAATATTCACTTAAAGTACTGCACTTGATGCTAATCACTAAAAATATTGACACTTGGCATTATTCACTAACAAGCATGTGGCACACACTAATCACAAGCATGCACTACTTTTCTTGAAATCTATGGTAAATGAGCCTAGAATTTACTATAGTCATGGATTTAGTGTCACTCAGTAACAACTTCAGCCCTTGGTAACTTTGAGATTTGGCTAGATTGTGCGTGTGACTTGAATTAGTACCACCCTCACTAATTGGTATATTTAGGGTAAGTTTCCATGTAGACCACTTACCCACTAGATTCTAGAAAATACATGGAAACTCACCCTTAAGCGGCCTACATGAAAACTCACCCTTAAGCACAAGCCGCCATTCAATCACATACTGGCGGTCCCCTAGAATCTGGAGGGCCGTTGATAGGGCCTCTAGACTTCCATGCATGCGCTAGAGAATCTTTAACCTACAAGTGCCGGTTACGGAATGGTTTAAGACCTGTTTAGCAGGTACCCATTGACACTTGAGTGCTCTTGTGGCATCCAGATCTGCCTTTTGCCTTGAGTTATGTTTGAGATCTTATGTTTGTGATCTTATGTTTGTGAATGTCTTGTGTGCGGGAATTTTTGTATAGGTTGCGAACAAGCATTGCTCTCCAAATGATTGCTTCCTTTCCCCTCACCATGGTTCTAGATCTAGATCTGACTAGTTTGGAGGAGATGGATTTATCCAATCCTCACACAATCAGGGTTTATGCACAAACCAATTGGAGTCTTCACGAGTGCATCATTTTGCAAGATGCCAAGCATCGAGATCATGACCGCCAAGCTAATGGCGGGGCTTATGAGGCAATGCAGAAGGGAGTACAGTCAAGACTCTATAAATGTTACAGGTCGGGAGTAGCAAAAAAATAACATGTATAGAATTATAACAAGTAACACTTATAGAATTCATACCGATGATTAATAACATTTATAGAAATAACACTTAAAAATTCCGAAAATGAAGAACATAACGTTTTATAAAAATAAAAATGAAAGTACAAATGATAATACATAATTCAACTAAACTAATTGAAAGAAATAATCTATGTAGTAGTAACTTGACGAGATTTTTCCAACTAAACTAACCAAAAGAAATAATTTATAGTAGTATGATGAGAAGCTTCCAAATGATGAGATGAAACTTCCTTCTGGAGTCCTTGAATGCTTCTGATGTGTGATATGGCATCATTTGGTCTTTGTTCAAAGTATTTCTTCAAAGTCTCTAGAGAACACTCAACAACACTAAATCCTACAACTTCTTCTACCACATCAACCATAACCTCATCAACATCGATTCCTTGATGTTCTGAGGAATACATATCCAAAAACTCCTCATTGGTAGGTTCATAGGGGTTGTTTAAATCAAACTCCATCTCATAATTGAGGTATTCATGAGCATTCATCACGTCACCCACCTCACTATCAGATGACAACAACGTTAGTTGATGAAGTAGAGTAGCAACTTCATCAACCTCTACCAAGCGCTTAGCTTCCTCTATCTCCCTCTCAATAGAGATCGAAAGAACACCCGTGTGCCTCCAACAATTTTGAATTGTTCGCGAAGAACATGGGATAAATGTGATTACATGTTTAAAATGTATGCTCTCATATATTATTACCTTGATTTTCTCAAAATTAACACTTATAGAGGTGCAATTAACAAACAAGGGAGTAGAGCATGTTATAACACTTAACACATAACACTTACTAGTCTTACCGATTGTGTTTTTGTAGGGGAGTAAAATTTTCTTAACATATATGAAATTATAACGCTTATAGGGGTAACACTTATAGAGTCTTGACTGTAGATAGATGGACCCTCATTGAAGATATGCTTTGGGACGAAGGTGGGCACAGGAGTGCACATAATGCAAGGTTAAGTGGGAGAAAGTGACTGCAGAATTCAACTGGGTATACTACCGTCTTCCTTGAAATTTGCTGATGCTCTACGAGAAGTGGCACGTAGATCCGATTAGTAGTTGTTATGCACACCTTGGGCTTCATTTCTGCTGCAGTAGCAACATTCAACAACATGTTGTTTCAATGTAAATGTGGTGAATGTGATCTTTGTTTATTTAGAATAAAAGCATTGCATGATTCCTGAAGAAGCTGTGTAACTTTGCAAAAAAAATGTGTTCCTGTTTTGTAAAATCTCGTCTCTATAATCTGCAATTTTGGCATCAGAAGAAATTAATATACAATTAGAAGATTGCAAGAGCTCCGCCTTTAGGGTTCAAGAGAAACTCCGCCTCACCCACTTAGCTTCGCTTGCGGTTGAAGACTCAAGAGAATTCCATCCTTGGTAACCGGGAGGAGGAGGTTAATAGGTGGGCCCGGATTTGAGAAGATGGGAGTAGCTAGTTAACACATATGAACCCTTTTCCACCAGATTTGTCCTTATTCTGGGCGAGCGGCCCACATGGAAACTCACCCTTGCTGTACCGATCATTCTACAGTCGCATTTATAAAATATACCGGCTCAGATTAATAAAGAAAAACCAAAAATGTCAACGGTTGGACTTGGAAACACTAGAATCTCGACCGACTATGTCCAAAATCTCCCTAGACACTGCCCCAATTACCACGATCCTACTTACCGATCTTTTGAGGGCGATCTTCAGGTCTGTTGCTGAGGTTTAAATGAAATTGTCAAATTAAGCTTTCATTTGACATTCGACATTCGGACAGTCACATTGTCGAATTGAGCTTGCAGCATTGCACATCGGACATTGACAGTGAGCTCAATTCGACGACATTTGACATTGTCCAAGTGCTTGGTCACTGCAGAAACATCACAAATCTCGTGTGGAACTTGATCTTGTTGTTGACAACCATTATCATGACCATCAATGGAGTTCTAATCGCTGCGGCCTCGGTCATGGGAGCAGGAGCATGGGAGCAGGGACGCAAAATGCGGGAAAGGGGTCGGAACGATGAGAAGACTGTCCAGCGCATGCTTGACGAAAACGAGTGCAATACATTTGACGACCTGACAGAGGCTTCGCAGTTCCTATCGTGTATCGTCGCAGGGGTTTACAAGCGTTGTACATGTGCGCAGCAGGAGCAGGGTCCATATTTCCAACATATCGACCAGCATTGGACGCATTGGGGTTACGAGGTTGTTGAATTTGGCAACCTTGCTGGGACATACGATCAGGTGCATGAGGACCGCTGTCGTGTTGGCGATCTTGGCCAATCTAAAGATCAATGTGTCCGGGCTGTGCTCTTCGAAAGATTAGACAGTCAGGTACCTGGAAGTTACATTATTCCTCCGAAAAATTAAAATTTTCCATTTTGTGTTTGCAATGGTATTAGGATGGCCCATCGTTGGGTAGATCGCACCAGTCTCAAGCCAAATCACACCACAAGCCTGTACGCTCACGCTTGCATCGTGCAGGTTGTTGAGGTTGCAATGTGCCCAGGTTGTGTTCTTCGAAAGATCAGACAATCAGCTGGCACCTGGAAGTTACATTATTCCTCCGAAAAATTAGTATTTTCCATTGTGTGTTGTGCAATGGCATTAGGATGGCCTATCGTTGGGTAGATCGCACCACTCTCGAGCCAAATCTCACCACAAGCAGCCTGTAGGTCCACACTTGCATTGTGGAGGATCAAGCTTTCACGGCGACTGCCGAACTCTCAACCACTTTCTGCTCTCTCCCGTTCCTCCTACCAATCCTCAGGTTATGAGGACTGGTCGCGATGTTTCATTCGTGTAGGTGTGATATCATCCATAATTCCAAGATTTAGTCCATATGCTGATCGGTTGTGACCGATAACCAACTCGAGTAGAAGGAAGACTTGTTGCGGAAGTCCGCAGCTCGTCATCCACTCTCCTCTCACTGGTAATCTAGTCCATACAAATCCTCAGGAAGTGATTTCATCTCGTGGTTTAAAGGGTCGTTACATCTAACTGTATAACCTTCAATGTGAGGTAAGCACATGGTGGATCGGAAACTTTGTCAAAGAAACACCCAACACTGGCTTATACGAGCAAGGTGGTTGTGGATAAGAGCAAGGCCATCCCAACCTCAACCCCATCCTCAAAATCTCGATAGTGGATGACAATACACGGCTTCTCAATAGTGGATGACAATAGATGGCTTCTTATTAGGGTTGAAGGGGTTTACCGAGGCCGACCTGGTTTCTATTGAGATTTTGAGGTTGGAATGGAAACGTGTCCGACCCCAATCTACATGGTCAGTTTCGGGTGGGAATGTGGCCCTTCCCTTCCTCAATTTCTCCCGGGACCTTAGTCTTGATGCTTCCGAGTGGTGCCAGATGAGCATGAACCGTCCTCCCGAAAGGTTTTAGCCATGCGGAGTAGTGGGGTTGACGAGGGTAGAAGGAGGTTGTGGAATTTACCATCTTTTAAGTATAACAAAAGAAGATTATAAGTAAATTATAACCACAGCCAGTGACAAGCCCAGATCCACCACCACCCCAGTGTAAACGACCCTTGGAAAAATAATCTCTCGCACTGTTCAAAATGCAGTTCCTCCCTGTCCCTTGAAGCCTAGAATATCAGTCTTCCTTGTTTCAAACTGCAGTAATTTACTCACTCTAATCTGTTTGCATGTCACTCTCTACGTCCAAAGCCTACCTTGCAGCGGCTAATTGTTCCTGGTCCAAGGATTCTTAAGGGTGCCATGTGGACTGATTTTTTTTGCAATTCGGTGCAGGCTCCCCAGCACGTTTTGATGAGAGTTGAAGGCACACCGGATCAGCTCATACCTGTGGGACTGCCTAAGTATTTGTTGGCTATCCGAGGTACAATAGTCTCTCGTTACGATGACATAATGAACGACATCAAGATTGCTGGTGAGGTCTTGTATTTATCAGAGGGGTTGCATAAGCCTGTGAAGCGTTTGTTGCTGGCAATCACTGGTAAGTACAACCCTCACGATATATGGGTTGTTGGGCACTCGCTGGGAGCTGCACTCGCCCTTATTGCTACTCGTTCCCTTGCGATTAAGCACGATATTGTGATCAATCCCCACCTCTTCAATCCCCCCTACTTGACCGTTGGTAGACTGGCAAGTAAAGCAATGCGGGGTGTCCTCAACGGTGTGGGCGATATAGGGAATAGAGTGCTCCACGGTTTTGGCATGAAAAACACCTGGAACATAAGGGCAGGTACTGACAAGGTGGCTAATAAATGTAAGAATCAAATGAGAAAATTGTCAAGGAAGGGTCGCCGAATCGCCAAGTCGTCCTACGCAGAGAACATGAAAAAAGACTCCCAGAAGCTGCTTCAAATCGGCTACGTTCCTAATCTGTATGTAAACCCGAGAGACACGATCTGCAACGAATACATCAAGCACTTCCAGAGACGTCATCATGTGAATACTTCATTCGTTTCTGAAGTCATGCAATGGGTTGTGCCCGCTAAGTCTGTTCACATGATTCCGTCAGCGGTTCTGTACATTAATAATTGGGGAGAGGGACCTCTGGAGGCCCATAAACTCCATCAGTGGTTCAGATACCGGCATGTAAACTTAACAGTGGAGCGACAAGGTTGCACCGCTGACCAGATTTCCCCCGCTCTTAGCAAGTTTATTGGGAGTTCCCAGGCTCAGGATTGACGTTCAAGGGCCTGATCATAAGGTATGTGGGTGTTCTTCGGTTTGTTTTTCATGTTCTCCGACTTGTACCGATTAGATTCACACAAGAATCTTGTGGTGCATTAGCAAATCTGCGCTGAAGCATCAACAACAATCAGATCTCTCATGATTTAGTTGTAGTTATCTAGATGAGGTTATGGTCGGAAAGCATGTTTGTTGATTCCGTAACTGAAAATAATAAATATGGTCCTCCCAATTGTGGTCTCTACTGAGTGTGAAGTGAGTTAATAAAATCTGAAGACGTAGTCCAATCTCTTCGAAAAAGTGCCTTCATGGTGTTTGTTTTTTGATCTCACCGAACCACACACCGATCAAATATAGGTGTCCGATTAAGAGAAAAGTTACCGAATAAAACCCACGTAGCTTACTCAAGTTCCCGGTTGCACCATCTTTTGGAAGGTTGCGTTGATTTTGAGCAGGCTTTTGAGTACCAAGGTATAGGTGCGGTTTTGCAACGGAGTTTGCTTGGTTGGTTGGGCAGTGGCTATGGCGGAGGAGGAAGGGGCAGGAGTGGGGAGGGCTATAGCTCCTGGCACATGAGCCCAGGAAGGGCATGCCACATTGTCACCTCAATGTCACATGTCTAGTAGTATGTGTTATTTCAATTTCTAACGTGTCAATTGGTATGTGGTGTTTTTTTCTTCACAAGTTACACTACATGTCAAATTCTAAATTGCGCGTATCAATTATCGTGCATTTTTTTGGGTGCAAGTTTTTGTGTGTCAAATGTCAAAAATTTGGCAAAACTTTGTCAATAATACACATTGGGTCCATCCTTGGTAATTTGGAGGAGGTTAGTAGGTGGCTTCAGATCTAAGAAGATGAGAGTGGGTAGTTTGCACATACGAACCCTACCCCACTAGGTTCCATCTACATTTGGACGAGTTTGACCTTATTCCCACTAGAATCCGGTGGGCGAGTTGTCTATGGTAGATGGGTGTTAAATGGTTACTTTTCTGACTAGCCCACTTCTCCTAGGGTATGAAACACACGACTAGTACAACATGGTTAATAGATCCAAATTGAGACCGTAGCCACTTTCCTCATGATTTTTGGAGCTCTCATGTACATATCTTATTCATTATCAAAGTGAAGATTTTCGTGCTCATTAAATGGTCATATGGGTCCTCCCAATGATGTTAGCGGCTATTGAGCCTAATGGTTATTGCATTTTGTGCACACAATCCAATCTCTTTTGAACACACATGTCTTTTTGGTATCTGTTCTTGGTGTCCTAAAAAAGAAAAGTAGTTGAGTATGGGTTGTCTACCTTAGATTGATTTGATTTGTGGGCTACCAAATTTTGCGAAGTTAGGATCATGGGTTTTGAGACTATAAGTGACAAACTAAGACATTCTTTTGGAGATGGCTATATAAACATCAAGTTCCATGGGAGGTGTTGGCAAGTATTTTTGTATGCCCATAATGCTCCCTTCCATCATGGACCCCCACAAGCTCTCGGGATGTTTCCTTGAGGGGGTGAGAATGTGTGCAATCTGCACTTTCATTGCAATTTCATTGAACGTCTCAGCAATCCTCCAATCAAAACTCTTCATTTCATGGGTAACTTTGACCATGCTAGTGGCATGGTCAATGGACCTTATAATTTGGGACCTTCGTATTTGAGAGGGAGGGGAGGGGACCATGAGATTTTTAAGCTTTAAGCTTTCAATGAACCTTCATGACCATGTCCTCACGCATGAACATAATATCTGAAACGCAATTCAATATAGAATGTCAAAGAGGTCCATGCAACCTTTGAAGCTATTGGACCTGCTTTTGATGCTTAGTGCCCACTTTGGACATATACTAAACATGCTTAAGCCTATAAAATTTACTTAAGGTGTGTTTAGTATTCAATTAACAAGTCTTGAATACTAAACATACCTTAAATTGAATACTAAACATACCTTAAATTGAGTACTAATACACACCTTACACATACTAAGCATAACCCTCCTCTCTGCTTGCTTCACTATAAACATTTGTGCTCTTGTTGCACAATGTTGATAGAGTATGATTTTAAGGTAGACATGTCTAAATATCAGAGAGACTACCAGGGTACCAAAATATCCTAAGAGCAGAGCTCAATGCAATACTCACCGCTATCAAAACCATACGAACCACCCAGTTGGACACCCACATTTTTACAGACAACCTCAACAACATATTTTTAATTAACAACCACATAAGACATCCAACATCACAACACCACCACCCAGACAAACTACTCATAGCAGCCATCGTACATTAGATTTACTAGACTCCATACACAATTCACATACACAAAGTACGTGCACACTCGGGCATTATCGGAAACGAAATTGCTGACACACTTGCCAATGAAGGGACGTTTAATGATAAACCAACCAATACACTGCACATCCATATAGCTCACCCCACCCCTTACTGGCTAGCCAGCTGCCCAACTGCCACACATGATGGGGCCATCCGCAACCTCCACACAACCATAACAAAAGAACACGGAATCCGCGAGACTGCATTAGCCAAAAACAAATTCCCATACGTAGACAAGTGGTTATCAAACAACCAAATAAACCAAAAACTCTCTAACCACTTTTGGAAAAGTGAAAATGTGACAGATGCATAGATCTCTCAAACCCTAAAATTTAGATACGCTCAATACATGGGCAACCATAGGAAAAATATCTTTTGGCCTCTCATACACCAAAACCCCAATTGCACACTATGTCATAAAAATGACAGAGACACATGGCCACACCTCCTCTCAATGTGTGACAACCCATATCTATAAAGGCCTAAGAATTGCAAGACACGACAAAGCGGTACATCTCATTACCTAGACACTACAAGCCAATAAAAACACTCGTTTCTTCACACTAACCAACGCCGGAAAAATTAACAATAAACCCCCTGACCAAACAATCCCAAACTGGTTACTTAAATGTACATGTCCACAACCACCATGCTCGGGGAGATCACTCCATTGTCAAGTTGAACACCACGTGCGAACAAAGTTTGCTACCCCTATATTACATGCCATAAATAATTTTTAATTTTATGATATTTTTTCTACATATACACAACCATTGATGGTATCTTTTGTATATTTTTTTGAAATTTTTAGTCATCTTCATTTTTGTAGTAATTGTTTTAGTTCAATTCTGCGTCATTCTAGTTAGAAACGGTATGTTTTATTAAAAAAAACAAATCATCAAATTTAGTCACCATTTTTAACTATGTAACAGAAACCATTTATATCTACTCATTAAAAAAATTGATAAAATTGTGACCCATTTTGGTGATGATTTTTACATTTTTTACATTTTTTACATGTAAAATGATCGCACGTGGTTGTTCAACTTTACAATGGAGTGATCTCCCCGAGCCACCATGTAGATGTCATGCCAAACTCAGAGTGGACATCCTATGCATAATCAAAGCCCCAAACCAAACACCTATGACACCCTCCCCCACGTGCACAGTCCAACTCATAGAATTCACATACTGCCACGACAGATTCCCCGAACAAGCCACCACCCAAAAGCACACCAAATACGACCCACTAATTCCCAACATACAAAACAATGGATGGAAGACCAACCCCCTCATTACCATCACGGCAGGAGTAAGAGGAGCTATAGACGAGCACTCTATAGATAAATTGACCAAACTTAAAATCCCTAAAACTAATATCAAAACCCTCATGAAAGATCTACACCAAAATGCCATCAAATACCTCCCATACCTAATCCTAAACAAAAGAAAACTAGACAACAAACAAGCACATGTTCCCCCACCCTAATTTTATTATATTTATTAAAAGGCTAACTACTACACCACTAGAGCCCACCTCCCAAAGGAGGCAAAACCCTTATGCTGCATCACGGAACGCTGTGATCAGCACAAGGCCAATGGGCTCACATTCATGCCGGTATTATGATACGGGCGTACTTTTTCTTTTTCTTTTCTTTCTTAGACATGTCTTTTTCAAATACCAATCTTATTCAACTACCTATTTTTGAGTGCAACATGGTTCAATATTCTCCGAAAATAAACTCTTCTAATATTATTCCAAGGATTAACACAATGGTGGACCATTGGTTGGGATAGGCAAGAAATCAATGTTCAACATCCACTCAACGCTAACAATAACCACTTTAGACACGCTTATGTAACCACTTAAAAAGGTTGCATATATGCTAATTGAAAATTCCTTATAGATTGAGGTTCAGTCACCTTAATCTTGTTTTGATGAGATTAGATTCGTACAAGATATACTAATTGCATAGATTTTCATCCTTGATTTATTGCACTTTGGAAGTAACTTTAATACGTAGGCTCATCAATATCACCTTACCTCTCGGCCACTAGAAGACAATTTAATGTGTAAACCACCTCAAAACCTCAAATCTCAATATCACCTTGAGATTAAGGTGATTTAGGGTTAATAACCTTAATCTCAATTTTATGACATTTGATTTGTACAAGATTTGGTAATCGCCTGGGTTTTTACCCTAGATTAATTGCACTTCACAGGGGCTAAACTCTTCAGAAGTACACTATTGTGTCTAATTAGTGTGGGTGGAAATTCACGTGGGTTGGAAATTAGTGTGGCCCACACTAAATTTCAAGTGTTTGCATCACTTTGGATGTAATTCGTACTGTCATCCATCCGTGTGTGTTAGGGTTCTCCACAAACAGCCTCCGTTAGGTCTGTGCGCGCAGAGATGAGTCCTGAGCGAGCGGCGGAGTTGCGAGGCATCTTTTCCAATGACCACCTGGGAGATTGTGTTTGTATGGTGGAAGAATCTACGAGCATTCTGACTCGAAGTGAGCAGCTGCTTGCTTTCTTTTCCTGAAAATTAGTGTTTGATTTCTACTCCTCAGCGCGAGAAACTACAACTCTCTCAATTTGATAGCTCAGATGCTTCGGAGACACCTTGCTTGTAAATGAATAGATCAGATGCACAAGTTCAGAACTCGAATTGGGCTCCACACTCTTGAGTGACTAGCTTTCTTAACAGATTGTGAGGTTGCAGATGACGGATTAGGTAGCCTGAGGAGTTGGTAGCTCGTAGCTGGAGAGAATCAGAAGTGCTGAATCAGCAGAGGGAAGGCATCGCAATTAGCTCGGGACACCTACCTAGCTGACCACCTAGGAGATTTTGTCTGTGCGATTTGACTCCAAGTCATCAGCATCTTTCCTATTGTAGGGGAAAATTTCTCTTAATTTCCATTCCTCTACGAATTAGACTCTTATGATGAACAAGCTCCTCAACGAAAGAAACTCACCCGATTTGAAAGCTTAGATGCTCCAAACACACTTGCTTGCGAATGAATAGATCAGATGTGCAGTCGTTACTTGAATTCTTGACCTTCTTTCTTTTTTAACGGATTGTGAGGTTTCATAAGGAAGGTCAGTCTTCAAATTGTCCATAACATTCTTGAGTGGCCGATGAATGATTCTTATTCTAATCCGGGTACCCTAAGAATGATCCCGTTTGGGGCGCATCTTCAATTGCATCTTGTAGGTGGGAGGAGGCTTCATGTCCGAAGATTGGTAACAATGAGGTGACAATTGACTAATGAGAGCTTGCTACTTGACTATGTTTGACATTCATGCTTGCAATTGAGGCGTTGGATTTCTCATAATTCATTTTGCAATTTAGAGAAGAAATAGACCACCGGCTCTAAATATAATGAAGTAGATAAGGCATGCGATGCGCCCCTGAATACAAGATTATGCTGGAAAGGTATAGAAGAGAGTTTTAGGAGCAGGAGGGAGTTCCATGTGCGAAAGTCTTAAAACACAATTGGATGGAATTATGAAGTTTCATCCAATTGTGGAAACGACAAAGCCCACACAAATTTTTCGCCTTTGAAATTAGTGTGGGCCACTCTAAATTATAATTTGAAATTAGCGTGTTTTATTGGGAATTAGTGTGGCCCACACTAATTAGACACAATAGTGTAGTTGTAAGGTAGAAATACCATAACCCGTGAAAATAAGGTGATTCGCATTGAAGATATGGTCTTACAATCATGAGATAATTTCCAAGATAGAAGAGAAGGATTCATGAAGAATGCAAGTTGTTTCATATTTTTGTTCCCTGTACAAAAAATTCTACAATTTTTCAAAGTGGAAAGTTGTCAAACCCCCTACTCATTCACTAAGATTCTCCCTACATCAAACACAGTAATTCGCATTTCCATACTAAAAAAAACCTAAACCGGTTAACTCATGAGTACATTAAACATGACTAAATTTGGCTAAACTAAGTGTACACGCATTGAAGTTGCTAGCCTCGCCATGATCAGTTTCAGAACTAGCACTTCACTATTCTGACGGCAGTCTACTGCATGGGTAGAGGGTGGTTAACCGGTTTGGGTATTTCTACCTTACCTCTTGGAAACTACAAGACAAGTTAATGTGTAAATCCACCTTCAAACTTGGAAGTTGGCATGAATTAACTGATGTGCAAGTTGCAGGTTAGGTTTAATAGGTGATTGAGAGGAGAAATGTTCCAGCAATCACAGCAATTTTTGCATCCTAGAAGGTGGCCAACGAATTTCCACCCAGTTCCTCAAAATTGAGCATTCCCCAATCCAGCTGTGATGAAGCCATTTTGCAAGACTGCAAATGAGTGTGCCCTGAGGTCCCTGAGATGAAAAGTGGTGCTGACAACAAACCAGAAGAATGGCTAAAAGCATCCACAGTGAAATGTTTACAATTGCTGTCAAGGCAAATGCATCTTCATTGCAGGGTCAGGTGACCCGTTGAATTGCGGTGAATGCCTCCTGCAAAGGCCACTTTAAGAATACTGGTGGCCATGATTGGTCCAACTGCGGAAGGTGCGGGACGAAGTGCAAAGCTGGGGTGAAATGCCTATAATTATCATCAGCACAATTAAGCCTTTGTCGAATGTCTGATGCTGCATATTGGAGGTCAGTGAAGTGGCCATTGTCAACATTTGACATGAATTCGATCAGCAATGAGCAGCTAGTTTCTAATGCAGTACAGAGAAAGATCTGAATAGTTGAGATCTGACATTTTATAAATTGAAGCTACCTTCATTGAATATAAATTCACTGAAGAAAAAGCTCATGCAGTGATTCCCTGGTTTGCCAACCTAGCTTTGTTTAGTGGTTTGATATTAATCTTTGAGCATGCTCAACATTAATGAGTACTCCCAAAGGAAATTCAAAGGATCTTCCGCTTGATTCTCTGAAGTCACATAAAGAATGCCAAACTGATACTGCAAGCTTCCCAGCAATTTCATTCTTTGCACAATTTACAATTTTGTGCTAAAATCGTCTTTGCAATGGGTCTATGCAAGCTGTAGCACCTCCAATACTGATCCCATATGGATGGATGGGAGCAGCTCTACATGCCAATTCACTGGTGCACCAACATTGATTCAAAATTTTGCAGCTCTTTGAAAATGACATTCAATACACTACATAAAATGTTAATGTGACAACATGTTGATCATGTGGAAGTCATAATCAAATTTTCGTCAGTTTCATGAGCTCGTGTGCAGATAACCCTGTCGTTTGGGTTTCCAATGCAATTTTTTCTTAAAGCTCACATATATTACCTGCAGTTTTTGCCTGCAATTTGATGAAGGCTACACAAGGCTCACAATGATGGGCACTCAGCTGGAGAGAGTGGGGTTGTGGTCTAGGTGGAGCCAATGGTAATAGATTGTTTACTTCTGCGCAATTTATAGATGGAGTGAGAGATGAAAAGAGAACAATAGAAGCACCAAAAGGATTGCACTTAGAGCATCCAAAAGGTCACCAAGATGCAAAATGTATCTGCCAAACAGATAGTTGCAGGAGATTCATCGACCAATCTGTGTACGTGGTAAGGTCCCTACAGATGAGCACATTGTGACTCTGAAGACATCAGCTGTGTGGGTTGAACAGAGCCCATTGACAGGAGAAAGGATGCCAGGAGAAAAGCACGAGATTGATTTACAAGTGAAGTAATCCATGCTTTTCTGCTGGGATTATAGTTGTGAGTGGCTCCTTTATCTTTGTTGTTGCTACCATTGGTATGTACACAAAGGTATCCAGTCACAAATCGTCAAGTGGCTGTTCTCGAGGAGGCAGTTACAGATATGAAGAAGTTCTAAGATGAAGATGCTCTCCCAAAAGGCACAAACATGCATTTTTTGGATGGAAAAATTGAAGGCAATCTGGACATAAATTTGCACTTGTTCGCAGAAATTGATGCATTTGTAACAATGCTGGAATGTACAGCCTTGCACTCTCCTAGTCAGTGGATGCCAACTAATTTAGCGACTCTAATTGGGTTAATTAGTTTTAGGATCCATGGTTTGTACTTCTAGGTGTACATTCATAGTATACTGCTCCCATTAATGGCGATGCATCCTTCAACTGTTTCGGATAGAATATATATATAGTAGTCCTGAAACTCTTACTAAGCTTTCAGTATTGAGTATTGCACATCAAGATTCAAGATATTTGGCATTGCCCTGTCAGCCTTCTGTCTCAAAAAAGAAAAAAGAAAAATATGACTCAAGATATGACTCGCCTGGCCTTGATGTGTTTTTCTGGGGGGACATTAAATACCCCCCCACGAACTTTTCGGGGTGTCAGATCCGGGCTGGGGCAGCCGCCCGTCCAGAAAATCCAGATTTTCTGGACCCGACCGAAAATTGATGCCCGCCCGCCCGACTTCGAAAAAACCATTGCCCTTGCATTCTTGAAGGCCACCTATCCACTAATCCCATATTGAGTGCACTTCGCCTTCAAGGTCCAAAATCCAATATATATGGTCACTTCCATTGAGTAAATAAGCAATTGATTGGGATTTCATTATCAAAGTGAAACCGTCAATAAAACATGTAATTAACTTGGAAGTCAAAAACATTACAAAACCCTCACTAGCACTGAGGTTATAATTTTTGCGACTTGCCATTGAAAGGGTCTTTGACATTCTTAAATGGAACTAAAATTAGTGATTTAATTTTATATGTTAAATATTATAATATTTTAGTTAATACCTTCTACTTTCACAAAGTTTTCATATGCATTTAGACTAATTAAGTGTGATTGAATGTAATTAAGCCTAATTAATCCTGATTAATTCTAATTAAGCCCAATTAAATCAGAAAACATGCTTACCAAATCATTTAAGTCAAATTAATTATAAAATGTACCTACTTGGATTAATCATGACTTATTGGAATTAACTCCAGTAGGTACTTAACGGGGGGGTATTTAACGTCCCCCGTTTTTCTGTGCTTGAGCATCAGAAATAACATTGACTTATGCGCTTGGTGTTACCAACTCATAAGCAAATTAAAACTCATGGCTTCATAGATATCAATCCAGTCAGTGATATATTTGCAACAAAAAATGGGAATGAGTGAATTGTTAAGTTGGAGCAACAATTAGTTTTCGTTCAGTTTATTGCCATCACTTTTACCTATTCTGGTCTTATGTGCTCTCATTCCTCTGCAGCCAGACTACAGGGTATGAATATTCCTAATCAGCTGCCGAATGGAGACATCGAGCCTCAAGGTTCGATTTGACTAAGAATTGCCTTGCAATATAAAGGTTCTCATCATATGCAAGGTTGCCATACACGGGGCCTATGGATTGGTTTAAGGAAGCTAGTAGTTTTGACTTTGAATATTCATCAAATATTCAATTGAGACTAAAAATATTTTTTCTTTCTTGATACCTATGTTTAGCCCAAAGGCTAATACGAATATATATATTTTATATCAACCACATAGCCATATGTATGTGCAATAGCTTAAAGTGTCGGTTTAAGCACCCTCTACCTTACAAATTGGTAGCACTCGATCGGTGAGTCCGGTTTGGTCCCATTGTACAGATAATCAAGCTCATGTTTCTGCACTCATATGCAAAGAACTACAAATTGATAGCATTGCTTGATGAACAACATGGTTCCTATAAGGTAGAACGTGCTTTAAATGGTAACTTTTTTTTGTTGTTGGCTATGATTCTTGGGGAATATCAAGAAATATTCCATGGAATACTGTCAGTCCCACATAACATTGTTATGGATCTGAATAATGTTATGCAAGTGGCCACCCCCTTCCCCCCCCCCCCGGCCTCCTCCAAATTATGTTGATGATTGAGTTTGGAATGGTTAACAAATTTTGAACATGTACTTTAATCTCTTTTAAACACTATCTTTTGGGCATATGTTTTTAGAGCCACACATGATCACATATCACTCAAAGGAGGCTTCTAGCAACCAATGTGAGTTGAGATATAGGGTGCAATTTATTCATTTAGAATCATTATTATATTTGACGTTGAAGTAACATGGTGTCAATGAGAAGCCCATAACATACTTATATGCAATATAACACTCTACAAATGCCACAACATTAGGTTGATTTTATTTTTTTAGTGTAGTGTACATGCATAACACACTTATTTCTTTTTTTGTTGGGAATAGTGGGATGGATGCTTGATGCTTGAATGATTCTAGTATTGATTGCTAGAGGACAAATTACATGGATGCCAAATTATAACTTCTTGAACGTAATTGTTATATGTTGAAATGTTCTAGCCGGATTGTATCCCAAGAGGTGGACTCCTCATCAAAAACTTAAATGTCAATGTGCATGGGTCACTATGAAATTAAATCCCCTATGTACAAGAAGTTTATAGAGGAAAAACATATGTATACGTACTAACGGCATCCTAGAAAATGGACTCGTGTATTTATACTAAGTATCTCATTTGAATATTATAAATGCCTCCGTTGTATATGTAGATTATAAATCATGAATTAAATAAACCTTTATTATATATAAAATCCACTTCAACTGTCCAATGAGAAAGTCATTGAATATTTTTTCATTCATAGCATGTAACTCAATGATTGCAGCAACCAAACAAAGACAAGAGCACAACAACTTAGCCACATTTTGAAGAGCAAAACTCAAGAGAGCCATCGAGTGCTCCAAGAACCTCCAATTTCTAAAAACGTAGAACACAATTGTAAACCCTAACAAGAATGGACATGGTAGTCATTAACTACTTTTACCATATGACACGAATGGATGAAGATGTGAATTGAATGAAACTAGCACATCCATTATCATTTTTTTCCTCTAAAGCTTGGGGCTCCTTTTGTGCATTTACCCTTACTGCAAGATTCTTAATAGCCTCTTTTAAATGTACACACTAGAGAAAAAATATTACCTCCCCCTTATGTACACTATGTATATTAGTGCCCTAAATAACACCCTTTCTTACATTCACGTTAGTTTGTAACTGGTATGGAGGGTCCAACCCATGGGGATTGTATGATGTCCTAGTCCTTGTTTCTCAACACATTAGAAATACAAAGCTACATCATGCATGTTTGGCATCCAGTTCCATTTCTAAATCTTAATACATAGTTTGGCTTGTATTTATGAATAGTGTGGTTCAATGCCTTCCTCTATCTTATTTATTTTGTGCATGCAAAATATGAAATTAGAGTTTGTATTTGCTTGAAGAACTGGATGAATGTATTTTTGTTGGATGCAAGTCTAATGGTTGGTGCAATCTACTTAGAATAATGTTGGATAGTGTGCGGAACACATTTTAGGTTTATATAATATATGTAAGGTCATGTAAAAGGGGTGTAAAAGCCCTCCTGGGGGTGGACTCTTCAGTGGAAACCTAAATGTCAACATGGTGGGTCACTATGAAATTAAACCCCCTATGTACAAGAAGTTTATAGAGGAAAAAACATATGTATATGTATGAATGACATGCTAGAAAATGGACTCATGTATTTATACTAGCCTCTTCAATTTCATGTGATAAATGCCTCCACTACATATACAAACTATAAATCATGAATTAGATAGGCCTTTGTTACATATAAATTCCATTTTCACTTTCCAATGACAAAGTCATTCAACATTTTTTCACCCATAGCTTGTAACTCAACGATTGTATCAAACAAACCTTTTGTACATCTACCGTTACTTCAAAAAAAATTAAAAGCCTTTTTAGATGTACACACTAAAGAAAAATTATGCCTCTCCCTTATGTATACTATGTACGCTAATACCTCAAATAATATCCCTTCTTACACTCACGTTAGTTCGTATGTAGTATGAAGAGTCCACCCCCTAGAAAAATGAGTCCCAATCATTGTCAAGGGTCACCGGGTCAATTAGTCATCTTAACCCTCAAATGCCTACGAGTTATTGTTGTCCACAACTTCAACATCCCCATGGATATTGCTACATAATGAATATTCTTAAGCGATTTCTTTCCCACAATAATGAAGCTATCCGTTAATTATTGGTTAAGTTGATATTGAGTTTGAGCCTGCATTCCCATTTTGACCTGATCATTAGAAGATTAATTGTTGCTTATTTATTGCCCATTGACCACTACCAAGTAGGCGGTGATCAATGGTCGGGGAAAACCGACGGCTAGTTCATTATCAGCCGATGGATTTCGCCTCATGGCCGGTCCAAATTTCCAACCATCGGATGCCAATCCGACAGTAAATTCAATCCTCCGGCAATTAGCCAATGGACTAGAAAATTTCCCAGAAATGTAGCCCATTCTTCTTGTGAGTTACCGGATTTCAGCCGGAAGAAGTATTCAAATATTGGCTGATACCCGGGAAATGGTAACCGATACCCTCCCGGTCGTGAGCATGGATATCTAAGTGGTCAAGGCTTCGAACGGTCATGAGCATGGATATCTAAGTGGTCAGGGCTTCGAACGGCAAGTCGAGGGATGCAGGCCAGGTGCCCAGGTCAGGGTTTCAAACGGCAAGTCGGCAACCTGTGGCGCCTCCATCCTCCGCGGCTCCGCATTCACTCTCGTGCGCTGCTCGCTTTGTCATCTGCACACTGCTCCGCCTCCGCCTCCGTCCTTCGCCAACCTTAAACAAAAACTTCATAATCGAATGTCTACATCTAACTTAGAAAGTATGATGCGTGTTGCTATAGAAGGCCCAAACAATGATTTTGATGACATTCTAACAAGTGCTCTAGATCTTTGGAAGGATGCTGCTAAGTTTCGCTATTTGTATAGCAATCCAGAGCGCTATTTGTCTAGGGCATCAAATGATGCACTTGAGGAAGTACCCTAAACCTTAAACTTTTTGAATTATGCAACCTTTTCATGACCAAATCCAATTGCTTCTATGAAGAATTGGGGGATCCTTGGCCTTCAACCGGTGAAGGCATTGCTAGGTTCAATTCCTGCCAAGGATATTAACTCTTCAAATTTAAAGTTTTGAACATGCCTTTCTTTTCACTTATTCAAGATTTTGTACTAAGAAATGATTTCTAATAACTTTTCATACATTTTTTAAACAATTAATGCCGATATGAATTCCATTTAATCGGATATTGGCCAATGAAAATATGAAAATGTAGGCAATTGGCCGATTGATTTTACAAAAGACTGGCTCTTGCCGATGTAAATTGGGAAAAATCCGACCCTTTGTATCAACTACCGGCAATTAGCCACTAAGGCTTCAAAAACTTCCCGAACTCTGGCGGTGATCACACAAACCCAGGGCTGAACCAGAGTTCGGGAAGTTTTTGAAGCCTTAGTGGCTAATTGCCGGTAGTTGATACAAAGGGTCGGATTTTTTCCAATTTACATCGGCAAGAGTCGGTCTTTTGTAAAATCAATCGGCCAATTGCCTACATTTTCATGTTTTTATTGGCCAATATCCGATTAAATGGAATTCATATCGGCACTAAATTTTTTTTAAATGTATGAAAAGTTATTAGAAATCATATCTTAGTACAAAATCTTGAATAAGTGAAAAGAAAGGCATGTTCAAAACTTTAAATTTGAAGAGTTAATATCCTTGGTAGGAATTGAACCTAGCAATGCCTTCACCGGTTGAAGGCCAAGGATCCCCCAATTCTTCATAGAAGCAATTGGATTTGGTCATGAAAAGGTTGCATAATTCAAAAAGTTTAAGGTTTAGGTTACTTCCTCAAGTGCATCATTTGATGCCCCATACAAATAGCGCTCTGGATTGCTATACAAATAGCGAAACTTAGCAGCATCCTTCCAAAGATCTAGAGCACTTGTTAGAATGTCATCAAAATCATTGTATGGGCCTTCTATAGCAACATGCATCATACTTTCTAAGTTAGATGTAGACATTCGATTACAAAGTTTTTGTTTAATAGTATTTTGAACAGAAAACGTCCTTTCACATGTTGCAGTACTCACACATTGGCACTTAGCAATCTTAGCAAGAATCAGAAGGTTAGAATACTTCACTTTCAAAGATGGAGACCAAGAAATTGATGTCCATACATCTGCAAAAGTAAGATCCATCCACTCTGTACTTCCTTGTACCTTGAAAGCAAAAAACTCTTGCTTATACAATGTTGCATTCACCAACGGCGGAAGGACTTGATCTCCTTGCATTTTTTGTACACCGTATTGCTGCAACAACCTATCCAACTCCACAATACCCCAAGAAGCCAAACCTACTTGTCTACGAGGCATGTGTAAAGGATTAAGAATTTTGAAACAATCTATAATGTCATTATCAACAAATCTTGCCTCTAAAGCACTACAAACCGCTTCAGAATAAGGTTTTTGAAAGTCCAAAGCACTCTCTAAGTCACGACCCAAAGGATCCCTCGACTTGCCGTTCGAAGCCCTGACCACTTAGATATCCATGCTCACGACCGGGAGGGTATCGGTTACCATTTTCCGGGTATCGGCCAGTATTTGAATACTTCTTCCGGCTGAAATCCGGTAACTCACAAGAAGAATCGACTACATTTCCGGGAAATTTTCTAGTCCATTGGCTAATTGCCGGAGGATTGAATTTACTGTCGGATTGGCATCCGATGGTTGGAAATTTGGACCGGCCATGAGGCGAAATCCATCGGCTGATAATGAACTAGCCGTCGGTTTTCCCCGACCATTGGGCTGAACTAGGCCTACAAGGATGGCGGCCTCTAATTAGCGCCTGGTTTAGGGTTATTCCCAGCTCACAGGCTATCACAGCTGCCACCCGCGATATACGCATGTTAGGGTTGATTGTTGGTTAAGCCAGCGGCATGATATGGCTACTAAGGGCCACTTCACACATGAGACTGAGAGCCCGTGGCCAGTACACTTCAAGCATTCTCATTGGTGGAAAAGGCAGAGCCGGTCTAAGTTCCCTTCACACTACGCTTGAGGGACCAATGGAGTATGTGAATGCAAGATGGATGTAAAGTCTACATGGCATCAAATGGATCATGTTTCATGGTCACTTGGACTATTTTCAAAAACCACCTCTTGGAGGTAGGCCTAACACAAAACCGGGAGACCATGGCACTCTGAACGCTCACAACCGTTGGTTTATTCAGTTTTATCATGTGTGAGGACCCACGTGAATAGAAATTCATTGAAATAGCATTTGGTTGAGGGCCCAGTCACATATGACTTCACACTACACTTGAGGGTCCGTGACCACTCGACATGATTTTGGAGGTGTGTTGGGACAGTCTTTCGACACTTTCTTTTGGGCTCTCACAATTTCATGGTCACAGCTCTTGGCTCATGTATGAAGTGGCCCTAAACCAACGTGGGCTCTATGTTCCCCCGAAGTCCACCAACTTGGGATCCACGTTCCCATAGCAAAGTTCCCCTACACTTAAGCTTACACCTCCCTAAGGCCAACAAAAGCCCAAGGCCAACAAAAGCCCAAGACCAACAAAAGCCTCGACTTGGTGACACATGTCAAGCTCCAACCTGTGCAAAGGTGACATGGAAGACATTGAAGGGTACGCACAAGTTGTTAAGTCTTGCGGGTGTAATTCGGTTAATTTATTTGATTGTTCACCTAAGGTAGGTGGGTCTTAAGTGGCCCGTTTTCTTAATCGGACCCCTATATTTGATTGGTGTGTGGTTCAATGAGGACCAAAGAGCACACATCATAGGCAAGCATGTTTAGTAGAGATTGGACTACATCTTCCAATTTTGATAACTACTCTATATTAAAAAAATGAACACAGTTGAGAGGACCTATATATCCAGTTATGAAATCAACAAACATGCACTTCCGATAACCATAACTAAATCAAGGAAAGTCTGATTTTCAATCTGGCTTTTGCAGATATTTCGGAGTAGATTTCCTAATGCAACACAAATTTTGACGAGTAAATCTAATCGGTACAAGTTGGAGAACATGAAAATTGAACCAAACAACACCCACATATCTTATATTTCACCTGTGTTTGCTTAGACGAGGGTCAAACAACAAACGCCATAAAGACACATGTTAAACTAAGATTCTAGCTCAAGTCTTTGAATTGATTTAACTACTCCACACTCAGAGGTGTTCATATATAATTGGGATGACTTGTGTTTTCAATTTAAGAATCAACAACCCTGCATGGCAACGATGACTGAGGCAAGTAGCCATTCATATATAGTTACCACAACAAAAATTGGGACCATATCCGATTTGCACATAACCTTCATAGTTTGTGTGATTAAAGTTATCCGTTGATTGAAGATTAGTTTGGTGTTGAGTATGGGCATGCATTGTGGATGAAACATCTGCAAAAGCCGGATTGAAATATCGGACCTCCCTTGATTCAGTTATAGTTATCAGAAGCACATGTTTATTGACTTGTTATCCTCCCAATTGTGTTCATTTTTGAATGTAGAGTAATTATCAAAACTGAAAGATGTAGTCCGATCTCTACTAAACATGTATGTTTATGATGTTTGCTCTTTGATCCTCACCAAACCACATACCAATCAAAGATAGGGTTTGATTAAGAAAACAAGCCATTTAAGTAAGTTTGACATGCACCTCTCGTATGGGATGCAATAACTATAGTGACTAGGTCTTACCATTTCCCAATTAATGTACCCTCAACCTTCTCCAATCTTGTCTTATACTTAAAAACGCATGTCATGTTCATATAATGCGTATTCTCTCCCAACAACAATTGGACACCTTCTATGTGAGGTGCAAGATAACCACCTCCTTCATCACCTTCGAGAGCACCTAAGGTATAAAGACCATAAACCGTGAAAATAAGGTGATTCGCATTGAAGATATGGTTTTACAATCATGAGGTAATTTTCCAAGGTAGAAGAGAAGGATTCATGAAGAATGCAAGTTGTTTCATATTTGTATTCCCTGTAAAAAAATCCTACAATTTCTTCAAAGTGGAAAGTTTGTCAAACCCCCTACTCGTTCACTAGATTCTCCTTAAACCAAACACGGTAATGCTCATTTCCACACAGAACATCACCTAAACCGGTTAACTCATGACTACATTAAACTGTGATTGATGGTAGTCAAACATGATTAAATTTGGCTAAACTGATCGTACGCGCATATCAAGCTACCAACCTTGTAATTATCAGTTTCAGAAATGACACTTCACTATTCTGATGGAAGTTTACTGCACGGGTAGAGGGTAGTTCACAGTTTATGGTATTTCTACCTTAGAGCGAGCTCTAGAGCAAAATGAGAGCCAAGGTTGAGAGTTGGGGAGGACCCTTGCCAACCCACGGGGACGGGACCCAACCTAGTGGGGGAAAACCAGTGCCGACCCCCTCAAAAATGTGAGACACGGCCCTAAACGAGTTTTACTAGCCTCCCACGGTCATCAAACGAATGTGTTTCAGCCACTAATATTAGTAGGGTCCGACGACCATGTCAACTAATAATGCTCCCTTTTGAATGTTGTTTTGGGTACACTATAAGAAAACTGCGTTTTTTTGATGATGTTTTTGAAATTTTAGGCAACATCCAATAAAACATCTAGATGTTACAGTGGACGTCATTATTGACATTTGGATGTTCTATTGGATGTCGCCTAAAATCGTCTGCGTTGTCCAAAAACGTCATCAACAACGCAATTTTCATCATCAAAAACGCAGTTTTCTTATAGTGGTAATTAATGGATAACTCTAATAATTGTTAAAATTGTCTAGCATTGGCAAAAGCTCAATCACGAAATTGTATGCATGGTTTTTCTCTAGACCTCATGAAGTGCTCACATCTCAAGAGACGGTTTGACAATATGATCACCATGTGATCACATCAAGATCATATTATCCTTGTAACTCTCCACCAATCTTTACTATTTGTGATTTCAATCAATCGTATCAAGTTTCTCGTCCAAATAATGGGATTTGTGATTATGATGGATTTTCAAACAAGTTTACTTCTAAATTCATTAGGAAAAGACCAAATCTACTAGTTGTATTTTTAGATTGTATGGATGTGATCCTTTGATGGTGCCTCACAACTTAACTTCTCTTTGTACCAGTCTCCACAAACCCTTAGATTTGTTCTTTTATAGCACATCCCCAAAAATGGCTTTACCCCCCCGGGGGGTGCACTCCATTGTCAAGTTGAACACCACGTGCAATAAAAAAACCTACTTTTTACATAAAGCATCATCAAAATGGGTCAAAATTTTATCAATTTTTTTCATAAGTAGATAAAATTGGTATCTACTACATAGTAAAAAATGGTAACAAAATTTGATGATCTGTTTTTTTTTAAAACATACCGTTTCTAACTAGAATGATGTAGAATTGAACTAAAAACATTACTAAAAAAAATAAAAATGACTAAAAATTTCAAAAAAATATAAAAAGATACCATCAATGGTTATGTATATGTAGAAAAAAATTCATAATTTCAAAAATTATCTATGGCATATAATAGAGGGTAGCAAACCATTATCACCCCGGGGAAGTCACTGTCGAAATTTAGATAACTATGAGAGAACAAATATAGGGTGACATTTATTCATGGTTGATAAAAATTATATATTTTTTGATATACCATAGCCTTGAAGAAATGTGAGGTAGCACATTATATATAATATAGGGTCACTTGTAATACCCAAAATTATGTTTATAGTATTTCTAAAATAGTGTTATAGTAATTGGTAGGTAATTTTTTTAAATTTTTAGGTTGAGTTTAGGGTAAGAAAAATTGAAGAACTAGATGAAAAATGATCACAAATCCATCTACAAAATGGATGAACTCGTTGGATGAGGGTTATTAAGTGTACTTTTGAGGAACATTTCATTGACGTTTGTATAATTCTTTGGTTGTTCCTCCCACGCAAGACAAGAATTCTATCATCGTGCATTGACCCCTATGCATTTAAAGAGCTCCAGGGGGCCATATTTGGTCGTATTTTTGTCAAACACTAATTTTCACCTAGTTCCTAACTTCAAATGAGAGTAGTCCCAATTAAGAAAGTATGGGGCTATCATCTACTTTCTAGTTCAATCTACCATTCCTCATAATTGTTAAAATTATGTATTTTACAGCACTTTAAAGCTCAAAACCCTGAAATTCCAATATACATTGCAAAATTATTATTTTTTAATTGAATTTCTTTCTATGTAAGCTCAAGAAGCATGCTGCCTACACCTTGTTGTTCACCACTATTATTTTCATTTTCCCTAAAGATTTTAGACTATTTTAAGCATTTTTGTAATTACTATGATTTTTACAAAAAAGCTTACAAGAAAAAATGTTGTAATATTCCACGAAGGAAAATTCAAATAAATATAAATAATGAAGGGTCTGAAATATTATGGAGATCTTAATTTATAATTACACATAGGGTGGTAAGAAATTGAAGAAAGTATAATTATTAAAAATATAGGGTCCACTAAAATGCAGTAAATGAGCTACATAGCCCCCCAAAAAATATGTGTTGTACGCTCATGTGTCCCCAAATAATACACTAAGTGACTTCCCCGAGATTATCACACGTGGTTATGAAACGTAAGGGGTGTGATCGCCCCGTGTTTACCCCTCATGTCCTTATTATTAGGTTTTTAGGGAATTGTGGGTATTGAAGGGCTTGGAGAGTCTAGTAAGGAAGGACTAGGGGAAATCACTATGAGGGAAAAGCACAAACCATGCGAGTTTAAATATAGATCTATGTTTGTGTGTGGAATGTAATATTTTTAATTAAATCATAGTCGTAACATAGAGACTAGTTATTATAATTAGAAAATTATATTAAATTTGAGATTAAGTGTAAAAATCATAATTTGAAACACATAAATCCCGCACCTATTATGCCCTATATTATACATTTAATTATTTTTGTCAAATGAAAGGGCCAACTGTTTGCAAGGTTGTGCCAAAATTTGTAATTTGCTAGTTTACTTGAGCCTGAATAGATGGAAAATGCCCAAAGACTTCATCAAAATGAAAACTTATCAATAGGCTAGAAAATATTTGATAGAATGCTACAAACTTTATCATAATGGAGTGCAAGCACAGTAAAGTGGACAACTCTTGATCCATGCCTAGTGTTTAGCGAAAGTGATTCAAAACTATACACTGACTATGAATTTTGTGAAGAAAAAAATCATAAACATTTAAAAAAAACACTAATCTACAAAGCCAAGCAAAAGTCTACATATTTTAGAAAACAATGCAAGTGGTGTGCAAGTAGGTGATTATGGAACAAGTGACTGTCTAAAACTTGTTTAATATACGATAAAATTACATTAAAGTGATGGTTTTCTACAAGGTTTTTTTGATGATGCTCTCAAGTAGATAGTGGATTCAAGGAATATGGAAAAAAATTCCAACTTCAAAATAGTTAACGTCATGAAATCTACGTTCAGATTCAGACTCAACCATTTGCTTTTGAGCATCACTTTTGATGATAAGTATTGAAAATCTTAACTTGATATTCTACATTTGAGTATTTAACACAATAATAGAGGTCACCATGGAGAAAAATTCCAATTTAAACAACACTTTGCTACTACTTTTAGGCCTTTGACCAAAAAAATTATGGGTTTAGTACACTGTAGCACTATTTTGGTCCACTTTACCATGCTTGCGCCCAATGGGGATTGTTTTGTTGTTAATTGATGATCTAAATTGTGTATGCCAATACAAATTGTGGAATTATGCCATGCTCTTAACATTGCTAAGCTCTAACTGCCACTTACCCATGGGCAAGAGAATACATTTGCAATGGTGACATACTAAGATTTTGGCCCGAGTCTTTGAATTGATTTAACTACTCCACACTCAAAGGTGTTCATAATTGGGATGACTTGTGTTTTCAATTTAAGAATCAACAACCCTGCATGACAACGATGACTGAGGCAAGTAGCAGTTCATATATAGTTAGCAGAACAAAAATTGTGACCATATCCAATTTGCACATAAACTTCATAGTTCGTGTGATTAAAGTTATCTGTTGATTAAAGATTAGTTTGGTGTTGAGTATGGGCATGCATTGTGGATGAAACATCTGCAAAAACTGGATTGAAAAATCGGACCTCCCTTGATTTTGTTATAGTTATTGGAAGCACATGTTTATTGACTTGTTATCCTGCCAATTGTGTTCATTTTTTAATGTAGAGTAGTTATCAGAATTGAAAGATGTAGTCCAATCTTCTCTAAACATGTGTGTTTATGATGTTTGCTCTTTGATCCTCACCAAACCACTTACCAATCAAAGATAGGGTCTGATTAAGAAAATAAGCCATTTAAGTACGTTTGACATGCACCTCTCGTACGGGATGCAATAACTATAGTGACTAGGTCTTATCATATCCCAATTAATGTACCCTCAACCTTCTCCAATCTTGTCTTATACACCGTAAACTCCGTAATATCAACCTCCATAATGTCACACACTCTCTAATATCCCGAAACCCTAGGGAACGGATGTTCGTAGTTCAAATCTCGCTCCTTATTGTCACATTTCTCTCCCTTATGTCACAAAATTTGTCATTAATGCAAACCACCAAAGAAGTCAACCCACACCCTCGCATTGCGCCATGTGTCAACATGTGGAGTGTCTCTTATTCTTCTTCTTCTTCTGTTGCCGCTTGTTGAATGTTGGTGCATGTGTCCGCCACATCGCCCCGGAAGGCCAAGTGGAGTGGACCACACTAGCGTAGGTGACGGGAGAACGAATTCAAATTGTCCTTACATCTTCTTTGTGTTATTCCATAATATCACATGCTATACAAATTCTATAGTATCACGCATCCATGTTAACACTACAAAACTCCATAATATCACATGCACTTTGGTTACCAGAGGTGTGATACTACGGAGTTTAGAGTGTACTTAAAAATGCATGTCATGTTCATATAATGCGTATTCTCTCCCAACATCAATTGGACACCTTCTATGTGAGGTGCAAGATAGCCACCTTCGGGAGCACCTAGAAGATCTCCGAGCTCTAGAGCAAAATGAGAGCCAAGGTCGAGAGTTGGCAAGGACCCTTGCTAATCCACAAGGACGGGACCCAAAACCGGTGCCGACCCCCTCAAAAATGCGAGACACGGCCCTAAACGAGTTTTACTAGCCTCCCAAGGTCATCAAACGAATGTGTTTTGGCCACTAATATTAGTAGGGTCCGACAACCATGTCAACTAATAATGCCCCTTTCGAACGTTGTTTTGGGTAATTAACGGATAACTCTAATATTTATTGAAATCGTCTACCACTAGCAAAAGCTCAATCACAAAATTGTATGTGCATGGTTTTTCTCTAGACCTCATGAAGTGCTCACATCTCAAGAGACGCTTTGACAATATGATCACCTTGTGATCACATCATCAAGATCGTATTATCTTTGCAACTCTCCACCAATCTTTACTATTTGTGATTTCAATCAATCGTATCAGGTTTCTTGTTCAAATAATGAGATTTGTGATTATGATGGATTTTCAAATGAGTGCACTTCTAAAGTCATCATGAAAAGACCAAATCTACTAGTTGTATTTTTAAATTGTATGGATGTGATCCTTTGATGGTGCCTCACAACTTCACTTTTCTTTGTACTAGTCTCCACAAACCCTTAGATTTGTTCTTTTATAGCACATCCCAAAAAATGACTTTTCCCCTCATGTCCTTATTATTAAGCTGAAGGGCTTAGAGAGTCTAGTAAGGGAGGACTAGGGGAAATCACTATGAGGAAATAGTAAAAACCATGCAAGTTTAAATATAGATCCATATTTGTGCATGGAAGGTAATGGTTTAAATAAATCATAGTTGTAACATAGAGACCAGTTTTTTCTTAGAAAATTAAATTGAATTTAAGATGAAGTGTAAAAATCATAATTTGAAACACATATATCCTGCACCTACTATATACTACATTATACATTTAATTATTTTGCCAATGAAAGGGCCAACGGTTGGCAAGGTTATGCCACATGCAAGGTTGTGCTAGAATTTGTTATTTGCTAGTTTTCTTGAGCCTAAATAGATGGGAAATGCCCAAAGACTTCATCACAATAGCCTAGAAGACTTTGTTAGAATGCTACAAACTTTATCATAATGGGGATTGTATTGTTGTTAATTGATGATTTGAATTGTGTGTGCCAACACAAATTGTGGAACTATGCCATTCTCTTAACATTGCTAAGCTCTAATTGCCACTTTACCATGGCCAAGAGAATAAGTTTGCAATGGTGACATACTAAATGGTCCATTTTTTCTTCTATATTCTTTTATAATTGGTGTTACAATGTACATGGCATTACTGGTTTTTATTATTGATCTAAACTAAAAAAAAACTAAAAAAATAGAGTATCTTATATTCATAATATAAATTATTATGTCAAATAGAAGCCCTACATTAAAAAGCACTAGTAGCATAGGGATCTCAAATTCCCCAGATCCCAATCTAATGGAACCCATGAAATCAATATTATGTGTATAGGGATTTCTATGGATGATTTACTCTTCATTGGAATTATAAATGACATTCGTGAGTCCTATGAAATAAAACCCTTTATATACAAGAGATCATAAAGAATAACAAAGGTACATGTACTAGTGATATGCTAGATACTGAACTCATGTATTTATACACAAGGTTTCAAGTGAATGTGATAAATGCCTCAACTACATACTAATACAAAATTCGGAAAAAAATGGTCATTATTATATGTACTGTCCATTTTCACTTCCCAATCGATTGAAGATGTTTCTCTCCATACCATGTAACTTTAAAGTAATATAAACCCTACAACAAACATCGTTGAAGTTGTCATTTATATAAATTCTCAGTATCCCTCCTATTTATACACATTAAAGAAAAAGAACACTTCTCCCAAGCTATGTATCTTATGTATGCTAATGACTCAAAGAGTAGCCCTTTTCACATTCACATTAGTTTGTATGTGGTATGTCAAAAAGAGGTCCCACCAAGGTTCCAACTAAAACTCACCAACCAAATCGTTGGCAATCTACCCTTATCACCACTACACTAAATAGGATATTTAGTGTTTGATACACTAAATACAAACGCATACACTAAATATCAATAACCCTATGAAAGTAAGTAACATTAAATGTAAATGCAAACACTAAATATCAACTATGGTAATATGTGGAAGTTACATGCTTGAATTTAGGGTTAGTAAGTATATGAAAAAAAACAATGATAAAAGGAGAATTCCAACATATCTTCTAGCATATCTTCTAACGCTAATTGTCAAAAAAATTAAAAATTAGTGTTGAACAAGGTAGGGTGGTAACAACATTAAATATAATCAAACACTAAATATCCTATTTAGTATAGTAGAAAACCATGCAAAAAGAACCGCAGTCATTTTCCCATTGCGGTTCTTTTGACCAACTTGCTATGCAATCGCTAAACGATTGGAGATTTTTTTTGTTTACCGACTAAAAATTTAGGAATTGGGGGGCTTGTAATATACCGTTGGACAAGGTCTTGAAAATACCTTTCCAACGGTATATTACACGCCCCAAAATTCCTAAAATTGCAGTCGCAAAAGAAAAAAGAAAAAATTGTAATCGTTTAGCGACTGCAAATCAAGGTGGTAAAAGAACCGCAATGGGAAAACGACTGTGGTTCTTTTTCGCATAATTTTCTACTAGTGCACCTTTTGTTTCAAAAAATATGGATCACACTAGTTCTAAGCTTCTACATTTGAAACTTATGTGGATTATAATAAATCTAGAAAAAAAATTAATAATATCTCACAAAATTTGATGTGTATCCCACAAGAAATTTTGGTGTTTGAAATAAGATGTAATATGAAGGCAACCAATGTTAAACATCTTGTCTATGTGTCATGCAGCACCAATGTTGTCATCAATGTGCAATATAATGAGCCATGTGCCATAAAGGATTTTGGTGTTTAGTGTAGTTGTGAGGTCAATTAATGCACTTATATCTGACTATGGCACTATGGGGTCAAGTGCCAAAAGGTGCACCCTTCACTAAAAGCATGCGTGCGTGCATCACCTTCAGACTTATAGCCCCTAATATAAAGTTTTCGGTTGGACCCAAAAAAAGGAATATGAATACAAAGTCTCAGCTAAGAAATAGCAAGAAGTACATATGACCCCACATGCCAAAAAAATCCAAGTAAAACAATGATACCATAACATATGTATACAAGAGAGAAAAAAGGGGAAAAAAGGGGAAAAAACCTACCAAAAAAGGCCTTCAATTTTCAAGTACACAAATATACTTCAATATATAGTTCCTCAATTTTTATGTATGCATGCACTTGCTATAAATTTACGTATGAGTTCCAGTGTTCCATAGGGCATAATATATCTCCATTTCTAGGAAAAAGAAAACTCTAGCCCTATGTATCTATTGTAACTCATAGTCATAATTAATGCATATTGTTTGTGCCCATGTGCTACAAGTACGAAAATCTAGCGCACCAACATCATCATCACCGTGCATTGCTCCATGCCACATGTCATTAGTCACTCCTTTATTGATGTATGAATCATGCTAATGAATGCGAGAGACCATGCCAATTGTGGTTTCTTGATCACAAAATACTCCACTCTAGTTTCAAGGCAATCCAAAATTGATGCAAAAGCCCACATTATTGCAAAGTTCAAATTATTTGGAATAAAAGGTGTAGTTAGAACCAAATGTCATATTTTCACATAGAATATTTAGGATCAAATGTCACTCATTCAATATATAATAATCATGTTGGGTGTTGAAAAACCTCATTGTCACTAAAAGAAGTTGTTTTAGATATCAAGGTTTTGCATGAAAGTGCAAGTGTCGTAGTTGTGAGTCGAACTATATCTATGCCTTCCAAGCATTATGCACATTGCCTACAACCATGGCAAAGGAATGTGCAACATGATTTTAGACAATGTCATCATCATTGGCGACATCTAAATGCCATTCACATAAAAGAAGTGTGGGCTTTATGTGATCATTCATCTTAATTGGACACCTATGTTTGAGTGGCATATGACAAGGCTTGTAATTAAGACCTGGGCAGTTCATTAGGTAAAATTAGCAAATCATGTGGATTGACATACATGGTGCGATTTATTCCTTTGATATAATTATTGTATTTGAAGTTGAAGTAACAAAGTCTCAATTAGAAGTCAAAATAGTAGTTAAAAATATATACTCAAGGTGGGCACTTTATTTAATTTGTAGACCTTAATATGCACGTGCGTGAAGAGGACCTTTCTATTATGTACATGACCCTTATTTGAATGGACCCTATTGTTATAGAATCATTTTTTGTCATTTTTATTGACCGTAAATTTATTATTTTGGTGTAGGAGACAAACATTTATAGAAAACTGTGTTTGTTAAAAAAATTAGTTTCTGACTAGCGATTTTGGGTGTACCAAAACACGTGTGCTTGAGTTCAGCAACACTACACATAATATATATAGATAACATACACTTCAATGAACAATCTAGTAGCTAAGGCCTCCCAAACTCCCATGCAAATATCAATAACCAAATGAGAACCTTCCTATGCCACCTAAAACAATCAACAAGCATATCCCACCCTAAGGAAACACGTAAATCAAACCTTATCCTACTAGAACATACATTAGTGATTTCAAATGATGCATTGCAAATGCTAGGGATCATAAATGATATGAATGTTTGTCTGGATCGTATTTGTAACTATTCCAATTTGGTTTCAATATCACAGTTGTCTTTGACATCCCAAAATTGACAATACCCATTTGCTCAATTTTTTGACATAGATAAGAATGAATGCCTACTACTTGCACCTACATCCACAAGTCCAATGAATTTTGGTGAATCCGAATCGCAATGTAAAGAATCAAGGTTCACATTGTCGTCATATTGCTCAATTAATGCATGCTCTATTGAAATGAGCACTAATTTAGACCTTGAAACTCTAAAATGAACAATTGTTGGGTTCCATTTTTTTGGATGATAAGGATGATAGAGAAATGTCATCCAAGTTCAAGTACACCAAAAATATGATCCTATATAGATTAAAATTCCTGACCTCTTTTTTGGTATCCTATGTTGTTTTTACACCCATATTACAATAGGTATTAAATGCACACCTATGCTTTTTTTTTTTTTTTTTTCTATAACCATTTTTTTGTAATCAATAAGGGACCTAAGTTCACTCAACACGTTTTTTAATCTTTTCCTCTTGAAAATCGAATTGGACCCTATGTTCTAAACCATCAAGTTTCCAAACTTTTCTAAGTGCCTGCCCGAGGTAATATAGAATTTCATAAATTCTACAACATTAGGTATGCCTTTTTTTTAATGTAGCGTGTGCACCATAAATCATTGTCTTTCATATATTAGGTTCCGTGAAAATGGATGAAAAAGTGCAACATTGTTTTCAAAATATGGATGAATGATGAGGAGGACAATTGTCTAATGAGATAGACATGACTGTATCTAGATCGAGGTTTAGGTTTAGAGGCGCTTCGTATGTTGTCACTTGTTGAAGATGATCGATGAAGGATTGCGAGGGAGCAAAGGTTTTAGGCACATTGAGCATGTTATAGTTTCAATTTGATTGCAACCTTTTCATATTTGTAGAATCTCACCTCAATAATACGAAATCTCGATTATACGGTGCATTCCTCATTGACCAAACTTTCTAGTGGTAATTTACCTCAATATTACAACTACGACCCTTGTAATATAGAAATTTTAAGGCCAAATTTGTCATATGATAGAGGTAATTAATGTGTATAAGTGGTGGGATTCATACTAAGGATTTGCCTTGGGATCATGGAGTTGTTTCAAGTATAGATGAATTCATTGGTGGGTTAACTTAACTTAACTAAACTCAAGTTAATTGTTCTAAACCTTGGTTGTAGAACAGTTGTTGCACTTTTGAATATTTGGGTTTGGGTGGAGGTTGAAGGGTTTAGGGATTGTAGCTGTTGAGATCGATCTTTGGATTTGGGATGCAGTAAGCATTGTAATTGAGCAATATTAGTATTGCTTTCTTATCACCTAATGTTCCAAGTGTGGTACAACTCTTGGATCATGAAATATTTGCTTCATTCAAAGGTCAGTATAAGAATATTCTTTTGGAATGGGTTTTCTCTCAGTTTGATTCTTCTACTACTTACCAAGACTTGAGAAAAATAGTGCCTAATTTAAGGCATGCTATTATGTGGAGCTCTCAAATATTGAGAGAGATGAATCGCCAAATCATGCGAAACAATTAGAGGATGTCCAAGATTTAACCTGTAGACTGGAGTGTCGATTTTGCCATGGATGATGAACATTAGAAATCAAGAATGGGAAAAACAACAAATGAATTGGCAAGTCTCATTTCATTTTTGAATCTTGGAAGTGAAGAAAGGCCTATTGAAGAATATGTACAGTTGGCAGGAGAGGAAGTTGTTGATGCAAATTACATCATGGCTGAGTTGGTGGATTTGGTATGGGATAGAGAAGTCCAATTGGTTTAGATTTGAATGAAGAGCCAACGGAGGGGAATGATGTGAATGAGCAGCCAACACTAATAGTCAAGCTCCTTCAAACATGTGAATATGCCCAATTACTATAAATTTTTGCGGTGGAGCTTTTCTTCAGAGTTTTCAATTGTAGATGTGTTGAACATGCAATCTTTATTGGATAAATTGAACAAGATATTAATTTCCAACATCAACAAACATCATCAGAAGATAATATATTCTTACTTTCGTAGTGTGTGACAACCATCTTGACAAACTCCTAATAGCCTCAATAGTGCACCACATCACTTAGTTCCCACATAAAAATCACAGTCCAAAAAGTATGAGCACACACATGCATTCATGGGAATGACCAAGTAGACATACTAAGCCACCGAAGGGACTGCCAAACCCACCATCACCCCCACTCCAACATACACATAAAGCCCACACCATACCATATAGACTAGCCAAACCACCCTCCATGACTAACCCCACATGAATAATAAGAAACCTCAAAGGCATTTATAAAAAATGAACAGAATAGACTCAAGATTGAAAAAGCTAAATAAGTCAACTATACCAAAAAAAAAGGATATCCAATGACCAAATAAACCATAAATTGTCCCTGGGGGGGGGTGACCGGCCGAAAAGTAGAAACCACGTGAGAATAACTATAGGGTGTTTTTTATTCATTGGCAAGAAAAATTATAGAAACTTTGGATCTACCATAGCCTACTTAAATTGCGAAACATGTGATTATATATAATTTAGCATAAGGGGAAAACCCCCACTTTAGGTTGGAGGTAGAAAGAAATTGGTATGACAAAAATAATAGAGATTTTTTTTAAAAATAGAATGAGTATATTCACATATAATACATGCGAAATGGATGAAAATTGAATGACTGGGTTATGATGTGTACACTCTTCTTTCACCAATATATAGCAATGTGAATATACACCATGCCATATTGGAGTCTTAAGTTTGCCTTCATACGGAACGAGTAAATCAAAATTTTATAAGTAATTTAGCATCATTTGAAATAGTCTAGGTTTTCTTTTATAAATACCTATAGGCTGTTGAATATTTGGTGAAGTTTCTTTTTTTCTACTTAAAGGGTTCCCTAAAATCCAAAGGAGGAGGTAAATAGCCCCCATAAAAATACCCTTTGTACACACGTGGTTACATAACACAAGAGGGAGTGCCCCCCCCCCCCCCCCGAGAATTGTCCAACTTGTTTTGGAAAGCACAACAAACCAACGATGCCCAAACTACACAAATACTCAAATTCAGATTTGCCCAATATATGGGAAACCATAGGAAAATTCTATTTTGGCCCCAAAGTTGCCCAACCGGGCCCAACCCTAACTGTACATTATGTCAAAGTATCAACAAAGACACATGGCCCCACTTATTGTCACTCTGCAATCATAAATTCCTCAAAGGTTTAGGAATAGCAAGACATAATGCCGCAACCCAACAAATCACCAAGCTACTCAACTCCGACACGCACATGCACAACACTATATACTTACCAATTCAGGCAACAATGAAGGACACCTCCAAGATAATACAATCCTGCCATGGCTCCTACGATGTACATGCCCAATAACAAGACACACTTGCCTAGCAAGAGTACGCCTAGACATAATGTATAATCAAGGAGCAACACAAGAACAAACTGGTCCACTCATACATGCTCCTAACCTAATAGTCCAAGTAATAGAATTTACATTCATGCATGATAGATACATGGACCAAGCCATTAAAACTAAGCATGATAAATAAACCCCCTCATAACGACAATTAAAGAACAAGGCGGATAGTGAACCCCCTCATAGTCATTACTGCAAGACTCCGTGGTTCTATCTATACACAAAGCATTGAACTTCTAAAAAACCTACACATGCCCCCAAATCTCATAAAAATGACAACGGAAAACATTCACCGCATCACCATAAAATATCTAACATACTTAGTTCTCAATAGAAGGAAACTTGACAACAAACATGAACATGTACAACCGCCCACATAAGGGCCAATGACGGTAGACTGACTTACTACACAAACTAAGCCCACCTACCACAAGGATAGGCGCTACCTCTAAAATAAAGAGACTCTTGTTCAAGATACAACCAGCATGCCCACATTCACGTCAGTATTCACTAATTATTATTATTATTAGTAGTAGATCTTATGAAGACATCATCATGGGACTATTTCTGTTAACTCCATATTATTTGATGTTGTGAGCATATTTCTTCAATAAAAATGTTCTTTCATATTTTCATTGTGTATAAAAAATGGCCTCTTACATTGAAAGAGGCCATTTTCTTGTAAGACCTCGTTAGTATGACAATTGAGGCCAAAATGTCATATTATCAAGAACACGGCATTTGCATAATATGACGTTTTCTCGCACGACCAAATGTACCATATTAAAGAGGGAGAACTACATTTGTGAATGGTGTAATTGACCCCCTTGCTTTATCTTCTTTGGTTCGTGTATGTTTCTGTTTGACAATGTAGAAAATATTTTTTCTAGTTTGATAATTGCCCTACAAACACTTAGCTAAGACATTATAAGTATTAGTAAGGATTCAAAAAATGCTACCAAGACCAATTTTTTTTATAGAATTAGGATTACCTAATTTCCTAATTCAATCTTCATATATATCCCAACCCCCACACCCCCAAAAGAAAACAAAAATAATAAAAATAAAGTTGAAGAAGAAGTATCTTGTAACGCATGTGTATGCTAAACATGAGATTAATTTAACTCCTATGGAGTTAAAAATGAGCACCAAATGGACAAGTGTTGCGATGAGATTGGACTATGAGCATGAAATATAGATGCCATTTGAGGTTCAATAGTGAAGACATTTTAGGAAGTCTATGTGATTGTTTTCAGCGAAAGTGAATATTCCTCAAACATCTTATATTTTAATATGCACTTTAATTATGATTCTCAAACTTGAAATGACAATCTTGATGGATTGAAATTGCTTACTTGAGGAGATTATTCTTGATCCAATCCTATCGCCAAATTTGTTTGTGAAGTTGGAATTGTCCACAATTGATCGTGATATCCAACTGTAGGGGGTGCATTTATTATTAGAGTTTTTATTGCATGTGTGGGTGACTACAAAATAAAATTCCTATATATGAGAAAATTATAGAGAATAATGAGAATATATGTACCAATGGTGAGCTTGAATATTAAGCTTGTGTATTTATACTAAGATTTTCAAATCATTATGATAAATGCCCCAACTACACACACAATACTCATATCATGATGAAAAGAAAAAAGAATTGTAAATCCACAGTTTTGGCTTTTCAATTAGAAAATTATTGAATTTCTTTTAGTCCAAAGGATGTATTTCATAATATTTTGATCTTACAACATATATCATCAAAGATAAGGCAATGAATGAATGAAATTAACAAAAAAAAGTTATTTTCAAAAAATTATAATTCTCTTTTGTACATCTACCTCTAGTTTTAAGTTCTTAGTGTACAAATAGCCTATATATTTGTACACAAAAGAGGAAAACAACAAGGAAACTATACATACCCCTTATGAATATTATGTATACCAATGCCTCAAGTAAGGCCCCTTTTTACACTCTTCTCAGTATGTATGCGGTATGAAAAGTGCACCCTACAAGTATCCACCTTGCTCACTAATGCATTTCATATGTCATTTAAAAAATTCTTTTCTCAAGTTATAATTAATGTGTGATATATGTTATGGATAGGAATTATAACCATGGTTAGATCAATATTACTGGCATGAAACAAAAAAATATTTGTGAAATCTAGGTGTTTGGGCAATTGTACAAAGAGAACTTTTAACGTGATTTGATAAGGATTCCAAGGCTAATGTCCAAATGAAGGTGTGTGTTGTACTCAATTCATGACGCACTCTATCTTCTTTCTAGCCATTATTGGCACCATCCATGTTTGAGTCACAGGTTGATTTGACATGTCTTTAAACCATCTTCACCCATCTATATCGACATGCATAATATCATATAGTACAAGATAATATCATAGATTGCAAAGAATACGTCTTATGCTAACGACATTAATAAATGGACATATTGAGTACTTGTGGGCCCAATGGATGCTTGTGGGTCAAGACAAAAGTAAGATGTGATTAATTTTTTTTTTCAAAAAAAAAAACAAGGAATGCACAATATTAGCTTAGAATCCTTATCAAGCATTATACTACTCCGGGCATTCTACCATGGTTTGTAAAGGGTTCAAGTAAATATAGACTTATGAATAAATTTTGGAAGTAATGACAATATGTACATTGCACTCTATAAGCAAATATAATGATAGAAAAGAATCTTGGATATAGATTGTAACTCTTCATTTATTTTGTCCATATATACTTAAATTCTTCGATTGAATAGAAACTACTAACAACATGAGTAAGTGACAAGCGGTGTATAATCCATGTACAATTGTTGTGGCCATTGACTTGCCACTCCCTACTATTTTTGCCTATAATGTATTAATTTTTACAAAGGAAACAAAGGGCTTTGTGCCAAAGAAACCCCCCCCCCCTCAAACAAACCACACACACAAAAAAAAATTGAGATTCCATGGGTGCAAAAGATGGGTATGGTGGGGATGATGAGATTTGATTGGGTGCAAAGAATGACTTCGATGGTCTTAAGCTTTTTGTGATACCATAAGTCGTCCTTTTCATGAGCATCTTCTACAAAATTTGTTTGAAATCTTTTGTCCAAAACATCTAAATGAGGATAGCACTAGGTACTTTTAGAGCCTCTTTATGACTTATAGTTTATTTTTGGTCCATTATAATGAAAGTTGGTTCATATTTGCATACTTTGGTTCGACATTTGTTGGAAAGTCTTTCGCATGTGAGACTCTCAATTATTCAATAAATCTAAATAGACATTGCAATCTAGAAATGCTTCAATAAACTCCATGATGCTAAATCCATAATATAGATCGTGCTTGAACATATATACTCAAAATGACCTTCTCAGAGCTGGTGGTTAATTCATTGGACAACTACGACTACTCAAGCCTTGAAACCACTATATCGGTTAAAGTTTTAAGACTATCTTGTAACTTTGAATATGACCACACTAATAGATGTTGGGGTAAGTTGGTGTAAGTTGATTTCAACATAAAACTTGTCATTGTGTTTCCTCAATCCAAAGCCTTTCATGGTTGTTGCTATAAAAACACAACTGTTTAATAAGGTAATGAAGCTCATAGCAAATAATAGCCCTATGAACCTATTATTTTTGAGAGGTAAACCAAGATCCAACTACACTACACATGATATTTAGTGTAATCAATTCTAATTGTCTTGCTCAATACTAATTGTAAACCGCGGTGTAGTGTCACCAACACTAAACGTTAACCCAACATTATTTGTCATTTCTTTGTAATTTTTTTGGGGATTATAGATTTATAGTGTTGCAAATACTATCACTTACTAAGTGATATTTCATCCAAATTTCAATCATCCATGACAATATTTCATCACAAGTTGCTGACAACAGAAGGTAGGGTTTTGGCTAATGGCTGAACTCATCCATCATCCATGACAGTATTTGTAAACTTATTCACAAGAAGTGTCACCCGAAAAGTTACCATATTGACATTAGATACCATATGACACTAAATATCATATTTAGCGTAATAGATTGTTTATAATGGTAAATACTATGGGCATATTTATAGTGTGATTTACCCTTCAATGCACTATAGTGTGGCCCACACTATACACCATCACACATTAAAATAATGTGGAACCTTATGCTTAAGAGAATTGATTTATATACTTCACATGCTCAAAATTCATGAAAATTTGTTTTAAGGCAATAGTGTTTAACAAGGAGAATTTTGGGTAAATGAATATTTACAATTTGGTTAGAATATATTTTAGAAAATAAATTAATTGTCTTATTGTAGATTCAAAACCATTCAGGTAGGATTTGGATTCTCATATCGGATTTCACTTTGTTGGAAATCTTTCAGATGCACACTATTTTCCATCTAATTGAAATATTGTGACCTACAACGTACACCTCTGATGTTATATACTGCTACTTGGAAATTAATGCAACATGCACCCACAATTATTCACCATGTTTTTAGTGTTGGTTTCCTTGTATATAGTATGACCCATAATATGTACCATAAACGATGTAATATACTTGAATGGAAAATCTTGATGTAAATCTTAACATCAAAACAACAACAACTCACTAATCAAGGTAGATAAGTGAATGCTCAACATTATTCACTTTGCCAAAATTTGTTTCACCATTCAAGACCATTAATAATCATCACTTTCAAAAGTCAAATTCCAAATTATGTGATGTTGGAAATTCATAAACTACTCTCCAAGAGCCTCCTAGTGGATATGCTAATTGCTATGACTTTGGTTTATGATTCCTTTTGAAGGTAACACAAGATAGTCTTGGTTGCATACTTATTTGTGACCCTTGTCCAAAAGCGACCCCTATAAAATCATTACTCAAGATGAACATGGTTTGAACATATGAGACTAGGGTCGTTTTTGAACACACACTATCCACAGCTCACTCAACCAATGCATTAAAAAAATACAAGCTAAAATGTCTTGAAATCCTCTTCCAATTACCAATAAGATCCAACAAAAACGATGGTAATCTATCAATACTAACGTTGCCCAAATGCTTATAAGAACCTTATCGTAGGTTATAATTACCATACCCTTTTAACTACTACCTTCATCATCTTGGAACTTTAGAATGTGGACCTGGTCCAGCTCTGCATGTAAATTGAAACTTACCTCGTCTAATTCATAAGGACGATTTGACAGGTTACCAAGAGCCGTTGATCCTACGCAAAGTGTCAGAGCCATGATATAAGTTAGAAACTTAACCCTCAATGTCGCCATTTTCTCACAATTCCTCTTCATCCTTGATGGCGATCCTGCCACTTGCTTGCTAAGTTGCTGTCTGAGTGAGTGAGAGAGGGAGAGGGAGAGAGGCTTCTCCTCCGATACCTTGGAACAGTTTCTTCAAGACCAGCTCTCTGTCTTCAACAATTGTGGGTGAATTCAACAATTGTGGGTGAAGTCACAGTGAAATTGTGAGGATTCATGACATAGATTGCAATTTTCTGTGAGTTAGTTTAGTTGGTGAAGTATATTCCCTGTTGAGATTGCATGAACAGAAGCTCTATCTTCGACAAACGCGAGTGACATGCTAGTGAGGATACTGCGAAGGATGCTCAATTCCATCTATCTTTCCTAGTGTTGTTGGAATGTAGGTAGTTGCCACATGGGATCCAAGTGGGTCTCAGCCAATGTAAGAGTGACATGTGGTGAGCTTATAGGGGGAACTGAGTAATTTTTTGTCAGATCAGAGAGCCTCCCTACAGTGTTGTATGATATGGATGCGCTGGTGGCAATGTGTGAGTATGTTAATTAGTTAGTGGGGCTGAATCCTTGTAAGTTCTGTGCAGATTTGTGATCGGGACGAGAGCGAGGCTTACCTGTTTTTCCGAGCTTTGGAGGCAGCTGAAATCCACAAAACACATTGGTGCCTTAGGATTCGGACTCACGAGAAAATGCTGCCTAAGGTATGCAACCCTGTTGTGGGGACTTCCAACTCCACCTGCATTTGTGGCCGTTGGATCTGATCTGAAGTTCTTCAATTCGTTAGCAATTGCAAACTGTGCACATTGCAAATCGTTATTTCAAGTTTTAGGAGATGTCAGAGTTATAATAAGTCTAAAGTGAAAGATTTTTCTTCTTCTTGTTGAAGTGATCATATAGGATAATATCTTACTTGCACTTGTTGTGGGACTTAGAACGGTGTTTTGAAGCACATAGTCCTATCTCATGGCCATTTTACACACGTGACCAAGGACTGTGAGAAAAAAAGTTATAGGATTTCTTGTGCTCATGGTTGGTGGTCCAAAGACCATGGCCAAGAGAAATCCACATCACTTTTTTCTGAAGCCTTGGAAACCGGACATATTGTAAAGTGGACTTAGATTGGGACATAGTGTTTTTGATGAAATTGAGAAATAAAAATCACCGAAAATAAAAATGTGCTAGATTCTAAAACCAAAGTTAGATGTTTCAGGAGTATAGATTACTAAAAACTTGTAATTACTTTACATGGTCACCTTCACTTTCCACTGAGACGACTAGAAAATTTGTTCCAATAGAAAATCAGTGAGTGCTTCCATGATTCATTGTCATTCAATCCTATTATGGTTGCCATCCCTGAGAGAAAGTGCCTCCAATATTAGGGCCACTTCACAAGAGCCGTGACCTTGTAATGGTGAGGACCCTTGACTCTCATCCAAAGGCCGTACCATGGGTATTGGGAAAGCCATTTTATGTAGTCACAGGCCCTCAATCATAGTGTGAAGTGAGACTGGACCACGTTGCAGGACCAATTCATATTTTGTTGGCGGAAAAAGAGGGGAGGATTTGGTTTAATATAATATGTCTCAAATTTTATCAATTTGAGAGAATTACTTGGTGGTGTTTGTTTGTCTTGGAATTTGTCCTAGAATCTGTTCTAGAATATGCCCTGCAATCTGTCCTGAAATCTATCCTGCTGGGAAAAATATCAAAAAAGAGTCATGGTCTCCTGGAATTTGCGTCAGGCCCACCTCTTGGAGATGGGCCTGACGCAATTTCGGGAGACCATGAAACCTTATCCATAGTCCGCCATGCAGGACTCCATGTAGACTTTTCATCCATGAAGTCTTCTTTGGGCTTGTAGGCCTTCACCTTCGTGTGTGAAGTGAACTTGGACGGTCTCCGCCCTTTCGACCAATGAGAGCTCTTAGATTGCAATGGTCACAGGCCTTCAGTCTTGTGTGTGAATTGGCCCTTACATTTCAGTTAGAGGAGGTAATTACAAACATTTTTCTCATCAATGATGTGTCTTTGAACATCAATTCATCACATATGCCGGAGACTTGTAAGCCAATTGGGTGAATTGTATGTGGCATTGTGCACTCTACACGCCTCAGTACCCTTTGGAATACTATGGCTGGTCACAGTTGTGAATGGCTGCCATCCTCAACCCACACCCCACCCATGCACTCAAGGATGCATGCCAATCCTGTGTAAAATATCCATGCAACAAATTTAAATTTGATCCTCCATAGATTATGATAGGGTTTGCTAGATGCACATCTCCTCATTGCTTCTGCCCATGAACTAAGGTAGAAATACCATAAGCGGTTAACCACCCTCTAGCCGTGCACCAGACCGCCGTCATAATGGTGAAGTGCCATTTCTGGAACGGATCATGGCTCGGCGGCAACTTCAATGCGTGTACACTTAGTGTAGCCAATGGGAGGCAAGTGTAAATGTACTCATGAGGTAACCAATTTAGGCGATGTTATGTACGGAAATGCGGATTACCGTGTTCGGTGTAGGGAGAATCTAGTGAACGAGTAGGGCGTTTGACAACTTTCCACTTTGAAAATTTGTAGCATTTTTTGACGGGGGCAAAAAAATATGAAACAACTTGCATTCTTCATGAATCCTTCTCATCTATCTTGGAAAATTATCTCCTGATTGTCAGACCAGATCTTCAATGCGAATCACCTTCTTTTCACAGGTTACGGTATTTCTACCTTAAGCACATGAACATTGACACGCCCATATTATGTGTGGCTTGCTAATTTGCAGGTCCGCCGCGGTATGAGTGTGTGGGGAGCGGGCAGAAGGATGTATGAGCAGGTTTGTCCTCTGCACCATTCTTGAGGTGCAGCAAGGTGTATGTTGACAAGTTATTTTTGTGTGGTGTACAAGTTTTTGTTGTTGTGATAGTTGACATGGTTTGTGGAATTTCATGTCACTGTGTGGTAGACGGGACGACATGCTGATATAGGGCCACCGGCGGAGTCGTTATACGGCAAGAAGAGAAAGGGGACGTCTTCTACACGGAACGTCACTACGAAGGGGAAGGAAACACACGATGTGAAGAGTTCGGGCGATAGCGATTCAACGGAGGACGAACGCGACAAAATTGGTGTTTGCAGGTCCCGAGAGAAGAAAACGGAGGGTGTCGCGAACACGAACGCGAGAGTTATGGGCGTCAAATCAATGGCCCCAAAACAACGTGTGAGTTGATTTTGCATGAATTTTGTTGTCGCTTACATGATAGGCTTGCAATAGGTGCATCGATATGGGATGCAAAGACAAGGAATCCACGTTAGGCATGTTATTGGGAGCTTGGATTTGGGATAGTTGGTTATTGGGGAAGTAGTTTGGTGTGGATTGTGGTAATATGATGTTTGGTTACTAAGCACTTCCCTTTTGCAGGCTTTTGAATTGGAAGACATTGTGTACGTTGTAGACCAACGGAACAAGTGCACAAAGGTGGCTATCGGACGGATTACAGGAAGACCTGGCATGGAGTATATGCCCAATGTCCTTGTTGCAGAAGGGTGGTACCAAGTGTGCGTGACGGAGGTGTACCACCCCCAGACACCCTTGCAATGGCCCGACAAATCACAATCCATCTTCAAGCTGTCACAGGTGGTCAATATGGATACATTGTGGGGCGAAGACTACATTGTACTTGTACAATAGCTATGAATGCGTGTGGCAATTGACGATGAAGAAAGGCGCATATGAAGTGGTTATGAGATACACTACGCATTTAGGGTGTCGATGAAGGGAGTAGTAGTTTGTGCTCATCACGAGCGCGCAATGAGCATGATCATGGATTAGTAGCAATAAGTGATATAGAGAGGTGAGGTTCGCAATGGCAGACCCGAACACGGAATTTGTTGGGTCGGATACGCGGTCATTGATAGTGTGTAATACGGATTCTCACGTACATAATGTTGTGTAATTTGAATAAACACCATAAACTCCTTTCTAAATTGTGCAATAGTGCTTTCGGTTGTCTTACATGTGATTAATTGTAGACTAGAGTAACTCTTGACCGCTTGAATTGGTCCAATTATTGGTGCATTTATCATCTAATTGGCTTGTCTACCATAAATTTCTTTCTTTCGAAAATGTTAAGGAATTGATTGCCAAACACTTGCACATTGGGAGCACCACAAAAAACAACCATGTGTTGGTTGACAACCAATAGTGATTGGCCACCATATCGGGTTAGCCTCTTCATTTTGTGGAGACTTACAATATGTGGCCTACACATGGCACATATACATGAAATGTTAACATTGCATGTGAGGGCGCATGGCGAACATTAGGGGCTAGGGCTCGGGGAGAACCGGTGGTTAGTTACAGATGAACCGGTTGAATTTGAGAACTAACCGGTTGAAGTTGGAGACTTCAGGAGAATTACCGATCATTTTAGAGGAATTTATGGAAGAATATACCTCAAATGAATAAAGCAAAACCGGAAGATGTCAATATGTAACTGGCTGGATTTAGAATCACTAGGATCTTGACCGAGTATATATGCCCAAAAACTTCCCGGGCACTGTTAGGGGCTAGTGCATGTTACAATGTCTCAAAATTGACAACACAATCGTAGTTTTTGCATGTTGCGGGTTTAATGATGCCCTGCATGCCTGACGCATAGATAAATACATATTTGGACTTATATTTGGATTCATGATATACTAGTATGGATTATAAACAATTGCCATGTGTATCGAACTATTTAGGTGATAATCACAGACTCTTGAAATTTGACCTTAAGTTATCAAAACACTCAGAAACATTAATAAACTTATTGTCATTTGTATGGCCTTCTGAGGCCCAAAACTCATGGGAGTCCATAATTCATAGAAATCAATGGAATTTGAAGTAACTTCCATAGAGGAAATTGTACATCATGCTGATTACTACAATGGCATTATGGCTTGAATGACCATATGCAAAAACTTAAGTCTTGATGAAGCTTATCATCTTTGAATGTTCACCTATGTTTACATGGTTGAGGAAAATTTATATTTGAGATCGGCCCTTACAAATGGCATAACTTGGTTGAGTATGCCATTCTAACATACTTAATAAATAACATCAAAATTGGAACCAAGGCATTTTAGTCATTCAATGAAAAGTTTATTGCATCCTAATGTGATGTGATATTGGTGCTCGGGGAGGTCACCCTACGAAAAGTAGTAAGCCACGTGAGTTAAACTATAGGGTTCATTTTATTCATTGGAGGGAAAATTTAAATAAGACTTGGATCTACCATAGCCTTCAATTAATGCTTGAAACATCATTATATGTAAAATAGGGTATTGGAAAAACCCTCATTTTTCCCAATAGTAGATATAAATTAGTATAAATAAAATCATGGTAGAATTTTTTTTAATATTAGGATGAGTATAATCCCTAGTCCTTCTAATAGACAAATGAAAAATAATACATTTTCAATATAATATAGTGATGAAATCATCACTAAAAGCATATCACGGGCGCAAGAGGGAAAATTTTGCTCAATTGCTATGCTCGTTTGTTTTATGTTGCTTTCTAGCTTGGTTCAAATATGCTCATGTACATTGCATATGTCCACGTCAAACACTTACCCTAAAACCTTTAATGTCCATCTAAGCAAATGCCTAAGTTTTATAAGTACAATAGCGTGCCAAGAATTAGGCTACATTTGGACTTAGAATTACCTATAGGGTGCCGGAAATTAAGACCAAGTAGTTTTTTTTCTACTAAAAGGGTCTCTTAAAATCATAATTACTAGGTAAAGAGCCCCCAAACAAAAACTCAGTTAACACACGTGGTTACAAAATATAAGGGGAAGTGACCTCCCCGAGTATTGGTGTCATCCGTAACGTTGATAGTGAGTTGTGTACAATAGCCTAACGACATACGTTTCACCTTTGCATATATTTTTATTTTTTTTAGGGTACATGCTTCAAACAATGGCAGCTTGGATCTCCTACATGTGGTCGTTTGGATTTCCACTTTCTTTGTCACAGTCCTTGTTGTTGTCGTTGGCCCTACCTTTTGCCACGAGAGCTTCGTATGTGCATGTGGTTGATTTTGGAGAAATGAGGTACTACTTATTGTGCTTTATGATTGTGTTGGAGTTTTCGTGTCTGCAATGGTTGCTTCTTTCCTCAATTGCACATTGTTTTGTCCCCTTCTTTTCTTTTCTTTTCTTTTCTTTTCTTTTTTTGAGACAGAAGGCCAACAGGCCAGCGCCAAAGCACAGAAGGCAGTTAACCACCTGACAAGTTTCTATCAAGTAGAGAGGAGATTTCACAGCCGGGAATCAAACCGCCAACCTCTTCCTTAAGATTTGGGTATCTCTCCACCATCATCCAGTAGTTTAGGGTCGTCTCGGACCTTGTTTGTTTTGTCCCTTTCATGTAACCAATATAGGTTTGTGGCAAGGGTTATGTTTTTAGCCTATTCACCCTCGAGGTTCATTGCATGTTGGGCTTTATTTGCAATGCATGTTTCAAAAGAACATTGTCATGGTGACAATGGACCAAGGGAAGTGTCCCCAAATGTCAAGAGGTGAGGTATACCTTTAGTGACCATTGCATTTTGAGGACCCTACATTTCTTTTTCCTAAAGGTTGAGGTTGAACCTTTGCCGTATTGGAGTATTGATTGTCAATTTTTGGTGATATTTTATCATGGAGGGGGTTGCAATGCGTGTCCCCATCGGGTGTCGTAGCATCATGGGTCCAAGAGTCCAGACCTTGGACATCTGGCCAACTAGCATCACCTGGCTACATTTCTCGGGGCCCTATTTGTCACTTAGCTTTAGCTAGCTAGGCTCACTGAAGCTATGATTCTTAGCTTTAGCTAGTTAACTATTCTGGAACTCTCATTTTCACTCAGCTTCAACTAGCTAAAAAGTTGTTTGACATGCATATTCATTATAAACCAAAGAGAAATCCATTCAAACAAAACCAAACAATATATAATTGGTTGTGTTGCTCTTGGTTGGCTTTGTATTTTCATGTTGTTGCACAAGGACATTGAAAGGCTTAAAATCAGCATGTATAGTCGGCTTCCTCACTTTCGACTAGCATTGGTGATAGATCATCATCTTCATCGTCATTATCATCATCATCATCTTCTTCTTCATTGTCATCTTCTTCATTTTCATTATCATCGGAATCGTCAATGTCATCTGGCAATTCAAGACCAACATTACTATTTGGATTCAATAGCAAACATCTCGGATTCCACAAGTAGATGGTTGGTTTTGAAAAGACTTTACATCATTCTACATTGTGGGAAAATGTGGGTCATTGTACACTTGTAGGAAAGCCGGGTCCTTATGACATTTTTTTCAACACTAATAAGACAGAAATGGTCAAGCATGACATGTGTGGTCCATTGAGGCCATCTAGGCAACCATCAGTCATCTTGGACTTGTCTTAAATTTGGACACGGCCAATCTCTATATTTTATTTTCAAACATTAATAGATTCTTTGTTCCGACAAGTTAATTTTTTGGTTTGTGGTAATTTTGATGGTAAATCATGTCAATAAAAAAATTGGTAAATTTTAGTGGTAATTTCATAAATTTGGCATTTATCATTATCTCATTAAGAATGAGTACATAACATGATGGATAGGCATCCACCTATTAGATCCTAGGTACACAACCACCTACAAGGCGTTGCTAAGGGTGGTGGCAAAGGAATCCAAGCCTTGGACCTCATGGCCCCCACTTGGATGCCTTAGCCACTACGAGTTGAGTTGGCAAAGTCCGTGAATTTTTGTTTGCTTGAAATAGTTGCACAAGAATTAAACTTGCTATCATACCATGATGTGCAATTGATTAAGCATGTTATTTCATGAAGCATCAAAGAAACATCGAGTTGAAAATCTTTAAAACTTGCCAAGATATGGCAAAAAAACTTTTCAGACAATTTTAAGTGATATGTTAGCAGGATGCTCCTTGCATTGGAAACGTCTCACTGAGAGCTTTCCAGTGATCCTATTTTAAGGTCAAACGGCCTCAGAATGATGTGACAAATTGCGAACAAACCTGCGGTGCTTAAACTTGACTTATGGGACCTTTCTCAGCATATTCAGGCAAAACCCCGTCGACAACTTTTGCAACTTCTTGGCCAGACCAGCATGTAACTCGTTGCACTACACATGTATGCTTTCTATATGGAAAGGCCACTTTTACCTTGAAATATAAGAACTTTCGAGTAAGGACTTATGAAGTAAGGATTTACCTTGAAATGTAAGGACTTATCAAGTAAGTATTTACCTTTAAATGTAAGGACTTATCAAGTAAAGATTTGTCTTGAAATATAAGGATTTATCAAGTAAGGATTTGCCTTGGAATGTAAGGATTTATAAGGTAAAGTACCTCTCATCCATCCAACATTAAAATTTGTCCCTAGAGATGTTTGGCGGATTCATCTCAAATGACTTGGACTAGACTAATTTGGGGTCTTTGAACCTAAATCCGGTGTCTAAATAACTAAAAATAGTTGAATATGCATTGTTTAATATTTTAATACTTCTATGTTGGATGAATGAAAGACACACTTGTATGCGGTAATTCCCTCTCTCCCACCTTAGTAATTACTTAAAGAGGTGACCCACATCTAGGACTAGATCTAGGAGATCTCTAGAACTAAACAAAGAGAGGACATTCCTTAATGGACATTCAGTAATAAAAATGGAATCTAGTGAGTAAGCTTGAATGAGTAGCCAAAAATAAAACAATTTAGAAGAGGGGAAATAGATCATTATAAGAAGATCTTTGAACTAAACATAGAGAGAACATTCCTCCATGTGCATTTCAATAATATGCAAGGAATCTATATCTAGAGTAGAGGCGCCCATAATCGATCACTTAAGAGACTTTGCGCCAAATTTGGAGTATTATAAGGCCGTGCATTTTTTCCCGTCTAGGAAGATAAAAATTAGGAAGACTGTGATTTCTTTGGTAGTTTGATTCCTTGAATTGAAATTCATGTGAATTCTTGAAGCCAAAGTTGGCCCAAACATATTACCAATGTCTAGAGTCTACCATAACCGCTCTTTCCTCCTCACTTTAGCACTCAAAACCATGACATGTGTCATGGCACTATTGGTTCCGGCCTAATCAAAATTCAATCCCAACCTTATCAAAATTGCGGTACCCTATAGATTGCCGATGGGGTCATGATTGGGAATAGGCGCCTCTACTATTAATCATATTGTAGCCCTTCTTATATAGGTGACATCACATGCGTTATACAATATAGGGTTCTTCCTGAACGTGAGTGTTAGAAAAATAGAGAACAGAAGGATGGATACTCATGTGATGCTATTATTTTTTTATTAGTAGAGTTTGTTGGGGGGCTTGACATTATTAAGATCCATAACAATGTTCTGTGGACTAACAATATTCCACAAAATATTCCCAAATATTTCCCACATTCAATCTAAATGTGGGAATATTTTGTGGAATACTATCAGTCCCACAAAACATTGTTATGGATCTAAATAATGTTATGGGTAAATGACCAGCTTTTTGATTTCAGGAGTGCATTTGATAGGTGTTGACTAAAAAGAACAAACTCAACTCGTCCCCAAACCCCCTAGTCACCCAGTTGAATGTATAACAAACCATAATAGAATCTAAGGTACATTGAATTGTCCTATTAGTGTGGGCTACCATTTGGACTTACGTGTTCCTATAAATTTTTACCGAGCGTTTGACTTTTACTCAAGCTACATAAATAGCTAGTATGCACATCAACAAACATGATATAACTTACTTGGTAAAAAAGAATAATGTCAGTAAAATGTTATAGCAACATATAACTCCAAATGGTAATTCACACTATGTGAGCCCAAAAGGGTGCCCACATTTAGTCTTAGACCCTTGAAACGTTAGTTGATGCACTTTGAAGTAGCATGTTACTTCACAAAAATATAAAAAGAGTGAAATGTTAGTCTTAGAAGTACCATGTTGTAAGAGGCTAGGATGTGAGTTGTTATTGTGTTTTTACCTTCGGAAGGATTTGAGTGAATGAGGATAGGTAAGGAGAACTTGGATTGAGTAGTTAGTGAGTAGGCTAGTACAAATGGATGGAGACAACCAAAGTGACTCAAGAGGCAAGTGCATTCGAATTGGGATGAATGGAGGATCACATGGAGCGCACAAGTGGACCACCTCATCATGGCCACTTAATGGGGAAGGTCCAAGGAAGAATGCAAGGTGGAGGATAAGCAAATTCTCAAAGTACCAATCAAATCACGAGTTAAGCATCGTGGTTTGAATTAAGTGGTGAGCGACGATTTGGGAAAGTAAGGGGAGAAAGTTATGGCGGCGGAAAGCGAAGGAGGCTAAGTTTGGGTGGAAGCATCCCAAGTTTGGTAAAGTGTGGTAGGTAGAAAGCCAAGGCTAGTTAAATGTTCGAATTAGGATCCTTGTTGATCATTTGAGGGAGGAAGACTTAGAAGATAGGATTGGCGCCTACTAAGTAGGAGGAAATCTCAAGGGCTTATCGTGAGCCTTGAGGGTGCTCACCCCCTCAAGCTTACTATATAATCCCTCATTCTTCCCTCACTCATCCTCTCTTTCCTTTGTGCTCCAAGGCACCCCACGAGTTATAAGTGTGGGTGTGGGAAGCCATATTGGAGCACATGTGTGTGCTTAGTTTTTAGTTTGAGAGCCAAGGCTTGTTAGCCTTGAAGAGGGCTTGACCTCTTGGTAGAATTAGTGTTGACGTGAAGGATTTTAAAGTTAATTCATGATTCCAATTTGTGGTACTTAAAGTTCATGTTTTGAATACACGTGGTTGCAAGTTCCATATTTAAGAGTTGAGCACTTGATGTTGTGATGAGTGCAAAAATATACTTGTGTGGATTAGTTAGTCTTAGTGAAGTTAGGAAATTCTCTCTCCCCCTCTCCTCTCTAGGATTTTAGGATTTTAGGATTAGAGAAGAATTGTGTGATTAGAAAGGGGTTGTTAGTAGAATTAGGAAAATTAGGTAGGAAGATTAGTTAAGGGCTTGAATAATTAGTGAGGTAGTTGGGGATTACAACTACAAAGTTGTGGGTTCATGAAGGAGCTGGGTTTATGAAGGAGCTGGGTTTGTTTAATTAGAAAGTAAAGAGCTGGGTTTATGAAGGACCTGGGTTTGTTTAGTTAGAAGCTAAGGAGCTGGGTTCATGAAGGAGCTGGGTTTATGAAGGAGCTGGGTTTGTTTAGTTAGAAGCTAAGGAGTTGGGTTTATGAAGGAGCTAGGTTTATGTAATTAGAAAGTAAAGAGATGGGTTCATGAAGGAGCTTAGTAGATAGCCTACTTAATTAGCTCATAGACAAGTAGTTAGTTACATTATGCTAGTTAGTGTTATGTGTGGCTTTCACAAGTAAATGTATTTGAGATTGACTATAGAGAATAGTGTTTTTTAACACTTGCATCCTCTCTTTAAAAATAAACCACGTGCACAAATTAATGGAGAATGTGGAGCACTCTCGCGATGGCAAGACAAAGGAAGCAAAGACCAAAGTTAAATCCAAGACCACTTGAAGGGTGAACCTTGCACTATGGACTCATCCAAGTCCAAATCCAATACCGCGGAGGAATGTGAGCCCAAACCCACTACTCGGACTACGGACGCTTAAGGGTGGGGGGTTTGGCCTCACATAATTGGTGCGTCCGCCGGGAGCGAAGCGGAAGGTAGTTACAAGACTTGGAGGCGACTAGGAGACTTGGAGGCAACTAGGAAAAATTGGAGACACAAACTTGAGAGAAGGGAAGGAGCACCCGAAACTCGGTAAGTATTCTCTCTTTGGGTTACATTTGAATTCATTGTATTTCAACTATTCCTTGGAATGAATTGCATTGTCAATTACGCAAATTCATTTTTGAGGAAGGAGCGCGGCAAAGGTACGTCCTCAACCTTTTTGGGGATTTGCTAAGAACTTAAAAGGAACCTATAACCGAGTAGCTCATTAAAACATTAGAGGGTAAATTCACCTTAGGACATTGAACTTTGACACTCACCTCGGGGTGAGTCTCAAAGTTTTGGGAGTTGTCATTTCATGCTCTAGATTAAATTAATATTTCACAAAGTTTATGGTGTTGTTACATTGAGTCACGATTGAGGGGAGTGCTAACTCACAGGGGGATGCGATTGCTCAAGGTATGTTTATTTCTTCAAAGTGAACTCATTAACTAATTAAGGAATGCCTTTTGTACTCGTGATTGTTGTTATCCGTTGTAGAGGGTAATTCCCGAATTGTGGATGGTGTGAGAAGTTGAAGGGTGAAGCCTCGACTTTTAACATAATCTACTCGGAAGGTCACCCCCTCACAATCGGTATTGTGGTGAGTGTTAATTTGCGGGAAGGTGCGGAGGTGATGCTCCGACTTAACCAAAAAATTAACATGAACATGCCTATCCCCTATTGGGATTCTTTCACCTAAGTGGGCTTGCAGGTTCTTTTCCTCACCTCCTAAAAAAATTATAACCACACCAAGACAAGTGAAAATATTAAGAGGGGAATTGCTAGGATTATGTGTGGTCAAGTGAGGGTCGATCGATTCTTATGGAATGCAAGGTAGGACTCGCTCACAAAAACCAAGTTTGATAGTAGGACTAGAGAAATCTACTCGAAAGAGGCGGTCCTCTAAAATCAGTGATAGATTAGAACAAGATAATGTTAGAATAGAGAGTTGTTTGAACGTCGAACCTAGGACTAGGTCAATTCTAGACACCTTAGAAATTGGAGCTCAACTTGAAGAGGAGATCACTCCCTCCAAATTGAGTGGTGAAACTTCTTCGGAAAATTACACACTTAGAGAAGAATTCCCGGTAGAAGTTGATAGGGGATTGTTGAATAGTTCACCGGTCACCATGGCCGAGGGACGGGGGATGGATCCACCACCCATACCCCCAATTCCGCCCATACCTCCTATACCTCCAATAGACCCATTGGTTAGGCCAAGAGGCCTACCAATTGTGGTTCCACAAAATTTAGCGGCGATGGATATGCCATCTCATCTCCCTAAATTTTATGGGACCAAGGATGAGGACCCCTCTCGGCACATGGAACGGTATATCGAACGGTTGGCTAGCTCCCTCATAACCGACCCGGGTTATTGGTTAGTGTGGTTTCCTACCACTCTAGAGGGGGAAGCCTATGAATGGTATCGGGATCATGCCGAGGGACATTTTAGGGGATGGGAACAATTACAAAGGGAGTTTCTTAACGAATTTAGGCCGGAAGTGGGTCAAAGTACCGCATTAAGGGCATTGTCGTCATTGAAGCAAGGAAGGGAGGAAGAAATTTCGGCTTACATTAGGAGGTTTGATTTAGTGTGCACTAGATTTGTGGGTACCATGCTCAACGACGACACGCTAAAGCAATTTTTCATTCAAGGGTTTTTTAAGTCCGGAACTATTAGGGGTGTTCTAGAAAGGAATCCCTTGACCTTGGCGGATGCCAAGCGTGCGGCTAGAGATATTGAAAACTTGGATAAAGATCACGAAAGGCTATGGAGAAGGGAGGATGAATTGATCCCACAATTCATCCCCATACGCCCTAGGGTGGTAGCGGTAGAACCCGCTAAGTATGAGAACCAAATTCCATATGCCATTGTGGACACCGGCCCCCGACCTTTAGCAGTTAGTGAACCGGCACCTCTTTTGGCACTACCGGCCCCTAGAACGGATCCACACTTGGAGGAGGTTGAGAGAAGACTAGGTGCTAGCCAACTAGGATTCCAAGAGGCTATGATAAAACAAATGCAAAGCCTCACGGATCAAATGTCATTAATGATCCGGAGTCAACAACCGGGGCCTCCACCCCCGGTTGAGTCGGGTAGGCATTCTTCCGGATTATGGTGTGTCCAATGTGGCCAACCGGGCCACACGCGTCAATTTTGTAGAAGTGGACAAAACCGTGACCAAAGAGGAAACGGTAACCCACCTCAACAAAATCAACGAGGTCAAGCGCCACCTCACTATGGAAATGGAAGCAATAGAGGACCACAACCTAGAGGGCAAGGTGGCCAAAATTTAGAGAAGAAGGAATTTCATCCCTTTTGTGGAAGGTGGCACGCTCAAGGACAATGTTGGTCCGAAGGTCAAGAGTTTAATTGTAGCAATTGTGGAGGAAGTCATCCCTCGGATACGTGTCGCCAACCGGACAAAATAATTAATGTCCCTTACCCGGTGGCTAATCCACAACAACAAGCAAGGGATAATATGCGAGGTGCTAGGCCACAAGGAGTACCGGCCAATGAACTTAGGCCACCTAACTTATACTATGACCATAGTAATGCTAGGCAAACTTTTCATCCACCGGCGGGCTTGCAAACTACAACCGGTTACATTCCAATACAAAATAGACAAGGAGTTCCACCTAATGGTAGTAACGGGAGACAAGCGCCTCCAACGGATCCGGGACCATCTAACTCCCAAAATGTTAGGTTCATGGATGGAGTGTTGGAGGCCACATGTGATGACATGCTTCCTCTCCCAACGAGAATTGGAGAGGAGCAAAGTCAATGGCCTCCTCACACCAATGCTATTACATATGAGTTAGTGAAGGGTAAGGGTGTGGTTGAAGAAGCACCTGCACTAGCGGTAACTACTAGGGCTAGGAGAGGGGATGCCCCGTTGGAGGTAGGAATAGGAGAGCAAGGAAATTACTCTTCGGATGAAGAGATTAATCTCTCCGAGTTGGATAGGGTAGCTAGAAGAGCTACTAAGGATGTGGAGAGGGAAAATATAATTTTACAAGATAGGGAGAGGACTAATGCGGTACATGACTTGGATAATAGCGATGTGGGTGAATGGGAAGGACCGGGGGTTCCCGTAGACGAATTCGACGTAGTGGGTAATTCTAAGGTGGAAAGATCTACCGGGTACGACTTGTGGGCGGACCTTAGTACACTCAAGGCGGATATTACTTTCGGCCAACTATTGGAAATTTCACCCACGGCAAGGAAAACATTAAAGGAGGGAATGCCGGTACACAAGAGGATGAGGAAGGTGAAAGCTAAAATAGCCGCTAGGATCCAATCACAAGGTGGAAGAGACGTGAAAGCTATAGAAATAGAAGTTGTTATAGTAGATAAGGTGGTTCCTAATGTGCTAGTCGACGGAGGGAGTAGTCTAAATATACTACCGGAGGATACTATGAAAAAATTGGGACTTGGACTCACGGGGCCTTCACCTTTGGTCATAAATATGGCAAATCAAAGTTCGACTACGCCTTTGGGGATGATCAAGGATTGTAGAATGACTACGGGAGGCGAGGAGTACTTGGTCACCTTCCATGTCATTAAAATGCACTCCAACAAGGACACCTTCCCCATTTTGCTAGGTAGGCCTTGGTTGCGGATGGCGAATGCTATGGTCAATTGGGGTGGACCTAAACCATCCATCACTTATGGTCCGGAGGGTAATAGGGTCATAGTGTCCATTGGTTCATTAGAAGGATGGATGAAGAAGGAGATGTATTTGCCATTGGAGAAGGAAATTGATGACTTAAACGAGAATGAGATTGGCAAGGCATTGGTGGGAGTCGTCCATCCCGAAGGTCAAAGGGTTGTTATAGATTCGGGCTCGGGAAGTCTAGGTCCTAATTTTTACAATTATGGGGATAATGGGGATTATGCCCAATGGCTAAGGGAGTACCCCGAGTCCGAGGTTGATGTAATGGTTACATTTCACCAAGTAGGCTTAGGGAGTGAATTTCCTAGTGTTAGTTTAGGAGAGGGCTCATTGTTGGAGCCATGTGAGGTGCTCACCGAGGAAGAGTGGGTTAGCGGTGGGTTAACACCTTGGGTAGATGACGTGGAAGAGGGTGAGGTTAGTTTAATTCATGTAGATGGGACTCAAGAGGAGGATGTGATTATTGAGTCATCGAAATTGGAGGAGCCTTTACATTTCAAGACCACGTCTACGGGGATAGTTGTAGGTCAAGATGTGAAAGATTACCCCAATATGCCTTCCGATTGGTATCGGAACAAAGAGGAACAAGCACATGTGTCGGAAGCGGATTGGCGGTACGTGGATGTGAAATTAAAGAATGGAAAAACCCGACAAATGAAGATGGGTTCCAAATTGGGGGAGAAAGAGGTTAGGGAGTATAGCAATTTGGTGGATGAGTTTAGTGATACTTTTGCATGGTCCTACGATGAGCTTAAGGGAATTCCTAGGGAAATGGTAGAGCACCGGATTCCTTTAATTCCGGGGGCGAGGCCAATTAGACAAAAGGAGAGGAGGATGAATCCTCAATTGCAATTGTTGGTGAAAGCGGAATTGGAAAGGTTATTGAAGGCCGGGTTTATCAAGCCGGTGGAAATCACGGATTGGGTTTCTCCTATGGTCTTAGTAAAGAAAAAAAATGGGAAATTAAGGGTTTGTGTCGACTATAGGAAATTGAATTCGTGCACACAAAAGGATCACTTCCCCTTACCTTTTATCACCTTGTTGCTTGAGGAGGTTGGAGGTCATTCGCGATATACCTTTATGGATGGGTATGCGGGTTATAATCAAATTTCCATAGCCCTCCAAGATATCCATAAAACGGCTTTTACTACACCTTGGGGTACTTTTGTGTGGGTAGTGATGCCATTTGGGTTATGTAATGCCCCGGCTACTTTCCAACGATTAGTAATGTATATCTTCACCGACTTGTTGTTCAAATCCATGACCGTCTTTGTGGACGATTTTAGCACACAAAGTAATGTGGACGATCACCTACATTGTGTTAGGGAGGCATTGGTTAGGTGTAGGAAGATGAGGTTAGCATTGAACCCGGATAAGACATTTTTGGGAGTGAATAAGGGAGTGTTGTTGGGTTATGTTGTTAGTGAGAAAGGTAGAGAACCCGATCCGGATAAGATTGCGGCCATAAGCGACTTGGCAACTCCAACCAATTCCAAGGGGATCTCTAAGTTGTTAGGACATGTGGGATGGTACCGGGAACTTATTCCTAATTTTTCAAAGATAGCGGTGCCCATTACCCATTTGCTCAAAAAGGATGTCAAATTCGAGTGGACAGATGCTTGTCAAAAAGCCTTTGAGGAATTGCGGGATAGGTTGAGCACCTATCCGGTGTTGATACCACCCAATTGGGGTAAACCTTTTCACGTCTATTGTGATGCTAGTAATGTGGCAATAGGGAGTGCGCTTTGTCAAGCAACGGGAGAAAAAGAGAAGGATCAACCTATAGCTTATGCGAGTAAGCAATTGACCCCCGCCGAAAGAAACTACTCTACAACGGAGAGGGAGTGCCTAGCCATGGTGTTTTCCGTTAAAAAGTTTAGGCATTACCTCATGTGCAACCCGGTTGTATTTTTTGTTGACCACATGGCTATCAAGTATCTAGTTAACAAGGCGGAGTTAAGTGGTAGGTTAGCTAGGTGGGTTTTGTTATTAGAAGAATTCGACTACACGGTGGAATATAAACCGGGTCGTATGCATTTACAAGCGGACCACTTGTCTAGATTGTCGGAGGAGATAGGAAAAAATCCGGTAAATGATATGTTAGTAGATGATAGCCTCTTTGTGGTCACTTCTACACCGGAGTGGTATGCGGGCATAGTGGAATTTCTAACAACCCACAAGTTGCCCAAAGAGTGGACAAAAGAAGAGAGAAGGAAGGTGAGGGTAAATAGTAGGCAATTTGTTGTAGTGGGCCATAGGTTGTTTAGAAGGGGGTCCGATGGTATTTTACGACGATGCGTGTCAAAAACGGAGGTTGAAGCGATTTTAATCGCTTGCCACGATAGCGCTTGCGGCGGTCACTTCTCGGGTCAACTCACCGGGCAAAAAATACTTAGAGCGGGCTACTTTTGGCCTACACTATTTAAGGACGCCCATGACTATGTAAGGAAATGCGACGCTTGCCAACGGTATGCCCGAAACGACCTTAGAATGGAGATGCCTTTACATGTATCATTACCCTTAATTCCTTTCGAAAAATGGGGCATCGACTATGTGGGTGAGGTCCATCCCCAATCTTCAAAAGGAATGAAATATATTGTGGTGGCAACCGAGTACCTCACCAAGTGGGCGGAAGCCAAAGCGGTGAAGACCGACACGGCGGAACACGCGGCAATATTTATGTACGAAAACATAATTTCGCGGTTCGGGGTACCGAAGATCCTAGTAAGCGATAGGGGTACTCACTTTTTGAATGACTTGATTCGAGAGATGACAGAGAAATTTAAAATTGATCACCGGAAGACTACTCCCTACCACCCACAAACCAATGGACAAACGGAAAGGGTTAACGGAATTTTGGTGAGTATACTACGCAAGACGGTTATAGACTCGAAGCGGGATTGGGATACGAAACTAACGGCGGCACTTTGGGCATACCGTACAACCTATAAGGTAACTACGCGTGCTACACCATTTTCCTTAGTCTATGGTCTTGAAGCGACACTACCAATCGAATATGAAGTCGAGTCACTTAGGGTGGCCGTGAGTACGAGACTTACCGAAAGTCAATCCTTACGAAATCGACTAACCGATTTGGAAGCACTTGACGAAGGGAGGAGAATGGCGGCTCAACATATTGAGGCAATCCAAAGAAGGAGAAAGATTACTTTCGACAAACGACATAAGAGAAGGGCCCTAACACCGGGAATGATGGTCATGATTCAAGACGCACGAAAGCTTGAATTTCCGGCGAAATTCGATGCGGTATGGTAAGGACCTTACCTTGTCTATGAGGTCTTTCCTAATAATTCAATTCAATTGGAAACGTTGAATGGTGAGCTCTTTCCTACCCGTACATCGGGAAGTAGATGTAAGGAGTACCGAGCTTGACTAGGCAACTTACCCTTGGAGCAAGAGATGTTTGGATTCATCCCCCGATGGTCGCCAATTATGTGAGCCCAAAAGGGTGCCCACATTTAGTCTTAGACCCTTGAAACGTTAGTTGATGCACTTTGAAGTAGCATGTTACTTCACAAAAATATAAAAAGAGTGAAATGTTAGTCTTAGAAGTACCATGTTGTAAGAGGCTAGGATGTGAGTTGTTATTGTGTTTTTACCTTCGGAAGGATTTGAGTGAATGAGGATAGGTAAGGAGAACTTGGATTGAGTAGTTAGTGAGTAGGCTAGTACAAATGGATGGAGACAACCAAAGTGACTCAAGAGGCAAGTGCATTCGAATTGGGATGAATGGAGGATCACATGGAGCGCACAAGTGGACCACCTCATCATGGCCACTTAATGGGGAAGGTCCAAGGAAGAATGCAAGGTGGAGGATAAGCAAATTCTCAAAGCACCAATCAAATCACGAGTTAAGCATCGTGGTTTGAATTAAGTGGTGAGCGACGATTTGGGAAAGTAAGGGGAGAAAGTTATGGCGGCGGAAAGCGAAGGAGGCTAAGTTTGGGTGGAAGCATCCCAAGTTTGGTAAAGTGTGGTAGGTAGAAAGCCAAGGCTAGTTAAATGTTCGAATTAGGATCCTTGTTGATCATTTGAGGGAGGAAGACTTAGAAGATAGGATTGGCGCCTACTAAGTAGGAGGAAATCTCAAGGGCTTATTGTGAGCCTTGAGGGTGCTCACCCCCTCAAGCTTACTATATAATCCCTCATTCTTCCCTCACTCATCCTCTCTTTCCTTTGTGCTCCAAGGCAACCCACGAGTTATAAGTGTGGGTGTGGGAAGCCATATTGGAGCACATGTGTGTGCTTAGTTTTTAGTTTGAGAGCCAAGGCTTGTTAGCCTTGAAGAGGGCTTGACCTCTTGGTAGAATTAGTGTTGACGTGAAGGATTTTAAAGTTAATTCATGATTCCAATTTGTGGTACTTAAAGTTCATGTTTTGAATACACGTGGTTGCAAGTTCCATATTTAAGAGTTGAGCACTTGATGTTGTGATGAGTGCAAAAATATACTTGTGTGGATTAGTTAGTCTTAGTGAAGTTAGGAAATTCTCTCTCCCCCTCTCCTCTCTAGGATTTTAGGATTTTAGGATTAGAGAAGAATTGTGTGATTAGAAAGGGGTTGTTAGTAGAATTAGGAAAATTAGGTAGGAAGATTAGTTAAGGGCTTGAATAATTAGTGAGGTAGTTGGGGATTACAACTACAAAGTTGTGGGTTCATGAAGGAGCTGGGTTTATGAAGGAGCTGGGTTTGTTTAATTAGAAAGTAAAGAGCTGGGTTTATGAAGGACCTGGGTTTGTTTAGTTAGAAGCTAAGGAGCTGGGTTCATGAAGGAGCTGGGTTTATGAAGGAGCTGGGTTTGTTTAGTTAGAAGCTAAGGAGTTGGGTTTATGAAGGAGCTAGGTTTATGAAGGAGCTGGGTTTATTTAGTTAGAAGCTAAGGAGTTGGGTTCATGAAGGAGTTGGGTTTATGAAGGAGCTAGTTAAATCCAAGACCACTTGAAGGGTGAACCTTGCACTATGGACTCATCCAAGTCCAAATCCAATACCGTGGAGGAATGTGAGCCCAAACCCACTACTCGGACTAGGGACGCTTAAGGGTGGGGGGTTTGGCCTCACAGCCCATGAAACAACACCTCTCCTAAATGTATACTTTGTAGCCAAATTCTCATTAAACACCCTTTTGTGCACCCAAGTGGTACCATACAACCTATATTGAGTACCCCCCCCCGCAATAAATTGAGTGCCCCCCCCAACATTAAATTGAGTGATAGAGTCAAATGGCTAATAGTAAGAAATCGTACCATTACCTAAAATGTTCCAAACTTCACTAAACATTGGAGGTGGTATGAAAGGTGTTGTTATGTGTGCATTTATAAATATATAAAAATAAAATAAAAATAAAAATATACCGAGTAGGATTAGATTTATGGTCTACTTTGAATCGTGAGCCATTACAAGGATTGGAATCTACTTGAGGTCATGATGTAAATATTGTATTTCAATTGGTCTTGTTTGAGCTAATTAAATGTCAAATTCTAGTGTTTATAAACATTGGGCAAGCACCGGCAATATTTATTTGGAATTGTCTCTCCAAGTTGCATCTCCCTACCATTTGCAATGCATTGTTTGAAATCACCAATGTATGTTCTAGTGGGATAGGGTTACAAGAACGTGTAATTTAGGTTTTGCTTAGGGTGGATATGCTTGTCGTTGGCTTAGAGTGGAGTTACGCATAAGAAGGTTCTCATTCGGTTCTCATTTGCTTACGACACATGCATGGGAGTTCGGGTGGCCTTGTTTGCTACATTGAAGTGTACGTATGTTCTCTATAAATATTATGTGTAGGGGTGTCGGATCCAAGCATATATGTTATGGTACTACTAAAACATTTCGCCAAAACATGACTTTTGTAGCAAACATGACACACTATTGTAAATTTTTGTCTTTTACACCATTTAAGTAGCCATATGGTCAATGAAATTGACAAGATGTTTATATATATATATATATAGAAGGTGCATTCAAATTAGGGTCCCGTACAAAATACCCCTCCAAATAAGTACCCTCTTAATGCACTAAATATTCTAATGGGTTGTTTACACCATGGACTGTGAAGTCATCCCAAGGCCTTGCAAAATATGTGATTGATTGTTGAACTCGTCCTGGGACCACTTCAGTTTACACCAAGGAAAAAAATGTCAGAGTGACCATGGAGTTCGAGGTCCCCAAAAGACATATTTTAAAGCCTACATTATCCGTTGACATGGTCCAATGGGTTTTGCAGTGGGAGAGGCAAAAGGGGTGCTCTAGTAGAAAAGGCAAGGACCCACGAAAGGGAATGTTGTTATAATAAATTTTTTGGGGGAAGAGAAGATGAAGACAAGAGAAGACAAGAGATGGTGCATGGTCATTCCTCTTGGTCCACATTTGGATCACACCTAGTGAGGGGCCCAAAAACTTTATAAATTAATATTTTAAGGAATCAGACCATGGAAGTTGGACCATGGAAAAAGACCATCCTCCATGGTCCGACTTCATGGTCCATGGTGTAAACCGGCCCTAAGTGCCCACCCCACGTACAGAACTAGAGGGACAGGGATAGCTTTTGTTGCTTGCGGAAGGCTTTGTCGTGCAAAAGCTGTTCCAAAGAGTGAGACGTTTTGTTTTGCCAGGCAAAATTTTGTAAACAACACTATCTTATTGTACATGGCTTATTACTCCCCAAGCCCTCTTATTAGGAGCCCATAAAACCCCGATAGTCTTCTTCCAGCCGTGTCTGCCATTCACATTCAGCTTCCTTTTCGTTCTGAATCCACCTTCAAGTTCCAGCACGAGTCTCTTCCCCAACTCTTCAAGTAGTTTGCGTCACATATACATAGTTTGTCATCAGCAAATATCCATAAAAGATCTCACCTACCTACACTAATTTTTTTCCTATTAGTGTGGGGTACTAATTGAAGTTACACATTGCCTTAACATTCTACTGAGTGTATGATTTTGTATTCAAACTACATAAAGTTAGTATGCACATCAATGAACATGATATAACTTACTTGGTAAAAAAGGATATTGTTAGTAAAAAGTTACAGCAACACATAATTCCAATTGGTAACCCACACTAATCAGACAATTTAGTGTAGTTTCAAACAAGAGGAGACTTGACAACAAACAAGCCATGTGCACCCACCATAGGCCAATAAATCTTGCCAAACTTGACCATACTACACAACAATGCCCAAAAGAAAGGAAGTAACCCTACCTTAAAGCTTGGTAAAACATGATCAAGGTAAGGAAGAACATGCTCTCCATTCACATGTACAAAAACACTGACGTTATGTTTATTTATTTGTCATCATTAGGCCCGCATCTGCAAGTTGAGATAATCTTATTCATTATGGATGATGCCAATTTGTGTTGTCCATAACATTACTCGACACTTAGTGCACGATTAAGGACAACTTGGAATATAACAGCCAGATGCTTAGAAAGTTGTGCAGGGAGACTCAAATTTGGATTGAGCTCCCAACATCCGACTATGAGATTCTGAGCGCCCACACCGCTAATAATGTTATGTTAGACGGGCCTGAACCACCTTGAAGTTTTGTCCCAGTTTTCCGATATTTACCATCCCGGAGCACCCTCACTTTTGAGCCTCAAATTAAACGAGTTGAGAGGATGGCACGTGGAATGCGAAAAGATTGGTCCCCTAATCAACCTGAGAAACATCAAGCACTAGTAGAAAACTATGCCCAAAAAACCGCATCCAAAATCAGCTGTGGTTCTTTTGACTAGCCTGATCTGCACTCGCTAAACAACTACAAATTTTTCTTTTTTCTTTTGCGATTGCAATTTTTAAAATTTTGGGTGTAGAATATACCATTGGAAAGGTCTTGTTACACGCCCCCAAATTTTTAAAATTTAAGTCACAAAACGATTTCGGTTGCGGATTTTTTTTGGCACAATTTTCTACTAGTGAGGGTGGGTCAAGTGCGTCAACACCACATGCTATTTTTACAATTAATCGCACGAGCAGAACCAACCGCTAGTTACAGATGCACCAGTTGAGGTTGAGAAATAACCAGTTGAAGTTCAAGACTTCAGGACAAATACTTATCATTTTAGAGGAATCTATAATTTAAACCTCAAATTAATCAAGAAAACCAGAAAGACCACACACATGTAACTGATTGAAGTTGGAAACACTAGGATTTTGACTGATAATGCTCAAAAATCTCCCGCCACGGATTCAATTTCAGGTTAACTTCAAACCTGAAGACTGATGCAGATTCCCGACAACTATATTGATGTTTTGTGAACAGATGGTGTAAGTTCAGTGCATGGCAGTCAATTTGACTATCATTCAATTTGTGCATGCATGTGGTGCTGCGAATTGTGGAAGTGGTGGGCATGAATTATTGTTGTTGTTATGGCACACTTATTCATGGTTGAATAAAGTCTTGAATTTCCATGCAGTGTATATGTTTGACAAAGTTTTTGCAAGTTTTTGGCATTTGACACGCAAAAACTTGCACAAAAATAAAATGCACGTCAATTGACACGCACAATTTAGATTTTGACATGTAGTGTGACTTGTCAAGAAAAAAATCACATGTCAATTGACATTTTAGAAATTTGAAATGACACATATTACTAGGCATGTGACATTGAACTGCCATTTTAGAAGAAAATGTAGATGTCAATTGACATTCATTTTTGTTTTTGAAAACGTCACGTGACACTTTGGATTTGAAGTTGAACGTCAAATGAAATTTATCAAACACACACACTGTTTCCATGGCATGATCGGTTTACTGTTTTGTTTGGAAATCGGACACAATTTCTGGTGTTACTAACAATGGGAATTATTTCTATCAACCGCTCCAGGCAGATTACTACTGTATGTTTTTGATCAGGAGAATCGAGCGAGTCACCTTTCTGCACTGGAACGAGAAGAACCCCTACACCACAATTCCTGTAGTATAAAGCCTATAGGAAGCACTAAAATATGGTGCTCAGGGTTCGTAGCATCTATGTGATATCATCCATCATGGATAAAGGGGCTCTAGTAAAATCAAGTTCGCTACAAGCATAACATTATTCAGATTCATAACAGTATTATGTGGGACTGACAATATTTTGCAAAATATTCCATCATTCAGACTAAATGTGAGGAATATTCTACATAATATTGTCAGTCCCGCATAACGCTGTTATGGATCTGAATAATGTTATGAAGAATGAGGGCCAATTCTTTTCAATTGAATTCCATCATACTGATTCAGGGTTTTTGATGCTATTTTCAGAGTCAACCCATCTTAAATTAACTATTTACAAGATATATAGAATAGTTCTCTATGTTTTCACCTGCACAATGGATGAGTTTTATATAGAGGTCATGAGACCCTAGCCAAATATGATGTGATGTCTACTACAAGTACATGAAGTGGGAGCTCTAGTGTGCCTTTGGCTTGGCTTTTGTTGTGTCTTGGGAAACTGATTAACCCTTCACTTCCCAAGCCTATGAAAGGGTTGTTTTGAGTGCATTCCACTCATACTGGTTGTGGAATTTTCATGGACAAATTTTGAGGTTAATATTGGATTTATCCATATATAGGATCTTGAAACATAGGAAATGAGCTATATCGAGGGGGGGGGGAATTTGCATGAATAACCCTTCAGATTTTTAGAAATAACATTTGAAGGAAGGGATGCACAAAAAAAATGTTTTATCCCCTCCCCCCCCTCGGGGGGGGGGGTAGTCATTGGTTGGAGTAGCAATATACGTGCGAACAAATGATAGGGTATTTTAAAAACATGGGGGCTAAAAAATATAATTGGACTTAAGAGTAATATAGGGTATCAAAAATGGCATTGGACATTTTTAAAGTACTATAGGGCATGGAATAATAGGTAATCTAGAATTATAAGTAATGCAAGCCATTTTTCTATTAAACCAAAGTAGAAATTTACATAATGATAGCATGTGAAAAAAAGAAGAGAATTGAAAGTAATACCCCCCTATAAAATAATGGTTGTTCGCACCTATATCCTTAAATTTTTAACACACTGCCCCCCCCCCCCGAGTCCCCCCCCCCCAAAAGGACCTTTCACCAATCAAATTCATGTGGAAAATGAGTGGAATGCTTATGTGATCCACTAGATAAGAACAACTCAATAGTTGCACACCTCTACAAATTCTCATGGCAAAATGTGCAAACCACAATAGGCTAGCCCACCTTGCATCTAGAGTGTGTAGATTGTCTCATATTTCTAACCACATACATGCATAACATTCCCTAAGAATCAAAGAGTATTCAAATGTTAAACCAAGTGATTGATGTAAGCACAAAGGGCCTTTTCCCATGAACATAAAAGATTATTTCACTTTTATCATAATAAACATCATTGATGTTCATGCAAAGTTGGCATTGGGGTGAACACCCTCACATGACCACCCAGCATGTCAAAAACTTGCCCACTTCTCATTTTGACATTTTCTTTCTACATCTAAATATCTCCAAATTGCACAACTCATATGTCTATGAGTAAATATGCATGTTGGCTTGATGTTTATAGTTATTTTGATTGTGGATGAATGAGTTAGGTAAGGTTAATTTAGGGAAAAAATCATCCATCAACCCAAAATGGGTTGCTTGGAAAGTTAGGGGTTCAACTGGATGAAGGACAATTGTAAAAACAAGCCCCATGTAGGTTGAGGACCAACTCATTCCAAGTAGGTCCAACGAAACTCATTTGGGATCCCTAATGTCATTTTTGAAGTTAAATCAACTTAAAATAGGCTATGAAATAGTTCACTTTTTTTTTTGCATGCCTACCAATTTGATAAGTGTGCCAAGGAACCATGAAATGCCGATTCTGTAGAGAATTAGTGGGCTTGCAAGTGCTTTGCATATTTAGAGTTTATCATGCTGTATTGTACACGATGAATAATCTCGGTTTGTGTTATGGGACTGGCCTCCTATGAGTGTTGGCAGTTGACACCACAAAAAAATGAACAATTTGAGTGTATTAATGCATATATATATATATATATATATGAAAAGTCGACACTGAACATTATTCATCGACGTGGGCCCTCAAAGTATAACAATGGGATGTTGGGAGTTCAATCCAAATTTGAGTCTCCCTGCGCAGCTTTTCGTGCATCTAACTGTTATATTTTGAGGGCCCACAAAACAAGAGCTGAAAATTGAGTAATGTTATGCACTTAGTTTGAAATTTGAATACTTCTAACATTTACACTTTGGATTTGATTCTTACAACTACCTTACTTTAACCCATTTTAAGCATTTTACCACGCTCATGATAGAAGGATCCAAGCAAGGAAAAGTGAAGAAAAGCGGTTTGAGTGGTGCCAAAATTGAAACCCACTTTTTTCTATTAATAATTTCCTTTTTTAATAATATACTTAAGTAATCCAAGAAACTAAGAATTTGAAGTACTTCAGTAGAAGGATCATGGGTGATCGCCACTTGTTCGTTGTCACTACAAGGTAGATTTTGGGTATCCATTTCTAACACAATAATACATTTGGATGCCTAAAATCTACCTTACAGAGGCAAAGAACCAGTGGCAACAACTCGTGATCCTTCTAGTGCTTCCTCTAAACCCCCTTGTAGAATTGCTGAAAATGTTGGAGTGAAGGAAAGTGACACAAATAACATTCTATATCAAACCCAACAACCATTCTAACCTTGACGCACTACATATGATATTACCCCATACAAATTTGGTATCCTCTACATAATATGATAATGAGCACCATAAGAATTGAAGTGCTTTATAGCATAGAAAATATAGTGTGCATGAAAACATGACAAGAACGTACTTCTTTACAAGAATGTGCACCAAAACTAAAAAAACTAAAAAATTGTATAATTAGGGTGACATAAAAGCGCAAGACATGCTCATGGAGGGCTCTCATTATAGCCAATACAATTCCACGTGGGCTTATAATAGGTGTTTGTTGAGAGTTTGGGTTACAAATACACCGATATGGGGTAGATACCTACATAATTGTTCCATCTAGTTCATATAAATAAAAAGGGTAGTAGTATGAATTAGGAAGAGAGGTAAGTGAATCTTAAGGCCCTTGAGGCTTCTCAAAAGAGGAGCTTATTTCATCAAGATGTATCTTGTGCCCCTTAAAAACTCATATGCTTTCGGGATATTTTCATTTATAAAGCAATATATGTCAACCATGTGTCATACTCACAGGGGAGTAAATTTCCTTGTAGAGATACGAACCACATGCGATAACATGGCATTTTTAAAGGTATATGAAATAATGCACAGATTCATGGAATATTTTACATATTTAATGCACATTAGTGGGATACATTGAATATATACTAAATATGGATTTCAAGTATCTTAGTTTTCTTATAATATTACCTTTTAAACTTTACTCAAATCATTAAATAGGATCATATGTTTTATTGTATTGCATGTTATGGTGGAACATCGATTTACCCCCCCCTTTGGTCATGCTTTAATGACTTTATTGATAAAATAATGAGCATATGTCCCAAGAATGCATATGTTTTTCTAATCACTTATATTTGGTATACATAATTAAGGAGATCGCTTTAGGATTTTCAATTTTTCATATTCATACATGAGATTAATATGTAGTTTATGATTTGAATGTGAGGGTGGAATTTATGTTACAATATCCACCCATGTGAGTGCACAATTTAGGGTTATCAATTGAACAACACCCATACATTGTATAGTTAGGAGGGAAGACGTCAAGTTTAATGTATATTTTGGGAGCTTATGTAATGTTCCTAATATGTAAAAGTATAGTAGGCCCATCATCCAAGTGGGAAATGCAAAATTAGTTTTCTAGCCATGAATAGATGTAAGTATTTTGGACCATGTATTTTGGCTAAGTGTGATTTTTGCATTTCTAAGTATAATACTATGTTTCTTCTGATTTTTTTTCATACAACCGAATCAATTGAAACTTACACAAGTATGTTTTTTTTTAATTCTATTAAAAAATACCCCCCCCCCTCCCCCTTCCCCGGAGGATTTGTATGCATAGTGTCATTTGATCATGAAATTTTTTACACATGTGTTACGCTCATGTAATTGTGCATGATGAGGTTGTACAACTCTCAAATACCAATGCTGACATTGAAGGTGATATACTTGTGCATACCAACAAATGTCATAGGTTTGTAGCACAATTTAGCTTTTCAGATGTTTGTTGCTAGTTATTGTGGCCAACTTTGAATGACTATATGACTTTAAATTGCTAGTGGTGATAGAATTCAATTGATGTGAAGGGCAATAGGTATTTTTATATTACAGTCCACATGCTTTTGATAAGTATTTTTGGAATTCACAAGGTATGATATTTATATTTTTTGGTAAGCTTCATATTTAACATTTTAAGCTAAAAAAGCATTGAAAAATAAACCTCTAAGTTGAAGCAAGCTAAATTTCTAATGTTATAAGTATGTGATATCATAACAAAATATTAAACCAACCTTGTTATATAATTTAAAAATAGGCTAAAGGTCTCCTCGTTTCCACAATTTAAAAGTAGTTGGGTATAATGTTATTTGTAAATTTATTATGTTTTGATATTGGATAAATTAAAATTAAAATAAGCCAATATCAATAGAAATTGGTGGGATTTAATATCTTTAATATTTTGATGTTTTTATTGATTAATTTCCTCAAACAAACTACATAAAGAAAAAATACAAAATTACAAAGAATTTGAACTCTAAAAAAAATGGTATCTTAAAGTTCGTCTAATATTTTATTGGTTGGCATTGAAATATATAATGAGTATACAATTTAACATAAAAGATACATTATTATTATCTCTAAGAATATTTTATTTCAAAATATTACTATGACAATGTGATATAAAATATCAAAATAATTTTTGCAACTTCATAAGATGTATGATTGAATCAAATTTATATATGAATTAAATTTATTCCTATGAACAAAAATGTTACAATAAATGTGTTTAAGTGGTCCAAGTACCTTCAAGTACTTCACAATTATATTGTTAAAATTTATTAATTAAGACCTCCATGACTATTATTTATATATATAATAGTGTGACACAATTCCATGTAGATTGAAAAGTGCGTGATTCTAATGTGATTTGATTTTAAACAACTCAGCTACAGAGTGCAAAATTGATACACATTTTTTGGTCATATAATTATGCAAATTCATTGTCTATTTTTTAAATTAGCAAACCCAACATATAATGAATTTTATTATTGAGTAGATTTTCATTTAATATATAAGTTGCCTACATAGGGGTTTGATCCAAAAAAATTAATACATTTAAGTAAAATTATTGCTTGCATGAAATATAAAATAGCTCATGTGTTTGTGTCATTCTACGAAGAAACTCTTGATGGCACTTCTAAGGCTTACAAGTGAAAATCAAAGTCCATGTTATACTCAATTCATGAAACACTCTATCTTCTTTGTAGCAATCATTTCCATTATTCATGGTGGAGTCAATTATGGATTTGACATGTCTTTGAACCATCTTCACCCACTTGCATCAAGATCTTGTCGACATGAATACAATACAACACCATGACTATCACAACTTGCCAAAAAATGACCAATGCCAACGACATGAATAAATTGACATATTAAGGTGTTGAGAGCCATAATCATCATTGACCATTAAGATAAATTTTAGATATCACCCATGGCCTTATAGAATAACATTTATTCTTAAAATTTATGAACTGAGTTATATTACTGCAACCATTTTCGTAGCGGTTTGTAATGCAAACAAACTTATTTTGATCTTCTTTTTAAAAATTACAACTTATTCTGACACTATCAATCAAAATAATACAATCTAGTGTTCATAGAATAATTTTAAATAAAAATAAAAATTAAATCTGACTTTAATGATTTGGTTTCATTAAATACCATGATCAACAATACTCTGATAAAAAATACTCATCATCAAATGCAAGCTCATAAAAATGATACTCTTGATGTCTTCAAAATATTAGAACAAAATAGAACAAAATTTTGAAGCTTCCTATAATTATTATTAGTAAACTACATGTCATTTGTGTAGGGCTACTCAAGTAACAAGGTGTAAGAAATGACATATAATCATATAATACATCTACATCATATGATACATCTAGGATGATTTGTAAATTTAATATCTATGTGACCTATATGACACTGTGGAAGCTTTTAAGATTTGATTGGGTGTAACATGATATTTGAAGATGCAATAATGTCTTTTGAGATACTTTAAGTCAATGTTTATATGAACATCTAAAATATTGATTTTATGCGGAGTATTGCACATTATGACCTACTACATGTTTTTCATAAATATCATGCAATTTAAATAATATCATACATACATTCTTCTTAAGTTTGATTCTAAACATTAAAAGAAAGAAAGAAAACAACAACATTCATGTGGAACTTTAAGATGAAGCAAGCTAAACATCTTATGTTAAAACGATGTGATTCACTTAGTGACATGTTACACCAACCTTGTTATGTAATGAACAAATAGGCTAAAGGTACTCTAGTTCTAACAATTTAAGGGTTGTTGGGTATCAAATCATGTTTTTTACTATTTTGGATTGCAATGTATTAAAATTAAAAATTAAAATCCACATTAATAGCCATTGGTAGAAATATGTTTTTTTAATAATTGGGTATTTTTATTTGTTGAATGCTTTGAATGACCTACACAAAAGGTTGACATATTTAAATTTATTTGGACTCAAAAGACAATGAAATGTGAAATTTTACCAATCTATTGATTAAAATTATAATCTATAATAAAACTATAACTTAAATCTAGAGACTTATTTTATTACATCTAAGAAAATTATATTTTTATTAACTGGTGTGACAATTTTGATATATAATATCAAAAAAAATTCAACTTAATAAGGCGTATAGTTAAAATTAATATGATATGGGACCATTTTTAGAGATTGGATAATTACCAAGAATTTTTTTAAATTGTCCAACTACCTTTCAACTACCGAACAATTATATTGTTACAATTTTTTGGTCATTTTATAAGACCTCCAAGACTATTATTTATTTATATAATATTGTGATGTAATCCTATGATTATTTAGTGTTATAAACATCTCAATCTAATTGGCACTAGGTAGTTTACAATTATTATAATCGCTCTTAATAATTTGGTTCATTTTAATTAAAATTGGTTGGAATCGGCACTGTTGTAGTTCAATCTTTGTGTGGGAAGTCTTCTAGATCCAATTTGTAATTATTTGGATAGAATTGAATATATTCTTTCAATATATTTAATAAATAGCACATGATAATAATCCATGTCTTTAAATAACCTCTAACAATTATTGTCAAATGAACATGACTTGAACATGAAAACATAAGGTCAGTTTTGGATACACCTATAATCAATATTTTGAATAGCGATAGTCTATTCAAATAGAGTTCAAAAGCTACATCGTAAGATGTGCTGAAATTTTCTTTCAATCACCAATAAGACCTAATAGAAAAATTGTAATACATCAATAATATGCTAATTCATGAGAGAAGAAGAATAAGCGTGAAAATTGTTTCTATTATATAACCTAGATCTTTCTTGGATCTTTTTGGTAATTGAAAGACCATTCCAAAGTGTTCACTGCATCTTAGCATGCACCTAGTTCTTGGACATTACATTAATAAATTGTTTTTTCAAAGTGTTGATTATGGATGTATCCATAAGTGACCTTAAGCTCTCATGTGCCTCGGGGGGGACACTTAGGAAAATTAGTAAACATGGTGCGTTAAAATATAGGGTGTGTTTTATTCATGAGCAATAAAATTTAGAAAATTATTGGATATAACTATGGACTATTTAAATTGAAAATCCATATTATAAATAATATTGGGGTATATTAAGTATTGAAATTTATCAAGGTTTTAGATATAATATAGCATAGGGATTTTGATAGAATGAAAAATAATATTACAGTCCACCCTCTATAAATGTTAGGCCCTGATTGTCCTTGATGTTGAGGTTGTGTAGTTTGTTTCTGAAGTTCTTCCTTCCACTTGTGTGCAACAGACTAAAGTGTTGATTTTGGAAAACAACAATGTTGTTTAGATTCTATTTTCTCAGCAGTAGATTGCAGCCAACTTCGTTCACCCTAAACCTTGGACCCTAAAGTTCTAAATTTGTTGGTCTACTTGTGACTGCAGTGCACAGACTTGTGTTTCTAAACACAAACATTGTTGTAGTTCATGCTAGTAATTCAAGTTCATAGTTCATTGATTCTCATGGTGGTGATGATTGTTTGCATTGTTATTGATTTGTGGTGATGCTTGTTCATGCTAGTTCTCATTGCATGTCAAATGAATTTTGTAATGAACATAGGCAATCCTTAAACACAAAATAGGGTGAGCTAATTTTTTATAATGAACATAGGGTTGAAAAAAAAATCTTATGTGAGTTATAACTATAGTAAGACATCATAATAATACACCATATTAGGGAATTATATAATTAAACGGTGTGTTCAAATCTAACATCTAGACATAATACCTCTACATTAAATACCCCTTTAACGCACGTGTTCACACAAAGTATAGTGAAGTGTCCCCCCCGAGTCATGTGCAAACCATATTCTCTCTCTTTTTTGGGACAAATTGAAAATTCAATTTCGAGAAGGAACCCATAATACAACCAACCCGGGCAAACCAGTGCAACCCGAGTGGAAATGTGCAAACCATATTCACCTTATCTAGACAAGAACATATTGTGGGTCACTTTTGGATAAGGGTCATAATTTAGGTTTAAGATAAGGTGTCGGTTACTCATCTAAAGTGGAGACATGTATTTGAGTGGTGTGGTGTCTCTTTGTGGTTAGGTCTAGATTTAAGAACAAACACCGAAAACTTAGACATGTGTCTAGAATAGACCAAACTACATGCTCAAATTTTGGTTAACAAATCTAGACTCAATAGTCAACATAATGGACGGACATGTAGAATCCTTTAATAAAAAGAAGAAGAAAATCTTCACTTTGTCAATGAATAAGATAACCATATGTGCTTTGAGGATTATTAGGGAGTAGCTATGGGCACGATTTCGATTTGTTGATAATCTTCACACTCTAGTTGCATATTTCATATCCTACAAGAAGTCAGTGTAGGGCTAAAAGTGTACGTTTAAGCCCACTTATCTTAGGGTCATTTCACACGGAATCCCAATCCCTAAGTCCCAAGTCACTTGAGGTCAATCCATGCAATCTCAACCATCAAAAGCATGGAAGTGGGGTCTTATTATCACAATGAGAATTAATGTGGCCCACATTAATTTTTGTCCTAGAAAATTAATATGGGTGATTATTTTATTTTGTGCTACTTTTGTCCTATAACTACTATTTAATATGTTGGTCGAAAGTCTTCATGAAGACTCTGGGGAAACCCCGGGACGTTGCACCCACATTGATTCCACCTTGACTAGAAATTAGTGTGCCCACACTAATTATTTCCACACTAATTTTCCACCCACACTAATAGGACTATTTAGTGTAGTTACCATTCCATCAGCTTGGAATTTAAGAACGTGAGTCCCACCCCACATGTAAGTTACTCTTCACCCCTTCCCAAGTCACAATGAGTATGAGTTACCAAGACCAATCAATCAGAGCCACAGTACCAAATTCAACCCTCAATATTGAGATATGTGGGTGTTATTCGGTTATTTTTCACGTTCTCCAACTTCTATCGAAACTTGTGTTGCATTACTTGTGTTGTGTATTATTGCATGCAGAGTAGTAAATAATATTTGAAGACGTAGTCCAATCTCTTTTAGACATGTGTCTTCATGATGTTTTCTCTTTGATCCTCACCGAGCCACATACCAATCAAATGTAGGAATCCAATTGAGAAGTAACCAAATAACACCTGCATACCTTATGTTGTCACCTCCCACAATAATTCCTTGACCTTATTGAACCCGATGTTCTGCCACTTGGTTGGAGAGAGAGAGAGAGAGAGAGAGAGAGAGAGAGAGAGAGAGAGAGAGAGAGAGAGAGAGAATCTCGGCTCATTTTTGGGATTCATGAAGGTGGGTTGTGTCTTTAACCACTAAACACTCAAGCCTTCACATTTCATTTTCAGGCATTTCCAGCACTTGTGCTGAAAATTTATGTTATGTAGCAAACTAGACTTTGTTGTCTTGAAATCCAACCATACGGATGTGAACTACACTACCATATATTCTTTCTGAGAAACTTTGAAGTCAATCGGACCACATTTGCTATGTTAGCTTCACATATGAACATGCCTTCATCTAGGGGGTAACTAGAGAAAATTCCGATTTTTTTGTTTCATGACCATTTCGGTTATGCCACAATTTTTAAAAAGTTGGCAACTTTGCCATAATATGCTATGTGGATGACAAATGAGCTACTCCTAGAAATTTGGGGTTTTGGAGCAAATTTAGATGAAGTCCATCACCCTCAAAGTTGGAGGGGCCACATGAGGTCATTTTGGGAGAATATCCCTTTTTCATGGAGCAAAGCAACATGTGCACTCATTTTTTTCCCAAATCCATCCAATCAGGTGGTGCACAACCGTCCCCTTGTCCTATAGGAAAACAATCCCACCCAAATTTGGCATAATATGTGAAAGATATTGGCTCCTACATTTGGGCAGCTCATGAGACCACCTCCTAAAACAAGCAATGCCAACTTAACAAAAAATCCTACATGCTTGGAGTATGGGGTTTTTTATATGTTATTTTGGCCCACATGGTAGTGGGCACCACTCTACACCAGTAGATACCTTCCATCCACATAGATTGCCACCTAGTGGGTCGCAAACTCCATTTGAATATTAGGTGACGACCCATTTTGGGTTGCATGAGCATTTAAGACTTAACAAGCCTGAGTGATATCCGATTGAAATAGTGAGGATCCTCCATGATACGGAGTTTCGGTGTGAGCAACTCTCGTCGGTGGAGCTCACTCTTTATTTAGAAATCACAAGGCAAACTTTGGAGATACGCAGTGCAATAACATCTTATTCAGGAGTCCAATTTTTACTAATGAAAGTTCAGTAGGTTGTTCAGACATTATAAATCATGAATGACTTTGCTTGGTCAAATATCACATTCTCATTACACAGTTATAGCACTGCGCAATTCTGAATAGCAACACGCACTCATTGGGATAATTGGTGTAGAGTAAATGTTGTCCATTACAATCATCCGTCACGACTTCGCCATTGAGACTCGTGATGAAAACATGCATAAATAAATCAGTATAGTTGTCACCCAAAGATTTTTGGCTGTGGTTTTTAGATAATGGATAACTAAAACTCTCTGATTCACAACCAAAATGATTTATTTATGCATTTCCTTACCATGAGTTGCAATGGCCAGGTCGCAACGGATGGTTGCAATGGACAAGTTTTCTTATAGTGTATATAGGTGGTTTATACCAATGTTGGGAAGAGACCTGTGACTTTGTAGGGTCAATGAACAGGGATAACTGGCTACTACACTAAATATCGTATTTAATGTCACCATTCTATTTGTCTTGCTCAATACTAATTGTAAACCACCGTGTAGTGTCACATGCACTTAATGTAAGCCTAACATTGTCATGCCTTGTGAGAAAAAAAAATTGGGCATCATAGATTTACAACATTGCAAATATTGTCACTTACTAAGTGATTCATCATCCAAATTTCAATCCTTCATAACAAAATTACATTATAAAAATGTTAGAATGCAAAATACTATATATTAAACTTTGCTCGAATAATTGGCATTTGAATGAACTAAAAGTAAGTTGCGATGACAATAGTTGTAAAACATATTCATAAGAAGTGTCAGTAGAAAAGGTACCATGATGACATAGAGTACTATATGCCACTAAATACAAAATTTAGTGTAATTACAAATCAACCAACTCATTTTCCCAAAAAACTGATTCAAATCAAAACTCCAGGAATCAACCGACCCATACCCTAGAAAATTTCTATTTTGAGTAAAAAGACAAGGAATAAGTAACGCAACTTAATGAATAACCGATTGAAAAAATAAAGAAGTAAGGATGGTGACTTAGTTAGCTCAGATAATCTATGTTCCCTGGAACTTGCTTGTCTCTTGCTCTGACCCCTTGCAATTCCACCCATTGATTAATTACTTTCTCTAAAACAAAGCCATAAAGTTTGCCAAAGAGTGTTTAGAACGTTATAGTCCTATAGTTTCCCGGGGAGTGTCTTTCACCATATTTGAATGATGTTGGTAGTCCTTGAAGCCAAGCTACCCTCTTTAGCCATGTGATTGATTCACACAAATCATTTACAGCCCATTTTAGAAGCTCCAATTTTAACCTATGGATATTACTAGCCTTGTGATTTGCTAAATCTTTCATATGGGCCCACATTTCATGTACTGTAAAAACATCAAGAAGGCGAATGTTTGGAACAAAATGATCAATGCTACTTCGTCCTGAGGTGTATAAGGTAGAAATACCATAACCCGTTAAAATAAGGTGATTCGCATTGAAGATCTGGTCTGACAATCATGAAATAATTTTCCAAGACAGACGAGAAGGATTCATGAAGAATGCAAGTTGTTTCGTATTTTTCTGCCTTGTACAAAAAATTCCACAATTTTTCAAAGTGGAAAGTTTGTCCAACCCACTTCCCGTTCACTAGGTACTCCACATTTTGATACAAAACATCACCTAAACCGGTTAATCATGAGTACATTAGACCTTGCCTCCCATTGGCTACACTGCATTGAAGTTGCTGCCGAGCCATGCTCCATTTAAGACATGGCACTTCACCATTATGGGGTGGTCTAGTGCACCGCTAGTGGGTGGTTAACGGGTTATGGTATTTCTACCTTAGTTGAGTGGAATAATCTACTGCTTCTTGTGGCATAAATGGAAGGGTTGAATCTGGATCCTTACATTATCTAGCCTATGATCTCATCTTTGATCATTCCTGGGGATTTGATACATCACAATCCACTATTTAAACACAACATTATCGTCCTGAATCCTTCACAGATTGTACTAGAGTGCCAACCGAAACACACAACACACCTTTAACCCTTAAAGGTCAAAGGGGGGTGAGAGGGCCTCTCCCATCAGCCTATGTTTACCCCATTTCAGACCTCCATGTAATTCTTTTAGTGCAATCGGCATATATATTTAGATATGGAATTTTGAGATACACATTTTGGGGAAAAAAAATTTGCAATTCCGACATGTTTTGACGCTATCTTATGGTCAAATAGTTTAGGGTCAACGCGGCCCTGAGAGGACCGCTCCGTCGTTTAAGGGTTAACATTCTACCCACATAGTTATATACAACATTTATACATATCCTACACCACAAACACTTCGCAAAGTAACTTTAAAAACACCCTTGCGGAACTGAAGATCGTGAGTGGCTGAGAATTGTTGCTCCGGCAACTATGGCCGGCATACAAATATTACTGCAACTCTACATGCTTGCTTATATTAGGTTTGACAGCAGCAATTTCAGAATTCTTGGGTCTGCCTGAAAATTTAAGGGCAACTACAATAAGCAGTGAGAAATTTGATTGGGGACTCGCATGTTAGCAAGGTCAGTAATATCCCAGACTTCACCCTGTGGGGGCCGCCAGCGTTTAGGGGTTTAAATGTCAAATGGTGTTTTTTAAATAATTTAAACAGGTATCTTTGAAACACAACAACGAGATGGTACGAACTGTGAGGAATACCTGCAAAATGATGCTCATAAAATAGACAATTGTACACAGAAATGGTCAAGGGAGGCAATTTTTAACTAAGTCCCCCATCAAACAAATCACTCTAGCTTGATGCTGTTCTCAGCACCTGCCACATTAGCTGACTTCAAGGCATTGAGGGCTTCAAAGACTGCTTCGCTTCCGTATCTTGAATCTTCTGTTGGTTGCGAAGAAGACCGGCAAACCTCAGAGGTTGTTCTTGAGAATGTCAGCTGTCTCTCCGTTGAGGACTGGCGGGACTGGTAGCAACTCCCACACACTCGGACTGGACTAAAATATCCGAGGTCCTCTAAAACTATATGGTTGTTGCAGCAATCGGCACACGAAATCTGGCCACAATTGCGGCAGTGATGTTTCATCTCCGATGTCTCATTTAACTCCTTCTGGCAAGTTGTGCACTTATCCGGCTGCAAGTCAGGCTCAACAATTAGTCACTTAACAATTACAGGCCTTAGTAATTACTCTTGGAAGAGAGCCTTTCATGTAATTTTTTCAGACATGGGAAATTATGTTTCATGCAGATTCAAACGCAAGGCTATGTGACAGAAAGCATAAGACTTGGGTTGGTTTACCTCAATCTCAAGTGAAGGCGTTTGTTTGAAACCATCATCAGGCAGTGTCCAGGAAATCAGATTTCCAGCAGCATCTCCACTGCAGAGTTGCTTGAGATCATTTCCTAGAGACAGTGCTGTCACTGGCTTTTCATGCCAATTCAGGACTTTATACAAAACCAATTGATATTCTGGAGGTCCACCTGTAATGCATGACTTGTACATTTCATTCAAAGCCCCTGCCCCAAAATTCTGGAACTTCTTCACATCCCAAGATCCAGAAATCCGGTGACTCGCTCTGCGGTCTAATTTTGACTGATTATCAAGCTCCATATGCCATAGCCGGATCACTCCATTTTGATGACCAGTAACATACCTGATCACACGACATGCTTCCAATTGTTACTCAAATAGACAAAAATCTGATTATTGATGATGTGAGCCAACTAAAAATGGCTTTGAATGGGACAAAAACATCGCCTGAACAGTCCTGCCAGGAAGTTGATACAATATTCACTACACTAAACAACTGATTTAGTGTGGCCCACACTATTCATCATCAACCCACATTACTTGTCTTGCAATCACTTGGTGGCAACTAGAGAGGGTGACACATCACTTGGTGCTACATGAGAGGTCACTTAATTAGCATGGCACACACCAATTTGAATGCCACGCTTCATCAGATGTTAGTGCACAAGTTAGTCAGATGCGATTGTGTTCACATACCAGCTAGCTTCCATCCAGTCAGACAAGTGTGGGCTCGTGATTGAGAGAATGGTGTCAGAAGGCGAGTGTGATGTATTTACAGCCGCTAGACAATCCCCATTAATACTCCAGACAGCAAGTGTTGTCCCTGCAGCTGTCACCACTTCCCCTGTCATGTCATTGGCATGAATAGCTGTTGGAGGTTCTGGTAGCTCTGGCAATTGCCGAACATACTCAAGACTACAGAGATCCCAGAAGATAACTGTGCGATCTTTTGATCCGCTCACAACAAGACTGTAGGGCTGAGAAACAGCAAGGCAGGTTACGGCCTGTGTGTGAGCACACAAGGCCCTTTCCAGATGTAAACGCCGCTGGCCACGGAGTCCATCTTTCCGCTGCCTCCATACAGAAACCACCCCATCCTCCCCACCTGCAAGAAGAGGTAATAGTTACCCATGTTAAATCTCTCTGCATTTGTTTTTACAACTAAGAACTGGAGCAAGAAAGATTAGAGAATAGACTTATCCTCCAACTCAGGATGAATATGGTTGTTTTGCCCATAACATCTTCCATAGTCGGTAAGTTCACGGTGCATGCGTGGAGGTAGTGTGGAGGTTTGAATGAAGAACGTTCTATATTGGTTCATTGAAGGTCAAACTCATTTTGGCATGCCAAGAGGTGCTAATCAATGAAGATTGACCTCAATGAACAGAAATAAGTTGATCCTCATTCAAATTCAGACACTACCTCCGAGCATGCACCACAAATGGAAAGCAGTTATTGATATTGTAAGGAAAACAACCAATGGAAATTTTTAGGCAACCAGCTCCCTATAAAGTCCCATTGAGTCAAAGGATAACTGCAATCTAAATCAACATAATGACAGCATGGTGAAAAGAAAGGTGGCCAATTCTGTAGGAAGGGTTCTCCTCGGAAAACTGACTTAAACTACACATGTAATATAAACTTACCAGTGACAAGAATGCGGCCATCACGGCTGAACCCAGCACACAACACAGGGCCATCATCGTGAAGGTTCTCATGCGTAGACAATAACTTTTCCTGCTCATATGAGATGATGCGGAGACTTCGATCCGAAAAGCCCCAACTCAAATACTTGGTATAGGAGGGTGGCTTCAGTATTCGATTAACTCCTGCTGCATATACTTTATCTTGGAAAATTACAATCTGAGACACTTTAGATCCAACCGGCCGCATTTCCTGCAATAGAGAAGGAAACATCAATTCCAAGGATCCTGACAAGATTTACCAACATGAGAACTCCCTCAATAAAAAAGTTAATTTTCTTTTTTAAAAGGGGGAGTGCAGAAAGCAAAATCTCACAGGTAAATTGTAGATACCTGAGGAGCAAGGAGGTGGTAATTGCGGAGGGCAAGGGCTAGGGGCTGTTTCTGAACCCACTTCCGTTTTGGATGAGGCTTAGTGAAGAGAAGTTTTGGTGTCTGTCCAAAGTGATTAATCTGGGCCAGTACTGCAGCCTTCATAGATGGGTCAGGAACACGATCAATGTCCACTGCACCTTCGTATGTCAAGTGGTAAAACACATTCAATGCTTCCACTGCAGGCTGTAACACAAATACATTGATGTTACATACTGCTCATAGCAAAATGCTTGATATGGACCAGAAAGACAATTCCATGAACCATGAAAACAGACCATTCTTTGCATGGCAACCTTGCTCAAATTTGGATTAACTACAATAGTTCGACCCAATGTGCAGGATCAAATATTAAGATAAGACACCCAAACAGCCTGCACAAAAGTCCTCGTAACTCCACCCTTGTCTAAACTGAACGTCAGCAATAAACGAATCAAGGTTGATGAATACAATAATTGCATAGTTCTGAATGGCCCATTATAATTACATTCTCGCTTAATTCCCAGATCCTGATTTTTGGATTTCACTCAAGAATATTCACACTAACCTTTCCACGCTGCTTGAACCCAAAGATAAGGTCAATCCAGTGGTGCAAATTTTCTGACACATATTGTGATTCCAATGCTTCACGATGCTTGCGGACAAATTCACGTGCACTCCCTTTAGCCCAAGGTGGCAGCAGCACATCATTCACCTTCACCAAAGCAAATACATATGTAAAGAGCTGTTGAAACCCCAGAACCCAAGAAAATCCAGTTACTGTACAATGTTTGGTTGTGAAAGAAAAGAGCTCTGCTGCAAAATCAATAATGTTAAGATAAAACTCACCCTTTCTCCTGATTGCTTTATCCCAAAATCGAAAGCAAAACGATTTTCTAGAAACTCAGGCAGGTAGAAGAATTCAGGAATGAGCTCCTTCACATCAGCAGTGTTGCCCTGGCTAGCACTTGTCCAGGTATCCTTTACACTGTTAAAAAGTCGGTCAGCATGGTCAAAAGCACCCCCTTGAAGTTGTTTGTTTTCCTGGCTGAAGGGAGGTAACCGAATGAGATAAAATAACACACTACCAGCACTGGAGTAGTGTGACCCATAGTGGAACCTAGGAATTTCAGGATCTTCCCACGTCTCATACCTGAAGAGAAAAGGAATGTAAACATCAGCACTGGAGTAGTCTGGAAGCATCTTCCTGAGAATATACTTCCCTCTCTACTAAACTTCGGCAATTTCCTGCCTTTATTTATGATCTTGTGTGGTATGTTTGTAACATGCTGCAGCCAAACTCAGTTCAAATTAAACATATGGTGAGCCTAGTTTTATTTAGTCCACACACCTCTTCCTGAACTCTTTCTCTCTTTCGGGATGCAGAGCACCCATAGGCTTGTCAAGGCGGCGAAATGTCTCTGGATTTGACAAGTCAAGTTCCTCACTTGTGTAGTCCTTCAAAATCCATGGGAATACTGGGTATTGTGTGAGATCATTGTATCCACGCCCTGCTAGTGTATTGAGATGCATCAAATACTGAAAGTTGCTGATTTCTCCATTTTGCCATCTGCAAAAGAAGATTGTTAAGACTAAATAACAGTTACAAATATATAGGACTAAGATATGAAGGGAAATACTTCTGTAACACAATAAGTATTAACAAGCAGCTGTCATAATCATACCTTTTACTGAAGGACTTGGCCATCATTTTGAAGAGACGGCCACCTTCAGTGCCTTCCTGTTTTGATGCAGCAGATATTGTTGTATCCAACCTGCAATCCAAGACCATGTACACTTCTTGTCATACAAGATTCCTAAGCACAGGACAACTAAGTGAACTTCAACCAGATGAGCACAATTGGATCTGTAAGCCTTGAATGTGAGAACTTGACATTTACTGCAAAAATGGAAAAACTCACTTGCATGGTATGTTTATCAGTGCTTAAAAAACAGGTTCTGGAGCATATTCTGTTCCTATGATCCCATGAAAGACATACAATATAAGAAAAATATTATGAGAAGCAAAATGATTATTCTGTACACTAATGATGCTTGCAATGGCTTACATGCTATTGCGAGGCAGATTCATGGAAAGTAGGTTCTTGAAAACTTCATCACGCTCCCCTTTATGGAACACCAGCAGGTCATTACAACCATCCATACTGAAGAGTTCAATTGCCACAGGCCGCAACTGGTACCTGCGCTTCAACAGTTCATGTACACTCTCTAGTTTCCACATGCGCCATGCGTGGGGCATGTTTCGTCCTGCTTTCACCTGACACATACAGAAATAGCAAGAAACATGTCAAACATTTCAAAAGCGAAACCCAATTGATGATACTTTCAATCAAGTTTTGTTTGATCACAAATAACAAAAAGCATCTTGATAAACACTTCTCTTGATTGTCATTTTCGATATCTTGGCCACGGATATTAGAGTAAAACTATAACTCAGGATGACTTTTGGTCGGGAGTTGGTTGGTTTGCACATAACTTCCATGTCTGGTAAGTTTTGGTGAATGCTTGGAGGTACTGTGGAGGTTTGAACGAAAATCACTCTATATCGAGTCATTACAGGTCAAACTCGTTTTGGCATGCCAAAAGGTGTTAAAATGAATTTGGCCCTCAAAGAATTGAAATACATTTCTCTTCATTCAAATTTGAACACTACCTCCAAGCATGCACCACAAGTGAAAAGAAACTAATGCTATTGTACGCACAACAACCAATGAGAAATTATAAAGGGATAATTGTAGTTCAATTGAGTTATAGGATAACCAATTGACTGCACAGAACATAAAACTGTTCAACAGAGTTTGGAACAACTTTAATCTCACCTTTTCCTTCCCCCATGCACCCCCACTGTAAGCCCATGCCTGACCCCCCGGCCAAGCATCAGCAGCCGCATCTTGTTTGTTGTTGTGCATGTCAGCTACACCAGCTGTATTAGACCGTACTCCTAGAGCCCGGTCTATCACAGAAAGGTCCCGCTCCTCACCTTTCTCCTTTATACACTTAGCTTCATCAATGATGTAATTTTCAATGACATACAAGCATTTCTCCCCAATAAGGAAAATGCCGTCCCGCTTGTCAAGGCCCACAACTCGTTCACAATTGTATCTGAAGCGAATCCGTTCCCTGGGCTCTAAGTGTGGCCTGATTAAGTACTCTCCATCCTCATGCATCTCGTGCTCTAAGTAGTTTGCTTCCTCGGGTACTGATTCGGGAGCAACAGGGGACACAGACCCTTGTGGAGAACTGGGGCCACGGTCAACATGTTCCTCACCTGCAAGTTTAAGAGAGGCAACACTCATGGCCTTTGATTCTTTCTCTACATCAGCAGGAGGCAGGGACTCGTCATTCAAATCAACCCTTGCAGATAACATGTCTTCCTCATCTTCACCAACTTCAGTTTTGGATTGATCAACTTCCTCCTCGAATGAAGCCAAAAACTCCTTGCTGGCATACCCTAAACGTTTTTGGCTGTCAGAACTGAAGAGGAGGTAAAACTGGTCGTGGTTTGGATTTTCCTTGTCAGGAGATGGGATCACAACATCCTTGGGAACAACCTTCTTTGTTCCTACTTTCTGATTCTCCTCCTGATATCAAAACACAAAAAATAGTCAACTACATAAACCCTACATTTGGTTCTGTGGTGTTCTGTAGAATTGGACTCCATCACAGGTGCTGCTTTCAATAAGCAATTGCAATCTAGTGAAGAGAGGATTCTTGAGTTTTGGCCAAATCTTCTGTAGAATTGGACTCCATCACAGGTACTGATTTCAATGAGCAATTGCAATCTAGTGAAGAGAGGATTCCTGAGTTTTGGCCAAATCTCGTGCTTGCACCCCCGAGAACAGGCATCACCCTCCTCTATTAGGATGAGTTAGTGCCATCTCTTGTTATTCAATGTCTAAAAGAAGGTCCATAATATAAGCTGCACTTATTAGAAATAGAAATCCCCAAAGAGTGCTTACTTTCCAGATACACTCATATACACCCCAAAGCTCACTTAAAAGGTCAAGATTCTCTTAAAACACAAGGTTAATCTAAGGATAGCACTAGTGGTTCAGGAGAATACCAGAAGCTGGGAGCTCCAAAAATTGCCAAGCTTTTTCTTTCTGCGTTCTAACTTCTTCCGCATTCGGTAAGGTCCCTCCGTTGGACATAGCTGCCAGTCAGGCTCTTCTTCAAGTGGCTCACTCACAGTTGGCCAGATGCCCCGTTCATGAACTAGTTGCTGAAGATGATCTGCCCATCCACTTTCTGCATGCAGAACCCAGCCATATTTGTCTTGACGGAGTACTCGAAGTTCAGCTGCCATGGCTTCTCTTACTAACTCAAGCGCAACCCTCCTTTCTAGCATCTGCTCCCAATGACGAGTGTCCATCTTGGAACGTTCCCTAGAACGACGAGACATTTCTCTCCGTCTACGGAATTCCATGGACTTAACGCGAACTATACGCAACCGGGAAGCTCCAGTCATATAGTCCCTCCAAATACCAGCTGCTCGAAGCTCAAGCACTCTTTGCACCATCTCCCAGCTCTCCTCCAGCCAGTTATAAAAATCACGGACTCCTGCAGTGAGAAGGCGGTCAAAGCCTCCATGCATCACATCCAGTAAAACACCTCCCTGCAAACAAAGATTGAAAAGCAAGGCAAGATATAAGTATAGTGAGTATAGTAAACACACTCCCGGGTACACAACAATTTGTACAAACCCCCCAAGTACTGAAATAAGGTGTTAATTGTTCTATGATATTGAATCCATAATTAGCACACCCTATTAAACAGAGGAAAGGTAAATATGTGGCAGAAGTGATAAGATATGCATGCTATATATTTGAGTCTGGATCATTTATATGTGCTTAATCTCCCTATAACTCAATGTACATATTTGTATGCTCCAATTGGTTGATGCATATGACAGATGGAATAATTTTAGATTTGGTCAATTTTGACAATAGCTAAAAATATCAAGAATTAAGTTTAAACCCCTCCATATGACATCTTGAGGCCCAGAATGGGACTCCTAGACCTTTAAGAGTTAAAAGGAGGTAATTCAATGATCAAGGACACATGGGCATACAAGAGAGATGCAAAGAATCACTGGGCAGCTCCTAGATAATATATGCTCTTAAAAACAAGCCAGCGGTAGAACTGCAAATAGACATAAACTTCAAGAATTTCAGTATGTGAATTTCTACCTGGATACCACGTGTGACCAGCACATCTTCCAAGGCAGGACTGCGATGAGTTAAAAGTGCCTTCCAAACTTCAACGACTAATGACCTCATACTTTGTTCAGTATCCCAAGCCATTGGGAACAGATTTATACATAGCGCACACACCAAGTCCAAGTCTGTGTTGATACTACAGAAAATTATTTTGCGGTTTGCGAGAAGCAATTGCAACACAGTAGCCTTGTCAGGAATTGCTTGGCACCCAACTCCAGTGTCGCCTGACACACTTTCTGGATTTTTGAATGGAACTTCTTCAACAATTTCAGAGCTCGAATCAGATCTCTTCATCTTTTCAGCACCAGGTGTTGAGGGCTCTTCCTCTGCAAGGATGTTGATCGGTGGTGGCAAGAAACAAAACATAATCATACGGTTCATGTTTTTCAGGAGCGCTTGAACATAAGCTTCTGCTTGCTTGCCCCCAGTCCTATTGAATAGCATGCTCTTCGCTGCAGGAGTTGCATCCTCAACACGTCCATCAATGTTAGCTAATTGGAGCATTGAAATGAGATATTCAAGGACCTTGAGAGGGCCCCCAGGTTCTGCAAATGCACCCATGAATACTCGGTCGACCAAAAGCCAACTCAGTGTATCAAGATTGGGTGCCCACCTACAGAGATCATCACACATAATTAGGGAACTACTGAGATTATTGTCTATGTCCAGATACCAAGAGCCACAAGCATGCACTAAATCAAATACGGGAAATATTATATCTGAACTCAGATCACCCACAAAATCCTATATTACGTGGTGTATCTTCCTAGCCAATAGAGATATCCTTTAACTCAATGGGACTTTTTGTCAGGAGTCGGTCCCCTATAATTTTCCATTGGTTGTTTTGCACACCATACCAATAATTTCTTCCCACTTTGTGGTTCATGCTCAGAGGTAGGCTTTGAATTTGAATGCAGAGCAACCTATTTGATTCATTGAGGGCCACATTTATTTTAGCACCTCTTGGCATGCTAAAATGAGTTTGACCCTCGATGAACCAATACAGTACCAAATCTTTGTTCAAACCTCCACACTACCTCCAAGCATGCCCTGAACTTACCGACCATGGAAAATGCTTTATGAAAACCAACCAACAACCAATCCAAACCTATGTTGAGTTAGAGTTTAAGGATAACTCTAATATAAATGAAATATATAACTTTAGAACTTGCATTATTCACAAAGCAGGCAACCAAATCATGCAGCCAGGACAGTTGTGCGTACCTATTTTTATCTAACTTCTTATGGTTCTCTTCTGAATCTCGCATCAGCCTTCTTTCCAAATCATTGATGATCCGTCGTAAAATGAGGCCTTGGAAGATGAGTGCTGCATCCACACTAACATACATAGGTACAGCTTCAAGAATACCTTCTACTACAGTTGTTGACTTTGCCTGCTCTAGCAAGGTCTCTGATAAAACCTCTGCAATCAAGTCCAATATAGCAGATGCAGCAGCAGCACATGGACCACCCCCAGCTCCCACAGTCTCAAGCTGCAACAACAGGCGTGGAGTAATTGCTGGGTATAAGGCCTCGCTAGGAGTAACACTTGTCGAAGAGGGAGGTCCAAAGTCACTAAAATTAAAATCAAGGTCACTATGATTACCAGACAAGGTAGAGAGTGCTGAAAATGAAAGGTGTCTTGTTCGATCCTTTGAGGATCTAGGAGGAGTTGGAGGTGCTGAAAGTGTAGTAGTGTGTTGTCTAGTCTCGGATAAATCTAAAGGTAAAGGTTCAGTTAGCCATGACGCAATTGGTGAGCTTAATGGAGGTGGCTTTGGCGTGAGCATTGCAATGCTTGACAAGTCAGATGTTGTAGGTGACGAGGGCATCTCAATAGTCAGACCTGCAATCCCTGCAAAAGCTTCCACTGCTGGTTATCAAAATATGAAGGAGAGGGCCTTGTCTATATTCACATGCACAAAGGCCATTAATTGAGATCAGGAGAGAAACTTCATGTCTGGCATTATGGTGGGAATCTAACTTCTTATGAATCTAATTCAGAAATAGTTTTTCTTGCACTCAGTAACAGTGGAGGATCAAGATGGTCAACGGTTGATGAAACATATTGTCCCACAAGAAAGAATGAGAACCCTTGGAAGATATCGGACCCTCTGATATATTTATTAGAGCTACATTTTTCATTAAAACGACACCAGGCTCTTCAGAAACACAGGAGACAATACCTGGAGCACTAGAGGAGGAAAGCTTCACTACTGTTGCATCCACCAATACATCTGAGTTGTCAGTTGAGACTTTTGGTGATACATTTGTAGTGATCTCCCCTGAGGATGTCTCAATTCTCAATCCAGAGACATCAAGTTTTCCACTTGTCACCCATCCCACCTCCTGAACAACAGATTGCTCCGTACTGATTGATTCTCCTTCTCCCTGTTCCCCTTGTGCTTCTGTCATAGCTCCTTGCACTCCTTGAACTGCAGCTGCAGATCTGGAGACAACAAGGCAAAATGGCCAAAAAATGGGAAGTCAAGCACATAAGATTTGTTCAATTATGTCATTCTAAACCCTCCCAAGAAAGACACAGCAACTCCAAACATGACAGTTCAGTGTTGAATCATGTTAATGAGCCAGTACCAACATCTAAGATCAGGTAAGAACAACTCAATAAACAGCAAATCTCCTGATTGCTTTCTGTTACTTGAATTAAAAACAACAGTGCTTCTGATTCCCATCAAGTAGATTCCCATTTGGGGTTTGTGATATTGTTACACTTGAGATTACTAAAGATGAGAACTTGAAGATTATAATACCAGCTTGAGAAGGTTGAAGTACATACCGCACACAGGCAAAGTAAAGATCCACACAAGACTCAAGAAAGTCTGGGCGACGGCATGCCATTGCAAATGGTTTGCACATTTTTGCAACATCCATCATGAAACGCAGAAGTGATGCCACCATAGCTGGTGCAGCTGCCTCACCTCCTAAAAGACGAGCTGCATAAGTCTTGTGCAAAAGAGCCTCACCCTGCAATTAGAGAGTCAGGCAAGACATCTTAACCAGTTGATTATAATTTTCTACCATGACACATATAATTCCATTTCCACACATATAATATGTCTCCACACAAACTATGAAGATGAGTACACAATGACACCAAACACAACATGTTTTGTCCACCCACATAAGATCCAAAATGCGAAATGCCACACAAAGAATGAGTCAAACCTGAAGTGTTTCACCCTCATCCAGGATAGAGGCTAAAGCAACATCAAATCCCCCAAAATCCCCCGACTGCTGAGCAACTTCAAACTGTACTATCATACGGTCAAAAGCTGCCTTTGACATGGAAATCACGGCCTCCAGCAATTCTATAAAAAACAGTAATGCTTTGCTCCCATCTGCAGGCATCAAAGCATGGAAGTCCAGTAACCGGACCTGATAAAGCAATCCACTTGTTAGATACTGCATGTTCTTCTGATGAACCTAAACATAATGGAACAGCTCTTTTATCTTTTAAACTCAAATAGGAACTGCATGTCGTGTTCCAGAATCTATGCAGGGAAACATACAGGACCATAGTATAAGTGAATCAACATGCTCTTATGCTAGAAGGAATTTTAGATGAGATTCATTGAGGTACCTCAGGCTGCCTTGGGTATACAGGTTTCCCAAAAACAAGAGAAAAGAGCACATAGTAGACTTCTGGGCAGTCATAAAAGCTTGGAAGAACACGAGCTAAAGCTTGAAATCCACCCGAGCTTTTGAAACGGGCTGCAAAAGTAGGAGATGGCAGAAGGCAAGCTCCCAATAATGTCATGACCCAACGCATGCTAGTGGGATGGACAGCCTCATCCAGAAGAAAAGTAATCAATTTTGAAGACACAATTTTGTGCCATGTGTCTAATACGTCATCTGCTGTGATTGTCATTTGTAGATCAATAAGCATCTCCAAAAGCATGTTCCTCACAATCACCTATCCACCACAAAAAGAAATCAATGAGTCACTCAGATCATCTTATACTGATTAGATACCTCAAGGAATTAGATCATGTACAAGGATTGCTGTCCATCATTTTGCACTCAGATTTTCTTTTCTGTTGAGAGCTGAAATAATCACATATATATGGTATATACGTGAAGATTAACACTCAGTAGTACCACATGAGCACTCGGAGAGAATGATTCAAACTACGAAAGGCAGCTACAGTGGGACACTCTTGCAAAAAGAGAATCAGGGACCTAACAAGTATGGAAAACTCACCTGTGTACCCATTGTCTCGCGAGTAATATCAGAAACACCTTTCGTCACATGTGGTGGATCAAAGGTCATAACAACAAAGTCTGCTACATACTTCAGCTCTGATGTCAAGAACCCGTCTTCCAAGATAATTCCCAACAGCACAACAAGTTTCTCCAGGACAGGGATCTCAACATCACCCCTTTGCAAAGTAACCAATAAGTGCTGGACAAGATTCAGCTTTCGCAAGACAGTTAAATTATGAAGGCGATACCGATGCATAGAAACAAGCCTTTCAATGAAGCCAAGAAGGCCTAATTGAACACCAATGGGTGCAGTCACCCACAATGTCCAATCTAAGAGAACATGTTCCATCATTTCTGGGTTAGCAAGAACAATGCAGTCAATATCTTCAACGGATAGATCAAAGCCTTCAACTTCAGATATCCCTCCACCAATTGAGCCTTCAATTCCAAAGCTGTCTGGGTAATCAAAGGTTGACCCATAATTCGATGCCTGGTCATCTGGTACACGTGATGAAAAACCGAAAAGGTTCAGAGCTGTATCAATACCCGTATTCATTGTTAAATGCCTACTCTGGGTAGCAGGTTCACCTGCAGAGACTGTTTTCCGAAGAGGCTTTTGAACAAATAAAGCTTCACAGGAAGCAATCTGGAATAACAGGTCAAGGTCATGCATATTGAATAAAGCCATCCTTCGATGAAGAAACAACGCTAATAAATGGTAGCCCCGGCAAGCTTGCATATCACGTGCATTTCGGGGATTTGACTGCAGCATAGACACCAAAACAGACAGGGCCAAGTGTAGCATTTCATGTGTATCTGCTGCTTCTATCATAGCCAGAACAACTGCCACACCACCCACTTTGCGCATGCTGTCTGCAATATTGCATGGCATACAAATGTGGACATCCCCATAAATCCGAGCAAGTCTTGGTAAACCTGAGATCCAGAAAACCACATTAACTCAAGGCCGCAGACACAAATTGCATTCATATCAAAGCTTTTGAGCAAGCACATCTAATGAGAAGGCAACTTGTAAGTAAAATTACCTCCAAGAACGGATGCTGCAGCTGACATGGGATCCACTAAGTTAACCATTGAGAGGACACCTGCTGGTACCAGACTCTCTGGATGGGAGCCATCAAATGCAAATATGAGATGCCGACCACAAAGTTGTGCCCAAAACCGAGCAAGTTTCTCAAGGTCCCAGATGACCCCACTTCCTTCAGATAGAGCTACTCCTGCATTTAGAGTTACTCCTTCAGCCTTTAGTGTTGCTAAAAGCTCTGTGTCCAAGCTTTCTAATACCATTAAATTACCTCCACCACAGGCCTCATAGGGTATAAACCGCAACATATCAGTATCTTGGAAAAGGCCACGATATCCTCGCCCAAGTACATACATGAAAAAGATTGCCGGAGCAGGGATAATCTCTTCAAACAAGTAGCATGATCCCAGCTGCCATGTTACTGGACAGACCTCTGAAAATACAGAGGGAGTGCCTATGGTAACCTGCACAAATGAACATGGTCAATAAAATTACTAATATGTTTGTGCGCAGGGTGGTGCAGTTTATTGGAATTGTGAGTTGAGTATTGACCAAAAAAAGGAAAATTTATAGGGCGCTAATGAATAAACTATATGCTAGATGTTTACCAAAATGCACAACCAGCACAATCTAGTCACAAATCTAGGGCAATCAAGAATCTCTTAATCGTTGTGGGTGAAGAATTCAAGAGATTCCAGCTTATCCCAGGTTTTCTGAACTGCATAAGGAGGCTACCTTCTGCAGGTAACAGGGCACATACCTTGAATTGCAGGCGATTCTAAGTACTACTTATCATTCACCACTTCTTCTAGACCTTCATGTTTTCTGTTAAGTATTCAATGTCTGAGTACACTTAAAAATAGAAGCATCCAATATTTCATGAATAGAAATTTTTATGAGTGCCATTACCTGTAATGACTTTCCAATAGGCGAGGCTGAATAACCAAGCTTCCCTGTGTGCCGAAGGCTTCCATTCAGATAGAGATATGCAACGCTTGACTGGAATAGCCCTGCTAGTGCATTTGGTTTATTGTGCACAATAGTGATATGGTACCAAACTCCCTCCTCAAGCCGCACACTTTTGAAACATAAATAGGATGTTGGACTTGTTGCCAATGTTAGCATTCCAGAGTCACTCAGGAAGAGCTCTGCACAGACTGAACTCCGCTCCTCTGCTGTTCCAACTGTGAAAATCCGTAAAGCAGCACCTAAAGCACCTGACCGTGTTCGAGGAGTCTCCCTTGATACATCAGGCGCTGTCGAGTTGGATCCAGTTTGTGAATTAAGATTTTCAAACCGAGCCCAACAAACAAAAGAATAGCCAGCTGCTGGGGGCCACGTGCGGTCTCCCAAGGGAGTCCTCAAACAAGCATGCCCCATACGAGACAACCGGAACTCAATGAAGGGACAAAAAGATAATCCTGCAGTAGAAAATGGCGCAGATTGACTCATCCTCTCCACCATCTCTAATAAACGACGGCCCATCTGCCCTCCGGAGACATCTCGATTCAACCAAATGATCCTTCCAAGTGTTCGCATTTCAGAAGATGACAGCCTGTTCCAATAAAGATCAGAATAAAGTCCACAAAGCATTGAATACTCATCAGCAGGAGAAGATTTTAAAAGCAGTTTGGATGCTGATAATAGATACTTCATGGGTCCAATGTGAACATGAACTTTTGTACTGCTTGATAAGACTGCACAGTGCCGCAGAGAGAGTCACTGTAGTCTAAATTTATACTCAATACCCTGTTACAAATATGCAAGACTCCTTCATTGTTGCAGAAGTATATAAGCAGATTCAGTACAGTTCATAAAACGCCACATGAATGCTAGAAATAGTCATGGTGGCACAAAGTAATGGCCTCAAACCACTATGATTGAGATTGGGATATTTACCTGAAGGCTCCCAGAACTTCCACAATTTGTAAGGCATACGAAAGGAGTGTGGAAGGTGTCTGTAACATTGACTTCACTGACTCCAGTAGGACTCCCACACATCCTGCTCTCATCAAGCACAACAAGATAGCTGAGTTGTTGATCAGCTGCTTTTTATTACTACTAATTAATTAGTGTCATTGTTTGATTACTGCTGGGGGCCATGTGCAGTCTTCCATGGGAGTCCTCAAACAAGCATGCCTCAGCTAGTTTCATCCCTTCATGATTACAAGCTGGCTGAGTTGTTTCAAGACCAAACAGATCTCATCTTGCAGCTTCTGAGGCACTTTCTAATCTACACTATTTTCAGAAGTTGGGAAGGCTATACAAATGCAGAGAAATCTACAAAAGTGCAGAGTCATCTCTATATAGAACTCCTGCAAAACTGAGGGTTTGAAGGCAATCCAACTATGACCTAATTTTTAAAGAAAGAAAAACATGTCCTTGATCAAGATACTTGGAGCATGATATAAACTGGACATATATTTACATGTGCAAGTAGGTTTCAATGATGTGGAAAACATCTTGCCTATGATAAAAATGAGAGATCAGTTTTTCCGAATAAAGTGGACTTACCAGCACAAGTGAGAGCATTTTGATTACGAGGACTAACATGCACAAGTCTCTCAATTTGGATAAGAATTCGCAGTTGTAGTTTTAGGGTAAACTGTAGTAAGAAATACAAAAGGACTTCAATTGCACCCGCATTATATACATCTTCCTTCAGTGCTCCTTGCAAAGCCTGACTTGGGTCCACAAGAATCTCACTCTCTGCTCCTGGAATCTTAAAGCTCTTAGATCCATCTCCTTGTATCAAAGCTGGGAGCCCATACGCACTTTGAGAGGGAGACTGGACTCGTTCTAAGGCAACATCAAACAAGAGCTCTGCCAGTTTCTGCTCATATTCTGCAGACACAAGTCGAGATTTTTGCAATAACCTCTTAAAAGCTTGAGACGAAATGCAATCATGCAGCTTGTTCCGGTTACAAGGATTTTCAGCACAGCCTACTGTAACAACATGTAGAAGAGCATCAAGAATCTCCATTTGTTGTTTGAGGCTTGAACTAGGTGGAGTTTCATCGCCAAAAAGTTCCACTTGAACGCTTTCACCCTGTGCTAAAACACCCTCCAGAACAGAAAGAAGAAGGCCAAACCCATTGCCATCACCAAAGACAATTCGAGTGGTGTGGTTGGCAACAAGAATCCGCCATATTGCCCATAATATGTCTTCCTTTGCTTCTATATCTAGAGGAATCGATATTCCATTGCGACTGGTGACCGATCCCTTCTGTGCTATTTTCACAAGAGACTTGAGTTCATCTGCGTGCACCTGAACGTGGGCAAGACAATCAGACAAGACTAATTAGACTCAGGAACTTGCATCATTGAGAATCACAATATAAAGAAACTTGTATCTAGGTGATTAGAGTGAGATTTTTAAACACCATTTACCCATTAATCCTAAAACACATAAGCTATAAAAGGTGGAATCTTACTTTATATACAGTAGGATATCACTGACAAACTTAGAGAAAAGACCTCACAGGTCACTTCTTTCCAACTTCATGCTGATACAAGACATCAATCAGAAGGCGCACTCTAATCAGCTCATAAGTTGGATGAAATTGGTAACATGAAGTTGTTGATCCAAGGTTGTTGATGAGCTGGGACACAGTAACTCAGAGGTCCTTTGGGGTTCAGAGTTCAACAGCTCCATTTATCCTTTTGATAGGTTACTATTACAATTATTTTTTATTAGATTGAATCAACATAATCAGAGGGACAATGCAGAAGAAGTAATAACTATTTACAATCTTACTGTACCTTTTGTCTGTTGGTATTTCCGTTCATATATAGTATGTGCGGTATGGCTTGCTCAAGAAGCACATGAAGTTTTTGGAGAAGTACAGATGTTAATTTTTCCCTGGTTTTCAGTATGTGCAGTTGAGTTTTCGCTAAACAGAATGTATAGCTCCAGAAAAGATACAGAATAGAGAGTCAGAAGGAGAGAAAGATGTCTGACCTGATTCACATCCTCACATATAAGACATGACAGAACACGAAGGGCACCTGTCCGTTGACAAGCCAGGGCTAAGAGGGGAAGAATATGACCAACCCCATTTGCCTTGCGAAACACAGCTTGATTCCCTTCACTTTTCTTCAAAAGTGAAAGGAGGCAGTCCCATGCTAACCCAACCGTAACCAAGTCTTCAAATATATGAAGCTCCTGAGGGGTTGCTTTGACTGGAAAATCAGGATCAGATGCAGAGGGGGAATCCCCTGGAACCTTGCATCCCCTCACATCATCAAGGAGTAGATCCAAAACCCCCACCTCCCTCAAGACCTTCTTATAATTCCTGTCAAAGGATAGCAATTTTTCGAAGAAGGCTAGCACTGTTTTTCGAAAAGGTGATGGATAAGGTTGTTGCAGCAGATAGCAAAGGGATAGAAGCTCTTGCTCAGGCACACAATTCACCACAGTGACTGCATACTCTAATACCTTTAATAGTCGTTCTTGGAGCATCAAAGGATATCTGCCCATATTTTGCAGGAATTGAGGCATAGTGCGAAGCTCCTGCACAAGGACATAATTATCTGGGTGGCTGGCAAAAAGTCTGAGCAGTCGGTCTAATATTTCAAGCTGTAACATGAGGTTCCCTGTCTTGAGAAAGATATCCTGCAAGGTTTGGACTATCTCAATATCTCCTATTTTACCCTCCAAGTCTGGTTCCCTTGTGTCAAAATTGGCTGTTGACCCAATACCTTCAAATAAAGCCCGCACCGGCTTGCCAGGAGCCAAGCGTCCAGATCGCCCTCCAATGCCTGACAGTGAGCGATGTGGTGCTCGGGTCCCTGTTTGTGCAAAATCAACCATAATGTCCAAGATGCGCATTACCAAAGGAGGGAGGTTCTCACTGGACTCATCTAAACCTTCATCCTTTTGGTTAACCACAGAAACTTCTCCACCATCTGGAGTTACTGATTTCAGTTGGTTGAGGCCTGGTAGTGCCTGGGCACCTTCCATGGCTGATGGTGCACTAGAAAGCTGCAAGGCTAGTTGCACTAAGTACGTATAACCCCGTCCTCTCCGGAAACTGTCTTTCAGTCTGACCCCATGAGATTCTGCAACCAGAAGGAAATCACATATAAACACAGGAGAGGAACTCAAGAACTCAAATGATCAACTTCATAATCAAGGTGCAACTTCACAAAACACCTTTATAACTTGCCTCCTATAAATATATTCAATACTCAATAATTATAAGCCTGTTTTCACATGCCAACAAATAGATTCATCTGGCATATGCAATTGTTGGAACTTAGGATACCTGGACGGGAGGACAGTTGAATACAGTTCAGAATCAGCGAAATGACGCCAACAGTGTAGCTTGCATCACCCCCAGTCTCACTCAAAAAGTTGATGACTGGAGACAAAAGGACCTCAATCTGCATTAACAGTCCTCAAATTAAACACTCCTGTATACAAAAGCAAAAACCTTCAGCTCACCATGGAGTAAATAACTCGGGGTCCTAAATCTCTATGACCACACTCCAGAAAACCCATATCAGTAATGGTTAAAACATGGGTACATAAAGCACAAAGGTGGGATATAGATCAACACCTACCAACTCATGAGTTTGTATGTACTGGGCAGTGCTCCCATTATCACTCATTAGCAGAGCCCCCAGTATCTGAAGGGAAACACAACCCAAAAACAAGGAGTTAGATTACAGAAGACACAAAACAAAGCACCCTGTCAAAGGTGTACAAAAGATGATGGTGATGACAAGCATGGACTCAGAGGAAACAAGAGAAGCATAACGAAAGAGCAAAGGAACAGAAGGTATATGCAGGAGATACAGTAGACTTATACAGAAAATAGAAGATTAAAATACCTGCATGACATGGCGGTGGAGCTGCGCCAAGTGAAGAGGAGATTTGCTCTCTGTTTCCTCCACCGGAGATTTCTCCCTTTTTGTAGGAATTCCCATGGCAACCATATGGAATAGAAGCTGTAGAGAATCATCTTCTGCTAAACTCTGTGCTGCACCAGTATGCCGAGCCATGGCCTTCATGATATGAAATACACCACCCTCAACCTGTCCATCATAATTCAGCACCAAAATACTCATCAGCATCTATGTCCATCATGGAGGACACAGGTTTGATATGTGATACAGAGCAAAGTGCTATGTCATGCAATGTATGTAAGGATAAACCCTCAAATGGTAATCTGTACACACTTTCTGAGAAATAAGGCAAGACAAGATATATACCATGGCTCGTTTTTCCTCCATGGAAACCCCTCCCGTTCTACTGACTGAAATTTCAGAATCCTTATCTGGCAAAGCCTGCTCATCTAAGGAAGGGGTAGTAATATTTGCAGGGCTTTCATCTTCTTGCTTGGCCAGATTAGCTTGATCCAAGGAACTGTCATCGTCTCCTACATCTTTTTGGTCATTCTTATTGAGGTCACTTGAAAGAATATGAACTTCAGCTGGATATGCCCCATTATTCTCAACTAACTCAGCCTGATCTTCTTTCACACTATCATCTGTTGTGGACTCTGCAATCAAACTAGTACTTGCTGGCGCAACAACACCAGCTGTCACATCTGTGGATTCTGATGATTCAAGGAAAAGACCTTCTGCCTGAGTTGGAACCTTTTCAGAATCTTCTAAAATACAACTATCTTCTGTTTGTGTGCCCTCATTTGGCAAGATAGAAGAGCTAATTAGGCGGTATAGGACAATGACAAGTGAAGGAAAGAGGCCTGCATCAATCAGTGGCTGGACATCCAATTCCTGCACACAAGAAAACAAGCAAATGAGACCAGTGGATCGACAAGCAGAAAAAGAGTACAGCTCTCGATTGGCTACTTCAGGTCACCAGTGTACTAGTAATACCATTACTCTTCTGTAGATCAGAAAGAGCAAGAGGAATTACCGGAGAGACGAGACCCTCCAAGGCAAAAAGGAGGTTGGCACCTGTATTTGACTTTCCCTGCACACATCCACATATTTCTATCATTAATATCCATTGAACTTGAACAGCACATAGACCTAAACAGAAGTTAATACCAAGCACTGCATCTGTCATCCTCTCATAGAATCAATTTGGTATGCACAAAAAGGAAGTTTTTGTCCTCCACCTCTTTCTGACTACCAGCCAAAAATTCCAATATGTCATCAGGCTGGAGCTGCCCATTTGGACTACTCTGGCGCAGCTTTTCAATTTCTGTCACTAGTGCTCGAGCAACAACAAATGCATATGACCGCACATCCACCAACCTGCACACAATCAACTCACATCTATAAATTGCCAGCCTCCATGTCTTCAAATGTCATTTGTAACATAAGCATCTTTCAAGGCGCCAAAATGGTAGGACAGCAGAGAACATAGGTATAGAACATACGAGAGAGCCAAACGTGCCGGATCTGCACTCTGTCGAGCTACCTTGCAGAACAAGCTGACAGCCACCTCCAAGGCTTTCTCCTTCTCCTAAAAAAATGTGGAGAAATAATTATTAATAAAATCAAATATTACAGTGACCTTTCACTTGTCATTTATGTACATTCCACCCAATTTCTGCAAGGGAACAATTAGCACTGTGGACTTGTATGTATCCGTCAACCTGGCTGACAATCAACATGCTTGAGCATCATCTTGAGATTCAGCTTAATACATCTCTGCACATTTGAGAGCAGTCAGGACCATGTACCACTAGAAACTCAATCAAGGTTTAGTTTCATGAACTAAACTGGCAAGTGCCTATTATACCTTTTCAGTAATTGAAGAGCGGAAATCCTCCCAGGCACATCTGAAGTCTTGCTCCAAATCATCCTTCTCTCTGCTCAACAAAGCAAGTCCTTGTATCAAGCTAAGTGAGAAGTAATATAAGCCCTCTAAGAAACTATTCAAATAGAATTGCTGATACACAGACCTGTAGCTGTGAGTTATAAGAGTTGGGTACTTGATATAGTCAAGGTTCCAAACTATATACACACTGGTGCCTGGACATTGTTGTTCATATTGAAACTTGGTCTGGAGGGAAAAAAAGACAGGGTTTCTTCTGACATGCAGACAATGTGGATAAAGATAACCATATCATTTTTCTTGAGAAACTATAAAGACTGCAGTGATAAGTAGAAACACTCCAACTCTCATGCTGCTGATGCCTGACTAAGTACCTCTCTGACGAGCCAGAAGTTTGGTTTTAGTCACAAAGCAGTGTACAGTATGCTGGTGTATCAAAGTGAATATACAGGGCTGAGATGAGGATCCATTTTACCTGGGTTTAGTGAGGATCCCATCCTCAGAATACTGTCGAGAAAGCCTTGCCCTCGGGCTTGTAGGGGAAAATGTGGACTGACTAACTTTCTCCTTAAAGCGCTCAAGCCATTTCATGTTGTCCACCTACTTGACATCTGTGCCTTGCAAAATCTGCAGATATACCTACTTCCTACTCTAAATGCACCCCTTCCTGCGGCACCCTGAGGAGATCATCCCAAGAACAGCCTAGTCCAAAGCGAATCACCTTGAGAAATACAGGATATCAAGTCTGAGAGCCTGAAACCTGGTCCAGTATCCTTAAACCTCAAAGAATTATTCGACATGAGTTGATAAACCCAAAACCCAGCCATGATAATTATAATCCAGAACCATACTGTACTCGCCTACGACAAAGAAGCCAGAATCCTGAACATCTCTTTTCAGACTGGAAGGACTCCCTTGATCCTTGTTCGAATGTTGAGCATACGACACTGCATTGGAATCCAAACAAAATTGTGAATTAGAAACCTTCCGAGCCTTTCATCATAAGACATTGCATAAGGTCAGCACAACTATATGCACCCTAGAAGCTCAACCTACATGCACTGCATCGTGGTGTATTGACTTCCAGCTGGGATCAACTGTGCATACTGACGATTGCACCTACTCCAATCATCTATGTAATGTTGTGTAATTCTCCCATGCTTGGCCTCCGGATCCAGCAGATACATTCAGCAGAGCACCTCCAGGTTCGGCATTATACTGATTTAAACCGCAACATATTTCCACCAGCCCCCTTAGCAAGATAATCAAGCTGGCTACTTTATACTATGAATTGCTCTGTGCACTCACACATAAAATAAGCTAGCCTCTCTTTGCGGGTCTCTAGATTGCGCAACAACCATTACACGGGTATGACAGCTGACTCCCCAGTAAAAGGAAATAACAACCGACGTCTTAACTACCATGAGCGTCAGTAAGAATTCCAAAAATGTACTAAGGATCACCTCACTGACGCTCAGAATACTTGTATGCACATTCAGCGTTAAAAACACAACCAAATTCACAGAAACCAATGCCTGCATTCACACACAGGCAGTGCCCTGCGGATGAAAACCCGGCATTTCCATTCATGCCTCAAGAAATCCGAGTACAAGCGACGATCGCTCTGCACCCCCTCACACCGACCCAGCCATCAAGAGCTCATTCATCACAACCTCATCAATACTCCCCCTGGTGCCAAATCCATCCATCATGCTACATGCCAGTACCAAAACCCCTCCAACCGCGAAGTCCACAACCAAAAAAAAATTTAAAAAAAAAATCAGCAACATCAACATCAACTAGCATCCACCATACCCACGCTCCATCCCACTCTGTATCCAGAAAATGCCAAACTCTCCTTACGAAATGTGCCAACCTCAGTCCTACCATCACACATTACACCTTATGAATCAAGCACTAAACCCTCGCTGAGGAGCTCCCTCCCTCCCTCCCGCAATCCAGCCACTACACTATATCACGGCCCCAATAAAATATTAAAAATATAACAAAACAAAATCGAAATAAAATCGAAACAAAAATCAGAAAATTAACCCTCCATAAACAGGACTCCGGACGAGATGTCCAGCCACACGCACCGAACGAAAACCCTAACGAGGGAGCCAAAACCCTGGACACTCGATCTGCATTCGCCTGGATCGTGCGTTTCGCGCGCTTTCGGTGTTCTGGCTCGTCAGGGCACGGAATGCAGTGCGACCAGTGCACATTGGAGGGCAGGGGAGCTGGCGACGGGGAGGCGGGGGACGTACCTCAGATCGACGTGAATTGGGGTTAGCAGACGTGCAGATCTGCGAGGCGGAGAGCAGAGCGATGCGAGGGAGGAGAAGCGAGGCGAAACAGGGGAGGAGCAGGAGCGCGGGGGGGGGGGGAGCAAGAGGACGGGCCGGGAAAGGGGAAGGAGCAGGCGGGGCAGGGGATATCGGGCCGGGTCGCCCGGCGTAACTCGGGTGGAAGCCCTAAAATACCAAATTGATTCCCCTATTTCCCCGTGAGGGGGAGAGGTTTCCCTTGTTGGCATGGAGGTGGTTTGGCTGCCTTTGAGGGTATTATACTCCACTCCACACTAATAAGAAGGTCGGTCGCTCTTCTTAAATCAAGCCATTTAAATGCAACACTAAGCTATGTGGGTGTTATTTGGTTCGTATTTCATCTTCATCAACTTCTACCCATTAGATTTACACGACAAAAAATTTGTGTTGCAATAGCGAATGTATGATGAAGCATCAGCCAGAATGCGGATTGAAAATCAGATCTCCTTGATTTAGTTATGGTCATCGGAAGTGCATGTCTGTTGATTCTTAATTGAATGGATAGGTCCTCCCAATTGTGTTCACATAACATTACTATGCATCTAGATGGTGATCTCTTTCCAAAGAAAGAAGCTGCAATTCTTTAAAAAAGGATAGGTATAGTTGCTTGTTGAAACTCTACATTGTACAGCCCGAGTGCTCCTTGTAAAGGGGAATCCCAGAGTTAAAGGAAATTTTTGCTCGTTCAATATTGGGTCCCACATAATGCAACCAAGAAACCGAGTAATGTTATGCACAATTGAGTGTGGAATAGTTAGTAAAATTTGAATACTTAGTTCAATCTCTCTTAAACATGTGTCTTTATAATATAAATTCTTTGATCCTCACCTAATCACACACCAACCAAACATTGATATCTAATTGAAGAAAGTCACATAATAACACCCACATAGTTAACATGTGTGGATCTTAATGTGTCTCACGATTATGTTGACTATTGAAACTAGCAATAGCCAATATTTTTTGAGAACATCATCCAATCATATCACATACGTTCTTGGTGTCCATTCTCCACTACAAACTTATGGCCACTTCACACATGAGCCAAGAACTATGACCATGAAATTGTGAGAGCCCAAAAGAAGCATCCAAAGGCCATCCCAAGACATTTCCAAAATCATGTAGTGTGGTCACGGGCCCTCGAGTGTAGCATGAAGTCATATGTGACTAAGCCCTCAACCAAATGCTAGTTCAATGAATTTTTATTTACGTGGGGTCCTCACACATGATAAAATATAATAAACAATGGTTGTGAGATTTTGGAGTGCCATGGTCTCCTAGTTATGTGTTACGCCTACCTCCAAGATGAGGTTTTTGGCAAACAATCCAAGTGACCATGAAACATGATTCATTTGATGCCACGTAGGAATCCATATAGACTTTACATCCATCTTGCATTCACTTACTCCATTGGTCCCTCAAGCGTAGTGTGAAGCAAACTTGGAACCGGCTCCGTCATTTCCACATACGAGAGTGCTTGAAGTGGTCACGGGTCCTCGGTCTTGTGTGTGAAGTGGTCCTTAGCCATGCACCATAAGCTATACGTGTTTTATAGAAAAGAGTAGCCACATGGGCCAAGCACCTTGAACAATCTAACATCCAAGCCCACCAAGCACTATGTTATAGTTGTTTATATATGAAAATTGACTCCATGTGAAAAAGGTAAATGGAATCCTTAAAGGATTGAGGGCTAAAAGCACTTTCTAAGATGTGTTATAAATGAATGTTTCCAACTGTTTCATGGGAAGTAACACATAATGAGCCGTCGACGGTTCCAATATACATGGTTACAAAGTGTAGAATATTGTTTTGGTTGGCTTAGAAGCAAGATATTACATCATTATCATCACAAAACATCATTCATAACATTATTCAGATCCATAACAATGTTTTGTGGGATTGACAATATTATGTGGAATATTCTTCGCATTCAGCCTAATGATGGAATATTCTGCATAATATTGTCAATCCCACAAAACACTGTTATGGATCTGAATAATGTTATGTTGTTTGTTTGATGTCAGAAATTTAATGTGATTGACTGAAATCACAATTACTAAAGAGCGGTGGGAGGTTTTATTCATGTTATGATCTTAAGTGGCGAAAACTACGATACATGTGTTTCATGGAAGGTATCGAGGACAACCGTTGATGACTTCTTATGATTGAGTTTTGGAGGTAGACAATCACAAATAAGTACATTTGATAAACAAGGTACCGTTTTACTACCTAGTTATCTTCGATGGAGATTATATCATTCTATATAATAACAAAATTTACAATAAATGCTATTTAGAAAAAATGAATTGTCACACATGAAATTTTGAAAGAACGTTGATTTCAATATTGTTGAAATCTATTCAATTCTTAAACTAGGATATGGATTTATGCATGAATTTGGGACGATTTCAATCGTCAATATGATGTACACCAAATCGCAACGCTACACAAATATGGTGGTTGGCGAACATGGAATACAAACATTGGAAGTTGTGGTTGTTGTGGTGGTGCTTTTGTTCTTATTATTTGATGTTTTTTGTCTCAACAAGCGCACATCCCTTATTATTTTTTTGACAAATGCTTTGTCCAAACATACTTAAATGTCAATTCTTAGATTCAAAATTGCCTAGGTAGGACAATACTTTCAAATAACTTATATTTGAGCAAGATCCAAACATCTGAGGTTAAGAGTCCCATTTTGGTACATTTGAAACTTTTAGTATCGTCGTTTTCACATTAGATTGGTATTGGTTGAGCATCATCGAACCAATCGTAGAGGTTCATATTGGTTTGGTGTTGGTTTGGTGTTGGTTCGACGCAATACCTACAATGGTTTGTTGCAGTATTGGTGCAATGTACATTAAATCAACGCAATACCTACAATGGTTTAGCAGTGGTGATCTCATACCCAAATAATGTCTACTGAAACATTTGAGAAATTAAACTAGAACAACTTGTCATACTTTGGTACCACATTGATGTTATTTTAATATGCCAATGTGAATTTCATATTCACATGAAAACAATAAGTAAGAAGACTTATATTTGTGTGACAACCTAGGCCCACTATTAGCTAGTACCTACACCACGAAGGCTAGGTCAAGTGTAAGCTATGGCAACTGAACTTGGGACAAATTAGTGTAGCTTAGGACTTTGGCCAAGAGCTTGTCATAGTCATCCCACATGGAATACATCAAAGCGCCATCTGAGCGGGTAAACACTCCTAACACCTACCAATGGGGAGGGTGAAAATGCTCACTACTATGTAAAGCCCAAGGATTATTATTTAAATTCCCAACATCGGCCAAGGTTGTCATAATGTTGAGGCAATATGAAGCCCTAGTTGCCCATGGAGCCCAAAAATGCCAAAAAGATCCTCCTTTTTGTGGGTTTTGTTAATTGAATTTGATCTAACTTCTTTGACATTTTAGTAGCATGTTAGATGCTATGAGATTCAAAATGTACATGTGAAATGTTTTTGCAAATCGGACTAGATTCAAGACCTATGGGTTTCCGCAAGCTTTCAATGGTTTGGATTCCAACTGATTGGTTGAGGGGGTTTAGGGTGTAAGTTAGCGGGGGCCATGTCTCCATTTGATTTTGGAATGTATGCACCAATTGTATCTAGAATATTCCATATATTCTTTATCCCACATCTACCATTGGGATTTAGATTTTGAGGTCTGCAAGTTCCTCTATTAAAAGAATGGGACTTTCTAAGACAATGTCTTTCTACCATAGAAAGGCTTATCAAAATCCCATTATTTGGCCATTTGGTCAAATGAAAGTTGCACATGTCATAAAGTTTCAATAGCTTCCAATGGTGTATTGCTTGTTTGGCTTGTAATTGTGTTTGAGCTACAAGTCCTATAAGAAATGAGAGCCTAAAATTGTTTAGATTTGTCATTGGTGTTTTGGATATGGAGAAACCGATCACCAAAGTATATTGTGTTACTGAGGGGCTTTTGAAGCAATTTGGGGCCTCCAACAAGTGGGTGTTTTAGGGTTAAGACAACTGTGACAAGATTTTGTCATGAGCTCCATAGTGAAATTGGATATATATTAGATCCACATCAAACCAACACACAGACTTTGGTATTGATCCAACGTGTATTGACCCAATACTTTGATCTCACAATGACAATACTATCACTTTGTCATGAGTTCCAAGTTGAAACAATAGGGGTTGTCACACCTCCTCGGAGAATGGAGAATGGAGAATGAGGAAAAAGAGGAGCCAATAGGATAGCTTCTCCATGGAGAAAGTGTGACACCCCTATTGTGGCCCGTGGAGAATGGAGAATGGGAATTACCCGTGAGTCAACATGTGGTAAGAAGCGGTGAAAGAAGCGGTGCAAGAAGCGCCTCCAGCGGTGAAAGAAGCGACCCCATGTGAAAAACATAAGCTTTGCTATAAAACCTTTGCACAAGAAGTTTTCTCCATTCTCCATTCTTCACCCGTGGATGAGAAGAATGGAATTCTCAAATCTTTGGAGAATGGGCCCTCCTCCTTTCAAGGAGAGCGTGCCACGTCCCCATTCTCTGAAGATTGAGAATGGGAAGAAAGAGGTGTGACAACCCCTAATGTGCATCGGATCCACATCAAACCAATACAAAGACTTCGATATGGATCCAATGTGCGTTGAATTGACACTGGATTCTTACTATGGCAACACTATCACTTAGTCATGAGTTCCGTATTGAAACAATGTGCATTGGATCCACATAAAACTAATACATATATTTTTTATATTGATCTAATGTGCATTAGATCAATACTACAATGTCACTATGACAACTCCATTGGAAACAATAACAAACATGTTATGGAATAATTTAGTCCGGTTTGATATGACAATCAAAATATCATTGGTCCAATACCATATTAACACTAAGTAATGATTGACACTATATGGGAATTGCCCGTGTATGCACCAATGACGAACCAATACTAAACCAACTTAGGGGCGGTTTTGAGATGAGTTACTAGATGCCAAGGTTTAGTTGTTTCAAATAACAAGCCAATATTATTGGTCTCCTTGTTGGAGGAATATTGCCACATAATTCCAAAAGAGTCTGATCAGACACTGTCTTTTCTATCAGTATCTTTCTCATTTAAAATACAATGAATGCGTTATAAATATTTGATATGAAAAAATAGGCCCCGTGCTAAATCACATTTGTGTTTGGCTGGGCCCCACCCCTCCCAAGCCTCCTTCATTGCATGGTCTTCCTGCCTACACATGTGTGGGAACTCTTCCCCGTTGGGAACCAATGTGACAATACTTGGTCAAAGTTATAAATATTCAAGTTAACATCACTTTCATTGTTCCCAAGTTAATTGATGGAGTTCCTTCACATGCCAAAGGAGCTTAATGGCTTAAGTGACCGGGTATTGTCACATTGGTTCCCAACGGGGAAGAGTTCCCACGCAAGTGTGGGCATGAAAACCGGGCAGTGAAGGAGGCGTGGGAGGTCGAGGCATCCATTGTCGACCAAGTCCATTTAACCGCTCACTAGGGTCATGTATTGCCGACATGGATGAGATATGTATTTTATAGATGAATTAAAGCTAAGGTTTATGTCGTGGCAGCTTGTGCTTGATTACCCTCATGAGAATTTTGACAACTGTCATAGCCAAGAATTAGCATTTAAACGAGCGGTTATGGGTTAACCTGAAGGTCGACTAGTATGTGTTACCCTAAACTTCATTGCTTCAAAATTTGTAGCAATTTTCGTACTCGTGAATTTTTAAAAGCTATTGCATTCTCCTTAGAATATATTCCTCTTTGCGAGAAAAAAATGATCCTTGCTATTACTCCTCCTAAACAAATGCAAACTCTCTTATTTTATCGGTTATAGACACCTTGACCTAAGTGCAAAATGGTTAACAAATCCAACTTGAGACCATAGCTACTTTCCTCATAAATTTTGGAGCTCATATAGATATCTCATTCATTATCAAATTGAAGACTCTCGTGCTCATTAAATGGTCATATAAGTTCCCCACTTATGTTGATTATTGAACCCGCAAAGATTGTTATATTTTGAGCACATAATCCAATCTCAATTGAACACATGTCTTTTTGATATCTAACCTTGGAACCGCACCTAACTACATACCACTAAATATAACTGTCCGATTAGGATAAGTGACTAAATTAGGCACGTCTACCTTATGTCAATGGTAAGAGCATCTCCACCCTTGCGCGTCAAAGGGTCTTGGCAAGCCCTTTGACGCGGCTTGGCAGAAAAATCTGCCCCACCCCTCTTGCCCGGGCTCTTCAAACTTGCCAGGGCTCTTCAAACTTTCGACTCCACTCACTATCCTCCCGGGTGAGCGTTGCTCTTGCTGCGCCCAAATTCCGGGACCTCATCCACTTGCGATCTTTGAATCGTGCCACTTTTGGGTTGAAGCCACTTTACATGGAATATTCCTGACGGTTTTTCGGGTTGAAGAGCCGGTATGCAAGATAAGGGTGGGGGAGTGCCACCCTAAAAAAATTTAGTGCATGCTTGGAGCCCTTCAAAGCACATTTCGAGAGTCTGCCTTTCTGCGCAAGGGTGGAGATGCTCTAAGTTGGGTTTCATGTGTGTTGATTAAATCCTTTTGATTTAAAACCTCATGTTAGGTGTTGCTTATTGGGTGTTAACTACCTTACAAAGACATTACAGTATTGTGTTTTGAGAGATTCAAACTTAGACTGACAAAGAAAGCTTTGAGGCCGTTCTCATGGTTTTAGCATTAGTTACGAGATTCAAAATTAATTCATCATCGAGGTGATGGATTTAAAGAATATAAAATAATTAACATGTTCAACTTTCAATCCCCAACATGAATTGCCAAAGCTCCTATATTTGGCACATAACTTGTCGTTCTTTATATATTTGTAAACCAAGCTCCAATGACACCCAAGTCACACCTCTATTCACACATGTGTTATGATCTTTTAATCCATAACGTTGACAATTGAAAACATTTTCCTCTCGATCCCTACTTACTTACACACATCCATTTCAAGTGAAATATACCCTTTTCTATAATTGTTTGCATGAAACTTGGCATCAATCTAGATGACATAGAATCACAAGGAGTTACATGTTTATATTCCCACACACGACTAAGATAATTTGGTTGCTTATCTTAAGGGTCTTAATCGGACACCTATATTTGAGCAGTGGTTGGTTAGGTGTAGAATTAAGACCAATCATCATAAAAGTAGGTATAAAAGATACTTGACTATGTGTTCAAAATTTGTTAATCATTATAGCCTCAATAATGAACATTATTATTATTATTATTATTATTATTTGGGGGGACCTATGTGGCCTTTTTATGACTAATTGTTAGCGGACTTTAAAGATTCATAACAACTTGATTTCAAATTTTGACGAAATTGAACGAGACTTCTTCAACAACATTGCGAATCTAAGTAGTAGAAGGTAGAGACAACAATAAGTGATCAAATAAGGAACATCCGCGTTAGGTATCACGAGCTCTAGAAAGCATGCCAGACCAAAGTCTAGACAAAACATGCTCTTTCATAGTGTCTTTCACATTTGTATGAATATTTATGAATAATGAAACTTATAATTATCCTTAGGAAATCAAAGTACTCAGTAGTAGCCTACAACATAATTGTTTGATCAAATAATATAAACAATATATTCACATGGAGCTCACTACACCGATTATCCCAATTAGTGCTAGTGGTACTAATTCCCGAAACATGCACTATTTTGCCACGTCTCAAAACTTGCGAGGGTTGATTTTTTTTTATTGAGTGATACTAAATCCATGAATAAATGCTCAATTATCATGCATTTCAAGAAAACTCGTATATGCTCTAAGGTGCTTGTAGACTGATAAAAATATATATATGCCAGCACGTGCTTGTCGTTGAATAGTGCCAAGATGAATAGTGCTAGTACTTTCAGTGAATAGGGTTGCTATGAACAATATTTTAAGTGAATAGTTTTGAAATGGACAATGCTTCTTGTATCTTTTGGTGGCACTAATGTCACGTCGTAAAGAAATTTAGTATCACCTTCACTAATTTCCCACGTGCACTATTAGCCCTCCCTTACTAATCGGGATAATGAGTGTAAGTGGTTCAAACGGAGCAAAGTAAATGTAAAGGTGAGGTGAGGTTAAAAGTTGAGAGGTTTATGGTGCGGGTCTTTAAATGTGGTTCAATATGGTGTCCCAATTATTTGTTCTTATCGTGTCTAGTAGTTTACATTCACCTCAACAACGGGTCAAGTCGGGATGGGATGGGTCAAGCCTTGCAATTGCCATGAGTCAAGTTTTTTTCCAAATGCTAAGAAAATATAAGGGCCGCTTCATAGTATGGTTGTCCAAGTCGAGAGGCTGTGGGATTGAATGGGCAAACTTTGTTGAGAGTCCAAAGAAATGGGTTGAAAATAGATAATAAAAATATAGGAATTGGAGCCTTCGGCCGGGCATAGTGTGAAGCCTCCAAAGGCCAAGCACAAAGTCCAAACCTTTGGCCATGAACTCCCACGGCCTCTCGACTTGGACAACCATAGTGTGAAGCCTCCCAAGGCCAAAGCCCAAAGTCCAAAGGAAGAAGGAGCATCCCAATTTATTTCCTGCCCATAACAACCCCTCCAATCTAACGGCCAAGGTCTTGTCAGTTTTTGATTTTATTATGAAAAAAATCAACGGCCTCTCAACCATAGTTTGGGTTTCCATTCCTGTCTGACCCAAACTTCCTTCGAGAATCCGTCGCCTTGGTCAAAAAATATTGCCACGTGGACATTTTGGAGAGTGACGGCCTTTGGACTTCGGCCTCTAGTGTGAAGGGTCGAGAAGACGAATTCTTGGTTTCTTGCAATTTGATTGGTGGAAATCGATAGCCTCTCGACCTTCGGCCATAGTGTGAAGTGGCCCTAAGTTGAATATGGGACCTCTTCTTTAATCTAACATTTGATTGTCCAACTTCAAAGATCTCCAATGGAGCTGGGTAAATTTTTTGGGTAAGAGTTTGGTTGGAGCTTATTTGGACCTAATCTCCACCCTAAGCTCAATAAATAAATAAATACACAAGCCTAGATAGCTACGAGTTAGTAGACCCAAATTGCATTAATACGTGGAATGGGTGTGGAACACAAGGACAAGCTACCGTAATTGTTGCATCCATATACTAGTATTCATTACTACCTAGTCTATAATATCAATCATGCGTCCACATGGCGTATGCATTATGATCACTTATTCTTCAACTTCTAAGGGCCCAAATAACTCCTTTTTCCCTAGCAACCACCTTTGCTTGTCCATGTCAATGTAATCTTGTGAAGTGGAATACATGACTCGTTGGTTTTTTTTGTAGGAACGATTTTAACATTCCAAGCATGCCATCTGTATGGTCAAATTCATTATTGGAGGTACATATTTTCCTTTATTATTAAGATGATGAATCGAGGTGAGGTTTTGAGGTGATTTTGAGAAGATTTGAGTTTGAACCTTTAAGGTTAATCAATTGAAAGCTGATGTGTGGTCAACAATGTCGATAAGGAGCAACATAACTTATTATACATATCCAAAACCAATTTACAAGTCCGAGACGACCCTGAACTATTGGATGATGGTGGAGAGATACCCAAATCTTGAGGAAGAGGTTGGCAGTTCGATTCCCAGCTGTGAAATCTCCTCTTTACTTGACAAAAACTTGCCAGGTGGTTAACGGCCTCATGTGCTTTGGCGCTGACTTGTCGGCCTTCTGTCTCAAGAAAAGAAAAAAAAGAACAAAAAAGAGAACCAATTTACACTAGTTACAAATTACGAAATTATATCACCCATTTCCATTGTTCTTCATAGGAAACACCAAAATTCACATCCATTTGTTTTCCAAAACAAACACACACAGACACACAACTTGAAGCGGCGACCCATCCAATCCCTCTCTCTGGCCTTTCTCAGGGTTTAAGCGTCATTAGGGTTTATGCTCTCTCCCTCTCTCTCGACCTTTAAGCATCCGTAAGATGGGGCGAACACAGATTCCGATTTGTTGATGTCACGGGGCCTTTGACATTTCTGTCAGTGTGATGTGAATCTTTCCACTTTGCAGAGAATGTGAAAAAATAATCTCAATGATGGTGCAAATGTGCTCTCTGAGATGCATGTAGCTCATTGCATCGACGATTCTTCTTCTCCGGAGATGGTTGGGATGAGGGCAACACACAATAGGGCAGCGCTCTCGGAGCTCCAATTCATGGAGTTAAGCTCCAACTAGGTATAGATCCAGAAGATTGGCATTGGCCATGGCCAGGCATGGGATGAGGCGTCATGTGGTGACCCTGTTGAATTTTTGCGCCAAGAAGCGGGCAGGAGGATTAGGGTTACTGGATTCAACTCAAATTCGGTGCAGCCATTCCACATCTCAAATATCTGAGAGAGGATTGTTTTTCCGACCTCTGAAACCGTCTTATGTGATATCAAAAGAGGATGGACACGTTGGTGTTGCAAATTGTGTCAGGAGAAGAATTAGGTTGGTTCGGTATGCATCCACATTGCCTGACATGCAAACCGTAGGGGAATTGGACAAAAATCCATCGCAGCTCGATTCGAATTCGATTTCAGACCCCGAGGAGAATGGTGCTGGATCAATTGAGAATGTTGCCTCTGTTCCAGAGGTCATCCGAGGTTCGACATCCGTTGGAAATGTGTCGAGGATGGTGAGCATCATCAAGGAAGTGCCATGGAAGCCTCGAACGGAGGAAGCATTGGGGCAGTTGCGGCTGAGATTGCAACCCGACCAAGTGAGTTCGGTGTTATGGCGTTTGGAAGGGAGAGCAGGGGCGGAGGCTGGGCTTCAGTTTTTCTACTGGGCTAAGTCGCAGGCTGGATACAAACACACCTCAAGCACATACAATACTTTGATGGTTCTGTTAGGCACATGGGACCATGTGTCACCATTGGAGGTTCTCTTTAAGGATATGGTGAGTGATGGATGCACATTGAAGCAAAACACATTGGTAAGGCTTCTTGCAAGTTTCGGTCGAGTCAGAAAACCTTTGGATGCCTTTGAGCTTTTCAGTAAGGCGGAGTCGTATGGGTGCATCCCCACAGTCCAAGTATACACAAAAATGATTGATCTGCTTTCGAAAAGTGAGAAATTTGCGAAAGCGAACGAAGTGTATGAGAAAATGGTGCAGGCGGAGTGTGAGCTTGATGTGTTTGCATATAACACACTTGTCCACTTCTTTGGGCTTTCTAAACAAGTGGACATGGCATTGAGTGCGTTCGAGGAGATGCAGAGGAAGGGCATTCAACCGGATGCATATACTTTTGGCTTTCTGATTGGCACCCTTTGCAAGGCAGGGAGAGTGCAGGAAGCTAGGTGGTTTCACCAGGAGATGAATAACAGAGGGTTAACTGCGAATCTTCCTACGTACAATTCCCTTATCAATTCCTTTGGGAAGATGGGTGATCTGGATTACGCGTTTGACCTGTTTATGGAGATGAGGGAGAAGGGGCTTAAGCCCACTGTATTCTCTTACAACAGCCTCATGCTGACCTTGTGCAATGCGAGGCGGGCCGGGGAAGCGAAACACGTGCTGAACAGCATGTCGAAGCATGGGTGCACTCCAGATCAATACTCCTACTCAATTGTTGTGGATGGGTTAGGCAAAGCAGGACGAGTTGAAGAAGCCTATAAATTCTACATGAAGATGATTAAACTTCAGGTTGTCCCTGACATAGTGACCTACAATAGCTTGCTTACTAGTCTGGCGAAAGCCGGCGATATGAAGAGGGTGTGGGACCTGTTTGACGAGATGTCGCAGAAAGGATCCGAGCCCAACACGATCTCGTACAACATTGTGATGGATGCACTTGGGAAAGCGAACAAACCAGACGAGGCGTATGAGGTGTTTGAGCGGATGTTGAAGTCGGGCTGTAAACCTGATGTGATCTCCTACAACACGCTCGTTGACACTTATGCAAAGTTTGGCGACTTCGCACGGGCGCACAAGGTTTTGGAAGAAATGAAAGAGGCGGGCGTCGCTCCCGAAACCCAGACTTATAATAGTTTCATTCACAGCCTCTGCGCGGACGGCCAAGTCGACGAAGCGTTTGCGGTGCTGCAAGAAATGGAATCCAAGGGTTGCAGTCCGGATGTCATCACGTACAACCGGCTGATGGATATGCTTGGGAAGAGAGGCGAGAATGGGAAGGTGACTCGACTTTTCCAGCACATGAGAGACAAAAAAATCAAACCAGATACAATCTCTTACACGGTGCGAATTGATGGGTATGCACAAGATGACCGACTAGATGATGCGCTCTCAGTTTTTAAAGAAATGAAGGAAAGTGGATGTCCATTAGATAGAGTCACGTATCGCATACTCATACGTGCCGCTCATCGAGCAGGCGACAGTGAATTGGAAACACAGCTTAGAGAAGAGATTAAATATTTCCCCAAACAAAAACATCAACAGCCAAGGAAAAAAAGAGATAGAGATCTTGAGGTTAGTGATATTGTTTCACAACTGTCATTGTAATACTTTGGTGATTGTTACATGTTGTACTTATGGTCGAGTTAATCGCTCAAATTTTGGGCTTTACTTCTGGACAAATGTATGACTGTTAGTTGTGATCTTTGTTCTGTAGTTTTATTTGAGTTTCTGCTGATAAGTAATGGTTTTATCATCCAAAGTAGAGACTGTAGGTGTGAGCACCTGGACATGCATACCATATATTATTGAGATGAAGACAGAAGATGGATTGGGCTTGAACCATTGTTAAGTATTGTGTAGCAACTACCAGGAGATGGTGTAGTCTGTTGTGGTTGGGAATGGGGACATTTGTCACCCTTGTTGCGCCTGTTCTCAAGAGGTGGCCTAAGTACATATGTCTTATTCCAGGCTGCTTGAGAACCCTCACATTCTTCACAGCAACCGACCAAGAATGGGTAGGTTCTGGGGCGTGTTCATCACTGTTTGGGAAACTTTGTCTTGGGTGGAGAAATTCTGCTTAATTAGCTCCTGTCTTGCATATTCCAGGCACTTTTGGGCAAGATATGAATGCGCATCCACTGCTGTGGTTCAATGCACCCTGATCATCCTTTGGTACTTCAAGTTATTCCATTGGTGACTGTAATCTTGGCCTTTTAATTCTGGTTATAGTTTATACGAGGTAATTTGTTAGGTCCTCCCTCCCATCTGTGAGCTGTACACTAATATGTATAAGGCTGAGAATCTGAGAGCATCTGAGTTCTGAATCTATACCCCAATTCCATGGGCTCCCTCTCCCTAGCAAAGACTCACTCAGACTAGACATGATATGCACATTTCCTTAAAACTGACCAGGGACTGGGATTCTTGGCGGTAATGTTTGGTTAGGGTTTCCTCCTATAGGTTTAAGATTATGGTTGATACATCCTAGCTTATCTCACTAATACAGAGTCCTAGTGGAAATTCCAGGGTCAGGTCACCTATAGAAAGAAATTTTCCAGTTACAAGGGGTTTTTCAACATTTTCACCTTCAAGTTACATGGCCCCCACAAATATGTGGCGGACTAGCATGGGCTGCTACACCTGTTTTTATTGTTTGTAGTGTAAAATGATAATCAAAGATTTTAATCTCTTGTATCAAATTGCCAATGCACTAGGAAAATGCAAAGTAAACGATGGGGCTATGGGTTTCACCTCAGCAAGAGAGTCTCACATCAAGCCCAAGGGGAGTTTATTAACTTCAAGGTTTAGGGTCACATGATTACATTTGCCTTGACTCTCACTAACGATGGACTTTGCCCATGGATATGTGCAAGCCCTTAGAAGTGTTCTGAAATATGAATTGTTTTACACATTTGCAGGACTTCTGGATAACTTGGATGATTTTCTACTTATGTGCAATGATCCCTTGTAAATCTATGCTAGGGATACACCTTGTCATTAATTTGATTAGGTGGGCATGACAAAAGTCCTTTGAACTGTTCTTATGTGATTGCAGGGTGTAGTGGGGTGCCAATTATGTGCTACATCAAAGTAGCAGTTAAGGAACTCCACACTTTAATTTCATTACTACATATCCACCCAAGGTTGTTCCAAGAAGTTCAAAGTTCTATGAAGAGCATTGATGACAATAGGGAAAGAGATATGACAGATTCAGTAGAAAGAATCCTCCCTCAGGACTCTCATTGCAAAAATATTGCAGATCATAATTGCTTTGGTTCAGATTGCTCAGGTTGAGATACTCTCCATTTCAAAGGGTTGCATTTATATTCACTTTTCACAAAACCAGATATGCCATAGATGAAGCAATATGATCAATAAACACGTTGCAGATAGAGTAAACAGATCAACAGTGACTAGAACGCATGGGCATTGGTTGGAGCTGTGAAGTATTACCATAGGCACTGCCCCTGCATACTTTTACACACAGACAATCTGACAGGGTGGGAATCATAACACATGGGAAGCCAAAACTGGAATTATCTTGGAATGTGGTAAAAAAAATACTTCAACTAGAGGTCTCTGATAGTGAAATTGAAAGACTTTCACAACCAGGACAATTATGCAGACTCTCGTGTATGTATAGATCACAGTCAAAGCAAAAATGTTGTCTACAACGTGGACATGCCAATCGCACCCCAGTGATTTTATTGCCTCCTGCATCACAAGAGAGTGAACGTGTCAAAACATGACTTGCACAGTCTCTGCAAAGTGGTTGAGGGAACATAGTGACATCAAATTTCATGAAGTTTGCCAATTTATGGTGGAAAAGATTAGAGGAACAGGAATTCACCTCCCAAAGGTAGCTCCTGCTGGCACCCATAACAGATCTTACACGAGCTTTGCCTTCCATTTGCCACCGCTGTGTTTCCAACTTCTTCAAATGGAGGCACAGGAAAAAGGTGGTGATATGATCGAGCAAGGTGTGGAGAAGAAACGAGAGTTAAACCGCATATTTGACACTCTGTGGGGAGATCACACACTCGCGCCTTGCAACGAGGGCAAGTGTAACCTCCACCAATCTTGACTTCTTTATGACATGCACACAGAGCCACAGCATCTGCTGCACTTCTTTGAGGAAATCCCATCCTCACAAGGCTTGCAACGGCCGTCTCCGCTAGTGCAGGCGGTGGTGGAGCATGTTCCATAATCAGTTCCTTTACGTGAGCCTGAGACAAATAAGGATTGTGTCAACAAAGGAAAAATTACAAATGAAAGCATGGTTGTCAATGAAGTCTCACCTAGGGGACTAAAGCACCACTGCACAGTGAAAAAAACCAAAACTCACTTAGGTTGTAGCAATCACTCAGGTACCCATTCCAGAAGTCTTACAAGAACATCACATGGTGACCCCAACATGTAATGCATCTTCTGTTGTACATGCCTCGGAAAGGGGCTTGAGTTGAAAGAGGACTAAGATTGTTACCTCATTCATTGCCACAGAGTACATGCCTCCAGTTTGATCACACAGTAACTTGCATATGTAAATTTCAGCTGCCAAACCCACCACTGAGCATCGGATCTTCACCTCTTTGCACTTTTCCACGGCTTCCATAATATCTCCAGGGTCACAAGTACTTAGGGCTGAAAAGATAAGCAGAACTTCTCGGTGTCCATAAGTTGGAATCTGGCTCAAATAACCTCGTCCCAAGTCAAGAGCATTCTGTATGGAAGCGTCCCCTGCACACTCAAGATTGGCTCGTATGGCCTTAATGTGGGTTTCGGGACTTCCACTCAAGTCTGTCAGTCGTTGCGCGATCCCATTTCGAAGTATTATGACACCTAAATGACTCAGTGGGTTTTGATCGAAAAATTCGCGCACAAAGGCCTCCACGCAGTTGGCAACAAGGCCCATACGACTTGGACGAAAATCCATCTCCGCAGCTGCCTGGGCAGGCATCCCCCCAGTTTACTATGATTCACTTATCCCTCCTTTCATCAATCTGAGTTGCAGACAGGACTTCATCATTTTAGCAAAGCTTCTAGCATTCCATGCCTTTACCACAATATTTGGGCTCTAAATTTGGAATAGGCCTAAAAGACAGTATTCTTGATCAAAATCGATGTGATCTCAGCAAACTCTCCCGTTCAGAAAATCAGCCCCTTGCAAGAAATATGCCTTCTTCAACGTCTCTCTCATAATTCCAAATGACCTTTAACTAGAACTACCGACCACCTAATACAGACACTGCACTGTACTTAAGTGTACAAGTGCGGAACACGTATCTTGGGATTATGACAGCATTTTACACCAATGGTTCTGCATAGCCATTATAAATTAAATTATTCAATCCACCGCAATCATCCCCAATAACTCTTTGTAATGTCAGTAAACCTAAACCATCACTTCTGTCTTTCTACTCTGCCTCATAACCCTGAATTAGTCAAGGACAGAACAATCATCGAACGCAAACATCATCTTTTCTTGGATTGCTGTTTACGTCTTGGATTCACTATGGCACAGAACTTGCTAACGGAAAGGCTTTTTTGAAAAACAAGGAGTGATTAAACCGTTTCAACAAATTGAATCTGACCCATAAACCCTAAACCCTATATTAGTGAAGGACAGGACAATCAATTGAAGCAATCATCCCCTTCTACCAGATTGTAGACAATGTCTTGCATTCACTCTGAAATAGCAGAGAGCTTGCAAATAGATATGTGGACCCATTTTGAGACAAGGGTTGATTAAAAAAGATCATGCGCCATCAACCCTAAGCCCTAAATTAGTCAAGGACAGAACAATCAATTTAAGCAAACATGACCCTCTCTCGGATTGCATTCTACGTCTCGCACTCACTCTGAAATTGCACAGAACCTGCTGATTGTCATGTGGAGCCATTTTGAGACAAGAGGTGATTAAAACCGGTTAAACAATGCTTCTCACATTCGAGATAACATCATTCAGCTCATTGGTCAGACGGAATGAAACACAGCAATCAAAAACCGAAGACAAGACGCACGTCCCAGGGCAGTGATTTGATTAGACTGGCCAAGGTTAAAGGGGTGGAGAAGGAGGTAGAGGCAAAGGAGAAGAGAGGGGGGCATACTCGGGAGAGATCGAGCATGAGGTAGAGGTAACGGATGATGCCGCGCTGGATGTGCGGCCCTGCCATGGCAGCCACGCGCTTGCGGTGCTGCCGCTGCTGTTGCGCGACATCGAGCGGTCGCAGCAGCCCGGATTCGTCCTCCTGAAGCTCCTCCCACGAGCGCTCGTCTGCGTACGCTCGCTCATACGCCTCGCGATCGCCTCCGTCGTCCTCTGCGTCCTCCAGGCCGTCCTCCTCCATGGGCTCCCCGTCCATTGCCCTCCGCTGCGCATCCATCGCTGCCTCTCCGATGCCAATCCCTGCGTAGAAGACACGAGGAGAAGAAGTGAAAGCTTGACAAGAGGAGCTGCTCTTGTGAGTGATGAGGCCTTCGGTTGTTGCCAAGGGAGGAGGAGGCGGGAGGCCCTTGTCCCTAACTCCCAAACGGAAGAGGGACAGGGCCGCCCCGGGGCAGCCTGTTGCCTGCCCGGACGGGCCCGCCACGGATTCGTGGCATGGATGAAAAAAACGCAGGAATCATTTAAATGACTATTTTTAGGAAATTTTATTCCGGAAATAGAGTCAAAGGCCCAGAATTAGTCTAGTGATGTCACATTCGAATGAATCGGCCCTCAACCCCATAGGGGGGCTTTTTTTATTGGAGCCACTTCATCCACGATATCTAGGATGGACGATTTTAAGCGAGTGCCACGAATCCGTGGCGGGCCCGTCCGGGCAGGCAACAGGCTGCCCCGCCCGCCTGGCAGGGTGGCCCTAGCCCTCTTCCGGTTGGGAGTTAGGGACGAGGGCCGCCCGCCTGGCAGCCTGTTTGGGAGTTAGGGACGAGGTTGCCTGCCCGGACGGGCAGGCCAAGGATTCGTGGCACTCACTTAAAATCATCCATGCTAGATATCGTGGATGAAGTGGCTCCAATAAAAAAAACTCCCCTATGGGATTGAGTTCCGATTCATTCCAATGTGACTTCACTAGACTAATTCGGGGCCTTTGACTCTATTTCCGGAATCAAATTGCCTACAAATAGTCATTTAGATTATTCCTGCATTTTTTCATCCGCATGGATGATTTTAAGTGAGTGCCACGAATCCTTGGCCCGCCCGTCCGGGCAGGCAACAAACTGCCCTGCCCGCCTGGCAGGGCGGCCCTGTCCCTCCTTCGTTTGGGAGTTAGGGACGAGGGCCGGAGGCTTCATCTAATAAGGGCCGGTTCACACGGGTCCCAAGTCCTATGTCCCAAGTCACAGGAGGCCAATCCATGCAATCTCAACTGTTGAGAGCATGGAAGTTGGGACTTACCACTTCACACGGGTCCCAAGGCACTTTTTGGAGGTGAGGCTTGGGACTTGTGTTGCGAGTTGGGTCAAGCAAAAAGCTACAGTAGTGATTTTGAATTTTTCTAGTGAACTTATTTTGGGATGAATAAAATTATCCTTAAAATCTCAGCCTTGGGAGACCTGACTTTAGACCCGTACCTTGAGTTTAGGTGGATTAACGTAAACTTAAGGAGCTTGCTTGCCCCATTTTGCCAGAGCTTTAATTAGCCCGGTGCAGCCTGCCAGTGCGGCTGCTTGCCTATATTTGGCTCAAAAAGGAAATGAGGATGCAAGTGGAAAGCAGAAGGGGGTAGGGTGCCTCTAGAAACAAATGAGTCGAGATCAAAAGCTCCCGAGGGTCCCAACTCAAGGTTCCCAAAGATTGACCCTGTCATTATTTTTAGTCTACTGACACAAGAAAACAAACCCTGTAAATATAGAATAGATCTCTCAACTCGGGACTGCAGCCTGACTTTCACCCGGCATCCTGAGACTTTAAGGGTAACTTTAATAAGCCACAAACATTTACTTGTGAATTATTCTAGTTGGTTGAATCAACCACAACCTAATGAACGCGTTTTGAACCAATAAGACAAATATATGGAAAATGGAGGAAATAAGTTGATTCGGTCAAAAAAGAGTGGCTTGAAATTTGTGAAATACTTTTCAAGATGAAGTAGAGGAAATGATGAGGAATGTAAGTTGTTTCATCATTTTATTCTATGTAAATAATTAGTTACATTTTCCCCAAAAAGGCAAGTAAGTCAACCCCCCCTATTTGTATAGTAGAGTCTCCCTAATTTGAGCATCAAAATATCATACTCTACATGCAAATGCACACAAAACAATTAACTCAATGGCACCCAAAAGAGATTGCAAGTGGTGTGAAACGACACCTATCCGGGCCAATCACTGCATTTTTTTCGGGCCACCACTTTTACAATGAGCCACTTTGGGTCCACACAAGGATCATTCTATCCCTAGTCTAGTGCACCAGTAATGGTCATTCATTCTTTTCATTCTTTTCTACCTTATCCCTTCTCACATTGGGACCCCTATGAGGCAAATGAGGTAATACGGTGAACATATTAACATAACATTGGAGCAAAGTATTGTAGTGAGGAATGGAATGAGCGAGTAGATGAAGCCTCCCCCCCGCACAATGAAGGCCTCATCAATCATCACTCATAAGAGCAACTCCTCTTATGAAACATTCGCTTCTACTTCTCAATCTCATGTCGCCTTCGCGGGGAAGTGCACCATGGGGAGGGTGAACACATTGATTATTATGTGGAGTCCAATGATTGTTGTTTAGCCAACTTAAACCCTACACATGGTCCAAGAGCCTTAAAATGTTTCGGTTAGCTCGATTTGATAAACCGGCCACAAACATGTAAGACACAAATCTTGTAAGTTGTGCCTATGCTATAAGAATAAGCTCGGGAGAGGAGAAATCATCGTTTTTCTCCCTCGTATGGGTCATGTGGTATGAACCTCCTTGAAGCTTACGACCAACCACGATATTGTTGCTAAGAATCGACGGCAATTTTAATGCACTAAGTTTGAAAGTTTGTAGTTCTTTGGTTTTGGATGGTGAGAGAGAGAGAGAGAAATTGATAGACCCTAGGGGTATCGTCCTCTAGTAAATCAAATCAAGACACCACCGAGGTACATCACACCGTTGATTGAAACATAGACAAATGTCATCCCCAAGTGAACAAGAACAAGAATAATCATATCTTAAAAATGGTTCAAATTTGTCTATCTATTTCTAAATGCCAAAAGTTGTACATTGCCCATGTAATTCATGACTTGCAAGATTTGTTTTTATAGCACGTATCATGTTGTAATCTCCTATAGGCAAATGTAATGCATTTTGTGACAATCTACCAAGTGCTCTACGTTAAGCAATATCTCGATACCAATATATATATATATATATATATATATATATATATATATATATATATATATATATATATATATATATATATATGTATGTATGTATGTATTATAAATCAAAATCTCCATCACAAAACTTCATCAATCTATATAAACTTTTATTTTGGACATCCAATGTATTATACTCTAATTTACATGGACATATATATGAAGTATATTCCAACAATGCAAGCCACGCCTCTTATGGTACCTTCCAATGACACAAAGGCTCCTTATGCATAACATAATTCATATCCATAACAATGTTATGTGGGACTAACAATATTCCACATAATATCGATTGATCAATAACCTGATCGAACCGATAGGAATTTAACCTACGGCATAGTGGGAGGCAAAGAAAAGATATATATATGTTCTTTTGCTGGTCACTAACCTTACTCTAAATCTCCCTCTATGATAAGCGGACACTTCACTATATTTTGTGTGAACACGTGTGTTAAAGGGGTATTTAATGTAGGGGTATTATGTCTAGATGTTAGATTTGAACACACTATTTAATTATATAATTCCCTAATATGGTGTATTATTATGATGCCTTACTATAGTTATAACTCACATAAGATTTTTTTTTCAACCCTATGTTCATTATAAAAAATTAGCTTACCCTAATTTGTGTTTAAGGATTGCCTATGTTCATTACAAACTTCACTTGACATGCAATGAGAACTAGCATGAACAAGCATCACCACAAATCAATAACAATGCAAACAATCATCACCACCATGAGAATCAATGAACTATGAACTTGAATTACTAGCATGAACTACAACAATGTTTGTGTTTAGAAACACAAGTCTGTGCACTGCAGTCACAAGCAGACCAACAAATTTAGAACTTTAGGGTCCAAGGTTTAGGGTGAACGAAGTTGGCTGCAATCTATTGCTGAGAAAACAAAGTCTAAGGGTACATTCACAATAACACGACCCAAGGAAACTGTAACCAGTCCTTAATTTAACAGATTGTTAAGCAATAATCTTATCATATGAATTGATAATGCAATACAAATTAGTAACTACATATAATATATGTCATTGTACAATATACTAAAGTTTGACGATGTTTGGGAAGTTATTGGTACTCCAAAAGGACTAAAATATGGTTGTAACCAGTCGTTAATAACGACTAAAATGTGCTAAAATGTTCAAAATATGTCGCAAAATGTCCTTAAATTTTTCTAATATCTACATAAATTGAAGATATTATTTTCTAAGCACTCATCAAGAGTCGTTATAACTCAGCGGGGTTGGCTCGTGTTATTGTGAATTCACCCCTAAACAACATTGTTGTTTTCCAAAATCAACACTTTAGTCTGTTGCACACAAGTGGAAGGAAGAACTTCAAAAACAAACTATCATTCTATCAAAATCCCTATGCTATATTATATCTAAAATCTTGACAAATTTCAATACTTAGTATACCCCAATATTGTTTATAATATGGATTTTTAATTTAAATAGTCCATAGTTATATCCAATAATTTTCTAAATTTTATTGCTCATGAATAAAACACACCCTATATTTTAACGCACCATGTTTACTAATTTTCCTAAGTGTCCCCCCGAGCATAATATTCCCGGATATTCTCTACATTCATAATGAATGTGGAGAATATCCGAGAATATTATGTGGAATATTGTTAGTCCTACATAACACTGTTATGGATCTGAATTATGTTATGTGAGGTGTGACATGTATTGTTGGAATATTTTATAAATGTGCCCATGGGAATTAGAGAAAAAATCATTGGATGCCCCGAACATGAGTTTCTCCTCCAAATCAATGTTTGGTATTGTGATGGAGATCATGATTTGTATGGAAATGAACACCATAGTGCCTTTACCACTTTTGCACTAATTAAACTATTTAAAGAAAACCGACATTTTGAACTTCTATTTTAAGAATATACAAAATTAATATGCGAAGTTTCAATTATTCTTTTAAACCTGCAAGTGTCAATCCTAAAAATAAAGACCACACGAATTATTCGCATATAAATAGCCAAAGTGGTAAAGGTACTGCAATAGTTGGTTTCGCAATATCCATTCTAGGTATTGAGGTCATGCCTAGTAAATGGAATGCCATAATGGACACCATGCGTTACACTCATATATAGGAAAGCTCATAATGCCATATGCAATGAGAACAATTTGCATAAAATTATGCAATGTGTGGACAAATATACCTTTTGGCATTGAAACATAAATAAACAAAACGGAACCATTAGCGGATCGTAAACATTGATGATTTGTTTACTTATGAGTAGCATCCTAGTTTTAAGTGGGTTTTATAAAATTTTGTGTAGGTGCTAAGATCTTGCTCAATATAGACCACATCCCCTTCCCAACACTTCCACCACAAACTACCCCGGGCCTCCTCCCAAGCCTTGTGTATGGATAGTTCCGTCACCCCCCACCAAATTAGTGGCACCATAATAGGAAGCATTGTTCATCTAGACATTAATCACTAAAGATATTATTGATAACAACACTGTTCATTGAAAGTACCGACTCTTGGCACTATTCAATAAAAATAATGGCACTTGGCACTATTCACTAAAAGTATTGGCACTTGGCGCTATCTACTAACAATCATGTGGCACACACTAATCGCAAGCACACACTAATTTTCTTCAAATGTATGGTAAATGAGCATGTATTTGTGGATTTAATGCCACTCATTAAAAGATTCAGCACTTAGTAACTTTGAGATTTGGCTAAATAGTGGGTGCTTTGAGAATTAATACCACTCTTAGTAATTGGGATGATCATTGTAATGAAATAAACTCATCCTCAATAGGTATAAACAACCATCTTTAACATGCCATCCATGCAACCTCAACAAAACATTCACATGGGTTCACCTATTTAGCATATGCTTCCAACCTAACAATCATTCAATAACATAAGAACAATCTGGCACAATTGAGCAATATGACCACAAACTCCTACTAGCACAATATAGCACCTTGGGCCTTAAACTCACGAATGCATGCACCCATAGGGGCCAACTCCTACACAACAACATCCCATTATGGCTCTTTGTACCCCAAATACTCATGCCTTGCATGCTTCAAACTTTGACATCCTTGTTGCAAGACCCCGTGCCCCACATCTCACCCTCCACGGAAAAACTAAACTGGTTAAAAATAGCCATACATCCAAAACGGCGTCAAGAATGCAATAAAACAATAAAACTCGATTTCTAGCAAAGGAAATAGTAAACTAGCTAAACATAGTCACGCGTCCAAAAGGGTGTCAAGAATGTAGCAAACAATAAAACTCGATTTTTAGCAAAGTCAACCCAACTTCTATTTTTAACCAGCTTAGTTTTTCCGTGGAGGGTGAGACATCACACCAACCACTGAACACAAAGTGAAAACACCAACAAATTATGATTCATTGAGTTAACATTTCCAGGATAGACTAAGACATCATACAACCAAAAAAAACCAACAAACTAATTACTCATTGACACCCTTGAAACTGCATGTTTGACATCTTACACAAAGTAGGTGCAAAACAAAGAAGTTTAGAACATGCTTGCCTTAGATATTCATAACATTGCTCAGTTTATGAGATGTGCTCACTCAAATTCAGTCTGAAACTGCACGATTGTAGGATAAGATTCAAGAATCACAACTGGCCCCATAGAATAATTTATTCATGCTAAGCAATGTTATGCTCCATCTTGGTCCGAGACGACCCTAAACTAATGGATGATGGTGGAGAGATACCCAAATCTTAAGGAAGAGGTTGGCGGTTCGATTGCCGGCTGTGAAATCTCCTCTCTACTTGACAAAAACTTGCCAGGTGGTTAACTGCCTCCTGTGCTTTGACGCTGGCATGTCGGCCTTCTGTCTCAAACCAAAAAAAAAATGTTATGCTCCATCCTTTCCACCTTGTAATATTTTACAAAGCAGAAAGTTGAAGGTTCAGCCATGGAAAGGCACCCACCCTAACTTGGGTTCAGCACTAACCCATCACGGTAACCAGACTGCCAAAGTTTAGGGTTTAGGGTTTTACTTGTGTTTGCAGCACCAATGCGGAGGTTCATGACGGGAACACCGATGTCTCCGTCATTGTTGTGGGAGCAAGAGAATCGGCAGTCTCTCTCTTGCCCTAAGGTGTAAGTAGATCTCAGGCTAACTTAATTCATGTGGAGCAGCAATCTCTTGAGGTTGTTGGATGCCGTCCTGAGCATCGGATGTTTAGGGTTATATGGTGAGGCCAAGGCATCTGTGCCACATTTAGCTTGATGATCTGCACATTTTCGAGTTCTCTTCATGCGGCAGGGATTTTTATGAGGTTGGATCAAATGGGGATACGCAATTTCTGTGTATTCAACGGGGTTGTGATGATGGCATGTGAAGGGGAGTGTATGTTTCAAAGATATGTAGTGTGAGAGTAGCTGTGGGATTGAAGAAGTGGCCCTTGATGGTAATCGGAGCAACTCTTCATCATCGAGAGGACTCCAGTGAGATTGTTGCCACGGCTCCAATTTATTCTTCCAAGTATGGCCAGTAAGGCTAACAATGTACGTGGTACTAGATGGCTGCGCCCATGATCTTGAAGAAGAAGCTCTTCCCTCTCCAACAACATTCAATTTATCGGTCCGGCTTGTCGGTCTGGAGTCTTGGAGTGATTTCCATCATTCAGGCGAGGTTTCAACAACCACCATCAGCAGAGCCTTTCAGCAATCTGTATGCGGTTAACAGACATTTTTTCACAGAGCCTAATGTGAAGCAGTTTCAATCGAGTGGCTTCTTTAGTTCCATTTATCCATTAACCTGCCGACATGCATGTTCAATTTCAGTTTGTTCAGGTGATGCCCCCGAGGCAATGCCTTCGCAAATTGATTCATCTGAGAAGTTTCTTCACTCTCCTGTGGAAGCAGTACATTTAGAGCTTGAAGAAGAGGGCAGTCGATCGCAAAGGAATGTTCGCGACCACAGGAGGCCTGTGAAGGAGCCACAGGAATTAGGTGTTGTGGCAACTGTGAGCAGAATTTTGAGGGAGAATAAATGGAGTTTAGATACCAAGGAGCTACTTGCTCGATGCCTGGAAGATGTGAAACCCGAGCATGTGCCAGAGATTTTGAAAAGGATGAAAGACATAGACATAGCCTTGAATTTTTTCTACTGGGTCGGAGAACAGAGCCCTTCCAAGCTGACTTCGCGAACATACAGTGTGATGATTGGTCGGCTCGGGATTGCGCGCAAATTTGATGCAATGCGACAGCTTCTGGAGGAGATGCGAAACAAGGGCATCCAGGTCACAACTGCCACGTACCTTGCGCTCGTCCGAAGCTATGGCAGGTAAGTTTGGAAATAATTAGGTACCTGCACCATAATTGCACCGCGTAATTGGTTTTTTTCTCATCGATGGTCGGCTGTTGTACATCACAATCCTCTCATTCACTGGTGTATATTTAAACTGGGCATCAACACTGATTCACACTGGTTCAATCACATTTAACTACATTATTGAATCGATGTCTCCGAAGCAGAGGGTTACAATTTTAATCTTTTGCTTCTGTATATTATAGTTGCAAGACCTAGAACGTTGAAATATGAGTTGAATCAGTGTTGAATGAATCAGCACCAAATGTTGAGTAAGCACTCAAAAGATATAAATCCTGAAGCGTTATGTATCAACACCGACTCAACATCAATCGCCGGTCACTTGCATTTTGAGATATATCTATGACGGGGATCAGGTTAGCTTTGGCCTGTTGTGGGTCCTGATCGTAAGGCTTTGCACTACCGATATGTTTGAGATTGCAAAAACTAAGCATTTGTTGGAGGTGATAGATGTCATGTACTGACAGATTATTGTGGTGATGTTTGCAGAGCCAATTTAATAGGAGAGGCTTTGGAAGCATTCAGAGAGATGAAAAGCTTTGGGTGTCCAGTTGGTGTAGATGCCTATAATGCTCTATTGCAGGTTCTTGTGAAGGGGGGTTACCATGACAGGGCGTGGGAAGTTTTTGAGGACATGGAGGTCAGGAACGCTACCCCCAATTCCAAAACCTATTTTATTCTCATTGATGGGTTAGGCAGGGCAGGGAATATAGATGCTGCACTGGCTCTGTTTCGGGATATGAAAACAGGAGGAACTGTCCCAGATGTCCTCATTTATAATAGTCTCCTATATTGTCTTGGGAAAGCGTGGCGGGTGAAGGACGCGACTGCGCTATTTCTTGAAATGAAAGATGTGGGTGTGGGCCGTCCGGATGTCTCCACGTACAACATTTTGATTGCGGCATTAGGAAAAGAGGGTAGAATAGATGAAGCTTACAAGTTGTTTCACGACATGAAACGGAAGAATTATACACCGACTGTTATTTCGTACAGTACCTTGATCCAAAGCTTAGGGAGGTTTGGTAGGGTTGAGGAAGCCTTGAAATTGTTTCAGGATATGATAGTGAACGGGTGCCGACCAGATTCCATTGCTTATGGTGTTCTTATAGATGGCTTAGGTAAGGCAGGGAAATTGGATGTTGCGCACCAATTATTTGTCCAGATGAAGGAAGAGGGGTGTGAACCCAATGTGGTCAACTACAATTCTCTTATCAATAGTCTTGGCAAGGCGGGTAAAGTAGAGGATGCGTACAAGCTTTTTCAGGTCATGAGTACACATTCGTGTGAACCTGATAGTTTCACATACGCAAGTCTTATTCAGAGTCTTCGATTAGTTGGAAGGTATAAAGAAGCGTATGAGCTTTTCGAAGAGATGAAAGAAAAGGGATGTAAGCCAGATGTTATAATCTATGGCACCATGATTCATGCCTTGGGCAAGGCGGGGGATATAGATATGGCTCTTAGCATCTTCAATGAAATGAGGGAAAAAGGATACAATCCAAATGTGGTTACTTACAACATACTTATGGATGCGCTTGGGAAAGCTGGAAGAGTCGATGAAATGTGTGATGTTCTTCAGGAACTGAAGGATGCAAACCATTCTCCAGACGTCTTCTCTTATGGGATTCTCATCGGCAGCTTTTGTAAGTGCTTAACTGGACTATTTCCAACTATTTTTGCAAGTGCTCTTAGTTGCTTCATTAGAGTTATCTTTTAACTCAACATGACTTCTGGTTGGGAGTTGGTTGTTTTGCATTTTCGGTCCATACTTGGAGGTGGTGTGGAGGTTTGAACGAAAAACATTCTACATTGGTTTGGTGAGGGTCAAACTCATTTTGTCACACTGAGAGGTGCTACAATGAGTTGGGCCCTCAATGAACCGAATTAGGTTGCTCTTTATCTAAATTCAAACACTACCTCCAAGCATACACCACAAGTGGAAAGAAATGACTGATATTGTATGCAGAACAACAAATGGAAAATCATAGGGGACGAACTCCTGACATAAAGTCTCATAGAGTTAAAGGATGACTCTATTGTGAAGGAAATGTCTGCTATATTTTAATATCTCTACAACCTGTGCAGGTAAGGTGGGAAACCTGGAGGGAGCATACACCACCTTTCGACATATGAAAGCAAGTGGATGTAAACCCAATGTTGTCATATACAACACTCTTCTTGGAAGCTTCTCTCGGGCAGGGCACATAGCCGAGGCTCAAAAATTGTATGATGAAATGGTGTTGGATGAAATTGACCCGGATGCAAGCACACAACACATTATGGAATCTGGTGAAGAATGTGACAGAAATTCATTAGTGTGATTTTAGTTTGGGTTTCTTGCAATCCCCTGCAGCTACAGGCATGAATCTTGTCCATGGAGTTTGGGATGCAGAGGTCTCCCTCTTGCAGGTGGAGAAACCCTTCTTACTCAGGACTGTAGACCTTGAGCTTGAAATTTGTATCCTAGTACTTTAATAAGTGTTAAGGTCACCATTTTTCGAAGGACTCTGTCCATATCTTGAATTCTTCCTTCAAGCTATACACAACCACCGCTACAGAGATTGGACTTGAGATTGAGCAAGGACTGAGCCACTGTGTTCGAATTTATGGTCACATGGTTTGGATTCTATTTGAACGGTCTATGATAGTCCATTTGTAAACTACACTAAATATGATATTTAGTGTCATATGCTATTTAATGTCACTATGGTAACTTTCGGATGACACTTGTGAAATGTACAAATACTGTCATGGATGATGGATGAGTTCATCCATTGGCCTAAACCCTACCTTGTCTTGTCAGCAACTTGTGATGAAATATTGTCATGGATGTTAGAAATTTGGATGAATAATCACTTGGTAAGAGACAGTAATTGCAACACTGTAAATACATTTAGTGACATTAAATATTGCAAAAATTTACAAGGAATGACAAATAAAGTTGGGTTAACATTTAGTGTTGGTGATACTATACTGCGGTTTAGAATTAGTATTAAGCAAGATATTTAGAATTGGTGACACTAAATATTATATTTAGTATAGTTCTTTCAACTATACAGCTCACTCAAGTATTTAATGAATGTATCATTTCTAAGTAGGTGTTTAGATTCCAGTTTTTAACATGCTTATTGGTCTATTTCCTAACCCTTGTGTCCTGATGAAAAATGACAGCCTGGATTGGACTGCCCTGGTGGTTGATAGTCTACGTATAACCAACCCCTTTGTAACTCCCACGTTTCTGTAAAATGCTTTTTTTGTGAGCATTGAGTCTTCATTTCAAGTTGTACTGTGAAGAATGATGTTCAGATCAACCATTCCCGGATGTGAGATAATATTTGTCTTGTAACACCTGTGTACACTTTAACCTGGAAAGAAATAGTAGGGGTTGTCACACCTCCTCGGAGAATGGAGAATGGGAAAATGGAGAATGGAGAATGAGGAAAAAGAGGAGCCAATAGGATAGCTTCTCCATGGAGAAAGGTGTGACACCCCTATTGTGGCCCGTGGAGAATGGAGAATGGAGAATGGGAATTACCCGTGAGTCAACATGTGGTAAGAAGCGGTGCAAGAAGCACCTCCAGCGGTGAAAGAAGCACCTCCAGCGGTGAAAGAAGCGACCTCAGGTGAAAAATAGAAGCTTTGCGGTAAAACTTTCACACAAGAAGTTTTCTTCATTCTCCATTCTTCACCCGTGGATGAGAAGAAGTTTTCTCCATTCTCCATTCTTTTTTCTTTTTTCTTTTTTTTGAGACAGAAGGCCGATAGGTCAACGCCAAAGCACAGGAGGTAGTTGACCACCTGGCAAGTTTTTCCGTCAGGTAGAGAGGAGATTTCACAGCCGGGATTCGAACCGCCAACCTCTTCCTTGAGATTTGGGTATCCCTCCACCATCATCCGGTAGTTTAGTCCATTCTCCATTGTCAATCTTCAGAGAATGGGCCTCCGACTTTCAAGGAGAGCGTCCCACGTCCCCATTCTCTGAAAATTGAGAATGGGAAGAAAGAGGTGTGACAACCCCTAGTATGTTTGAATCCCAAAGTGCAGAGGTAGTACTTCAATTTAAGGCTTCACAATAACACACAAGGCTTTGACAAAGTTTTGACATTATCTTGGATTGGTCGTCCTTCATGCAAAACCTTGATATACAGAGAGGAGGTAACAATCACTTGTATCAAACAATGAAAAATGGACACTTTATCTCCCCTTTCTGGAGATAGTACTCGTGTATGCTGGAATGGTATATTCACAAGTGGACCCTTCGCCTGCATGGGACATCAGCTCTTTCAATATGATGTGAATGGGTGTTAGAATCCTCCTGATACAGAGTCAAACTTTATCCACAGGTTGAATACTGCCATTGAAAATATTTTGATCGACCAGCCTATGTTTGGTACTTAGTCATGACTGAGAAATGCTCCCATCTGAAGTCGATCACATGTGCAACTTACACAGAATTGTTCAAACTTCATGGCAACACTTAAGACCTAATCAGAGTTCCCAAAGAAATCCTAACCTCTTTGCCTTCAAAGTTCTGAATTTTAGTTTCTTCTGAATGAGATATATGCAAGGCCATTTGCTGTAAGGTGAGTTTCACATACTTGATTGTAGTGTGGACGTCTGACTGATTTTCAAGTCCCTGGCCAAGTGTCCTATCTATATCAGAATGTTTGCAACATACATCAGGCAACACTAGTAGTTTGAGCAGCTATTAATGTTTGCATCACCATAATCAGCACAGCACTATCACAAGCGATTTCAACATTCATTATGGGGACGATTATATTGATGGCTATCAGACACATGTAGAAGGTGAGCTAGCTCTTGTGGACACAATGTGCATACACTGATTTACCTTCCAAGTGAATACTAGGTGTCAACGATATTATTAGTCAGTGTAAGCCTTGCAATCTGCACATGTACTGTTCCTACAAGGAGGATAACTGAACATTTACATCCATTATAAACATTGAACCTGCTCAAAAAGCAGAGTCCTTTGTAGATGTTTACAACAAACATTTCCTCAAACTACGAACACAAGTGAAGGTTATGTACAATCAATTACACCACAGAAATTTCTGGGTTGAAGGTTTGATTTACCCCTAGGTGTATCCTTTTGAAGGTCATCGATCAACTCATTTTCTTGAAATGGATGCTGCGGCCTTGTTAATTTTGTATAAACTCAAAATAACTCCAACATGGAGTATGACATATCTTTTCCATCAGCACTCTTGCTGCAATTAATTTTCTCTGTAAGTTAGAGGAACCGCATCCATATTTATGATATGCAGAACTCGATAGCAGAAAAGAGAAAATTAAGCCTACACTGAACCCTAAAAGCTAATCTCTTCTATCGACAGGACTTCCTTCCCCATTGTAGTGACCACCGTTGTTTGCAAAGTCCGGAGATCTTTGCATCGACTCATGCTCATGAGCGACTTCCGTCCTCTCTGGGTCCCGAGTCATCGAACTGTTGGCCGAACTGTCGAAATTGAGCATAGAATCCTGACGATTGGTGATTTTTGCTGTCCCTTCCCTGCAACTGGCGCAACAAGCAGGTTGTTGTTCATCTAGAGAACGTTTGGAGGCAGAGTTTGAAGGACTTGCAGACACAGCCGCCTGATCCTCCACATCCTTGCCGTTCACCTTGTTGCCCTTCCCTCTGCCTTTCCTTTTCTTCGGTGTTTTGGTAGGTTCGGTTTCTCCTTCCTCTATGAAAATGATAAAACTCCGGACGGAACGTGTGAATGATGCCAAACCGCGAGATGGCTGCAACACACCAGTAGAATCAGACAAAAGGTTACCACCAGAGAATATATATATATATATAAAAGGTATGTGGGTGTTATGTGTTATTCAGTTCGTTTTTCATGTCCTCCAACTTCTGCCTATTCGATTTACGCAAGGCAACTTTTGTTGCACTAGAAAATCTACAGTACAGCATCGGCAAAATCTAAACCTGGCCTGATTTAGTTATGGTGATCTAAAGTGCATGTTTGTTGATTGCTAAATTGAATACATAGGTCCTCCCAATTGTGTTCACTATTGAATGTGAAATAGTTAATCAAATTTGAAGACGTAGTCCAATCTCTTCTAAAAATGTGACTCTATGGTGTTTGTACTTCGATACTCGCCGAACTACACACCAATCAAATATAAGGGTCCGATTAAGAAAATAAACACTGCCATACCGTAAGGGGTCATCATATGCACAAAACATTGTTAAGGCAATGTAAAAGTGGTACCTGGCCTACATAATTAATGTAGATCGGTACTCTCACTTTTTCACTTGAATATGATAGATGGGCGACTGGTTTCCTCTCACGTGCATAAGTTTCCGTAGAATGGGGGAGATCCCAATGTCAACACATTATGATTATATCGTAGCGCTTCAAAAACTATGCAAGTGTTATTTGAGAGTAGCAAATGGTAGCAAGTTGTCCTTTCTTGGCATTGGAGTTATCCTTTAATTCTCTAGATCAAACTTCGAGTGTGTTGGTTAAAAGCTGAGAGTGAGAGCTTATGCCTATGTCACCCACATTTTCTTAAGCTTAACAATGTCATGCTAAAAAAATGGGGTCAAACTATAAAAAACCAGTATTCTAGTTTGTCACAGTAGGATCGATAGGCCAAGCCAAGATTTAAAGTGACAAGTCTCATGAGAAAACCTTATTTTAGATTCTTAAGTTCTCAAAAAAAATTGGTTTGAAAGAGGTCCAAGAAGTTTCACCCAACTTTCAAAATTTGTCTCCAATACAAGACGAACGAACAAGCTCTTAAGCGAGAAGTCTCTCGAAGAAGGACCGAATTCCTAATTTGGTCACTCTTTGAGGGACTATGTGGACAACTTTATGCACAACAAAAGCAAGCATGTAGAGATTGAAGAAGGTGTAGAGCAATAATACATGATTATCGATGCGACTGCCGGCCATCTTCTTGTGTAGAAAGGCCATGCGTATCAAATATATAATGCAACACAACAATGAGGCCAAGCCTGTAATGAGGAAAAGTCCCCAAAAAGTGCCTAGGCCCAGCTGGTTGGAAGAAGCTGCCACGTTACTAGTGGAGCAAGAGCTTGTTGATAGCCACTGATCATAGATCCTCTGCAATTCTCCACTTTCTGAAAGCGTTAAGATCGCTGTCGAAAAGTCAATGGCCAATTGCGAACCCTTTGGGAATGCCTGCACCAGACCACTGTTGCATAAGTGCACCTTTTTAAAAAATAAGTAAATTATTGATTTAATAAAATTGATCAAAGTGCTACGAACTAGGTAAGGGATACAAGGATCCCTGCCATAGCCTATAGCGGACGCCCAACCTACTAAGCCCTGGTAGCGATGAGATAGGTATTGGGTGTTTGTTACAGCTAATGCAAGGCAACACATGTCCATCACCGGACGTGGTGGTCAGGCCATGTCAAGGTCATCAATTACGTGTGGTAATGTGACTCTTCGAAACAAACTGCTTGGCATGACCACTACAAACTAGATAATGGAGGCAAAGGAGCCTTGTCATGCCATGTAGCAGGCGTCCAACCTACCAAGTTCCAGTAACCGCAAGGTTACTACAACCAATGCAAAGCAACATATGTTCATTACTGGATGTGGTGGTTAGGCTATGGTACAGGTGGTGATGTGCCTCCTGGTATCCAATCAGTAACAGACACATCAACAAAACTGCTTGTCCTGACCACCACTACGAATTCGAAACAGTGAAACTCAATGAGAGATATTATGTGAGGGTGGGTTTAAGTGTTACATACAAAGCCCCAGCCACTTTTGGTGAACTCTGACCCCGCCTGGGTGAAGGAGCACTCAGTTGATAGGAAAAGGTTTACATATGGAAGTTCATCCACAATAGCAGAAACGCCTCCATGGCTGGATCCTTTGTTAAGTGCAGCTGCATAGTCTTGAATACTGTTGAGAGGTATGAGCCGGCTTTCAGCTATGTTGAGCTGGATTAGATAGTCAAAAACAAATGATCCAGTTTGATACCCAATAGGTACATTGGAGGTCAGCAAACTAGAGATGCCACTAATAGTGGGCTGCAGCTGTTGCACAGTTAGGATTGATGTCAAGCTGGCTGTGTATGAACTGATGATGATGAGCACCACAAACAGCCAGATGCTGAGGACTGCCCTACCCAACATACTCTTCACATCCTCTCCTGTAACCAATTTCCAAAGATTACCACAAATCGGTGAATGAATTAGATGTTTGTCATTGGCTTCAAAGCAGTATGATCAGCATCAGCATCAGCATGGTCTTATGGGACAAGCATCATAACATCACAATGCGATCAGGTGAGAATTGGGATGAGAGTATGCATTATGTCTTACTTTGGGAGAAAAAGAGTGTCATGAATATGAACCTGCACAAATTACAACCACAACACGGTTCCGAAACAATCAGTAAGTCAGCTCATGGAATGCAGTAACTATTTATGTTTGAGAATTTTGCATTATTGTAGTGGTCACTGAGCAAGGAACAAGAATTCATCCGACCATCAGTAAAGTTACCACAAGCGAAAAGAAAATATCAAGAGAGATGGTCGAAGGATTTGGGGTTTGGGGTGGAGAGATAGACCAAGGAGTGCCATGTATAACTACCATAGAGTGGTGACAACTTGTTTTTGGGGGCGACCTCGGAAATCTTTATTCTTCTTGTGCTCCAGAAGCCATAAGATGAGGCCCGTGAAGAAGAAAAACATGCCAGTGGTGATCCACATGAGAGGTGTAAAAGGTCGCATGAATGCCCAAGCGTAGCTGCTGTTGCCCTGCTGCACGGGGACAATCACTGCCAGCCCGGATGTGGTGTAGGGTTGGGTGAAGTCCACAAGAGTGGAGCGCTTGGTTGTGATAGTCACATCTCCCACCACCCCATCATAAATCTGCCCAAACCACCTAAACAACCACTTATCTCACACTAGATATGTCTTACCTTCCGTGTACAAGTTCGGCAACATAATCTCACTGTTCAGTACACAATTGAAGCAGGCAGAGGGGGAGGTAACTCGCCGATTCTTCAATACTTCCAGCAAGCTTGAGATCCTATTTTTGCAGAACATTTCTGATATATATGGACTTTATGTGCGAGATGAGCATGCAACATTGGCCCAAAACACAGTGAAAGCCGATTATTGATCATGAGAGAATCAATTTACAGTGACCACAGGAGTTTGCTCTTATGATGATATACCCTCATTAATAAGGAGGATAGGCAAGTAAAAGTTCGGCAACATCTTGCTGTTTAGTTTGCAACTGAAGACAACTAACGATTCTTCAAGACTTCCAGTACATGAAGCTTGAGATTCTATCATTGAAGAACAAATACTTGGATCAACTTAATTTACAGCTACTCCTAAGGTCACTGAAATCATCGGTGGGCCATGAAGATTTCTGATATATACGGACTTTTATGTGCGACATTGATTATTGAGCATGCAACATTAAATGATTTTTTCAATAATCAATGTTGCATGTTACATTGATTATTGAAGAAATCATTTTACAGTGACCAGAGGAGTTGCTCTTATAATGATATGTATAACATGATTAGAAAGGAGGGTGGGTACCTTCTCTGTAATTTGCTCCACAAGTGCATCATAGTTTGGAGTATTACTCCCATTTCCAAACGTGACGAAGTCGTAGGTGACGGCGTAGGGAAGCAGCGCAAGGGCCTTCTCAAACACATCAATGCAATAGCCGGTGTACGTCGTCTGGTTGTTGGAATCCGTAGAGATCCCCACAAACTCCTTGTAGCCTTTCTTGAAGGGTACCCCAATTGTGAGAGGTCTTCCGTTTTTGGGAACCACCCAACCTCGCGGCACCGCCGTCCCACCGCCAGGCCATATCACAGTTTGTATCTAGACACATCGAACGACCCATTTACCAAATCAAAGCCAAAGCTAGAGAGTTTGTTGTTAGATTCAAATGCTATTACATTCAAAACTTCGAAAATATTCAAAGACAGTTTGTATCTACAGACGTCCAAGTACCCATTTCCCAAATCAACGCCAAACTTGAGAGTAGTTTCTTGTTACATTGCAAATGCTATTACATGAGAAACTTCGAAAACATGCATGACAGTTTATATCTAATACAGACATCCCAAAACCCATTTCTCAAATGAGCGCCCAATAGTTGAAAATTCTCTTGTTACATTAGTGACTTCGAAACACATCATTCACAGAAAACTCACAGTGGAATCCGTTGAGGAATTGGAGAAATTGGAAGCCGAAGGAGAAACTGCCAGTGAAGCATCATTGAGGACCGAAGCGGAGCTCAAGATGCCGGTGGCATTGGACCAGTATCCCACCACTCTCAGTCCATTTCCCACCATGTTGATGATGTCGAAGGATTTATTGACAGGATCACCATACTGGTTTAACTTAATGTCACCAGTAATCCCGGTGAAGTTGTAAGCACGTATTTCATTCAACAACGTCAACCCATCCGCAAACACATTGAGTTTCGCGAGCTCCGAGTTCCCACCCGCATCTGCTGGGTAAACAGGAGGTGCCACAAATGTTGTGTTTCCTCCTGCTGCCAAGAAATTCTGAAGCGCATGTGCTACCAACCACACAGCATCATATGCATACAATGCATACACATCGTTCATCTGGGTGGCTCCGAGCGACTTATCATTCTTATGCAATTTCTCCCATCCGGTGATGTATGCTTGCAGCTGAGGCGTTGAAGGGATGTAACTCCGGGTGCCAATCACACCCTGCAATGATGCCAAGAAACTGGAATCATTCGTTAAATCGTCCATAACGAATGACATAGCCTCCGTGACGATCCATACATAACCCGTGGTCGTCATCTGGAGCTGCTCAGCCATGGTGAAGAGCATGCGGCCAACGTCGGGGCTCACATGCACAATGTACACTCGAGATTCCAGCAATGTCAAATCGGTCAGTATGGATGTGATTCCGTCCATTGTGATGGACGGGTCCAAATTCGCCTTGTAGATAATTGTGGTGCCTACCACTTGCAAGGCATCGCCGAGAGCTGCCACACCATTGTTGCCGAAGTCATCGTCAGTGTAGATGGCCACAGTCTCCCGCCACCCATAGTTGTCGACGACAGCTGCAAGAGATTAACAGTAGAATGTCAGAAATTTGTTGTTCCCCGGGACATAACCCAACAAATAATATTCTTGCTTATACTTATCTTTGGGAAGTCCAAGAACATCATAAGTAATATGTGGAGGAATTTTTTCTATGTGCTTCCTACAAGTTGGAATCGAGAAATGATTTTTCAGAGTGATGGACCGTGACCTCTGAGATTTGAGACATCAGAGAGTCGGAGGTTTTACTTGAATCTCGAGCAAAAAGTACTAAACGTACAATCAAAACGTATGGAAATGATTGTTGTCTTTAATCTCTTTCAGACTTAGCCAACACATATTCTTGTTATCTTCGGAACTTCGAAGAGCATTCAGTGAGCAAGTGACTGATATTCTCCTGATGATCTCTATATATGCTTCCTACAAGTTGGAACTGAGAAATGATTCTTCAAAGAGATGGACATGATCTCTAAGATTTGACATTAGAAAAATCGGAGGTTCTATGCTTGAATCTCAAGCAAAAAAGTACCGAAAGTACAATCAGAACAGACGGAAATGGCTGTGGGCTTAATTTGATCTCTCTTGGACATAACCCAACACATATTCTTGCTGTCTAGGATTCTCCTGATCTATGGTGACTTTCTGCAAGTTGGAAGTGATAAATTCCAGAGTGATGGACCATGATCTCTAAACATTGGGACACCCGAAAACTAATCGGAGCTTCTGCTTGAATCTCAAGCAAATTAAAAACTTGTTGAACTCCATCTACCTATCACTTACAGAAGTACTTACTGAAATATTCACCTAGTTACTGATACGCAAGACCACATAGCTCACAGACTGCCCCAATAATTTCAATTTACTTGAACATACATACAATAAGAACATGATTGTGATGATGTTCTTGCAGGAATTGCGAGCTCTGATCTCTTGGGCTATCTGGAATCTGGTGTTTCAGAAAGTGACAAAATTTTAATTATACTTGGACGTGCTTGAATTCTGGATTTTAATTGTCAATTACCAATGACAGATGATATGTACTTTAACATACAATCAGAACATGATTGCGGTGATGTTAATGCAGAAACGGTGAGCTCTGATCTCTCTCGGCTGTGATCTGGACTCTGATGTTTCAGAAAGTGACAAAGGTTTAATATCTGGATTTGCTAGAATGCTGGATTTTATTTGTCAATTACGAATAACAGGTGAACCTAGAGAAGATAATTTACTTGAGCATACAAATAGAAGATTCGGATTGTGAAGATGTTGCAGACATTGACGGCAATGATCTTTCTTGGGCTATGGTCTGGACTCTGGTGGTTCGGAAAGTGGCAAAGATTAATTCTATCTGGAGTTCATTGAATTATGACGGATTTTAATATGCCAATTTACCAATGACAGGTGAGGTTGGAGAAGATTTTTGTACCTGCTATAGCTGTCATTTGGACGTCGTCCGGAGCAACGGTGCGAGCAAAGAATGGATACTGCTCCTCGGACAGGGAAGGATCTGTTGCCGCGAATGAGACCATAGGGACTTTGGTGGCGGTTCCCATGTGCGAGACAAAGTGGGATACCACAGATGATTGAGGCCCAATTATTGCCACCACTTCGCTCTCCATCAGAGTCATTGCTACATTCAACAAGCATCATCAGCAGACATAAATAATCTTAGAAAGCTTAGCTGTGTAACGAATCATGGTCTCAAATTTTCATCTGCTGATATAGAGTAGATAAACCTCACAAGCAATGAGTAATATGTTCATTTCTCATTTCTGTCTGTCAAAAGGTTCCTAAATTTCTGGCAATTTTGGAAAGCTGCTGTTAACCCTACTTCTATGAACCCCTTCTCTGATTTATCTGATAATAACATAATATCTTGCGCGGAGACTTAGGCCAATTGCTCCGGTGGCATAATCACTGTCGGCGTATTGGTAGGGGCTAATGAACTCATGCAGTTTTTGCCTGACTTTCGGATTCAACTTTTCACTTAAGAATGGGTACGGGAGCAATTATTGTTATGGCCAGACAGCATCTGCGTGAAAGGACTTCTCCGACAGAACCTACCAGGACGGTTTGCAAAACCGACATGTATGTGTGGTGTGTATGTACACAGGAAATTAAACCTCAGCCTCTTTAATTACCTCTGCGGTACGCTATTGAGTACTCACTGGTCATTGCCTCGGTTCCAAAACCTCACCAGAATTTTCTGCTAAAATAATTCTCTGTACTTCACTGAACTCAATAGTTCTTGCAAAATTCTCACGTTGTCGTGGTCGTTGGGTGCAGGAGCTCAGAATTCGGCAATCAAAAATAAGGATGGACGTCTCCGACAAAATCCACCGGGACGGTGTGGAAAAACAACATGATGTATGTTACACACAAGAACCTTAGACTCAATCACCGCTGAGGCAATTAGTTACTCACTCACCATACCTCAATTCCAAAACGTCACCAACAATAATCTCCTACTAAATATCAATTCCTTGTACCTCAAACTCATCAATAGTCCTTCCAAAAATTTCTTGAAAAGGACCGACGATACATTGTCATGGTCGTTGGGTGCGGTAGCTCCAAAATGAGATTCACACGAAGAAGCAGGATGGAGGATTTGGTTCAACAAGGGAAGAATTCGGTAATTTTACGAACGGGACTACTTCTCCTCCGACAAAATTCACCACCACCAGGACGGTTGAAAAAATCAACATGTACATATAAAAAACTCCAGCCTCAACCACTGACCACAGAGCTCAAATTCCCTTGATAAGCACCGAAGAATCACGACATTTGTCCATGGTCGCAGAAGCGCCTCATCACAAAATAAATGAGGATAATCACCGGAGTTACACGAGAGCAGAGTGAAGAAGGAAGGTTTCGGGAAGAGAAACCATTCATTCGGCCAGGATTGGATTGAATTGAATTCCTGAAACAGGTTTTGATGATCAGCTTGCTTACCGGATGCAGCTCCTTGGAACGCACTACAGTTGGTGTTGGTGAGATGCAACACCAACTGCCGCCCTCCCAACAATCCGGCTGCGTTCACATCGCTCACGGCAAGCTCTATCGCCGCTTGGGCGGCTATGCCGATGGTGGAGTTGTATGCCAGCAAACCACCCAGGAGTAACACCGAGCTGTTAGAAACAACAGCAGGAGCAGGCGCAACAGCAGCTTCAGCTCCCACCACCATCCACGACATCATCATCATCATCATCATCATCCCCATATTCACTGTGGCCATCGCCGTAACCATCCTCATCCCCACTGAGTGCCACCGGAGCCATCGCTCCAGCATAGTATTCCTGTTGATCCTCTCGGAACAACAACAAATCTCCTCTTCCTCAAATAACCCAAACTGTAGAAGGAGTTGGGGAGCTATTGAGCCTGGGCAGATTCCAAGATCGACAAAATCGATTACCCTCCACTGTGCACCTCCAAGTGAAACGATTCCAACCTCTTGTGTGACGTGGAATAAATAAATTGACCACAGAAGCTGTTATAGTAAGCTGGGATTTGGGTGCCAAGAAAAAAACAAATCCCTGCACAAGAGAGCCAAAAGCGGCAGTTGAAAGCTTCCACTGTGCAGACAGGTAATGATGATGTGTGTCAACATGAGTTGGCAGCAAATGAAATTGAAATGAAAATGCAAGACGAGAAGAGCTGATGATCCCAGGAGAAGCTCTACACTGTGCACTAATGAAGTCTCTTTTCTTCTTATTCTTCTTCTTCTAATTCTTCCCACTTTGTGACATCTCCTGCTCCGTCATCTTGTACTTACTGTCGGTTTGGGATGCTGCTCGTTATCGCCCAGGGGAGCACGTGCATGGAGTCCGTGCCGCTACCCTCCAAGAATCCTTTTGCCCTGCAGCAGCCTCTCGCAAGTGGCCGAAAAGGAGGTTAAAGAAAAGCCTCCCACCTCGGAGTAGGTACTTACTCACCTCGGAGGAATCATTTATTCATTCGTTCATTCATTCTTCATCATTAACCTCATCATCATCAGTTGCTTCGTAGGCTGTCAATGATCGTTGTTGATGACCTTTCTGCACAAGATTCTTGTCCCCATGACTACAAATGGCTCATTGAATGCCTTCCTCAACCAGGCTGCAGGCGAGGATTGGGGGTGGTGAAGGATGATTGGGCATGGCCCAGGTAATCCTAAATCCATTGCTCCTGTGCCTTCTTCTTCTTCTTCCTCTTCCTCCGATCCACTTTCAATGTTTTCCCCAGTTCCCACCTTCCCTATGGCCATTTCGCATGCATGAGTTAGTGAGGATAAATTCTGCAGCTCAGTTTACGGTGTAAGGTAAGTAAAGTAGGGTAGAGTACCTCCCTAATAACTCGACCTACTTTCTCTTATCAAGTTCTTGCCACGAAGTTTAGGCGGCTGTCACCGGCAAACAACAACAAGAGGCAATATGGTGCGGAAGAGATTACAACCCCTAATCCATGATGGCGATGACTATAAACCAGATGGCTTTGACTATAAACCGTCTTTGCCATGGCCATTCCACATCGACTACATTATAGTTGTGATAGCAGCTCAGTCTGTGATGGGTGGTGTAAGTAACCCAGTAAGTACCTCTGATTTTCTAGCTCAACCAGCTACTTTCTCTCATCTTTTTGCAACCACGAAGTTTATGAGCTTTTTAGGCTGTCACCAGCAAACTACAGCAAGCATGATGGTTCGGAAGAAGTTCTTACAACCGATAATCCAGATGGCGTTGATTAAAAGCAGCAGGACTTCAGGGTTTGTTATCTCACTGTCAAATTCAATCAGATAAGCTTTGTTGTTGTTTCCAGATTTTAACAAGTATTGCAGCCCGGGTAATCCCTAAGTCCATTGCTCCGGTGCCTTCTAAGTAAGCTGTTCCACTTTCGATGAGTCATCCCCATTTCCCACCTTCCCCATGGCCATTCCCCATGTAGTAGCTCAGTCTGCTGCGGTGTAAGTAAGTAAGTAAGTAAGCAAGAAAGCACCTCCGATTCCCCAACTTAATCTACTTACTTTCTCTCATCTTCTTGCCACCATGAAGGTTAGGCTGTCACCGTGAAAAAACAGCAAGCAAGCAAGATTAGAGAGTGCGGAAGAAACTACAACCCCTAATCCAGATGGCGTTGACTAAAAACAGCAGGAATTCAGGGCATTTTTTAATCTCATTTTTAATCCCACCGTCTTCAATCAGATAGCTTTGCTACTGCAGCCGAGGTAATTATACCTGTCACCCACCTACATCTAATGCTCCGGTCATGCCTTCTTCTTCCACTTATAACTGCAATCCCCATTCCGCATTGGAGTGTCGATGATGACAACATGAAGAGGCCAGCTCCAGTCTGCGCGATGTAAGAAGTACCAATCTTCGATTCCTTAACTTAAACCCACGCCATTTTTGCAAAGTTTCTAAACAAGCATCACGGTGTGGAAGTTATTTACATCCTCTCATCCGCCGGGGCTCAGGCTGCTGTTGACTTCAAAAAGAAAAAGTTGAGAATATTTTGAAGTTTTTCAATCCAACCGCAATATCTTTCTATTTTCGGAAAGTGGACAAGCCATGAGGAACATGAGGAGGCTGTCAACGTGCTTGATGTGACACTCATCTTAGAGCCCGTTTACACCATGGACCATGAAGTCGGACCATGGAAGATGGCCTTTTTCCATGGTCCAACTTGATGGTCCAACTTCCGTGGTCCGATTTCTTAAAAAAACAATTTACAAAGCCTTTGGGCCCCTCACGAGATGTAAACCGAATGTGACCAAGAGGAATGACCATGCACCAAAAAGTGAATGTGCTGACTTTTCTGAATGTAGCCCCAAAAGGGCAGTTTTGAATTAAAAAAAATTAAGTTTGATCATTCTCTTGTCTTCTCTTGTCTTCATCTTTTCTTCCCCGAAAAAAAATTGCATTAAAAATTTATTATAACAACATTTCTTTGCCATGGGCCCTTGTCTTTTCTATTAGAACACCTCATTTACCTCTCCCACCGGAAAACCCGTTGAACCATGTCAATGGATAATGTAGGCTTTAAAACATGTCTTTTGGGGACCTTGAACTCCATGGTCACTCTAACATTTTTTCCTTGGCGTAAACCGAAGTGGTCCCATGACGAATTCAACAACCAATCACAAATTTCACAAGGCCTTGGGACGACTTCATGGTCCATGGTGTAAACAACCCCTTAGTAGAGATGAGAGGTTGCCAACAACATTTGACTTGGATCCCGCGGTGCTATGATCGGGGAGAACCAACAGTTAGTTACAGATGAACCGGTTGAGTTTGAAAAATAACCGGTTGAAATTCAAGACTGCAGGAAAATTACCAATCATTTTAGAGAAATTTATAGAATATACCCCAATTTAATAAAGGAAAACCGAAGGATGTCAACATGTAACCGGTTGGACTTGCAAACACTAGGATCTCAACTGATTAGGCCCAAAAATCTCCCCAATCACTGCCGCAGTGGCCTCCTCCAAGTAATATTTGCAGTACTCTTCCTCCAATTGAGCTGTTGGAGCTTGAAATTGATGACAATGATGATGATAAAGGCTACATGGAGTGGTCAAAATATGTTATATATGCGACACTTGTCATCCTTCAGGTTGAAGTAGCATCAGATACCAAAGACTCTGCTTGCATCTCAAGCTTACTTTGCTTACAAGCATTGGATACTTCCATGCATCGTTCACTTCCACGAGTATTACATAAGTGCTCACTACCTTAACCCATAAGCCTTCGAATGTATGACGTTGGCGCATTAGAGTGTTGGTTTTAGGTTTAAATGCTACTTTTGGGTATAGAGACCTCATGACGTCCATTTCTTAATCACATATTTATGGCATGCTCACACTTACCGGTGTGGGGCGAGCAACTAACGGCTCCTACCATAAGGGGTCACTATTAGAGTTGGTTTAGACAGTGAGAGCCATTTGATGTAACCAATGTTAGTAGGAACCGTTCACTGGTGGATGCACCGATAAGTGTGGGTGGGCTATTGATATAACTATTAGATGATCTCTCTCTCTCTACGAAATTTGTGGGCTTCAATTCCTCCTGGACTATGTCAGGTCTAGAGTTTTGCAAAGTGACAAAAACGTATCTAGACTTCTTCGCATCCCCAGTAAACTACAACATTCTTGAAGAATAACAACAAAACATCTAAAGTGATTCTAGCCCCTTTTTGTCACGTCAATTTTGTCACATGTTGTCCTTGTCACATGTAGTCCTCAATCAAGCGATAGCGACTTTGCGGCGCACGTGTAAGATGAACGTTAAAACATTGGAAACCCATATGTAGTTTGGAAGTACATGTTAAATTTACCCAATCGGCATCAAAGATCTTAAATTTTGGTCTAGTGAAGTTAAGTTGGGGTGAATTAACCACAACCCTATAGGGGTAAGGATAGCTTTATGTAAATCCCTAACATGAGCGCCACGAATCCCAAGCCTATTGGTGCAATCATGGTGGACACATGGAAGAACACGATATATCGTGTGCAACACATGATACATTGTAATCTAGAAGTTAGAAGTTGCATTGTACACTTTTCGAAGTATTCATATTTTGGCACTCTTCACACATGTTTTGTAGTAGGGTCCAAACCCATAATGCATAAATCGTGTTGGTGGAAACATATTCAAGCTCCAACATCAATAATCCCATAAGAATAAGATCATTGTTCATCTTGATGGGAGAATTGCTTCCTTTCATGACATCAAACCATTAAGCCATGTCTTTTTGGTGATTGCATTTAAGTCCCTAACATTACCCAACCCAAACGTCTTAACTCCGGCGCGGAGTTCGATGCGGCTCCGATGCGGCTCCGGGGAGGTTCGGATGCCAGCTCCAGTGGGTCCATTTTTTTGGCCCTCCTCGTTTTGGCCCCTTGAAGATTTTTTTTGGTTTTTTTTTGCTAAATTTGGGTTCTACGGCCCCAAATTACTCTAGGAGGCCCCTTATGAGATCAAGTAAGGCCCCACCCAATCAAAAAAATAGGGGGCAATTTTTGCCCCAACCCACCCGAACCCACCGGAGCTGGCATCCGAACCTCCCCGGAGCCGCATCGGAGCCGCATCGAACTCCGCGCCGGAGTTAAGACGTTTGGGTTGGGTAATGTTATCCCATTTAAGTTAGATTGGTTAGGTTGTAGGTGGAGGCATGTGGTGACCCTCACCAAGACTCTTCGTCAACTTCAATTATAAACAAGAGGAAACTGGGAATAACCTAACATGATTCGTTCGAGATTTCAAGTACAAACATATGTCAATATGAACTGCATGGAGAGGGGTGGTGGAGGCATGAAAATTGTCCACATGAAGGCTAAACAATGTTATGAGGTATTTAAAAAGAAGTGAATTCATATGTTTTTTTTTTGAGACAAAAGGCCGACAGGCCAGCGCCAAAGCACAGGAAGCGGTTAACCACCTGGCACGTTTTTGTCAAGTAGAGAGGAGATTTCACAGCCGGGAATCGAACCGCCAACCTCTTCTTTAAGATTTGGGTATCTCTCCACCATCATCCAGTAGTTTAGGGTCATCTCGGACCACGAATTCATATGTATTTGGTTTGGTATTCATGGCATACACATAAGGATGTCTAGTAAAAACATGCCCCTATAGATTTGTGGTTTATTTATCCCATATCAATTCTAGTAGATTAATTTGGCCCAAGACTTCTTACCCTATTTTTGGGGTCAAATATAGTGAATGAAGAAAATTTCAAGTTGTAAATGACATCAATATTTCCACCTACAAATTTCGCACGCATGCCACAAAATTGTGGCCCCTTGATTTCCCCTAAAACATGTAATAAGGACATCCAGCCACAAATTGTCCCACAAGGCTATTTAAGAGTATATGGTGTTAATTCTAGATCCAATTCATATAAATATATAATCCATAATTTTTTTGTTGATACGCATAACCATGGACCCAATTTGTTTGAATATAATAATAAATTGCTAAGTTTTCTACATATACATAACATTACACATGCTACCCCCCATGCACCCTTCTCAAAGGTGGAGGGATAGGTCCATTAGAGCATTGCAGACCTTTTATAGCCCATTAGCTAGTTGGGCTAGCCCATAAATTTGAGGCCTCGATCTAGCCATAGCTAGGCTAGCCCATATTTTTGAGGCCTTGATCTAGCCATAGCTAGGCTAGCGCATATTTTTGAGGCCTCGATCTAGCCATAGCTTGGCTAGCCCATATTCCTTGAGGCCTCCATCTAGCCATACCTGGGCTAGCCCATATTTTTTGAGGCCTCGATCTAGCCATAGCTGGGCTAGCCCATATTTTTTGAGGCCTCAATCTAGCCATAGCTGGGCTAGCCCATTTTTTTCAAGTACCGTTTTCAGCCATATAGCTGGACTAGCTGACCTAATAAACTAATTCATGTAGCTCATATGTTGAATTCAAGGAAGCATTGTTTCATCAATACAATCATATTTCATATCAGTCAAAATCACTCGTCGTCATCAATGTCTAAAACATGTTGCTCGCCATTCTCTACCAACAAACCGTCATCATCCTCTATCTACAACTCCTCATCGAAAATAGGGCGTTTTGGAATGTGATTCTTCCAATTGGAATTATCCAGCAAGATCAACTTCTCAAGATCGTATGGCATTAGATGTTTGTTCAACTTCAACATCATCGACGCCTCTACAAATCCTCCCCCAAGCGATGAGCTCTTTGGGGTAATGATATCATTTAGACTGCCAAAGTCACATTCTAGCCCACTCGTTCTTTGAGAGCCCCTTGAAGCGCCGCCCTGTGCAGATGAAGAAATCGATCTTGGCTCAGTCGAATTGGATCCTCTTCTGTGCAGATGAAGTTGATCCTGGCTCAGTCGAATTACAGATGAGATTCGGCTACTAGTTGCAGATGAGATCCGGCTACTAGTTACAGATGAGTTGGTTGAGTTTCAGAATTAACCGGTTGAAGTTCTTGTTCAAGACTTCAGGAAAATGACCCATCATTTTAGAGGAATATAGAGAATATAGCCTACTTGAGTAAAGACAAACCGAAAGATGTAAACATGTAACCGGTTGCACTTGGAAACACTTGGATCTGGACAGATTATCTAAACCTTAAATCTTCCCGGACAATGGATTGAACTCCCTACAGTAGCCTTTACCTCCGCAATGAAATGTCTCCTCGTTCTTTGAGAGCCCCTTGAAGCGCCGCCCTATGCATATGAAGAAATCGATCATGGCTCGGTCAAATTGTTGAGCTTAACGCTCTCCCCACCAAGCGCTAACTTATCCCAGCTTGCTACTAAAGTCCTACAAAAATGTAGTTTCGGGAGGCCATGTTCATGAAAGAAAAACTCCACAGCAAAGAGAACCACTTGGGTGGTGGGGGGAGCAAAACCAAAACTAGGAGACTAGTTTAGCAATAACTACGAGAGGTTTGAAAGGTGGGGAGAAGATGGTAGTGTTAGGGGTGACATGGCTGGGCCTTAGCTTGAGCCGATTGAGTTACATGACTTATCTTTAGCTAGCTAATAACTAGTTGGGCTAGCCCATATTTTTTGAGGCCTCGATCTAGCCATAGCTGGACTAGCCCATAATTTTTGAGGCCTCGATCTAGCCATAGCTGGGCTAGCCCATTTTTTTCAAGTACCGTTTTCAGCCATAACTCTTAGCTATTGGGTTAGCCGCTAGCCCAAAAAGTCCATGGGCTAGCGGCTGTACAAGGTCTGGAGCATTGCCACCAGTAGTGGACTGAACTGCAAAATGGATGTAGAGTAGTTCAATTCAATTTGGAATTGCCCCACCCATCTGAAAATTGGATGAACTGAACATCGAGGGCAGCCTCAGTGTAGTGATTGTCCTGCAAAACGGAGCAAGTTTTCAATGCACCAAGCTGATCTGAACTCCAATGAATTAGAAATAAGACAAGAGTATTATACTCCTCCATGACTTGCTTCCTAGTAAAAAATTTACTTGGTTTGAGGGTGCTCGTTGAAGTCGGACTCAAAAGCAAGTTTGTGGGTGGGGCATATGCCTCCTACCCAAACTAAACCTGGATGAATCTTTGTTTTGTGTTTAAACTTTTGTAGTTCAGTTTCATTCATGGGTGGTGATGCCCTTAGCTATCATCTCACAAAATAAAATGGCCTATATTTGGCCCCTTCTTTTTGGGTAAACAAGGTTAGTTGGTCAGTAGATTGGCAAGCATAAACCGGACCTTGGGATGTAGACAACTTAGTATTGTAATATATCTTTACATTATAGCTCCAATAAAGGAAGGCCAGAATTAGCAACATGTCGGTTAGTAAGCTTTATGTGAACAATAGTACTTAGGTTGAGTACTGTTCATTTTGTAAATCAATCCCAAAATAGAAGGAGCATAATGTCTATAATTTCTTGGCCCCACAATGCATCGGCCTACACTTGAGTATTGTTATATATACTAAGAATAAAGCGCCATGCAAAGAATTATGTGCTTCCTTCTATAAAGTCCATTATCCTTCTACTATTGAACAATAATAAGTAACTTCCAGTTCACCTTTAGTTCAAGATAGTTTCTAGTGCAACAAGCAACTTCGCTACGAGAGGCTCTATCATATTCAATACTAACCTACATTTCACCCTACATCCACCCTACATTGCATTATCCTCATCTATAACTCCCTCCCCTCATGCCATATATTAAAATCGGGAGCTAACTCCACTCTTTTGTAGCCACCCTACTCTTCATTCTCCACTCCCAATACACGCTCAAGTGGTATTCCCACAATGCCTTTGTCCCAAATTTGGGACATAGCCAGTCAAAAAAACTTTTCTTTAGAATACCGTGAGATTGTACTGAGTGCAAATCTAGAGGAATTTTAAAATCTTCCGAGGATTGATAAACTATGATTTGTAAGACCGGTGACTTGCCCATTTTATGACAAGAGTTCATCCACAATAATGGATGAAATATCCCCCCCACCCCCTCCCTCCCTCCTACTAAACCATCATGGTCTAGACCAAGATGGGTTCAAATCACCACGCCTTGGCAAGAGGAGATTGTTTCATATAAACTAGCCTCTCATCATCCAAACTTGAAAAGCCTTGTCTTATTTATTTATTTATTTATTATAATTTTAGGTTTGTGGTTAATTGATTGATTTGGAGTCATTTAGGTTTGAAACCCATCAAGCATAGCTAGTCAAGTATGTACTTGGAGACGCACAAAACACAACATACACATTTGGTTGAAGCTTCGTGGTGTCTATGGAACTCATCCTCGGGAAGGCGAAATGCAACCAAGTACTTTACAGCCAAATCATTCCTCTTTAAAGCTAACCAAACTCCACAAATCACATGATAAATCCCGATTCAATTGAATAGGGGCCAATGGTAATAAATCTACCTTCAACCCGTACAAAGGCTCCTTCCCGATGTGCTAGTAGTCTAGGCACTATAATGAAGCTCTAGCCCACTAATTTGTACCACATGCGGTACCCAGAAAGTGCCCCAACTTACCACCAATATCAAACCTATGACAACTTAGATAAAATGAACATATCTATGATAAATTATGGGCATTCACTTAAGGCTTGTTTACACTAGTGACCATGATCACCATTTTCTAAATTCTTTCATATAGTCTAGCCACTTATCTGTACCATGTGTGGTGCCCAGAAAGTACCCCAACTTACCACCAATATCGAACCTATGACCACTTAGACAAAATGAACATATCTAGACTATTATAGTGAATGATAAATTATGGGCATTCACTCAAGGCTTTTTTACACCAGTGACCATGACCATCACTTTTGAAATTCTTTCATATAGTCTAGACACTACAATGAGGCTTTGGCCCACTAATTTGTACCACATGCGGTACCTGGAAAGTACCCCAACTTACCACCAATATTGAACCTATGACCACTCAAACAAAATGAACATATCTAGACCATTATAGCGACTGATAAATTATGGGCATTCATTCAAGGCTTGTTTACACCAATGACCATGTCCACTATTTTTTTAAATTCTTTCATATAGTCTAAACACTACAATGAAGCTCTGGCCCACTAATTTGTACCACATGTGATACCCGGAAAGTACCCCAACTTACCACCAATATTGAACTTGTGACCACTCAAACAAAATGAACATATCTAGACTATTATAGCGAATGATAGATTATGGGCATTCACTCAAGGCTTGTTTACACCAATGACCATGACCACCATTTTTCTAAATTCTTTCATTGAGTGAGAAATGAGTGGTGGTTCCCCCAGGGGATGCACCTTTTGTTAAACCAAGAATTACGTGCTTTGCAACATATTCTAAAACCCCCTCATATGTAAGTTTGCTTTTGTAAAATTTAGCAATATACATACAATTTCAATGATAGTAATACAAGTGACAATATGTATACATGATAAAATTACACTGAGATATAATCATTAACATAAGTATACCAATATAATTTTGAATGATAATCAACACCCGGGTGGGTAACTTAGTGCATTTTAAAAATGACGTGTGGCTTAAGTAAGAGAGGCTTAAATTCACTTGATATAAAATTTATTAAAGATTTCCACATAATTTATGGACTGTAAAAAGTATATAATCCCATTACAAGTAAGGCATATAGACTTCAAATATGGAGCATTCAAAAATAATAATAATAACGATAATATAGGGGTTCAAGATAAGGACCTTAAGATTTATGTCGGATAGGCTTAGTTTTGCACGCAAGCTTCACAATATTTGGATGAAAATTGCAACATCATATGCCCAAAAAGGATGGAAATTCCCAGTGATCGTTACTAATGGTCTTCCTCATCATGCACTTCCATTTGCCAACACCTAGGGTTTCAGTTCCATCTTGTCAAGAGTGGTGTTTTTGGTTTTTTGTTTACAATTTATTAAACAAAAGAAGCAGAGAGCAAAGTCAGGGAAACAAAAAAATTAGACAGGCATGCAACAACATGCTCTCAAATTCCATTAGAGAAGCAAGGCTCACATGCACACGTTGTTGCTTACAATGGATTCTCCTCTCCTCTGGCCATTGTGCCACCTCCAACTCCACCTCATCCAGGTAAGCCTCTACAACAATTCACTCATATTATGCTTGCTTGTAGAATTGGCTTGATTCAAGATTGAGTGTGTGCAATTGCATTAGGGTTTTCATAAATGTGAGCAGGCCATTTCTAAGGTTTCTTAGATCATGATTGTTAGGAAGGCTATAGATAGCAAGATGGGTGGAGAATCCCATGTTGACAATTGTCTTGAATGGACACATGGATTGCTAAGGAGATCATTGCTTTTGAGATTTTGGAGAGTAATCCCCTTCTACAACTTTTAGTTCCCTCGTCTAGTATAGAAAGAAACCATATGAGGATTAGGTTTCATAGATTGAAGCCATGTTAGGATTAGGATTAGGGTTGAGGGTTGAAAGCTGGAGGGTTTGGCATCATAAATACAAATTATAATTGATGAGTTTCTGCACCAATTTGTTGCCATGCTATTTTGTGCCACTTTTCCAATGTGTATACTTTTGAAAATAATTATTTATAAGGAATATAGACTACCAAAATTTGAAATGATATTGGCAATATAACTAATGATAGGGCGGAATAAAATAGGTCATTTTAGAGAATAAGTAATTACATGGAGCTTTTAAATCATCCCATGAAGGTAAATAGCCCTCATACAAATGGCCCTCAACCACACATGATGCACAAAAATCCTATAGAGTGACCTACCCAATAATCAACCCATGTCGTATGTATAATGCAAAATCCTAGCATTCATCAATAAAGTCATTGGAGAGTTTTCATCCCCCGGATGTAACTCACAAGTATCTAAATCTACAATTTATGTCATAAAAGCTATTGCAATTCTTGTTTCTGAGTCTACCATCAAATGATCAATAACATCGTATTCTCACTTGTTGTTGGTTCCTTTTTGATACCAACATAAGCCAATCTCCATGTTTGAGGAACAATCCATCAAGTCAATTGGAAACAAATACCAAACTTTCTAACTTTTTTTTTTGTTTTTTTTGTCTACCTTGTTCTTTTAGAATTTTAACTTCAAGTGTGTTCAAAAATCACACACCACAGTCACAACCAAAATTTTACATAGTATCATGGTTTGTAGTGGTATGGAGTTTAGGCTTCATATATAATATGCCAACCGTAATCCGAGTCAATCAATCTTTATATCAAGTTGGATTGCCAATCAATGGGCTTACAATCATACTTTTGAAAATTCTAGAATCCCCTACCTCTACATAAGCCACAATAGGCTTCACATGAGATTTCTAAAAGGGCCTCTATACATGTACATAACTGCGAGTTATAATTTGTGTAGCTTATGTGTATGTAATATGGCAAAGTTCAAATTAATAACCCTTTTGAGCACTCATGTATAATCATGCATATTTAGTACAATGCACCCCCCCCCAAGGCGGTTTCAATATATTTTAGACAAGGTCACCAAAAGTAAGAGTTATCATGTTAGAAAATGAATGAGAAAATGACATGAAAATGACATGAAATCCTACATGTCCATAAATGAATAGTAATTGGTGGTCACTTGAATTTGCAATGAGAAAACCCAAATAAGTTATCTCAGTAGGTAGTGAAGGTGACCGTGAAATTATTGAATTATTATATATATATATAATATTTATCTTGAGCATACACTTTTTTTGTTATAAATTCTCATATTCATTTTCATCAATAACACTACGTCACGGTCTAAGTCCAATTTATGCTATGTCCCGTTACCAAGGCTTTTAAAAATGATGTGAATTTCTCTTGGTCATGGTCTTTGGACCTTCTACCTATTACCTCAAGAAATTATAAATCATATTTCCTCACCACTCTTGGTCACATGTTTAAAACAACCCTTTAGTGGCGATAACGCCCACTTTGCCTTGGGATTCAAGCTTCAATCTCTACGCATCAACCCCATTGGTGTTTGGCTTTACTCATTCACCAAGAAAGGTGAAAACGCATGGTATTCTATGACCCAAACCCTAAATCCCAAATCCGTGTAGCACGACCCAATTGAAACGACCCTTTTATTGGGCTTTTTACTAGGGACCCTTCGCCTTCCCGATAAAGTAGATGTGTCTTAAGTGGACACTTTCTTGAGAATAAAGCCTTCTTGTGGGAGACCTTCAACACTCAAATTGTGAGGTACTTGCAAATGTGTGTGGAGGAGATAGCAAGAATCCAATATCAGTTCGGAGATTGTGGGGTTTACTATGAATTTCTGAACATAAGTTTTTCCCCCATAAATTAGCAACGTAGCCCCCCCCCCAATTAGAAAACACGTTTGTTGCTTCAAATACAACCGTACCACTATCATGTTGGGTCACACCAAAACCGTGTTTTGGGATCTCATTCACCCCAAATAGACCATATGAGAATCTTGTGTGATTGGTGGGTGCATCCTCTTTCAAAACGTGCTATATGCCTTCATGAAACTAGCAGTGCGGTAGAGCTAATTTGGTCACATTCTAGGTTATTGATGATGTTGGAAGGTGAGCGACTACTTGACAAGGTCGACGCCGCATTTCAGCCTTGAAGTAAGATGTTCCATTATCAAAGATCATGGATTCAGACACATCTGCCTTAGGGTCACTTTACACTACTTCCCAGTTGCTAAGTTTCGTGAAGTTCATGCATTGTGATTGGTGGAGAGCAAAGTCCTAGTACACCATGTCTAGCTTTAGAGCAAGTCCCGCTTCTGACCCAGTACCCTACATGGCATCAAAATTTGGCGGTAAAGTTGGGGCTTACCTTGGAGTTGGGTTGGCCAAAAGTGGTGACCCAATCCAAGGTAAGTCCTTATGCAAGTCTTCATTAGAATAATTAAGAACTTAACCCTCAAATGACAAAACATCCTAAAATGACTTAGGTTTTTTAAATTTAAACAGATGCATCTTTCTCAAAAGATATTATTTTTAACATATTATTTTTCACATGTAGCCATTGAATCTCAATATCACTTCAAAAGCTTGATCACATAATAACATCAACAATTTCCCTCGATGCTCTGTAAAGTGTTCGCATTTAACAACATATCTTGACAAATCTACCACTTGAAGAACATGTGATGTAACTTCCCATGACACCATAAGATGTTTATGATTCTTAGCCATTCAAATCAAGTTTTTCAAGAAAACGATGAGATTTGTGTTTACGGATTTTTGCTGAAGTAATAACGTTTATATACAATATGTGATGATTACAAAATGATTTGTAGCCATGTGGATGTGATATTTTGTGGCAACTCTCATACAACACTTTAAAAGGTTCAATATTGATGGACTCACCCTTGCTAGCATTTACAATGTATACCATCTAAATACGAATACAAAGGCAACCGGTCCAAAAGTCCACACATTCTTGGAAATTATCATGTTATTCTTGCTATGCTTGTATTCCAACCTAAAGCAATCAAAGCTACAACACCGATTCAACATTCCATAAATAATCCAATAATCACATAGATAAATTGGCAATGGTGATTTGTTTCCCAACCATGAGGAGGGCAAGAACAAATGTAGTGTGTTGCCTTCTCATACATGGATAAAGTAAGGCTTGAAAAGGCGAGGCGTTGCACAATACATGGGACTTGGGACTTTGCCCTTTTAAACAAGACACCCCAAATCCCATGAAATTCGTTTTTTCCCCATATTTTTGTTCACTTCTAAGGCCCGAGAAGTCGTGACTTTCACCGTGAAATGAAATCTTGCAAATTAGGACTTGGGACATGGTGTAAAACAACCCTTAAATGAGTCGGTTAGATAGACCATCACAAAGCTCTAGCCCAACCACACATTTGAGCAACATTGTAATATGGAAAATAATTCAACGAAACATCAACACCAAACATGTCAAATGAAAGGAATACACAACCGTAGGTTGATAGTACGTCCGATGCATTTGTGTCGAATAATTATTTAAAGTGCCAAAAGTTTGTCTGGTATTTCAATTTTGAAATAACAATATTGAAAATTCTGACACTTTCCCTATGACATTCTCATAATTCCGACTAGTTCACGTATGCCCAATCAATAGGTATAAGTTGTTCACAAAACATTTTGCATTGCTAGTTCGTTTTGGTATATACAATAATTCCTCCCCATGAGGTGTCCAAATCTATGTTGGATATGTAAACTTGAGAGATGAAGGCCCGGTAGTCCTCTTGTATATATTTGTATGTATCTTTTGTATAAAAACTTCGAACTGCATTGTTGTTTGATTGTCTAATTTTCCTTAGTTGAACACAACTCTAAAAAAAAGTTTCTTCGTCGCACAGTCAACCTCCGAAAATCTATTCATAACACATTCTCTCTTCAAACCTCCTCACTTCTTGAAAATGCTTGCTGAAATTCGTTCATATCTTTTCTACAAAAAATTTCAAATCACAAATTTATTCTTGGATGTAGTACTTTGTTTCATGTATCAACTTTCTCTAGTTGGACACAATGCCAAATAAGTGCTATCTTCTATATGGAATCGAGGTCCAGAAATGTAGTTAGGACATAGACCAAGTTCTCAGTACATAGTCTTGAAATTTTACATTAACCCGTATTCTTTGCAATGACTATGGATGACTAGGAATATAATGTGGATTCCTCCTCTATGTAGTACCTCACGATGGATTATTAACACTACATATGCTTGCGTAAAGTGAGAATTTTCCGAATTCCAAAAAAGTGTTAAAGTGGATCAAAATAATTATGGCTATTTGTTTCTATTATTTTCAAAAATAGTTTGACACTTATTTTTAGAATGTTTTTGTGTTAGCCTACGGTGACATTATAACACATGTATCCAAATTAGACTTATAAAGGTGCCCGCTTCTACCTTATCTCCAAGCCTCCAACTCCATGCTTTATTCCCATTGGTGAGGCATTGATCTCGGACACAAGCAATAACGCGGCCAAATATACCCCACTTTCTCCCACGCCATGTGTCTTGCCGGCATAGGCTCAACTCAAAAGGAAATGACCGGACTTCAAGATACTATGGCGGCAACGCCGGCAACTTTCAATAAACTTAGTTTTGTTTTGGGCACACTAACACCGAACAAGACCTTGGGGCAACGCTTTAAGACATCAAACTCACCCGGTCCGCATATGCCGCTCCTTTTATGATGTCTAAGGCACTCGGGTGTTGGACCACTCTATATATGGGTATGGGGTTGTACTTAGACCAATAATACAACATCTAGCTTTCCACAATTGTGACTAATTCAATGTTGTCGGATTCCACCATATTGGGTCGAGGTTTGACGATGATGTCAAATCAACTTTTAAAGCTCCACAATGTTTTAATTGGGGCTTTGGCCGTATGTCGGGATTTTGAGTCCAATGCTAAGAGCAAGCCCACTCTCCTTGCATTCGCATCTTTAACATCCACAATGCAGATGCAGATGTAGGGAAACCGCCCACTGATTGACGTACATGGCCTTCACGAGTGAAGTTTTATGCCAGAAACCTCGAACTCCCTGCATATGTGAGAGGTATTCAGGGAGGGTTATATATAATAAGACAAGAATTTTTTAAACCTTCAATCTACTACTTTTTCTAGTATCAACTAGTTATAGATGAACCGGATGGAGTTTGAGAAATAATTGGTTGAGGTTTGAGACTTCGGGAAAAATACTAGTTCCAGATGATCCGGGTGAGTTTGAGAAATAAGCGGTTGAGGTTTGAGACTTCAGAAAATTAACCATCGCAAATGAACCGGACGAGTTTGAGAAATAATTGGTTGAAGCTCATGACTTCAAAAAAATTACCGATCATTTTAGAGGAATTTCAAAAATTAGTATTGAAAACAATGCAAGATGAGCGGCAGTTTTGCCTAAGTCTACATTTGCGTCCTGGATGGAGGCCACTTTTCATTCCCAAATGCAGATGTGCATCCATGAATGATTGGGTTTGCTCTGATGATTATGGGCCTAGAATGGACAACATAACCCTCATAGAATGAAGATATAAATTTTTTATGCACAATCCAAGTCCACACGATACGAATAAAGTTTAACTCATATAGATGGTTATGGATGTTGGCTCTCATGGAGCAAGCATGAATGAAGAGCCTATTTTTATGTATGATACATCTATAAACATAGTGCCATCAATGTCACACCAACTTAACTTTGAGCGACACTAACACCATGGTTGTGGGCAAATCATTTTTTTTTATCATCTTACATTACAAAATTTCATATGCTAGATTCATATGTAAAGTTAATAATTACAAACTGTTAAAATTACATCATAGGTTACAATTAATGATGTGCAAATTACATTACTTTGTTATCGTCCTTTATTGCGTGCCATATCATACTATCAAGAAGTAAATTGCTACACAAGATTAACACATACATTACATGAATATTATATCACATAACATTGCTAAGCCTTGTGCTCTTACCATGGGCATGAGAATAATATGGTTAATGACTGAAAATAAATATGTCATGATTATTTTCTTAAAAAAACGACAACCTAAGTCTTAGTGTAGGACGAGGTTTTTGTGAACACGTAAATATGAATTTTGTTTAGAAAAGTGAGAAAACATGAGACTTAGCAATGTTATGTATACATTGTTAGGTGTGATGACATTTAATACCAACCTTTAAAAATTTGTGATATAAGATGACAATAAGACTATTTATCTGCAACCCAATTGTGGTTGTAATATTCATTAAGCAACTTATGATACTTAGGGCCACTTCACACAGGAGACTCAGAGCCCGTGACCATTACACTTCAAGCACTCTCATTGGTGGAAAAGGTGGAGCCGGTCCAAGTTCGCTTCACACTACGCTTGAGGGACCAACGGAGTATGTGAATGCAAGATGGATGTAAAGTCTACATGGCATCGAATGGATCATGTTTCATGGTCACTTGGATTGTTTTCAAAAACCGCCTCTTGGAGGTAGGCCTAACACAAAACCGGGAGATTGTGGCACTCCAAACACTCATAACTGTTGGTTTATTCTATTTTATCATGTGTGAGGACCCATATGAATGGAAGTTCATTGAAATTGCATTTGGTTGAGGGCCCGGTCACATATGCCTTCACACTACACTTGAGGGTATGTGACCACACTACATGATTTTGGAGGTGCCTTGGGGCGGCCTTTGGACACTTTCTTTTGGGCTCTCACAATTTCATGGCCACGGCTCTTGGGTCGTGTGTGAAGTGGCCCTTAGTGTGGGACACTATAATGTCAAATATCTAAGTGATATGAGTGCAAAAGGACCCGAGAAATGGCCTTCCATTGTTGAGAGCTCGAGAACCGGGTTGATATACACAGTCATAAATGTGATATAGCAGTCACATTTATGACTGCGTCACATGTAAAATGTGGCTTGGATACGACAAGAAGATTGTACTTAATGCTCTCAAACATACAACTTATAGACACGTACTATGTGGCAACTATTTTTACACTTGTCTTGGAAGGAAGAAACGAAAGGTATGAGGAAGTTGTTGCATAGGTGTGTGCCAATGTTGGGTGGGCATTGTCATTGAGCTTTTGACAAAGGGTAAGGATGCCACTGAAGGGTGCCTTTAACCCCGGCCAAATTAGAAAATCGGTGTCTTTAAGGATAAGGATATCTGGTCCAAAATTTAAACTTGCCACTTAAGGGTACCTTTTACCTGGCCGAAAAATGAAACATGGTGAAGCGTGTGTTGTGTTGGATGAAATCATATCCTAATGTGAACGGGTATTGAAAATCATTCATCCGAGTAATAGGTAAGGACACCCGGAGGTAAAGGTTGACTCGGTCATATGACAAGTACGGGTAAGGAAAAAATCTTGATGGATAAGTTTACCTGGTAGATATTGCCCTTGATGAATGTTTCCGGGTGAGATTAGCCTGAACCTGCCATTACCGATTTCATTACCTTGTTCATCCGGATACCCACCCAACATTGGTGACACCACATGTACTAGGAATTTGCTTGCTTCAAGAAGAGAATGCCACTTGTTGAATACCTATCAATATGTTGCTACCCTATGTAAGCCCCCATTCAAATCAAAGTACATCCCCCCACCCTTGGCCACGAACTTTGTGTTGGCCAAGGCTACTCCCACCAAACCCTTTTGCAAAGTGCAGTGTACCTCTTGATCCTTAAAGGTATGATGAGCCCCCACAAGGTTTCATGGATACACAAATGAAATTAGGGTTATACAAATTAGGACATACTAGGACCCTGACTTCATTTAGGCATTCTATCCATTGCGAGTCTTATGCTCTTTGTAGTAAGTATCCCATTTTTAACATGAATACATAAAAATATGTCAATGATAGTCTAGCTCATCTATGTAATATATGCGCCCCCCCGTCTCATGTATTGCCATCTTTATTCTTGATTCCATTTCCAACAAGAGTAGTTGTAATCTTAGGTCATTTCCACCAAAAAATGTCGGATAAAGTATTTTAAAGGTGATCAAGCCTTGAAAACACATGAACCCTCGACGGTTAGACTAATATTAGCCCTTATAAATTAACGTTCAATTGATTTCGAATGTGTTATGCTAGACCAAAATTTGAAAACTTTAAGGCTAATTACAATGTCAAATCCTCTTCTTTAAACAATAGCTTCTAGCAAACAAAACTACATAACTTTCAAGCTTGAGGCCCTCCTTGATGGGCCCGGCACTAGGGGTGAAGATCCCAACATAGACTCCAAGGTATTCGAATCTCCACTCAAAATCAAAGTGGGTTTGAAAGCCATGCCAACATTTGGTACTTTTCCACCATGTAAGCTTGACTTCATTAAGGGAAACCTAGCCGGTGCATGTTACCGTGGCTCTCTTGTAGCTTGGGCAGAAACTAATTGATTTGAAAGGTGCCTAAATTTATGGGAAATTAATTTCGTTGCGTGTCCCAAAAAAATAAAATAAAATAAAAAAATCAAAGAGTGCCTAAAATCACAATAATTCAAGTGACATTCACTGGAATCCAACAAAGTAGCATCAAATAACTTCAATAGTGCCTTCACGCGGCATCAAACCATGACGTACAAGTAAAAGACAAACTTTAGGGTGAGGAATGTTGGTTAAGGGGAGTGTTTAGGTTAATCGTAGCCGGCATAGATGAAATTAGGAAAACCATTCATGAATTACAGAAATAACCTTGATGAATGTCTAGCTTATTTTAAATTACTTTTTGAATCTGCCCAATTTTAGAATATTTTTTTTGGGTTGCCTAACTTACTTTCGCACTGTAATTGATTATTAGGCTTAAAGGTGCCCAAGCTACTAGAGAGCTAGCTACAATAGTTGTGACTGAGAACAACTAGAACCCAGTGAAGAATGTTATTGCACCATTTCATAACCTTTTCTTTTTTCTTTTTTCTTTTTACTTTTTGGTGAGGGGGGGGGAGACCGAATAAGAAGTATGCTTGAATGCAAGAATTCCCTCTCACCAACATAGAATCTCAAACTCGGGCGACAAACAAAGTGGAGGACGGTGCTTTACCACATTCTAAAGTTTGAAAGGTAGAATATATGTATCATCAAAAGTGGCCATGATTGTAAGAATGGGTGGTCTCCGGAGCCCTTTGTAAAGTTGCTCACAAAAAGACACACACGTGACAATATCAAATCCATGATATTGATTGTTATGATAATATTGGAAATGGAATATTTGTATTTGGGTGGAAGTCACTCTTAGGCTAATGTCATATTCAATTTGACCAATAAATAAATAAACAACATTATTCGGATGGCTTGTCAAGTAGTTGCGGCATACCCTACTAACCTCTATATTTTCCACATTCAGATTGAAAGTAGCCATTATTCAAGAATCATTCCCAATGATAAGGGGCCCCACTGATCAACTTGTAGCATCTAAATAATGTTATGAGACCCTCATACTACCTACGGAAGCAAGATACTAAGGTATGTGGTCTATTTCACCCTTCTTTGAGCCCATTTGCAAACAACTACAAAATATGATGACCTTAGGGCCACTTCGCAACGACGCTACCGTGTGAGCGGTGGGACGCGAGCGGTGAGCGGTGAGCAGAAAAAAATCAACGCTTTCCAATTATAATAATAAAATTTCCAAATTTAGAAAATATAAATAGAAAAAAATCGTGGGACCTCTTTTTTTAGTAAAAATGATGGACCTATTTCCGTGCAAATTTTGAGGGCTTTCAGGACAGAGACTTGGTTTTAGGGTACCTTTCAGAGAGACTAATTGACATGATTTACTTAAACCAGGGAACTTTTGACTGTCCATATTATGGTGAGAGCTGGTTAATCATAGGCTATGGTCACAACGTAAGAGAAAATTCTAAGTCAAAAAATTCAAGCATTCAAGCATTCAAGCAAAGTAGCAAAACTCGTACCATTCAATAACATCTAAAACTATTGTTGGAAGGAGAGACCCATAAATATTTAGAAACCTTTATACATATTTAAAAACGAATACAATTCACATCATGTAGATAATGATAGGTCTGATATATCAGCGATATTTTCGGAAACGTGCACTCATACTATAGTATACTCAACGCAATAATACTTAGCGACAACTTATAAATAAGGGGGGGCAGCCTAGCTCCTATAGGTATCCACGTTAAGGTCCCACATGCTTCATGATGCCACTTTCGAGGAGGTGCTTCACTTCATTGAAACTAAGGCTCGGAGCATGGATGAAAGTGTCTTGGTATTGATCCAAGTTGCAGGTCACACGGAAGATGAAGTACAAGTGCTTGCAGTTCACCCAAGGGCGCCGTTTCCCAAGTGCTCTTGCTGACATCTCCACGAAATCCGGGCACGTGCACGACGGGAAGGTGTTGATAGTGATACGGTACTCTTCAACCTTAGCCTTCTTTCGGGATTGGAACAGAATGATGCACTCGATCCCTAGGTGAGGTATCATTGTGACGGAGGTGATTTGACCGTCGACGTTGAGGGTTGACTCCCATTTGTTGCGTTGTTGGATGCATGGTCCGTTGTTACTGCGCCGGATCTTTTTTCCAAACCTCAGCGTAGGGTATTGATCGGCTTGGGCCGAGGTAGGGAATTCGGCCATGGATGAAGCAACATTGGAGGAGTCGCCGAAGAGTCTTCTGGGTGACACATTTTGACGCTGCTGAAGTTGGAATCCCCCTTCTTCAAGGGCCAGAACCTCCTGGAGAGTGAGGTTTGTCCCAGTGAGGACATGCCAGACGTCCGGGACATCCGGACGGTGCTGCATCCACTTCCTCCTAGTGCCTTTGACACATCTCTCAATGTCGTCGTTGCAGAAGGAGAACTGTGTCAAGAATTCCTTGTTCTTCTTGTAATCGCGCATGTAGCCGGTGTACGTAGGAGCTGGAGTACTTTTACCATGCCGAACGATCTTCTGGGTGCACTTGGTCTTTGTGCGAGCTTGCATGGCGAAGCAGGCCTTGGCGGAAGTCTTGGGCAGTCTAGAAATGTGCCACTTGGAGACATCGCAGTGGGTCTCCTGAATGTTATTGACGTGGGTGACCCGTTGTGGAATCGATTTCTTAGGAGATTGTGTGAGGGGCAGGTATGATGGTTTGGCGGAATCAGTGCGTGCCTTGGTTGACCTAGTGCTCACTCGTGGATGAGAGAAGCTGACCTTGTCGGGTCTATGTGAATCTTGATTAGAACCAGGGGGCATATCAAGTTTGCGCTTGGTGGTGCCAAAGACCTCCTCTCCTTCGAGTTGGGGTTTGCAGGTGCACCAATGCTATGCTCCAGGCATGTGCTCGAGGGCTGCAACAATTCTCTTGGCGTCACCGGATCGTTGTGCAGCACGAAGGCGGAGTTCTTCTTTTCCTGGGCCAGTGCCAGACCGTTCACCCTTCAAGTAGGCGTACCCGACATACCCACCCCCCTTGCCTCAAATCACAAATCACGCCCCTTACAAGCCTCACCCTTCAAAGAATTCTCAAAGAATTAAGCTATATGGCCTTAAATCAGACCAATTATAAGCATGCCCCAATCTTAGAAATCAAAAAATAAAGCTATATGGCCTCTTTTCAGACCCCTTACAAACATGCCAGAATCCAACAAATTACAAAATGTAAACATATGTGAGGTCCCGAGTTGAGAACCTAAGGGCCTGTCGGATCCGACATACCCCCCCTTGCCCCAAATCACAAATCACACCCCTTACAAGCCTGCCCCAATCTTAGAAATCAGAGATTAAAGCTATATGGCCTCTTTTCAGACCCCTTACAAGCATGCCCCTTCAGAGAATTCTCAAATAATTAAGCTATATGGTCTCAAATCAGGACCCCTTATAAGCCTACCCCAATCTTAGAAAATAAAAAATAAAGCTATATGGCTTATTTTCAGACCCCTTAAAGGCACTCCCAAAACCCGAAAATCAAAAATCTAAACCTACATGGCCTCAAATCATACCCCTTATGAGAATGTTTAAAAAGCTAAAGCTACACAACCTCAAATCAGACCCCTTACAAGCCTGCCCCAATCTTAGAATTCAAAAATTAAAGCTATGTGGCCTCTTTTCAGACCCCTTACAAGCATGCCCCTTCAGAGAATTCTCAAATAATTTAGCTATATGGCCTGAAATCAGAACCCCTTATAAGCCCGCACCAATCTTAAAAATCAAAAACTAAAGATATATGGCCTCAAATCAGACCCCTTAAGAGCATGCCCGAATCCAACAAATTACAAAATGTAAACATATGTGAGGACCCGAGTACTGAAACTAAGGTTCTGTCGGATCCGACAAACCCCCCCCCCCCCTTGCCTCAAATCTCAAATCACACCCCTTACAAGACTCACCCTTCAAAGAATTCCCAAATATTAAAGATATATGGCCTCAAATCAGACCACTTATAACCCTGCCCCAATCTTAGAAAACAAAAAATAAAGCTATGTGGCCTCTTTTCAGACCCCTTACAATCATGCTGAAAACAGATATATCTGCTGAAACAGAGGAGAAGCAGTCAAAAGACTTGCAAACATGAAAGCAGTCAAATCAGACCCCTAACAAGCATACTCCACTCCGAGAATTCTCAAAAATTAAAGCTAGATGGCCTCATATCAGGCCCCTCACAAGCATGCCCGAATCTAAAAAATCAAAAATCTAAACCTTCATGGCCTCCAATCAGACCCCTAAGAAGCCTGCCCCTTCAGAGAATTCTCAAAAATTGAAGCTATATGGCCTTAAATCAGACCCCTTACAAGAGTGCCCCAATCCCATAAATCAAAAATCAAAGCTATATGGCCTCAAATTGGACCCCTCACAAGCATGCCTCAATCCCAGAAATCACAATCCTAAGCCTACATGGCCCCATATTAGGCCACATAGAGGCTCGGCCAAATCTCAAAAATCACAAAATTATAACAATTGTGAGGTCCCGACATGTGAGCCCAAGGGCCTGTCGGATCCGACATCCCCCCCTTGCCTCAAATCAGACCCCTAACTACCCCTTACAAGCATGCCCCTCTACCAGAATTCAGAAATCTAAACCTAAATGGCCGCCAATTAGACCCCTAACAAGCATACCCCACTCCGAGAATTCTCAAAAATTGAAGCTATATGGCCTTCAATCAGACCCATTACAAGAGTGCCGGAATCTCATAAATCAAGAATCAAAGCTATATGGCCTCAAATTGGACCCCTTACAAGCATGCCTCAATACCACAAATCACAATCCTAAGCCTACATGGCCTCATATTAGGCCCCATAGAGGCACGGCCAAATCTCAAAAATGCACAAAATTATAACAAATGTGAGGTCCCGAGATGTGAGCCCAAGGGCCTGTCGGATCCGACACCCCCCCCCCCCCTTGCCTCATATCAGACCCCTAACAAAGCCTGCCCCTATCTTAGAAATCAAAAATTATAGCTATAAGACCTCTTTTCGGACCCCTAAAAGGTACGCCAAATAGCCAATAATCAGAGAATTAATATATATGTGAGGTCCCGATCTATCAACAAAGGGGCCTGTCGGATCCGACAGTTCCCCTTTGCTTCAAATTAGACCCCTTACTACCATACAATAATCCCAGAATTCGTAGAAATAAACCTCAATGGCCTCACATCAGACCCCTTACTGACACGCCCATATATTAAAAATGCAAAAATTAAAACATTTGTGAGGTCCCGAGCTTTCAACCCAAGGGCATGTCGGATCCGACAGACCCCCCTTCCCCCAACTGAAACCTCTAGCAAGCCTGCCTTAAACTTAGAAATCAAAAAAATAAAACTTTATGGCATCTTCTCGGACCCCTTAGAAGCATACCCCACGTTCAGAATTCAAAAGTCTACACCTACATGGCCTCACATCGGGACCCTTACAAGGATGCCCCAATCCCAGAAATCACAATCCTAAGCCTACATGGCCCCATATTAGGCCACATAGAGGCTCGGCCAAATCTCAAAAATCACAAAATTATAACAATTGTGAGGTCCCGACATGTGAGCCCAAGGGCCTGTCGGATCCGACATCCCCCCCCCCTTGCCTCAAATCAGACCCCTAACTACCCCTTACAAGCATGCCCCTCTACCAGAATTCAGAAATCTAAACCTAAATGGCCGCCAATTAGACCCCTAACAAGCATACCCCACTCCGAGAATTCTCAAAAATTGAAGCTATATGGCCTTAAATCAGACCCATTACAAGAGTGCCGGAATCTCATAAATCAAGAATAAAAGCTATATGGCCTCAAATTGGACCCCTTACAAGCATGCCTCAATCCCACAAATCACAATCCTAAGCCTACATGGCCCCATATTAGGCCACATAGAGGCTCGGCCAAATCTCAAAAATCACAAAATTATAACAATTGTGAGGTCCCGACATGTGAGCCCAAGGGCCTGTCGGATCCGACAACCCCCCCTTGCCTCAAATCAGACCTCTACCTACAAGACCCCAATTCCAAAACTCCCAAAATTTCAACCTAAATGGCCTCAAAGCAGAGCCTCCCGAATCTCAAAATTCTAAAATTTATACCAAATGTGAGGTCCCCAGTTCTGAACCAAAGGGCCTGTCAGATCCGACAACCCCCCCTTGCCTCAAATCAGACCTCTACCTACAAGACCCCAATCCCAAAACTCCCAAAACTTCAACCTAAATGGCCTCAAAGCAGAGCCTCCCGAATCTCAAAATTCTGAAATTTATACCAAATGTGAGGTCCCCAGTTCTGAACCAAAGGGCATGTCAGATCCGACAACCCCCCCTTGCCTCAAATCAGACCTCTACCTACAAGACCCCAATCCCAAAACTCCCAAAACTTCAACCTAAATGGCCTCAAAACAGAGCCTCCCGAATCTCAAAATTCTGAAATTTATACCAAATGTGAGGTCCCCAGTTCTGAACCAAAGGGCCTGTCGGATCCGACAACCCCCCCTTGCCTCAATTCAGACCTCTGCCTACAAGACCCCAATCCCAAAACTCCCAAAATTTCAACCTAAATGGCCTCAAAGCAGAGCCTCCCGAATCTCAAAATTCTAAAATTTATACCAAATGTGAGGTCCCCAGTTCTGAACCAAAGGGCCTGTCAGATCCGACAACCCCCCCTTGCCTCAAATCAGACCTCTACCTACAAGACCCCAATCCCAAAACTCCCAAAACTTCAACCTAAATGGCCTCAAAGCAGAGCCTCCCGAATCTCAAAATTATGAAATTTATACCAAATGTGAGGTCCCCAGTTCTGAACCAAAGGGCATGTCAGATCCGACAACCCCCCCTTGCCTCAAATCAGACCTCTACCTACAAGACCCCAATCCCAAAACTCCCAAAACTTCAACCTAAATGGCCTCAAAACAGAGCCTCCCGAATCTCAAAATTCTGAAATTTATACCAAATGTGAGGTCCCCAGTTCTGAACCAAAGGGCCTGTCGGATCCGACAACCCCCCCTTGCCTCAATTCAGACCTCTGCCTACAAGACCCCAATCCCAAAACTCCCAAAATTTCAACCTAAATGGCCTCAAAGCAGAGCCTCCCGAATCTCAAAATTCTAAAATTTATACCAAATGTGAGGTCCCCAGTTCTGAACCAAAGGGCCTGTCGGATCCGACAACCCCCCCTTGCCTCAAATCAGACCTCTACCTACAAGACCCCAATCCCAAAACTCCCAAAATTTCAACCTAAATGGCCTCAAAGCAGAGCCTCCCGAATCTCAAAATTCTAAAACCAACTAAGCAAGTAAGCAACTAAGTAAGCCTAAGCAACTAGTTATTTAGTAAGTGGGCCTAGCCAACTATTAAGTAAGCCTAACCAAATAGTTATTTAGTAAGTAGGCCAAGTCACTTAGAAAATAAGCCTACCTAACTGCCTAATCCGCCTAGCCACCGAGCCCGCTTAGCCACCTAGCCCCGACAAGACCCTAAAGCTGGCCTCCCCGAAAAAAGACATGAGGCCCACGGCCCCACCCCGCCTTGGTGGCAAACACCACCCCCGCCCCCACCCACCTTGGTGGCAAGCACCACCCCCCGCCCCCCGCCACCTAGGACCACTAAGGCCCTTGGATGGGCCTTGGTGGATCAACGGCCCGGATCCACCATGCCCGCGACCACCCAAGGCCCGTTCACAGCGCCTCAGTGACGCGGGGGGGGGGGCTGTCGGATCCGACAGGCCCTTTGGTTCAGAACTGGGGACCTCACATTTGGTATAAATTTCAGATTTTTGAGATTGGGGAGTGCCTGAGAGGGGCCTAGTAAGATGCCATGTAGGTTTAGATTTCTGAATTCAAGTAGTGGGGTATGCTTATGAAGGCTCTGATTTGAGGCCATTTAGGTTGAAATTTTGGGAATTTTAGGATTGGGGTCTTGTAGTTAGAGGTCTGATTTGAGGCAAGGGGGGGGGGTGTCGGATCCGACAGGCCCTTTGATCCAGAATTGGGGACCTCACATTTGGTATAAATTTTAGAATTTTGAGATTCGGGAGGCTCTGCTTTGAGGCCATTTAGGTTGAAATTTTGGGAGTTTTGGGATTGGGGTCTTGTAGGTAGAGGTCTGATTTGAGGCAAGGGGGGGTTGTCGGATCCGACATGCCCTTTGGTTCAGAACTGGGGACCTCACATTTGGTATAAATTTTAGAATTTTGAGATTCGGGAGGCTCTGCTTTGAGGCCATTTAGGTTGAAGTTTTGGGAGTTTTGGGATTGGGGTCTTGTAGGTAGAGGTCTGATTTGAGGCAAGGGGGGGTTGTCGGATCCGACAGGCCCTTTGGTTCAGAACTGGGGACCTCACATTTGGTATAAATTTTAGAATTTTGAGATTCGGGAGGCTCTGCTTTGAGGCCATTTAGGTTGAAATTTTGGGAGTTTTGGGATTGGGGTCTTGTAGGTAGAGGTCTGATTTGAGGCAAGGGGGGGTTGTCGGATCCGACAGGCCCTTTGGTTCAGAACTGGGGACCTCACATTTGGTATAAATTTTAGAATTTTGAGATTCGGGAGGCTCTGCTTTGAGGCCATTTAGGTTGAAATTTTGGGAGTTTTGGGATTGGGGTCTTGTAGGCAGAGGTCTGAATTGAGGCAAGGGGGGGTTGTCGGATCCGACAGGCCCTTTGGTTCAGAACTGGGGACCTCACATTTGGTATAAATTTCAGAATTTTGAGATTCGGGAGGCTCTGTTTTGAGGCCATTTAGGTTGAAGTTTTGGGAGTTTTGGGATTGGGGTCTTGTAGGTAGAGGTCTGATTTGAGGCAAGGGGGGGTTGTCGGATCTGACATGCCCTTTGGTTCAGAACTGGGGACCTCACATTTGGTATAAATTTCAGAATTTTGAGATTCGGGAGGCTCTGCTTTGAGGCCATTTAGGTTGAAGTTTTGGGAGTTTTGGGATTGGGGTCTTGTAGGTAGAGGTCTGATTTGAGGCAAGGGGGGGTTGTCGGATCTGACAGGCCCTTTGGTTCAGAACTGGGGACCTCACATTTGGTATAAATTTTAGAATTTTGAGATTCGGGAGGCTCTGCTTTGAGGCCATTTAGGTTGAAATTTTGGGAGTTTTGGAATTGGGGTCTTGTAGGTAGAGGTCTGATTTGAGGCAAGGGGGGGTTGTCGGATCCGACAGGCCCTTGGGCTCACATGTCGGGACCTCACAATTGTTATAATTTTGTGATTTTTGAGATTTGGCCGAGCCTCTATGTGGCCTAATATGGGGCCATGTAGGCTTAGGATTGTGATTTGTGGGATTGAGGCATGCTTGTAAGGGGTCCAATTTGAGGCCATATAGCTTTTATTCTTGATTTATGAGATTCCGGCACTCTTGTAATGGGTCTGATTTAAGGCCATATAGCTTCAATTTTTGAGAATTCTCGGAGTGGGGTATGCTTGTTAGGGGTCTAATTGGCGGCCATTTAGGTTTAGATTTCTGAATTCTGGTAGAGGGGCATGCTTGTAAGGGGTAGTTAGGGGTCTGATTTGAGGCAAGGGGGGGGGGATGTCGGATCCGACAGGCCCTTGGGCTCACATGTCGGGACCTCACAATTGTTATAATTTTGTGATTTTTGAGATTTGGCCGAGCCTCTATGTGGCCTAATATGGGGCCATGTAGGCTTAGGATTGTGATTTCTGGGATTGGGGCATCCTTGTAAGGGTCCCGATGTGAGGCCATGTAGGTGTAGACTTTTGATTTCTGAACGTGGGGTATGCTTCTAAGGGGTCCGAGAAGATGCCATAAAGTTTTATTTTTTTGATTTCTAAGTTTAAGGCAGGCTTGCTAGAGGTTTCAGTTGGGGGAAGGGGGGTCTGTCGGATCCGACATGCCCTTGGGTTGAAAGCTCGGGACCTCACAAATGTTTTAATTTTTGCATTTTTAATATATGGGCGTGTCAGTAAGGGGTCTGATGTGAGGCCATTGAGGTTTATTTCTACGAATTCTGGGATTATTGTATGGTAGTAAGGGGTCTAATTTGAAGCAAAGGGGAACTGTCGGATCCGACAGGCCCCTTTGTTGATAGATCGGGACCTCACATATATATTAATTCTCTGATTATTGGCTATTTGGCGTACCTTTTAGGGGTCCGAAAAGAGGTCTTATAGCTATAATTTTTGATTTCTAAGATAGGGGCAGGCTTTGTTAGGGGTCTGATATGAGGCAAGGGGGGGGGGGGGTGTCGGATCCGACAGGCCCTTGGGCTCACATCTCGGGACCTCACATTTGTTATAATTTTGTGCATTTTTGAGATTTGGCCGTGCCTCTATGGGGCCTAATATGAGGCCATGTAGGCTTAGGATTGTGATTTGTGGTATTGAGGCATGCTTGTAAGGGGTCCAATTTGAGGCCATATAGCTTTGATTCTTGATTTATGAGATTCCGGCACTCTTGTAATGGGTCTGATTGAAGGCCATATAGCTTCAATTTTTGAGAATTCTCGGAGTGGGGTATGCTTGTTAGGGGTCTAATTGGCGGCCATTTAGGTTTAGATTTCTGAATTCTGGTAGAGGGGCATGCTTGTAAGGGGTAGTTAGGGGTCTGATTTGAGGCAAGGGGGGGATGTCGGATCCGACAGGCCCTTGGGCTCACATGTCGGGACCTCACAATTGTTATAATTTTGTGATTTTTGAGATTTGGCCGAGCCTCTATGTGGCCTAATATGGGGCCATGTAGGCTTAGGATTGTGATTTCTGGGATTGAGGCATGCTTGTGAGGGGTCCAATTTGAGGCCATATAGCTTTGATTTTTGATTTATGGGATTGGGGCACTCTTGTAAGGGGTCTGATTTAAGGCCATATAGCTTCAATTTTTGAGAATTCTCTGAAGGGGCAGGCTTCTTAGGGGTCTGATTGGAGGCCATGAAGGTTTAGATTTTTGATTTTTTAGATTCGGGCATGCTTGTGAGGGGCCTGATATGAGGCCATCTAGCTTTAATTTTTGAGAATTCTCGGAGTGGAGTATGCTTGTTAGGGGTCTGATTTGACTGCTTTCATGTTTGCAAGTCTTTTGACTGCTTCTCCTCTGTTTCAGCAGATATATCTGTTTTCAGCATGATTGTAAGGGGTCTGAAAAGAGGCCACATAGCTTTATTTTTTGTTTTCTAAGATTGGGGCAGGGTTATAAGTGGTCTGATTTGAGGCCATATATCTTTAATATTTGGGAATTCTTTGAAGGGTGAGTCTTGTAAGGGGTGTGATTTGAGATTTGAGGCAAGGGGGGGGGGGGGTTTGTCGGATCCGACAGAACCTTAGTTTCAGTACTCGGGTCCTCACATATGTTTACATTTTGTAATTTGTTGGATTCGGGCATGCTCTTAAGGGGTCTGATTTGAGGCCATATATCTTTAGTTTTTGATTTTTAAGATTGGTGCGGGCTTATAAGGGGTTCTGATTTCAGGCCATATAGCTAAATTATTTGAGAATTCTCTGAAGGGGCATGCTTGTAAGGGGTCTGAAAAGAGGCCACATAGCTTTAATTTTTGAATTCTAAGATTGGGGCAGGCTTGTAAGGGGTCTGATTTGAGGTTGTGTAGCTTTAGCTTTTTAAACATTCTCATAAGGGGTATGATTTGAGGCCATGTAGGTTTAGATTTTTGATTTTCGGGTTTTGGGAGTGCCTTTAAGGGGTCTGAAAATAAGCCATATAGCTTTATTTTTTATTTTCTAAGATTGGGGTAGGCTTATAAGGGGTCCTGATTTGAGACCATATAGCTTAATTATTTGAGAATTCTCTGAAGGGGCATGCTTGTAAGGGGTCTGAAAAGAGGCCATATAGCTTTAATCTCTGATTTCTAAGATTGGGGCAGGCTTGTAAGGGGTGTGATTTGTGATTTGGGGCAAGGGGGGGTATGTCGGATCCGACAGGCCCTTAGGTTCTCAACTCGGGACCTCACATATGTTTACATTTTGTAATTTGTTGGATTCTGGCATGTTTGTAAGGGGTCTGAAAAGAGGCCATATAGCTTTATTTTTGGATTTCTAAGATTGGGGCATGCTTATAATTGGTCTGATTTAAGGCCATATAGCTTAATTCTTTGAGAATTCTTTGAAGGGTGAGGCTTGTAAGGGGCGTGATTTGTGATTTGAGGCAAGGGGGGGGGGGGGGGGGGTATGTCGGATCCGACAGGACCTTAGTTTCAGTACTCGGGTCCTCACATATGTTTGAGCGTGCCTGTAAGGGGTTTGAAAAGAGGCCATATAGCTTCAATTTTTGTGAAATCTGATTTGGCCTCGAATTTGTTCACAGCTAGAGGATGCTGCGGTCAAGGAGTTACCCGATATACTTACTGCATTGGGTGGGCTTGATGGAGACGTGGAAGTTGATTCGTTGCCGGATTACTTGGAGAAGTGGCGAATCTGCCTTTGGGATTTTGCGGATGAGATCCTGCATGACGATGGAGCTCTCCTCCTCTTTCATCCAGATGACAATGGTGACTTCAAGGAGAGCATTCAAGACCACTTCGCTGCTTTTGGCTTCACCATCTTTAAGGAGTGGTTGGGAGTCAACCGTCTTCGCCTTCATTCAGCTAAACATGTGGACAAGACCACTAACCTCTTCCAAATTGTGCTACTTGTTCGTGCCACGAAAACAATTGGATCCGACCTTGATAAGCGGCCCCGGCACTCGTCATTTCGCCTTCGCGATGCCAATGAGCTCAAGGCTCTTGGCATTGAGCTGGACATGGATGATGCCATTATGAATTATACCACAACCCCTCTCATGGATGGCTCCAAAGCTTGGCGTGGTCCCCGTGAGAAAGATATTTCTTTCATGTCCTCCTTGATCATGGCAACTACTGACATTGGGCAGGTCGTGGTTGACGTTAATGCAGGCGTTGGTATGTCCTACTTCACTTGCCATCATATCTTGGTTTTCATTTTCTACCTTTGCTTTTATTTATGTTTGCTAACCATTCCTCTGCAACAGGGACTTCTGTCCATGCATGCAGGCAACTTGGGCGCCATATCGTTGCTCTCGAGGAGGACGATGACATCTTCAACCGTGTCCTTAAGCCACTTCAGAGTGTTAAGCATCCGGTGAAGGCTCCATCCATTGTTGTTGCTTCCACGCAGGCTTCACAAGGCACGCAGAAGAGGCCGCCGGCCTTGAAGCGATCGAGGCCAGAGTCCTCGCAGTAAGTGAGTATGATGACCTTCTAAGTTGCTTCTTTTCCTTGTCCACTCAGCTTTCACACTTTCCATCCTCTTTCTTACAATTTTCATGCTTGTTTTCAGACTTGGCCTTGGAGCAGATGTGTTTGGTACGCCTACCAAGGGATTCACTTTGCCAATCTATGCCCATGATATGGCGATGGTACTAGCGGCACAACCTTCTCCTAGCAAAGCTAGTACCCCGTCTCCACGTTATGACCCCCGTGCCTTAGACTTCTTCGAGCTTCTTGCAGAGGTGGATAATGAATGCCATACCTTAGATTCCACTTCAGATGAGGGCGGCCATGAGGGGAGTATCTTTGGAAGTAGGGAATCTAGTAGTGACAACCTCATTGTTGATTGATTTTTGGTTTGATTGATTGGTATTTGGATTTATAAAGTGTGGTGTGGTTTTTAATATTCCAATTGTCTTGTTGAATGCATCTTGTCGTTGTTCTCAAATAACACTACACTTTTGTGGTCGTCAACTAGTAGACAATCTAAAGACAAGTAGCCAAACCAAATACACCTAACATTTTGATTTCTCAAGCATATCCTACCCACAAGAAAGAGGCCTCGGATCCGAGGCCTCGGATCCCAGGCCTCTTTCCAAACCTCCTCCTCATGCTAGAACATACAAGAAACGGCCAAATGCAAAAACAAGTAGCCAACTCAAATATACATAACATTTTGATTTCTCAAGCATATCCTACCCACAAAAAAGAGGCCTCGGATCCGAGGCCTCTTTCCAAACCTCCTCCTCATGCTAGAACATACAAGAAATGGCCAAATGCAAAGACAAGTAGCCAACTCAAATATACATAACATTTTGATTTTCAAGCATAAGCTACCCACAACTAAGAGGCCTCGGATCCGAGGCCTCTTCCCATAGGTCCACCACCTTCTCAACCACACTGAATTTTCCCACGGCCATAGGGACTCGTTGGTAATTTTAAGAAACTTTTGGTCCTAAAAATTAGGCACTCCATAAATATCGGCCTCATAATTCCAAAATTAAACTTGAAATATGTGCAAAATCCACGGTCATAGGGGTCCTAACTTTCGTTAAATGGAGTTTTAAATTTTGATTTTCTGCTCACGAGATCTGCTCACCGCTCACCGCTCACCGCTCACATCGTAGCATTCCTGGGCCACTTCGCACACAAGACTAAAGGCCCATGACCACTGCATTCTAAAATCTCTCATTCGTTGAGAAGGCCAAGACCGTCCAAGTTCACTTCACACTAGAAGGTGAAGGCTAAGATGTCTAGGCCATTTCTCGTGTGTCTCTTTCTAGTTTAAGAGTACGTGTGTATAGGGTATAGGATATAGGGTATAGGGTATGGTTTGTGTGTGTGTGTGTGTGTGTGTGTGTGTGTACATATAGGAATTGTTAAATTGAACATAGAGACACATCACATAATCACATAACCTATCCAAATTTAGTTTTTCATTGCACACATGAAGAGAAGCAAGGTAACAACTCTGCTTCCTCTTTATTTACATTTCAACTTACAATGAAATTTTTTCAAATTTTGATAGGTCATGTGACCACACAACGCAATTCTTTGGTCATTTTAACTAGTGTGTGGTTGATTTAACAATATATGTATGTATGTATGTATGTATGTATGTATGTATGTATTATGAGGGCACTTCAATAAATCATATGATATTTACATTTTATCACAATCAAGTGGCTTTTTTTTGGTCCACTGGAGTACCAAAACATGAGTCTTCTCATGATGTCTTCACAAAGACAAATAACCATTGAGGTAGATTGGTCGGTGCACCTAAACCTCACTTAGTTGTATGCCAATACCACGACCGACCCATTATCTAACTTCAGCCTAGATATCTAGGCTGGTTGATATTGGGCACATTTAGAAGTGAGGGCGGTAAATCGTCTCTCTACTTGACGGAAAACTAGCCAGGTGGTCAAGCGCCTCTTGTGTTCCAAAAGAGGAGAAGAAGCGAGGGCGGTCCAAGGTATACCTACTTTTCACATGTACACGTAATTTAAAACGTAGGGCGCACTTTGCTCCCTCGAGGCAATTTCTATATTTGGATTTGAAGTAACATAGCCTAAACTAACAGCCTTCCCGACCCTTGACGGGTTCCAATTTTTCCAATTTATAAATGATAAAGTCAGCCGCAAAGGGTTCTAGAATCTAGAGTGATTAAAATCGTGAGAATTTGACATCTCATAAATTGCTATGTGAAAGTCAAGGTTTAGGGTGTGGTTTAAAGTGTTCACATAGTCCCCATCCCACTATAAATTAAAACACACACACACACTCACATACTTAATTTAGCTTGAAGTTTGTGGAGTCTTTGTCAACCTACAAGTCACATAACATTAAGTAGCAATGCTAGGAGGGTATCCTTTGAGTACCTGCAATATTACCTCAACAAGAAGGGGAAAACTTGCAAAAACAAGGGTGAAAGAATGGATAATGAATCAAAAATAGTAGCTTCAAAAAGGTATCAAAGAGGTTTCCAATGCGGGTGTTGGGAGACTTTTCCAATAAGTGCAACTACCTTTTTGACCTCACCAACTTTTCCCATTGCTTTATAGCTATTTAGATTTGTTCAAATCGTAATTTAGCCTAGATTAGAACCTTTTCCACCACTTGACATTAGTTTTGTCCTAGAAACCGACATAATTAAATCCAAAGCATTGAAAGTAACTACCAAAATAGATTAAAAATAGCCTAAGTCAAACTCAAAAGTAGCGCTACCTTTGCTCTTGAAAGAGCATCAAACGGGCACACGCCGGTTTGATGGTCTTTTGAGAAGGTCATTCCGGGCTTGCTACTTAATGTTATGCACCCTTTCAAATTTTGGAACGATATCGATGGTCTTTATGCTGAAGTAGGTTGTTGTCCCTTATGGACTAAAAAACAGGTGTCCCCATTGGGTTCATGTTTGCATTAGGCACTTCTTCATTATTTGTTCTAAGTTTGGTATAAAATCGTACATAGCATTGTGTAACTTCAAATAAAAGTGACACCAAAAATATGATATTTAGGGCCACGTCACACATGAGCCAAGAGTTGTGACCTTGTAATGGTGAGGACCCTTGACTCTCATCCAAAGGCCGTACCATGGGTGTTGGGAAAGCCGTTTTATGTACAGTGACAAATAAAACTGAGTACAACTTTGACTCACTTCCATTTGAAAAATCATACCATAAGCATGAGTGGGCAAGATCCAAGTGCATTCAAATGAAAGTTGTAGTACATGATGTACTACATGGTGCCAAAAAGTTTGAAGTGGATTTTAATTAGGGTGTGAAAGATATAAAATGTCAAAATTGGCTCTTTCAAATACTCAATATCGTTTGAAATTGTCTAGAAAGCCTTCAAAACATACAAGACTTGGAATGAAGCCAAACTTCTGGCATGTTGCCTCTATGGTAGTGTCAATCATCATGTTAAACATGCATGTGTCCTTTATCAATGGAAATCGGCATTTGTATGCTTCCAATAAAATTCAAATTGTCAAAAATAGATAAATTACATTAGAATGGCATCACGGGGGGTGCAGTGGCGAAAATGTAGAAAACCACGTGCGAGAAAATGTAGGGTGGATTTTATTCAAGACACATAATTTTTACATTTTTTTTAGATATACAATAGCGTCCTCTAAATTTGAATTTGGGAATTATATATAATGTACAGTGTGTTTTAAGTTGTGGTATTAATTATTATTTAGATGTAAAATAGCATAAATAAAATTAAGTTTAGTTTTTTTAAATTTATAGGTTCAACATAAATCTTATGCCATTAGTGGCATTGGATGAGAAATAGGCAAAATGTATGTGAACATGTGGATGGATTTGTTGAAACGGTCACCTTTGGATGGAAGTACCATCCTTAGGTTTTTCATTTCCATCCTTAGGTTTTTGTTTTCTCCTCTAGTTGGTTGCTTTGCTTCGGTTTAGGGTTTCTTGCTCATTGTGTTCGCTCATGTGCTCGCTCTTGTGATCGTTGTGCTCGCTCTTGTGCTTGCTCCTGTGCTCATGTGTTTGCTCTTGTTGTTGTCGTTGGAAAAAGGTGACCGAAGGACTAATTCCAGCCTTTTTTGGTGGTGCCAGTGACTCGGCCTGTCTCTGGAATTGCTAACACCTGCTCAACACTAATATTTTTGTGGCCTCTATATGAACACTTAAGACAATTGCATCTATGTTCCTTGAAATCCATCCCAAATTGGCATTTGTCATTGCATAGTGCACTATATGGGTAATGTATGTGCAGATTCTTCACACAAGATTTCTACTACTTATAAATAAGATAGGGTGATTATTATTATGCGACTCTATAATTTATACATAATGATAGGGTGTTAGAAAATACCATCCAGTAGAAATTTAGCTACTTATAGGGTGGAAAATATTCAACCTAGGAAGGTAAATACCCCCCATTAAATAGGGGGTCCTCGCACGTGTATACATAAAGCAAGTGTAGGTGCACCCCCCGTGAATGGCATTTGACAATCTTTCATGGAATTGATGGCATGGGGTTGTAGTGGACATCATAAAAGACCTCCAAGTACTAATATGGGCCATTGTTGTGTCTATTTCAACTTGTATTTGAATTTTTTTCAATATTAAAAAAACCTTTATAATCTAAGCTTCTTTTAATGGAATATTATGATGTTTTCTTTTCAATATCAATTGATGTAAGCTTTCTATCCACTACATTTGTTTCACTTGTCTACGCTTATGTACAAGTCTTTTACAAAATAACTAAAGTCGTATTTTACTCCTTTTGCAAAGTTTATACTAAAATGCTTTTTAAATTGAGTCTCTGCTATGTTCCAATCTTATAACTGTTATTAACCTCAATTGTATCAAAAATTCAATTTAAAATGCATTTTAGTATAAACTTTGAAAAAAAAGTAAAATATGGCATTAGTTATTTTATGAAACAACTGTATATAGGCACAAACAAGTGAAACAAATGTGGTGGATAGAAAGCTTACATCAATTGATATTGTAACATAAATAAAATTTGAAAAGAAAACATCATAATATTCCATTAAAAGAAGCTTAGATTATAAAGGATTTTTTTAATATTGAAAAAATTTCAAATTATACAAGGTGAAATAGACACAACAATGGCCCATATTAGTACTTGGAGGTCTTTTATGATGTCCACTACAACCCCATGCCATCAATTCCATGAAGGATTGTCAAATGCCATTCTATTGGAATCTATCTATTTTTTGACAATTTGAATTCTATTGGAAGTATACAAATGCCGATTTCCATTGATAAAAGACACATGATGTTTGACACATGCCAAAAGTTTGACTTCGTTCCAAGTCTTGTATGTTTTGAAGGCTTTCTAGACAATTTCAAACAATATTGAGTATTTGAAAGAGCCAATTTTGACATTTATATCTTTCACACCCTAATTAAAATGCACTTCAAACTTTTTGGCACTATGTAGTACATCATGTACTACAACTTTCATTTGAATGCACTTGGATCTTGCCCACTCATGCTTATGGTATGATTTTTCAAATGGAAGTGAGTCAGAGTTGTACTCAGTTTTGTTTGTCACTGTAGTCATGGGCCCTCGAGCATAGTGTGAAGTGAGAATGGACCATGTTGCGGGACCATTGCATATTTTGTTGGCGGAAAAAGAGGGGAAGATTTGGTTTAATATAATATGTCTCAAACTCTATCAATTTAAGAGAATTACTTGGTGGTGTTTGTCTGCCCTGGAATCTGTCCTGAAATATGTCATGTTGGAAAATTTATTAAAAAAGTCATGGTCTCCCGGAATTTGCATCAGGCCCACCTCCAAGAGGTAGGCCTAACAAAAATTCCGGGAGACCATGAAACCTTATCCATAGTCCGCCATGTAGAACTCCATGTAGACTTTTGATCCATGAAGTCTTCTTTGGACCTTTAGGCCTTCACCTTCGTGTGTGAAGTGAACTTGGACGGTCTCCGCCCTTTCGACCAACGAGAGCTCTTAGATTGCAATGGTCATGGGCCTTCAGTCTTGTGTGTGAAGTGGCCCTTAGTGTAGTGTGGGCTATGTCCCCAGGGTTTCACTGGGCAAAAATTGGCAAACAACGTGAATTAAGATACATGTTGCACTTTGTTCCTTTGAGATAATTATCATAGTTGGATTTGAAGTAACATAGCATAAACTTAAAGCCTTGTTACCGACTGTATGTAATATACCATCCTACAAATTCATTATTCCACCGATATATTGTGTAGATCTATCTATCTATCTGTTTCTTTTCTTTTCTTATAGTCGGTTCCATGGAGATGGATGAAAAAGTGCCACATTTTATGTGGAAGTATGGATGTACCATGGATGGATGACTTACATTTTGGTGAGGCAAGAAAATTGGGAGCTTATGAGGTTTAGGGTTTTCAATTGGGTTCAAGTTTGTGGTTGTGTGCATTAAAGTTATCCTTAAAGTCTCAGGATGCCGGGTGAAAGTCAAGTTGCAGTCCCGAGTTGAGAGATCTATTCTATATTTACAGGGTTTGTCTTCTTGTGTCAATAGACTAAAAATAACGACAGGGTCAATCTTTGAGAACCTTGAGTTGGGACCCTCGGGAGCTTTTGACCCTGGCTCCTTTGTTTCTAGAGGCACCCTACCCCCTTTTGCTTTCCACTTGCATCCTCATTTCCTTCTTGAGCCAAATGTAGGCAGGCAGCCGCGTTGGCAAGCTGCCGGCTTTGGCAGGCAGCTGCGCTGGCAGGCTGCACCGGGCTAATTAAAGCTCCAGCAAAATGGGGCAGGCAAGCTCCTCAAGTTTACGTTAATCCACCTAAACTCAAGGTACAGGTCTAAAGTCAAGTCTCCCAAGGCTGAGATTTTAAGGATAACTTTATTGTGCTCTTCTTCTTTTCCCATGGAAGTGACATATTCTTCTTCTTGTGTGTTATTGCTATTGAATGGAGTTCTAGGTATGATTAGTGTAAGATATCTCCACAACCTTAGGTCGGCCTATTTTTAGATTTTTCAGGCAAGTCTCCGAGATTTATATGTGGTTTCAATGTGCATAGTTTGAAGCTACAAAAATGCATGCTATTGGAAAGGATTTGAGTGTGTAAGAGTGGCCTTCTTTTTAGGATTTATGGGTACAAGTCTTTAGAATCAACTAGTTGTACTCTTAGTGTGCACAATTTAATGTTTTTTTTTGTTGTGTTTCCAAACACACTATGAATGTAGAGTTACATCTGACATATTGGTCTTAATTATGATCATTGTAAATGCTCCACATTATTTTGTGATGCACTTGTTTGTGTTCCTAAATGTGTCAGGGATGCAAAGCTACATCTAGCATATTGAATGCAATTAGAGTTATAGTAAGTGATCTAGGCATATTGTGTGATGTTAATTTTTGTATTCTTAAAGACATTATATTTGCAGAGCCATATTTCTCATGTTTGGCATTTGAATCAATGTGTGAGGTATTGCATCAATGTGTGAGGTATTGCATCACGGGGAGGTCACTCCATTGTCAAGTTGAAAACCACGTGCATACAAAAAAAATCTACTTTTTCTAAGTTGCATCACCAAAATGGGTAAAAGAATTATCAGTTTTTTGTAATGAATAGATATACACGGTATCTATTACATAGTAAAAAATGATAACCAAGTTTGATGATCTTTGTTTTTAATAAAACATACCGTTTCTAACTAGAATGACGCAAAATTGAACTAAAACAATTACTACAAAAATGAAGACGACCAAAAATTTCAAAAAATATATACAAAAGATATTATCAATGGTTATGTATATGTAGAAAAAATATCATAATTTTTAAAATTATCTATGGCATATAATATAGGGGTAGCAAACTTTGTATGCACGTGGTTTTCAACTTGACAATGGAGTGACCTCCCCGTGTATTGCATTGCCATAGTTATATTTCCATTCCATACCTTGCTTTATCTTCTTTGTTTTGTATGAAATGCTCTTTTTTATGATATCATTTTAAAGTTTCTATAAATAACATGGATCCTATAAAAGCACATGGCTTAAAATATAAATATTACTAGGGCTCAAATAAATGGCACTTGAAAGATCATAACTTTAGGGTCACTTACATTCCGAATCCCTGCATAATAGCCCCCTCCCCAACCCATAAAATGCCCAATTAACGCACATGTATACCAAACATTAAGCTAAGTGAACCCTTGGACACGTATCATCATGGCTCATTGTACACATGTATATGAATTAATGTCATCGGTTGTCCCTACACTGTCCATTCAACATGCCATTATCAATAGCCAGCCTTTGGGACTTTGATAATTTAACGCCCATACATCCACGATGTTCCAAAGTTCCTAAACTTATAGTGCATTGATGGGCACTGAAGCATCTCAACTTTGATTATATCTAACTAAATCATATGATGCTCAAAAGCTCATGAACTCTACCACATTTGGCCTCCTTGCGGGTCAACCACTACTTAAGGTCTTAGTTTGTAGTCTCATGCCTAATATATTCACATGAATTGACGAAAGAAATGCTAAGAAGCAAAGAGGATTGTGATATCCAAATATATGGTCTCGACCATGGGCGCTTTGAATACATTTTGTTATGGTTTTTTTTTTGGTCACTTTTGGGCATGTCGTTTCATTTTCTTCTCTAAACAAAATTGTGTGAATGTGGACAATTGCACAATGTACAGTAGGGTCCAAGGCAGAATGGCGTTTTTGGTTTCCCAGTGGAAAAAAATTCAAGTCTGCCCACTTTGAAAGCCTATAGAGAGCTCAAAAATTGGTATTTTACCACGAAATTCTTACCACAACATCATCTTTAAGTAATTATATGTATGCCAAATTTCAAGGCCAAAAGATTCCCCCAAAAAAAGTTATTCAAAATCTACCAACATTGGTAGCTGTGGAAATTTTTTCACTGCTGCCAACTTTGACAGAGTCCCAAAGATTGAATTTTTTTTGCCATAAAATTCTTGGAACAAAAACCTCTTTATGTTAATAACATATGATAAAAATTTCAAGGCCAAAAGATTAATAAAAAAAAAGATATTAACAATCTACCAACATGTGTCGTTTTGAGAAACAATTGTGAAATCCGTTTCACTACTTCAACTTTGACACCCTCCCAAGGGCTGAAAAGTTACTTATTTACTATGAAATTTTTTCCACAAAGTAATTTCTATGTTAATAACATTTGTGACAAGTTTCAAGCCAAAAATGTTATACCAAAAAAAAATATTCAAAATCTACCAACATGTGTAGCTATGAAAAACCATTTCACTGCTTCCAACTTTGACACCCTCCTAAGGGCTGCAATTTTACTTATTTACCATGAATTTTTTTGCACAAGATCCCCTCTATGCTAATAACATGTGTGCCAAATTTGAAGGTCAAAAAATTTACACAAAAAAGAAATCCACAATCTACAAACATGTGTAGTTGTCGGAAACAATGGGGGAAACCATTTCATTGCTACCAACTTTGACACCCTCCCAACGGTCGAGAAATTGTCTATTTACCATGAAATTTTTGGCACAACATGCTCTTTATGTTAACAACATTCATGCCAAATTTCAAGGTCAAAAAATTTATACAATTTTTTTTTCAATCTATGAACGAGTTTCACTATGGCCAACTTTGACACCCTCCCAAGGATTGAATTTTTTTCTTTTTTCCATGAATTTTTTTAAGAGATTGAATCTATGTTGATAACATGGACGCTAAATTTCAAGTTCAAAAGATTCATCAAAAAAAAGATATTAAAAAAAAAGTGACATTGTCACCAAAAAATAGTGAAATTGTCCCTTTCAATGACACATGTTGGTAGATTTCGAATTGCTTTTTTTGTGTAAATCTTTTGACTTTGAAATTTGGACCAAATGTTATTAACATAGAGTTGATCTCATGACAAAAATTTCATCCAAAAGAAAAAAAACTTCACTCCTAGGAAGGGTGTCAACGTTGGCAGCAGTGAATTTCTTTCACATCTACACACATTGGTAGAATTCAAATATCTATTTTTTGTAAATCTTTTGGCCTTGAAATTTTTCACAGATGTTATTGACACAAAGATGCTCTTGTAAAAAAAATTCATGGCTAAAAAAAAATTCAATCTTTGGGAGGCTGTCAAAGTTGGCAGCAGTGAAAAAATTTCCACAGCTACCAATGTTGGTAGATTTTGAATAACGTTTTTTTTGGTGAATTGTTTGGCCTTGAAATTTGGTATACATATAATTAACTTAAAGATGATGCTATGGTAAAAATTTGTGGTAAAATACCAATTTTTGAGCTCTCTAGAGGCTTTCAAAGTGGGCAGACTTGAATTTTTTTCCACTGGGAAACCAAAAACGCCATTCTACCTTGGACCCTACTGTACAAAGAAAATAAAGAGTCTCCAAATTGAATAAGCTTTGAGAAAATTGAATGGTTGCAAAGGTCCCCATGGCATATATATGCAAAATTGGCAATTTTAGTATTTTCCAAGAATTGATGACAAGGTCAATATTGATATCAAATTTTTATTATATTTTATTTATTTATGGTATAACATCATTAGAACTACCAATTTGAAATTTTTTTTTGGCACAGATTGAAAATTCAATTGCAAAAGAACCCAAAATACAACCAACCTGGGTGAGCCAACACAACCCGAGTGGAATCAAGAAATAATGCCCATTTGTGGTTTATCCATCCAAGTGACTACAATTTGAAATCAAACAACAACAATATACAAAAGGTCAAAGTGCTTTGATCCAAGAGATTTTCACTAAATTTTAAGAATTCTACCCATATCCTCTTCCTTCGCACCCATTCTTGATCCTTGAGCAAGAGTTGGCAAGAGCTAGAAAACAAATACAACACGTAACTTGGTCATTTCATGATTGCAATCCAGTGTAGAGTCCAACTACCTCTACTCGTTCTAGGGTTGATCATATCATAGTAATTGAGAGCGTTGTCCAGATCAAGATGACTAACTAAAATATTCTCCTTGTCAATTGCTTATCATTCTCCTTCCAACCTTCGTTGATGACTTCTCCTTATGTTGTTGGTGTCTTAGAGTTCTTTCAAAAAAAATTCCACCTTGTATTTTTTAATGATGGAGCTTTTGCTCTTACTTAAAAGCTCTTCGTCTCTCCTTCCGTGCCATCTCTTCAAGTAGTTTCTACAACTCGTTTGTTACGCTTATCTTTTAACTTGGTTGTATCGAATTCCTATGGGTCGGAACTCTTCATGTGCCGTGGTTGTCTCTTTAGCTCAAATGTTACTACTTAGTGTTGGTTGTAATCACGCAACCCCTTCTCGTATGTTGCGATTCTTCATGTGCCATAGTCTCTCTCTCTCTCTCTCTCTCTCTCTCTCTCTCTCTCTCTCTCTCTCTCAGTAGCTCCTGTGTAGTGATAGAAATCTACTCTTTCTCGATTGCTAAACTTCTTCTAATTCACAACGGACTCCTTCGAATGTTGCCTCTTCTGCCACGAGGTGGTACCCAATAGCAATTAAGTTTAGAGGTTCATGTAGTCATTTTGCAGTCCGAGATGACCCTAAACTACCGGGTGATAGTGGAGAGGTACCCATTTCAGAATGGAGTGGTTGGCAGTTCAATTCCCATTGTGAAATCTTCTCTCTACTTGATGGAAAAAAACTAGGTAGGTAAGTAGGAAGCCAAGAGCCCACCCACTGCAAGGTAGGTAATAAACCCACCATGCACCAAGAGGATTCTTAAGCAGGGTAGGACCAATGGACTCAAATTCATGTCGGATTGCCCGATGTTGGTTATTTATTTATTTAGTCATTTTGCCCATCATCGCACTAGGTTTCTAAGTTTCAAGTATCAAGTAGCCAAGTAACAAACTATCTTTTTCCTCCAAGTAGTTTGCTATCTCTTTCCTCCAAGTAGCTACACTAAATATCATATTTAGTGTCATATAGTATTTTACATCACTATGGTAACTTTTTTGGATGACACTTCTTATGAATAAGTAAACAAATATTGTCATAGATGATAGACGAGTTCATCCGTTGGCTAAAACCCTACCTTCTCTTTTCAGCAACTTGTGATGAAATGTTATCATGGATGATAGAAATTTGGATGAAAACTCACTTGGTAAGTGACAGTAATTGCAACACTGTAAATCTATAATCTCCAAAAAAAATTAACAAGGAATGACAAATAATGTTGGGTTAACATTTAGTGTTGGTGACACTACACTGTGGTTTACAATTAGTATTGAGCAAGATAATTAGAATTGGTGACACTAAATATCATACTTAGTGGAGTTATCTTGTTCCTCCAAGTAGCTACACTAAAGATGATATTTAGTGTCGCCAATTCTAGTTGTCTTGCTCAATTGCTAATTTTAAACAATGGTATAGTGTCACCAACACTAAATGTTAACCCAACATTATTTGTCATTCTTTGTATATGATGGTGATGCTTAGACATGATTTGGGAGACTATACAACCCAAATCAATTTGAGTCGTCACCCATTTTCTCATACAAAAGGACATATGTGCATTGAAAGTTGCTCTTGAGCTGCTAATTAACCCAACTTTGTGTCCCCGTGGACTCAAAGACCTGCAACATTGTTGTGTTTTCTTTGAATAAAACATAGCACTACAACATGATCATGTAGATAATGAACCTTTATGGTGAATTCTTCCATAAAGGTTCATTATCTAAAGGACCATACAAATCTTTCTTCATTGAGCTACCCCATTGTGCCTTTGAGTCATGGTTGCCACTATGACCCTCATTGGTGGGCTCGGTTTTCCTGCTTTGTGTATTTTTGTTTCTTTGGCTTCATGGACTCTGCTATCACCTTCATAATATTGGTGCAATCTTCTAGAACCCATTGGCATTGATACTTGCACGACAAGAGAGGTGTATGTTTGCAATTTACGACAACATTTATCGCAACCGCATAATTACATGCTAATGTGGAAGGTAGAGTTGAATTTGAATGAGCTCGATGTTTTATATGACTAGTCACCTATCAACATAGAGGGCGTTGTCGATGTGAGGGTGCAACAGTGGTTGTTTGGTATTGTTAGAGATTCTTGTGCGGATGTAGTGGCACTTTGTGTTCTTGAAGTCCTCCTCACCCGCCACAAAATTCTCTATTCGATCTGTTGGTGTGAAACAATGCTCAACAAAACGTATTTTTTTGGTGTCAACCATAGTGTCTCATCGTGACCTCATGTGAGCCAAATTTTTGGTCAATTAGTTTCACTATGGGTGGCTGGAAAGTAACTAGATGAAATTAATGCTTAGGTAGATGAAAATAGTTAACTGTAGGCAATGATAGGTAGTTACAACCATAGGCGCAGGCTTAGGAGCCCTTAGTTGGTTACAAAGTAACTATCGTCTTCCCTGCCGGGCACAAAAAGGCAGGGAAAGTCGAGGAAGGCAGACACTTCTTAGGTAGCTTGAGAGCATTGTTGAACTGAGCAATTTTGTCTCCCTTGGCACGAGAGCGTGCGAGGATATAATTAAACTATGTTTTGCAAACTAAGAGTAATCACTGTAGTGATTGTGAGATTACCTCTTTGTGATAAAGCATAATGTTCATTTTGAATATAAGTTATACTTAATGGTTGAAGTCCGGTCAAACTATTTTCTTGTCTTGATTGAGTGAATGTGAAACTATGGACCATTGTCTATTGATGTGATTGCACTTGATTGAGTCCAAAGTTGTGAGTGGAATTGCGTGAGTTAGAGTTGTGAAAGTGAGCGTTTAAGAATTGAGGGGAGCAAAGTGAAATTCATAAAGACTTGATCAGCCTCTAGGGGAAAGAGGATATGAATAAAACAAAGAGACAAGTGATGGAAGAGTGAATGAAAAATGAAAGAGTGGAAATGTATAAGAAATTATAGAGTGAATCTAGAAGCTAAGCATATTGTTGGAAAAAATTAAATATTGTGTAACAATCATCCAAGAACTAGGACTGTCGTAACCCTTGCTAGCTCCCCTTGTGTAACTTGGTCATTTTTCCAACTCTAGCAAGGGTCACGAGCGCTAACCCTTCGCATTCCGCCATGCGAATGGTTAGCTCAACATACCGCGGGCCTTCTTAGTTCATAGGAGGGGGACCAAACCTCCTACTTGGATTTCAGGACTCACCCCTTAATCGGTAACCAATTCTTAGATATGGACTTCCATCCATGGAAGTCCAATCTTATGTTGATCATCGCGTTGCCGGAGCAACACTATAACAACCCGAGCCATACTAGGCAATTATGCCCTCACATTGGGCCAATGCCCATGGAGGCCGTGCTGTTCGGCTTCAGGTGGGTTCGGCCACACCACCTCACCCATATAAGCCTCTAGGACTCTAGGCAAGGCCCCTACCCCATTGTCAAGTAACCTTTTGTCTCTCTCCCAACACTTGGGGCCAAGTAGACATTTTCCCTTAGCCACTGGGGCAAGAAGCCCCCAGCAGCTTCAGAACCCCATAACTTCTTCATATAGTCCTTGATTCTAACAATCGACCACTCCATCGTCATCTACGTTTCATGTAGATGCCGATGGACTACTCATTTGCCCCATTCAGACAAGTATTGAGGAAGTCATGCCAGTTCAAAGCTTCGCAGTCCCGGGAGCCACTCCCAGGCCACTGCTGTACCAGGGCGCTGTCCCAGGACAGCGCCCCACTCAAATTGCCATATCTCCTAGCTCACACCTCCGATTGAGGTGTTCTAGAACATTCTAGAATTGGCACGCCATAAGCTACGCATAGCTTATGGCCTCACCTTCGTGCCTCCTAGTCTCCGTGGGTGGGAGGCGTTCCCAACACCCGGGGCCTTCACCCACACTAGGATCACTTGGGCCCTCTCACCAACGGCACCACAAGTCCCGGGTGTCACTTCGAAGTCACCTTGTGTCCATGGTGTTTTAGGCAATCCTTATGGAGAGGTACGTGACAAGGACCCTTTTGAAAGTTCAACATAAGAGAGAGGGTTAACTTGAGTAGAGAAAGATAAAATTGTTGTTGCAGAGAGTGATGGAATGGCTATTTCAAGTGAAAGAGCAAAGTGAAACTATAGTCTATAAGTGCCTCGAGAAGAGAAACCCACAGAGAGAGAGAGAGAGAGACACCGATGAGGCAGATGATAAAGAAAGAACATTGTTGAGCAAAAGTAAGTCCTGTGAGAGGTGTTTGACATATAGGAGAATTGGGAGGTAAAGGGTTAGTCTGAGAAGGAAACTATTGGCAATTGTTGAAGCTTATGAGAGGCAAAGATAGAGAGAAAGAAAACATGATAAATCATGTGATCAAGTTTATGATTATAGTTAAAGAAAAAAATACCATAGTTTTGTGGTTGTAAGTCTGTTAGTTTGTTGAGTTGATGAACCCTTTATCAATTGAACGTGATGAGAACAAACTCTGATCAGTTGAGTAATAGTGGGCATAAGAGATTAAAAGTGATTAAGTGTATTTGAGACAAAATGAACTCCGGATCATCAAGGAAATTAAGGCACGAGTTATCCTAGAGTTAATTAGAGTTTTAAATTAATACATAGTCTATAGACTTTGATCTATGAGGATGAAATGCAAGTTAACAAGATTTAAAATTGTCTTGTGTGTGCTACCCTGGTTGTTGTTGTTAGAGTCTTGCAAGGCAGCCAAGACTATAGCTTGACCTTGGTGTTAGTTGTTAAGTTGTGAGTAAGGATTAAATCTCAAAGTTAATAAATCAACAATTTGTCTTCCATTGGAATTAACATTGACCAATTAAGAAAGGAACTTGTGATGAATGGACGATGCATTGGCCAATGGTTACCAAGACAATTGTGACACTCAAAGACTATTGTTCTACAATCTCATGACGAGATGAAAACCTACAAACCACAAACAACAAACAATATTGAATGAGAAACGGAGAGAGAGATATTAAGAGGGAATCCTTGAGAGAAAGGAGAGTCAATGATGTTTTAGAGTGAAAATAACAACCTTATTGTCTAATTAATGAACTATAATGTGACAAATGCTTGTAAAAAACACTAGTGAAGTCTTTCTTAAGAGTCTATACCCTGGGTTTTGGTTAATTTAAGTCATAGCAAAAACCTAACTACACCTCTCAATGTAGATCGTTATGGTCAAATGGTCTGCATGGGGGTATTTGGACCTTACTCTCTTGGGCCTAGAGGTCAGTGGAATACAAGTTCCTAAAGACAATTGCATAATCCATGGGGTGTTTGGGATCTTTGTCCTTCCAGGACGTGATGTGATGTGATTATGTAAAGGAATGTGGAAGTGTTGGTCACGATCAGAACAAACTAGAAATCACTGAAACAACGGCTCAAACATTATCTGCTTGGCATCGTTCCAAACAAGAGGCTCATGTGTTGCCCCCATGAATTCAAACAACATCCTAATTGTTCGATTGTGGTTGGGTAGCACTGTTTTGTTCTGTAGTATGAGAGCAATGTATTATAAGATTTCTAATCTATTGGAAGGTCTAGCTATTGATTCAATACTTCCAATGAAGGGACCTAAGAATGAAAACATTGTTTGTGCAGAAAGACAATGATGAACATTACACTAAATAAAACAAAATATTCTAAGTGTGCTTCACTAAGTGTTACAATACATGGAGCAAAGCACTACCAAAACATTGTTGGCACATTACATTTGAACACACACTCCGTTCCACACGTTCGGCATGAAGTAATGATGGAGGCATGCTACAATGGTATATGGGAGGGATTGTCTTGATGTGTACATATAACATTCCGTATGAATAACTAATCACCTATAGACCTTTAATTGGTCATGCCCTAATCTACTTCTTAATCCTAATCCCAGCCGCCAGCCCTAAACCCTAACCCTAATTACGGCTCAATGTTACATGTGTAATTCAAATTTCATGGTTGGGAGTGTGCCCTCAAATTTAACAAACTCCCAGGGTGGGATTTACCATGATGTGCCATACAAGATGTCACATCCATGATGGGCACCATGACCGATGTTGATCATGGTGCATGAAATGCATCTATTGCCCATGTGTGGCAAAAATTCACTAGTAGAAAACTATGCCCAAAAAAACCGCAACCAAAATCGGTTGCGGTTCTTTTGACCAGCCTGATCTGCAGTCGTTAAACGACTACAAATTTTTCTTTTTTGTTTTGCGACTGTAATTTAAAATACACTGGGGCATGTAATATACCATTTAAAATATATTTTCAAGACCTTTCCAACGGTATATTACACGCCCCAAAATTCCTAAAATGTCAGTCTCTAAACCAAAAAACAAATCTGCAGTTGTTAGGCTGGTCAAAAGAACCAACTGATTTTGGCTTTGGTTCTTTTTGGCATAGTTTTATAATAGTGATTGAACCCCCAAGAAACACTATAACACTGCTTCTACAAAACACTATGGTGATCACCTTGTGGTGCCCGAGGTTAACTTTCCCCTAGTTAACTAGGGGTGACCGGTCACCCCGGTCACTAGCCTCCTATGCAGTCGCCATAGCCTAACATGCCTTGGCCTTAAAGATAGGCATGATAACCTATGCTTGTGCGTTTAATTTTATTTTTTAAGTTTTTTCCATGAATGACAACATGTCCCTCTAATGAACACACAAAGAGAATTGTTGGATTGCGTGCTAATTGTCAATGTGCAGCTAGTTGAAGCATCTCCAAAAGCTCTGGAATTTACATTTAAATGTGATCAAATTTCCTTTTTTTCAAATGAATCAAAGACAAGAAATCACATGTGATGCTGCTAGACAAAGCGATGTCTTTCCAATATAAATCAATGTCTCATATCAAACACATACTTACTTGATTATTTTTCAAGTTTAGCTTCATTTTTTATACTATATCATAAACTTCAGTCAAGATTGGAACCGAATTGCTTTTGGATCGATGGCATTCGATTTACATGCACTCACAATAATGCCTCCACATAAGCATTTGATTCAGAAACAATTTGTTGGACCTATCAATCCAAACGTTTTGTGGTCAAGGGATGAGAAACCATGAGAATCTATCCCAAAATTGACATAGGATCTTCACTCACTTCAGGAAATGAGCTTGGACTAAGTTGCTTGGTTTTATTGGATGCCACATCTTATCCGTAGTCAAACAACCACCAAAAAGCGTTGCTTCTAATAATCAATGTTTCAAGGTTTTTTTGGGAGCAAATCCGCATGCTCATCCCACCTTTAAAGCCCTATTTTTTTTTATTTTATAAAATCCTATTACCCATCGATCTTTGAGAGAGGCTGACACTCTAAACCTCACAACCTCAAAAATTGAGCAACCAAGGACTTTAGAAGTCTCTCTCACTATACATATATATACACATAATCAGTGCCCATTGAAGATTTGCGATTCCTATATATGTATATGTACTGTATATGTATATATGGACTTTAGATGGGATGGGATAAGAATATAGTGTTGATTCAGAAAACTTTGAAAGCCAACTGAAATCAAGAGATTCAGGGCCGGTTTACACTACGGTGGAGAAGGCCTCCGGTCGGTCAAGAATGCTTGGCCAAGACATGGTTATATGAGGCAAATGGTGGATGTGCCGGAGAAGAATTAAAGGCAATAAAATATTTCTTAAGGAGTCTTGACCGGTTGAAGTCTAAACACCTAGAGGAGAAGTTTAGCGGAGAAGTCCACCGGAGAAGTCCACCGGTGAAGAGAAGTTCACCTAATGGTGAAGATTTTTTGTGATAAAAAACCATAATTCTCTACATTCACATTGTATCAAAAGATTTCAACAAGAATTGTGTTCATAAGAATTGTGTAATATAATGTTCAATTTTATTCAAAAGATAATAAAAATTGCCAAATTGCCAATTGTCAAGTTTGGCCCATGTAGGAAATGAATGTCTTCTTGGGTGTTTAAGAATGAAGAGGGGAAAACCCATACACATTGGACAAAACACTACTCTTTGGTATTATTTAAGACATGCTCTCCTCTTAATCATCCTCATCAATTTTTCTCTTCTTATCTTTGATCTTCAATCATGGATAATTGAAGAAGAGAGATTTTGTGCTCTCTTATGATCTTTATGGTTTTGAAGTATTTTATCGTTTCAACTATGGTGATATAAAAAACCATCATGTATCATCATAATGCTTCAATTATGATGATGGCATATTTTTTGTTTGGGAGCAAAGAGAGGGTGGTGTGAAAATTTGACCGGTCAAGTGAATATGTGTTACAATTTCTTCTTGGATCATATAATGCAAAAATGTTTAAAGATCGTGTACGGGTGAGTAAGCCTATTTTTTTTATGTCATTTGCTTGAACCCATGTTGAGCAAGAAAGATACAAAATTAAGACTTTATATTCCAATAGAGTATAGAATTTCTTTGACATTGCATTGATTGGCAACCGGTGATACTTTGCATACACTTGCCGATTTGTATGGTATTTCAAAGTCAAGTGCTTCAATCATAGTAAGAGAAGTATGTGAGGGTATTAAAAGTGTTTTGAGGCCTTTTGTTTTTTCGAAACCAACATTGTCAAGAATGAAGCAAATAGCTTTAGAGTTTAAGAGTTTGCATGGAATTCCATACATTTTAGGGGCAATAGATGGGAGTCACATTCCAATCATAGCTCCTAGTATAGATCATGCTTCATATTATTGTAAGAAGGGATTTTATTCGGTTTTACTTCAAGGTGTAGTGGATTCTCAATGCAAATTTTGGGATTATAATTTTGGGTGGGCCGGTAGTATACATAATTGGGTCCTATTTCAAAAATCAGAAATTGGAAGAAGAACTATGAGTGAAATATTTTTACCATATAAGCTTATTGGAGTTGCTGCATATCCTATGCGTCCATGGTTCTATACACCATTCAAAGGAGAGAAGACCGGTCTTTCAAGGGAGAAACAATATTAGAATTTCATTCAATCAAGCACAAGAATGGCGGTGGAACGTGCATTTGGAATGTTAAAGGGGAGGTGGAGGATTCTACTTAAGAAGATTGACATGCCACTACATAGCATTCCAGGTATGGTAACCGCTTGCCTTTGCCTTCACAATTTATGCCTAATTCATGCTGATAAGTTTGACATGAATTGGGCAAGAAGTGCTGAAGAAGAGTTGAAGAAAACATCTCTACAAAACTTTGGTGATTTTAGAGATGTGGATTTGTTCTATGTGTTAGAATCCGGCATTAGTGAGATGAAGAACATACAAAAAGAAGTAGTACAAATAGAATTCAATGATATTGACACAAGTGATATGGACATGGCTTTTGAGCTTGAAAAAAATGTTGCTGAAACAAGAGGAGATAGAGATGAGAGGACAAAAATTATATTAAAAGAAGCAATTGAATTTCACTTGATGCTAGCAGATATCTATTACAAAGAGCAGTTGAAAAGAAAAGCTAAGGTAGTATTTTTAGAAGATGTTAGCATGGAAAATGATGATATCTAGAGCTTCTCAATAAGGCGATCCATTTGCTGATCCACCTTTTGAAACAATTCATTAGTTCTAGCAAAGTGATCTAACATTGCTACACCATTATCTACCATTTTATCAAAGTAATGCAAAGCTTGGTCCTGGAACTTGTTCTTCTTTGAGGCAGATGATGGTTCGGATTGAAGGGTACTAACCGGTTGTAAAACATCGTCATTAGCATTTGCTGAATTTTTTTATTCTCCTACACTAGTGCTGTCCATTATAGTAGCACTAACGTATTTCATAACAGAACCGGCCTGATGCCACCAATGATCAATTGAATCATAAAACTTACACTCGTGCCGGTCATTCCCTGAAATCGAGTTAGCAAGTTGGTCCTCCTTATATTGCTTGAAAACCGTCTCGAATTTCTTTCGACATGCCTCGGCCGTGCGTGAAAATCCTGGAATTGCCACTATCATCCGTGCTTGAAATCGAACCCATGTATCAACACCTAATCAATGTCAACAATGCCATTAGTACCTTACATGCTCATGTACACGAAAACATGATAAAATGCCCAAAAAATAAGCTCTAAGCCTTCAAAATGGCTTTGAAAAAATTACTTCAGCATGTGGAGCTAGAGTGAGAAGTGTATAAATACAATTCCAAGACGATTGGGACACAAGGAGAAGGTGGGGATGGATGGCTAGCCCGAGTGGCTTGGGTTAAAGGTGGGCATGAGGTCCTTGGGTCGATCCTTGTTGGAAGTATTTTGCCAAAATTCCTCCAACGCCAATTTCAAACTTCAATGGGGGGGAAAGGGGGGGCCAATATTGTGGCCTTTACTCGACTACGAGCGAAGGCAAAGGCATCAGTCTTTTGCTGAAATCCCTAACTTCTTACAAAAAAAAATTGCAAAAAAATTTAGCAACGTACCTTGTTTTTTTGCATTCTTCTCAAATTCTGTATGCATCTCACCACGCATAGAAATCAATTGCTCAACTTCGCTATCCAACCAGTTTTTCTTCTTCTCTCCTTCTCCTTCATCTTCTTCTTCACCTTCTTCACCTTCTACCTTCACCTTGGTGGCTCTCCTCTTGGCCGGAGCTTTCTTCTTTGCTATTGGACCTCTCTTCTTCCTTGTGGTCTCAATCGGCCGTTCCACAATTTCTACATCATTCTCTTCCTCTATCTCTCTTCCTCCTTCAAACTCTTCCCTCAAATTCCTTGCAAGTGGAGAAGGGTGTTGAACATAAGCCCTAAAAGCACTTCCTGGAAATTGCCTTGAGGGCTCAAAATAATTCTCACTACCAATGAGGTCATCCTCATCTTGGCTATTACCAAACTGAAATTGTGAGTAACCAGCCATTGCGAAAAAAAATTGCACAAAAAAAATCGCTAAGGAGCTACTACAGCAAAGAGAGAGAGAGAGAGAGAGAGAGAGAGAGAGAGAGAGAGAGAGAGAGAGAGAGAGAGAGAGAGAGAGAGAGAGAAGCTTGCCAACACCTTAGGTTTTGAAAAAAACCAGATTTGAAATCTACGGTCCAGATCTATTTTTGAAAATTAATTTTTTATTGAGTTGGGCTTCTCCGGAGGAGGAGTTTCTTCTCCAGCCTCTTGAGGCCGGACAAGAAACTCCTCCTCCGGAGAAGCCCAACTCCAAAAAGTGCCGCCATGTAGGCGGCCATGTCATTTTATCATCCATGAGAAAAGTCCACCACCATTGTTTTCTTCACCTAGTGTAAACACCCACCGGTCAAGAGTTGCATTTTCGACCAATCACAATTGAGAAACGCCCTTTTTTTCATGACCGGTGGACTTCTCCACCGTAGTGTAAACCGGCTCTCATTTTACAGTGATTGCTGGATGCTCTCATCATGTAAGTTGAACAATCAGTACTAACAATTAAAGCCTGATTTATCTATCTTCCTTTTCGGCTACCAAGATTTGCAAATGTGGTTTTATAATGGCTCTGGGCATACTTACATAATGCCAAACTCTCTCTCTCTCTCTTCCCACGGGCTAGGGAAAGAGCAGTTGTATGATTAGTGACGTCAAGTACGTTCTGTACTCTCCTTTTCAAAAGCAGATGCTCAATTAACTAACTTCAAGCTATCAACCGATTTCACAGAAGCACACAAGCAATTCCGTGTGGCAATCCCTGTAAGTAATATAATTTAACATGTCTTGATTTGTGCGCCCGGATCTCCCTGCTTCTCCCACTCCTCAAAGGTTGCAGCAGCTTCTACATAAGCCTATCTGTATGCAACCCATGCTCTGAAATAGCTGTGACACAAGGTATGTGGGTGTTATTCGGTTAGTTTTTCCTTGTTCTCCATCTGCTGTCGATCACATTCGCGTCTTCAAATTCCGTGCTCCATTAGCAAATCTATGATGAAACATCATCGAAAACCAGATTGAAATTTGGGCCTCCCCTGATTTCACATATGATTATCAGAAGTGCATACATATGTCCTTCCAATTGTGTTCACAATTGTAGAGTTGATATAATTCGAAGACATGAACACCATTTTAATTAAAATGAGACTTTTCAAAGTCTCATTTTGCCAATCACCTTAATAGCGAACATTAAGGTGAATAATTGCGGAGGATGTGAACGTGGTGGGGGAACACTTGTAGGGAACTTTTGGTACTTTATCATGTACCCACTATGTACCCCATTGGAACTTGGCTTATGGGAACAAAGTTCCCTTTGGATTTCGCCTTAAATTTCCTTTAAGGTGCCTCGAAACGTCACCTTAATTTTTTGTCTCAAAATGGCCAAATTGTCTCATTTTAATTAAAATGGTGTTCATGAGTCCAACCTCTTTTCAACATGTGTCTTTATGGTGCTTGTTCTTTGATCCATACACCAATCAATTATAGGTGTCCGATTAGGAAAAGTAACCGAATAATAAAACCTGCATTCCTTAGAGCTAGCCATGTGATTGAGAGAGAGAGAGAGAGAGAGAGAGAGAGAGAGATTATCCACAGGACGACAATTTCATGCATGTATTTGGAGCAGGCTGTGAGATTGATGAATTGCAGAAAGCAGATGTAGAAGAGCTCTTGAAGCTGCTTTTGAGGGATCACATAAGAACTAAAGCCATGAGCATGATGATGACATTCTCAAAGCAAGGATTTAAGTCGACAGGGTCGAGTCCTGATGTACCTTCTCTGGAACATTGCTTCAAGTTCCATTTCGCGATGGGTAGATAGATACAACCTGGCTGCTGAATTGCCCCTGGAATTAACGCTTCAATTTCAGGTTGATTGGACTGTGTAGGTGTTTCCTACCTTGGCTGATGCAGCCTGCAGGAGGGTGTTACCGAATTTTGTTCATAGCCAAATTGTTTGCTGTTGTGTGTTGATTTGTTCTTACGCACTCAACTGACAAGTAGAATATAGCTTCAAACACAGCCTGACGACCATATCCTGACCTACGGACTCTCACACGGAAAGATTCATACTAAACCCTAAACCCTAACTCCTAAACCCTGAATCTTGGTCAATCTGATCATGGTCACCAGTTTGGAGTGTAGCAAATTTGCGTAAATTATAATATTTTTGCTGATTTGGAAGCACCTGCCGGCCGTGACATTGTCATGGCTTTGTTCCTTGTGCCCAAATTGAAGTGTGGCACAAGGAAGTGTGGTGATAGTATGCTTGTTTATTCTCGAGCTAAAAAATCTGCTGTATATTACAAACATTTCTACAAGTGGTAGAACACCTTGGATGTAGTTCCCATGAAAAAGAAGGTAAAGAATCACTTCTTTAAATATTGAATAACTTTGTTATCTTTCACTTAAAGTTGTCGGCCTGTAACATGAACTTTGACATCATTTTTGGAGTTTTAAAGGGAGTACATCGCCACTCACTCTGGAGGGTTTTCCTGCCCACATCACAAACCCTCTAAATGCATATGTCATCACCACTGAGTTCACATTGATTAAATTACGTCAAACTACAACACCCAATCAATGCATACCAAACATAAGATTGCAAGTTTAGTATTTTTTTCTTCTATGTTTGATGGTTGTAAGACCTGAAATGGTTCAATCCTTAGTTGAATCAATGTAGAATGAATTATTAGCTCAATGTTGAGTTAGCACTATCAGATTGCTTTTAAATGAAGGATATGCATATTTACTCTGACTTAGCATGAAAAGCTAGTCTTGTCTCACATTTTTGAATTTGTCGAGATGCATTGTGAGCTGAAGTGTGCTCAAACGCTGGGGGCTTATAATATAACTATTCTATCTGATGAAATTTGGTGAACTCTGATACTATGGGGTGTAGGGTTTCGGATTCATAAAGGTGGGAAAATTCCTCAGCAATGTGGCCTGAGTGCAAGCTTGTGATTGCACTAATGCAAAGAAGTCCTCTTGAAGAAGGTTGATGCTCTCAATTCAAGAATTGTGGTGTCTTACCACTGGTTTTCTTCCACTAGATAGGTTGAAATCTATGAATACGGATTGGGAATTCACTATTACAATAGATCATAATACCATCCAGTGGAAGAGAACAAGTGGTTAGGAACTGCGATTCTTGTAGTCTCTTATATGGGTGCACACAATGATCTTTCATTTCTCAAACATCTAACACATTTGGGAGCCAATTCCTCTACTCTCTCCATGCATCTAAGGTATGTGGGTGTCATTCGGTTCGTTTTTCATGTCCTCCAACTTCTACCGATTAGATTTACATAACCAAACTTTTGTTGCATTAGCAAATCTACAATGAAGGATCACCAAAATTGGGAATAAAATTGGACTCCCCTTGAATTCGTTATTGTTATTGAAAGTGAGTGTTTGTTGATTCCTTAACCAAATACATAGGTTCTCCCAATCATGTTGACTATTGAGTGTGAAATAGTTAAGAAAAATCTTTTAAACATGTGTTGTTATGATGTTTGTTCATTGATTCTCACTGAACTACACACCAATCAAATATAGGGATCCAATTAAGTAAAGCAACCAAATAACACCCGCATACATGTCGATTCAAGGTCAATTTCACCTGCAAATACACATCCCTACAACACCAAGGACTGAACAGACAAGGTGTGATTCCTTTGTCATCTCAGTCACTAATTCCTGCAACCTTCTTCTATTAAGATCAGTGTCCTGGGAAAATTTTGGGCATAATCGGTCAAAATCAAGTGTTTCCAAGACTGGTTACATGTTGTGATCTTTCAGGTTTTTTCTTTATTAATTTGAGGTATTTCCATAGATTCATCTAAAATGATCAGTAAATTTCCTGAAGTCTTGAACTTCAACCAGTTATTTATCAGATTCAACTGGTTCATGTGTAACTAACAGCCGGTTCTCCCCGTTCATTTGTTAAGAATGCATGTATAAATTGTGGCTCTGAAAACACTTGAATCACTGCTATAACCTAGAAGGGGTTAATTCTATGTGCACCCGGCTCCGACCTTGGTGACGGGCCACCCGGTATTGCCAAACCCTTAGCATGTAACAACGTAGCCCTTCTGAAATTAGTGGATTGTATGACGCCTTCTATAGCTATTCCATGTCTACTAGTGTTTCACTCTTAAATTGATAGGAAAGAGCAGTGGAGGGGTGGGGGGGGGGGCTTGGAGTGTAGGTAGTTCATTCGCAAGAAAGAATGTCAACAAGACCACTACATGAAACACATGCAAGAAATAGAGAAGGAATTCAGAACGAGCATCACTGTATGAATCAGTACTTCCAATCTCTGTTGAATGCATATTCCCACAACAAGGACTAACTAGGAAGTGTAAGATTTCGTTGTCATCTCAATTACTTTCTGCCACTCTATCTTAGCCTTCGCATGACTAGATGTTTCCAAGATTTTAGTATGAAGAGCCTCACCACAAACCTTTGGATCCATATATCACCCATTGGTTTCACATTCATTCAATCTTATCAAACTACACTCTAACCTCCCTAATATCATGCATGTGGCAATCACAGTGCATTTGAATAATGACAATAATTACAATGATGGCAACATGACGCATGAAAGTGTGTGGTTTGAATTCTTTGGTGGATTATTTTAATGTCAAAACATGTGATATATGGGAGGGAAACAAGGAGAGAGATTTAAACTGTGCAGATCCTTTGCCTAGGGTTTGGCATATAAGAGAGGGAGTGACATTACGGAGGGTGATATTACAGTCCAGGTTTAGGGTGTACTACGTAGTGCATTGAAGTAATGCCTGCCAACTTGGGGTTGCAATTTTGATATTTCATTTCTCTGTTTGTATCTCAATATTTCCATGAAAACAAGGTAAAGATTCACATCTTTCAAAGTGCACGAATTTGTATCTTTCACCTGAACAAGGGCTGTAACATGACTTTGGCATCATCTTCGGAGGTTGGACGCGACAAACTGACTCACTCTGGGATTTCCCTGGCTTTGAAACCTGCCCACATCACAAATGTCTGAATGCATTCATGAATCATCAACACCTATTTCATGTGATTGATTCGATCACATCAAACTGCAACATGGAACCAATGCATTCATGAATCATCAACACCGATTTCATGTGATTGATTCGATCACATCAAACTGCAACGTGGAACCAATGCCTACCAAACATAGGGTGGCAAGTTCAATATTCTGTTTCCTGTAGTTTATAGTCGCAAGATTTGAAAGATCGAATAATGAGTTCAGTCAATTGTTCACCTTATTGTTGACACTAATGCGTTTTAACTGTGTTAATGTCAACTTATTGAGCAGAATAATGTCATAAATATGACATTGTCTCTCAGTGGGAACTAAGAATGTCACAGAACTGACAAACAAATATGACATTAAATCCACTGAATCCCAGTAGTGTGAGTTAGTGTTGCAAAGACATTAAATTCTGAAGGATATGCATCAATTACTGAGCCAACATTAAATGCTAGTCGCTTGCATTTTAAACACCTCTGGAGTAGGTGCATATTTAATAGATTTCATCAACTTTGTTACCATGGGGATGTTTATGAAGGTGGGAAAATAAGCATGCAAGATATTGCAATGTAGAAACTAGCCCAAAAATGTCAGTTGATAATTAGCAGCTTGTTCTTCAATACTCACTCTTCTTAATTGGACACCTCAATTTTTCTTGGTAAGCATGTGGCAAGGTTTGTATTAAAAGATGGACATAATAACGGGATGTGTTACAATGAGATTAGACTATGTGCTCAAAACATAGGCGCGCACTGGTCAATATAAGATAGATGGGTCTTAAATGGATACTTTCTCATACTAGCCCACTTCTCCTAGGATATGAAGGATGCGATTAGTACGAAATGGTCTAGCAAATCAAATCAAGACCATAGCCACTAACTGGAGCTCGTATGAATATCTTATTCATTATCAAAATGAAGATTCTCGTGCTCATTATTAAATGTTCATATACCCCCCCCTCCCCCAATTATGTTAAGTATTGAGCCTAGAATGGTTATTATAAATTGAGCATGTAATCTAATATTTTTTAAACACACATCCCACTCAAAACAAGGTGTCCAATTGAGATAAGTAACCAAATTAAGCACATCTACCTTAGGTTCAGTAGTCAACACAGTTGGGAAGTTCTATGTGATGGTTGTTGAAAGGGAAAGAGAATCTTCACTTTGACCTTTCATAACTTTTGCATATCAACTCTGTTTCTGGTGAAACTAGAAATGATAAATTTCATGATTTGTAATTACTAAGTGGATGAGAAAATTTCTGATCTGACCTAACAGCCAAAATTGTCTGTGGAGCTGGAAGTGCCCGTATTAGGGTCACCTGTCTCAAGTTGTTGAAATTCTGACACATTCTAAGTGATTCCCCCAACTCTATAGCAAGAGAGAAAGCATGAACTGTGGCTTATCAACAATTGAAAAATTGGAGAATCGCTGCTGTAGCCTACACCTGACTTGATGTTCCAAGATTTCAGTACGAAGAGCCTCATCACAAACATCTAGATCCATGTATCAAAGCTGGTTTCACAGTGATTCTATCGCATCAAACCATCACATTCCTCAAAGCCTACCTGCAAACATGGGGTTGCGTTTTTACTTTCATTTCCACACTTGATTGTCGCAAGCTGTAGTTGGATTAAATATGAGTTGAGTCAATGTTGATTGAATTGCTAAAATTAAATGTCAAATTAACATTGTAAAGGGCATGTGACAGAACTGACTCATGAAGGCATTTTATTGTTGACTATCTACAGGTGCCCTGCAAGGAGAAGAATTTATTAATGCTACCTACTTAAAAGGACCATGATTACACTTAGTAGAAATATGGTAGTTTCATGACACGACAATTGAAGACGAAGTGATGACAATGACACGGACTCATGTCATTATGGTTGCTTCGTGTCGAATTGTTGGGTCATGAAACTACCACATTTCTACTAGTGTTTGCACCACTTGTAGAGTCTTTTCATTTTCTGAAAGAGGAAAATGAACAAAACCATTTCATGCAACTCCGAATTGGTATGGCCTACAGTTTGTGGCACTATTATGGGCGCTTCACATACAATAATGGTTGCTGGATTAGCTCGGGACATGTCTCATCCAACTAGCACATGTGAAAAGATTGTTATATCAAGTTACAAAATCGACATAGAGTTGCAAACGTTATAAGACTCCGATGCGGAGATTAACTTCGATTCAAAATGTCTTTGAATGATGACATCTTCCAATTGTGTTCACTAATGAACCTAGAATGGTGTCTACATTTTGAGCACATAGTCCAATCTCATCGTAATACACGTCTTTTTGGTGCCATACTTGAGTACAAGCTTCGTCAAATACCACTCAAATCTAGGTGACCAATGAAGAAGAGTAATCGCATTCAGCCCACTCTTGTTGTGGCATTCAGAGAAAGCACGCACTCTAGAAGGGAAGCAACATGCTCCTCATAGGAAAATTACAATTCAAAGAACTTGAGCGAATAGCAATTTCATTCCAATGACTGAGATTCATCAAATTGACAGGAAGAACAGACCACTAGATACAGATGAGCCAGTTGGGTTTGAAAAATAACTTGTTCAAGTTCAAGACTTTAGGAAAATTACAGATCATTTTAGAGGAATTGAGAGAATATGCCTCAAATTAATGAAGGATGTCAACATGTGACCAGTTGGACTTGGAAACACTGGGATCTCAACCGATTATGCCCAGAAATCTCCCCAGACACTGGGTTGATCAGGTCGTTCTAGAGGCTGTTCCCAAGCATCTAAACCTTCTTCATGAATATGTCCATTATATAAATGAGCTTCTGTCTATTGATAAAGATGGCTTCAAGAACTGCCAGAGCTGGCTGCACCTAGTCGTGTTTTACTCTTTTTGGCCTGGGAAAAAATCACCAGATTTGAAAACCAAAATCTCGGTCACAAATTTTCATGGATGAATTCACCAAATTTCTCCAGAAAAACAAATATTCCAGATGATGGATTCACCACATTGAGGATGCATATGCATGTATTTGGATTAGTTTGTGTGTGTTTCATCCATAATGAATTGGCACCTGAGGGGACGAGGCTAATTTTCCCATAGCATTGCCCTCGCCATCGCCTGTCCTCAATCAAGGCCATCATTCTACATGATGAGAGGGTTTAAAGAGGAGGGCATCAAAATGGTTATGTCTAGCAACATTGCTTGGGTCTACTGGCCTCCAAGGACTCCCTAGTCCATAATATGTTAATGAATACAAAATTGGTGAGAGGAGAGACTGCCATCAACTCAAATCAAAATTGGAACATAACCGGTCTGCTCATGGACGGAAACCAAAGGTTATGAATGAATTGCATTTTGCGAGCGATAGAATACCGGAGGAGAGTTGAGAGTGCCCCTCCATGTGGATGAGCGATTGCTAGTGGTTTCAATTGGCTTCATCACTCCAAATGTGATTGCCAATTAGACCCCCTTTGGTCAATTGTGAACTACAAGGAGAGGAGAGTGGATGATGAGCAACAAGACTTCCAACTACTCAAACCAAAATTGGGACATAATTGGTCTGCTCATGGGCAGAAAGTGGAGATTATGTATGAAATGCGTTTTGCAAGGATAGAATAGCACAAGAGAGCTACTTGAAGTGCCTTCCACGTGGATGAGCAATTGGTTATGAATGTTATTAGCTTCATCACTCCATAAAGTGATCGCCAATTCGACTCCCTTGTCAACTACACAAACAAGGAGAGGAGACACTACTAGCATACGAGTCCTACACAATCATCCCAATTGATGAAAGAACAATGCAAATCTTACAATTGTGATAGATTTGCAAATTTTCCAATTACATAGGACAAGTGTCAAGTGACGTACATGTGAATTGCATAGGACTCATATGCTTGTAGTGAGAGTGGATGACGAGCAACGAGACTTTCATCTACTCAAGCTAAATAGGGACATAACCAGTCTACTCATAGATGGAGACCGGAGGTTATGGACGGACTACATGTCGTGTGGATAGGATAGCACAAGAGAGCTCCTCGAAGGATCACTATATTCATTAATTTTGGACTTTTTCGGCATTTTGAGACAGTTACAAATATAAGAACATGGATAAAATCACACATATATTGGAGAATGTTGTAAGATGCAAATACTTTGAAGCGGGTGTTCATATCAAGAACCCAATTAAGAACTCATATCAAGATGGTTTAGGTAGGACGACCCAAACATTAGACCATGTTGTTGTGGTCCATATATTAATTTGAGACAAGAGAAAGTCTCAAATTAACGAATATAGTGATAAGGGCCCCCTTCACGTGGATGAGCATTCAGTTATGGATGTAATTCGCTTCACCGCTCCAAAAGCAATGGCCAATTACACTAGAGAAAAACTTGTCCATTATGATGCCGTGGTGAGAAAATTGTCCATTACAACTGTCCATTGCGACTCGTGGCGAGAAAAATGTAGAAACAAATCATTTTGATTGTCAACCAGAGGGTTTCGGTTGTCAATGGTCCAAAAACCGCAACCCAAAACCTTCGGTTGACAACCAAAATATAATATTCATGCATTTTCCTTGCCACGAGTCGCAATGGCGGAGTTGCAATGGATGGGTGTAATGGACAAGTTTTCTTTCTAGTGTTAGGATCCCTTGACAATTTGAATTGAAACGTATCTATTGCTGCTGCTGCTGCAACCTCCGTTCAAATGTCAGGAAACTAGAATGACATTCTGCCATCACGATTTCTGGTGCAATGTAAGCATGCGTGGCGTACACTGCCAGAGTGCAGGTTGAATCAGCTTACAAACCACTGCCAAGGACACAGGACAAAGTCACACCTTGTGATGACTGAGGCCATGTTCCAGACCCATAATGTTAATAAGAATAATCATAAGAATAAGTACCAGTAACTAGTGCTACCGGCAGGTACCCCTTAAATTTCCTCAATGAAACCCCCTCAGCTACCATCCATCACCTGAAGGTACTCGCAGTTGTAAGTTAAGTACCGGAGGGTGCTGTATGGTTTCTCACGAAACAATTAGTTTTCGGAAGAAATTTCCCATGTTTCAGATTCACTTTGGTGGTCAGGACCTTGTCGAATCCAGTGTCGAAATAGCCTTTCGATACTCAAAGTGTTCGATCCAATGTTAGACCAGTATATAGGTGATTGTATAGTATCAAGAATCAGCATCAGTAATGGTAACTAAGAGCCTTACCCATGAAGATTAAAATTGTGATGAATTTAGTCAAATTTTGATATTGGGCGGGTATATCAAGATGAGAGAATCTTTGTATACCCGAGTTATTCTTTGAGTCAATATCATTCTACACCATATTCATACTAGGATGGATTTACCTAGGTATGAAGGTTCTTGCATCATATGTAGACCTCCACAATATCGAAAACAAAAATACACCGTCACATATTCGTACCCTACTGGTATCAATAAAATGTGAAATCCAAATGGTATCCCAAAAACAAAGACGATACTAGTCCAACACTTCGTTTGAACCCGGCATCACTCTGCATTAGATCAAGAATTTCATGAGGCCTCCTGCAAATTAATCTATCCATATGCGGTGACAGAGCATGTTGGATCCTCCTCTCTGCACACCCACCACAAGCGTTACAGCTTTTATAATTTGCAGATGAAAGTACCTCATGTGATTTGTAAGAGTTCATGGCTGACCACTTTCAAAGTAAGATTGAGAATCCATCTCAGAGTCATCTACATCTGAGTGTTAATTGTACGGGTTTTTACAACAACAAAAATGAAAATCACCACCTTCAATGCCACGTCTACATTGGACTTATTAATGATTGTTGGATTCAATTCGTACACTTCTTGAGTAAGGTACAAGTATAACCAAAATCAATACTGAGCCTCAAACCAACACTATGTAGGTCCTATACCCAAAGATCTTGGTCATCAAATGTATGACCGGGTTGCATAGCATTGGTTTTTAGGTTATATTATGTTGGTTTGGGGTACACCTACCTCAGAATTACTAAAGCTCTGCATTCCTTTGTTAATTTCTCCTTTTGGCTTTTCTGTCAATTCATAGAGCATTTCACTTACTTGCAGTTTATAAGTGGGCATACTAGAGAAGAGGCGCCCATGACTGATCACTTAAGAGATTCTGCGCCAAGTCTAGAGAAGTATAAGACGGTGCATAGTTTTCCCATGTGAGAAGATAGAAATAAGGAGGATTGCAAAAAAATTGGTAATTTTATTCCTTAAATTGGAATTACTATGAATTATTTAAGCCAAAAGTTGGCTTGAACATATTACCAATGTCTAGAGTCTATCATATTCGCTCATTCCTCCTCACTTTAGCACTCAAAATCAGAACATGTGTTATGGCACTATTGGTTCCGATCTTATCAATAATTGAGTCCTAGCTTGATTGAAATTACGGTACCCTATAGATTGCCGATGGGGTCCTGACCGGGAATAGGTGCCTCTACTATACATCTACTCATGAAGCCCCCACTCCTAAGTTACTAGGTAAGAAGTAAGTTAAAGTAGAGTAGAGGCGCCCATAACCAATCACCTAAGAGATTCTACACCAAATCTAGAGAAGTAGAGGGCAGTACAAATTTTTCCGTGTAAGAAGATAGAAATCATGAGGATTGCAAAAAAAATTGTAATTAAAATTATTGTGAATTTTTGAAACCATAAGTTGGCATGAACATATTACCAATGTCTAGAATCTGCCATAAGCGCTCATTCCTCCTCACTTTAGCACTCAAAACCATGATATATGTCATGGCACTATTGGTTGGGACCTAATCGAAATTCAGTCCCAACTTGATTGAAAATCCGGTACCCTATAGATTGCCGATGGGGTCCTGATCGGAATAGGCGCCTCTACTATATAGCCAGTGAAGTGAGTTGAAACTACGATATTAATATGTGCCTTCATTTCATTGCATTGAAACCATCCAAAAGCAGGGGATATGGCAACTGCCCATAGAGGGGTTACCTGGTTTAACAAAGAGTGCCGGAACTTGATTTCCACGTGGTATTATGTAGGGTCCAAACCAATGTGATTACGACACATGGCAAACGTCTCCCAGATTTTCACCCTCCTTATGGTGAACCAGATATGGGAAGTATGGTATTCCCAATGTTTGCGATGATCTGGTGGCATTGCATTACTCTCCATTCTCCGCCATCTTGATTCTTGATGAGAAAATGGAACTTGCAAATCAATGCACGCGGACCGAAAAATGAATTGCCCGAAATGTCACCCACTCGGGGTTGATATGCACTTGCTAATTCCTTCAGTGCAGATTACTTAACCCAGAAGCAATCCTCCCCGACCATGACAAACCTGAGACTGTGAAAGACTGGACACCAACCGAAGAATCAGCTCGCTCTCAGAGCACAGAGCAAACTTGGAAACAGCAAACAGAGAGTGGCATTCAAATCGCCAAATAGACGCCTATTGGTTGGGATGTTTTTTTTCTTTGATGGACATTTTTGAGATATTATTATTATTGTGTCTATGAGACTACTACGACTACTGGAAAGGTGTCATCTGATTTGCGTCGCATATATTGGAGTACAGTTGGACCCCACCTTCATTGCTTTGATCAAACATGACAAATCCGGAGGATTCAGTTGCAGTAACTTATATGAAAAGGTATCTGAATGACACAGGAATTCTAGTCCCGAAATTCTCACACTGACAAATTCACAAACCAATTTCTGATGAGCGCACACAAAGGTTTTGTCTTTGTTACCAGGTTTCATTTGTGTGCAGCTGATTTCTTCCTTCCCCACATTTCACAGCTTAACCACTCTCTTTTTAGATTGAATTTACGGCTATGAACAGGGAGATTCAGCCGCTAGTTACAGATGGGCCGGTTGAGTTTGAGAAATAACCAGTTCAAGTTCAAGACTTTCGCAAATCGCCGATCGCTTTACAGGAATCTATTGGAATATTTCTTAAATTAATCAAGAAAACCCAAAAACATGAACATGGAACCAGTTGGAATTGGGAACACTCGGATCTCAACCAAGTTTGACCAAAATCTCTTCAGATCAACTCATACACTGGGAAGACATACACTGGGTACATATAACAACATCAGCATCTCATAAATCCAGAAATATCAAAATAATGCTCTGTACTTTACCGTCTCCCGAGAAACATGCAAATATGTCCTTTATGTGGTACACAAATCATACATGCCCCCTGATGGAAAACGAAGGGGAAAAAAAAGAAAAAAAAGAAAAAAAAAAGGCTAGCATCACCCATTTGACAAATGACATATTATAGCGGGCTCCTTGCCATTCCGCACCGCAATAATTGGATAGAAGAATGAGTAAAGTCGCATTATTCAGACGGCCTTTGTTGAAGCTTTTGCATAAAGCTCCCCTTGTCGCACAGTAACTTTCTTTTCTTTTGCTCGTAGTACGAGCACTGGACAACTTGCGTCACTGCAACATAAGATTAATATTCTTCCACAGTACCATGACTACTACTACTACCTGCCACTGTTGCAGTTTGCAACATAGTTCATGTGACCACTGGGTCCATGGCCGATTTCGACCCTCTGAAACAGACTGTTGGGTGCGGTGGAACGGATCAATTCACGCCGTTCACCAAACAAAACAGAAAAAACCGGAAGAAATTTCACTGGCCCAAAGTTGAGGTGGTGGAGGTGCTGCTGCTATTTTTCTCCTTGAAATATTCGTCTGACTGTGCAGGCTTTTATCCACTCGTTCATCATCAACGTTGCTATTGCTCCAGAATTTTAACCTCAAAGCGCAAAACACTCTCAGGTGCAGCTGACACATGCAAGAGTACGTACTAATAGCTTTTTAAACCCATGAACCTCGTTTGGTCTCTACGTTACTCTTCTTCAAGTTTGATCGCGAGAGAGACAAGACCAGATTCCCTTTCCCCTCCAATAATGCACTGGAAATCCTTTCTTTTCAAGGTTAAGGAAACAGTAGTAGTACACTAGATGTGATATTCAGTGTCACCAATTCTAATTGTCTTGCTCGATACTGATTGTAAACTTTGGTGCACTGTCACCAACACTAAATGTTAACCCAACATTATTTGTCATTGCTCCTAAAAATTTTGGGGGTTTATAGATGTACAGTGTTGCAATTACTGTCACTTACCAAGTGATTTTTCATGCAAATTTCAATTGTCCATGACAATATTTCGTCACAAGTTGGTGACAGGAGAAGGTAGGGTTTTGGCCAATGGATCGAACTCATCCACCATCCAGGACAGTATTTGTTCACTTATTCATAAGAAGTGGCATCCAAAAAATTACTGTAGTGACATAATATAGTACCATAGTGACACTAAATAATCATATTCAGTGTAGCTGAATCCGCACCACAATGCATATCTCTACAGTGCCCTATACCCACGCTATATTTGAAAGCAAATCTTCTCAAAGCGACGCTTTGGTCTCCGAAAATCACTTCCGAAGTACATAATGTTCATGGTTTTCTATAAACTATTGTTTCAAATTTTCAGGTGTTTGGCCAAATTCGGCAGTTGGGTGTGGTTATGGACGGTCAGTGTCATCGATGTGGACCGGCTTTCTATTAACTTACAACATCGTTATGTGCCTTACAGTCAACCTGAATCAAAGTAACAATTATTGAACAATGTTGTGGAGTATGTTTTCTATATAGAGAAGAGGAGTTGTTGGACTGTTGCAAGGAGTTACCAAATGCCATCCAAATCCCAGTCCCAGTGAATCTTAATGGAATTATCCTTCTCATATGATTTTGAAGCTATTTTCGGGCCCACATAAAGAACACATGAAGGCTGAATAAGGTTATGATAATGCACTACACTATTGTGTCTAATTAGTGTGGGCCACACTAATTCCTAATAAAACACGCTAATTTCAAATTATAATTTAGAGTGGTCCACACTAATTTCAAAGGTAAAAAATTTGTGTGGGTTTTGTCGTTTCCACAATTGGATGAAACTTCATAATTCCATCCAATTGTGTTTGAAGACTTTCCCCACATTGACCTAACGGAGGCTGTTTGCGGAGAACCCTAACACACACGGATGGATGGCATTACATTTTTCATCCAAAGTGACCCAAACACTTGAAATTTAGTGTGGGCCACACTAATTTCCAACCCACGTGCATTTCCCACCCACACTAATTAGACACAATAGTGTAGTTGGTGGGTGGGTACACCCTAAACTCCGAAATATCAACCTCCATAATGTCACACACTCTCTAATATCCCGAAACCCTAGGAACGGATGTTCATAGTTCAAATCTCACTCCTTATTGTCACATTTCTCTTCCTTATATCACAAAATTTGTCATTATTGCAAATCACCCAAGAAGTCAACCCATGCCCTCTCATTGCGCCATGTGTCAACATGTGGAGTGTCACCTTCTTATTCTTATTCTTCTTCTTCTTTTTCTTCTTATGTCACTTGTTGAATGTTGGTGGATGCATCCGCCACATCGCCCGGGAAGGCCAAGTGGAGTGGACCACACTAGCATAGGTGATAGGAGAATGAATTCAAATTGTTCTCACATCTCCTTTGTGTTATTCCATAATGTCACATGCTACACTAATTCTATAGTATCATGCATCCATGTTAACACTACAAAACTCCGTAATATCATGTGCACTTTGGTTGCCACAAGTGTGATACTACGGAGTTTAGAGTGTATAAGGTATGTGGGTCTTATTTGGTCACTCTCCTTAATTAGACACCTATATTTGAGTGGTATATGGCAAGGTGTGTAACAGAGGATGGACATCAAAAGACATCATAGGTTGTGATGAGGTTGGATTGTGTGCACAAAATGTATGTTTACCATTCTAGAACGCAACTTGGAAGGTTATGTGGCTTTTTGAAGTAATAAGAAAACCTTCACTTTACAGTATTCTAGTAACCACTCTAGGTTCAATTGCTAACACAACTGGGAGGGCATACGTCATCAATGAAATGAGAAAGAGGATCTTCAGGTTGACCTCTTATCATTTTTTTGCATCTCAACTCCGATCCTAAAATTTGAAGTGATGATTTGAAATGACTTGCAATTGTTGATTGGATGAGAGATTTCTTAAACCAGTCTAGTAATTAGGAATGTTTGTGGAGTTGGAAGTGTGGGCATAATAGGGTCATATACCTTATGTGGCCCTATTGTGGCCACTCCCAACTCAAGTTTGATTGTTGGATCGGGTCGGGAATGATCTTATCCAGTTAGCAATTGTGGATCATGTGGATTGTAATTTATAGGAGATCAAAGTGAAGATTTCTTTTTCTCTTGAAGTGTATACATAGCCCTCCAAACTTGTTAACGATGAACCTAGAGTGGTGTTTGTTTGAGCATAGTCCAGTCTCATTGTAAAACATGTATTTTTGGTGTTTGTTTTGAACTACAAACATTACCATAAACCACTCAAATGTAGGTGGAAAATTTGAACGAGTGAACACACAAGTCCCACATGTATGAGGTATGTGACCTTATTGTGGGCACCTCCAACTATGCACATAGTTATGGTGTTGGATCGGCTTAGGAATTGCCTCATCAATTCCGCAATTGCAAACCGTGAAGGTTGTTACATCGAGGTTTAGAATTAGAATAGACATGGAAACACTGAAGGAGGTCACCTTGAAGGTCCTCTTCCTTTTTAATGATCAAACATGCCCTCCCAATTGTGTTAACTATTATTAAACCTAGAATGGATGATATTTTTAGCACATATTCCAATCTCATTGTAACAAAATGCCTTTTTGGTGTCCATTGTTAACTACAAACTCTTTCCATAAATCACTCTTAACATTACTAAGCCTACCCCTATGCACCCTTTCTAAACGGGAAGGGGTAGGCAATAAACATACTCAACTTGCTTGGATTCCGGGCCTATATTCAAGGGTCATGCTACATGTCAGCAGTAGCGACATGCGCAGACCCCACTTGACAGTCACATACTAAAATACATTTATTAAATTGAACCTAACTGTATTAACTTTAAACTCAAACATAAGTGTCAGTCCAACTACCAGTTTACCCTTGCACAATGAACAACATTTAGGTTTGATATTATTTAGTTTGTAAAGTTGGCCCAACATAAAAAGGGCATTGAGTTCCCGACACTAGAGTGCAGCACCCTAGTGTTGAGTAATGTTATGCTTAAATACGGGTGATATGTTAAGAATAGAGATCACATAAGGTCCACACACCTTAGTGCAAATCCACACCCAAATGAAACTTAGCCCGGCCATTGTTGGAGTCAAGCAAGATACTCGTCCCCGGTGGCACACGCGGCCCAACTTTTTGAGTTAGTTTGATTCCATCTAACTCACATGCGGCACGCACGCAGCTCTTAACAAGAAGCCCTATGTGGCCAAGTCCGACAAATTTGGTAATCTCCACTAAGCTATGTGGGCCTTATTTGGTTACTTTTCTTAATCGGGCACCACCCTTTGAGTGATTTGTGGTTAGGTGTGGGTGTAAAAACGCACACGAGAAAGACACTTGTTTATCATGGATTGACCTATCTCCTCCAATGTTTATGATTTATTCTAGACCCAATAGTCCACATACACACATATACATGTATATATATACATTACCAAACCTCATGGTTTATAAACAAAAGAGATTCCATGTTTCATGGGGATCATGGCGCAACACTAAGATCCACACCATCAGTTTTGAGAACCACAACATGTTTTTTTCCTAACCCTTGGTTAAGTTATTCTCATGCTCGGATAAAAATGTGAAGTGGAACTCAACAATATTATGCAGTTGATAAGACTTAGATATTTGATCAAAAATCAACACATATGCACAATATTTGATAGTCATAACTAAAAATTCAAAAAAAACCGCGTTTCAAATCAGTTTTTGTTGATGCAACACAAGTTTTGTTGTGTGGACACAGTGATCAAATGATGGAGGAGGAGTGAGAGGGAGAAATTGCATACAAGCATATGTCTCATTCACCCAATATTACAACCCTCAAATAAATGAATAAATAAATAAACCCAAATTTTATTATATTCAGTTGATTCGGCATCGGAATTCAATATAACTTTTTCTTTTTCTTTTTAAAAAGACTTCGAACCAGTCTTGGTCAAGTCATTTGAGATGAATCGACCCCAAACCTACAAAGGAAACATGGCTTTCATGGTGGATGGATGAGGTATGCTCGAGAACACGATAATTCCCTCTCTCCGCAATGGAGAAAATGAAACATTTAACCGAATAACACCCACACACCTTAATCATCGCGAGCTAATGATTCGCCTTTAAATGGGGGACCCGGGTGTACTTAGTCTTTCCTTTTAGGAGACAAAAGGCCACCAAGCCAACGCCTAAGTGATTAGTGGGTGTACTTAGTCTTCGCTAGTCCCAAGTCATCCCAAAAGTTAATTGAATCTCCCCAAAAGTTGCCCATCTGAAGGACACGGCGGGTTCGGGCATCCCGGGGGCTTGCTTGTGGTTTACCGTGCAACCCCCTAAGCTTAGACTTAGTCAATGTGTCAAGGATGATTCGTGATTGGATTTGTGGCATCAATGTAAACTTATACATCGTGGATGAAGGGGTTCTAGTAAAAACAAGTCCCCTATAAGGTTGAAGGTCGATTCATTTCAGCTGGACTCCAATATACTGATTTGGGGTTTCTGATGTTAACTCCGGAGTCAGTTGTCTTCAAATAGTCATCTACAGGCTATAACATCGATCGATGCGTTTTCACCCACGCAATGGATGAGTTTATGTAGACATCACAAATCCCTAGCCAAGGATTCGTGGGAGAGAGGGAATTATGGCATGTATATGGGTGTACCTCTCATCCATCCAACATAAACACATAAGCCCCTATAGGTTTGTTGCAATACATCTCGATTGTCTTCATGTAAGGTACACTAATTCGGGGTCTTTAAAGCTAGCTCTGGTGTCAAAATCCACTAGAAAAGAAGTAACTTCCGGGCTACTACTATGTCAAGGCTTTTGTGTTGGATGAATGAGAGGTGCGCTCGTATGCATACAATAATACCCACTCTCTCCAAATTCGTGCACACAAAATTATGTCAGTTTATTAGAGGTGAAAACAAAGGAACTTGGGAACCCTTTACACCTCAAATGTCGTTTTGGCCTGTGAAAGTAGCATTAGTAGCAATGATTTTTGTTTCAAGTTTCAAAGAGAGGAGTATTTAGCTAAAACTATTTGAGTGGTGAAGCCACATATAGACGATTATGCAAATTATCATCCAAAAGTTGGCAATCTCATCCAATTTTTATGATTGTTAGGGATATTTATGGCTCTTCATCCCATAATCATGGAATAACCATGGAATATTCTATTTTCTATTTTTAGAATCGCAAATGACCGGCGCATAGCTGGATTAAAAATCACTCATTGGTAGAGAGCCCGAACTAATATAATGATAGAGTTGGGATGAATCGACCATAAATTGGTACAGGATTGGTTTTTATCAATCTATTTAACACATATGTGGTAGTCATCAATGACTTTCAGGAGGCTTTCTCACAACCATGTGATGAAGGGTCCAGTAGAAATCTGTGAATCTAAAGGACACGTACTTAGGTGTATCAAGGCTCCCGACTTGTGATTAGGGAGGTCACTTTGATTAACATGACACATCAATTTAGATTTATTGTGCGGTGAGGTTCAATTGGGGTGAATCGACAACAAATCTATTGGGCAAGTTTTTATAAGTTTCATCATTACTGTAAACACTAACACTTGGCATTAGTATGCTCAATGTCTTCCTCTTGCATACAAAAACATAAAACTATCATCTCGAGTACTCCAATGTGCTACACGCTTGTCATATTTTATTATATATTTTTACTTTAAATGGTTGCTTATAATGACAAAGAGTGTCATGTCGACACATGACAAATGCGACACTTCTAGGCCTCTAGACAATTTAGTGAGACCCTTTTTTTAATTAGTGTATGTGACACTCATTGCCATAAACAATGTAGATGATGCCGGGGTCTCTAATGGTAACTCCATGGTCAAATTGGCCAAGGAAATAGTGTTTTGAGCTATGAGGTGTTCCCAACGATTTCACATTCAATTTACATGGGTGCCATGCATCTTAAGCCCAAGTAATAGGCACACTACAACTACGACTAGGATGATTGTTATCACCTCCAAAGTATAGGCCAAGGATTTGTGGGAGTTGTCTAAGATGAATTAGAAATGATGAACACTTCATATACCTAAAAAAAACTTCCTAAATTTTTGATGTTGATCTCAAACTCAAAATTAGCATCAACGTGTAGTTTAGTTACTTTTTTTAATCACACGCCTATATTTTATTGGTGTGGTTAGGTGAGGATCAAAAAGCAAGGACCATAAAGACACATGCTTAAAAGGAATCAAACTACTTCTTCAAATTTCATTAACTACTCCACACTATACAATGAACACAATTGGAAGAACCTGTGTATAAGGAATCACATAAACATGCACTTTCACTAACTACAACTAAATAAGGGAAGGTGTGATTTGAAATCCGATCTTTGTTGATGCTTCATCATGAATTTGCTAATGCAACACACGTTTCTTTGTGAAAATCTAAACGGTAGAAGTTTTTTTTTTCTCACGGAAGGCCGACATGCCAGCACCAAAGCATGTGAGGCAGTTAACCACCTGGCAAGTTTCTGTCAGGTAGAGAGGAGATTTCACAGCCGGGAATCGAACCGCCAACCTCGTCCTACACGGTAGAAGTTGGAGAACCCTAAAAAAGGATCCGGGAAAACACCTTACCAACAATCGAATTCATACTAGATATTCAACTTTGGAGACGATCCGGCTCATTGGTAGCAGCAATAGTACAGGTGTCGCTTCATGAGCAGTCGGTATAATATGAGGAAACTCCGAGTTACTGGCTTCACGCTTAATTAAGGGGGATTGTCCAGGTGGCGCAAGGCTAGCCATCGCATAACTCCGGTAATATTGAAGTCTAGGAGTGCAATAAAGTCATCCATAAAGCCCCTCAAAGAGGGCGGGTTTGATCCTTATTTGAGAGAAGCTTCTATTAAGTGCTCGTTAGCTCGTCGTGCATCGGAGCCTATTTTGGAAGTTGGGTGAAACTTTTGAGACTGTTCTTTTTTTCACCTCTCAAACTTTGAGAGAATTTTAGGATTTAAAATAGTGCATGTGCATGGAATCCGTTGTCCTAAATCTTGGACCGGCCTAAGGTAGAAATACCATAAACCGTGAAAATAAGGTGATTCGCATTGAAGATCTGGTCTTACAATCATGAGATAATTTTCCAAGATAGAAGAGAAAGATTCATGAAGAATGCAAGTTGTTTCATATTTTTATTCCTTGTACAAAAAATTCTACAATTTTTCAAAGTGGAAAGTTTGTCAAACCCCCTACTCGTTCACTAGATTCTCCCTACACCAAACACGGTAATCCTCATTTCCATACAAAACATCACCTAAACCGGTTAACTCATGAGTGCATTAAACATGATTAAATTTGGCTAAACTAAGTGTACATGCATTGAAGTTGTCAGCTTCGCAATGATCGGTTTCAGAAATGGCACTTCACTATTATGACGGAAGTCTACTGCACGGGTAGAGGGTAGTTAACCGGTTTGGGTATTTCTACCTTATACAAGGCTAGATGGGCCCGCCCATCTTAGGGGTGCTTCACACTATGGTTGTCCAAGTCGAGAGGCCGTGGGATTGAATGGCCAAACTTTGTTGAGAGTCCAAAGAAATGGGCTGAAAATAGCCAATAAAATATAGGAGTTGGAGCCTTCGGCCAGGCATAGTGTGAAGCCTCCAAAGGCCAAGCCAAAAGTGCAAAGAAAGAAGGAGCATCCCACTTTGTTTCATGCCCAAAACAACCCCTCCAATCTAATGGTCAAGATCTTGTCAAATTTTTATTTTATTTTTTATGAAAAAAAATCGACGGAATCTCGACCAACTATGTCCCTCCAATTATGTCCCCTATTGAATCCAGAGCACAACATGAGTCTACATTTTCAATCTTAAACAAAGTTGCACATGCCACACATATTGCTAGAATATCTTAAGTTTCTCTCATATGGGTGGGAATACCTAGGATGATTTTACACTACGGCTCAAGACCAAAGACATTCCAAATTGAAGCGATCTTATTGGTCAAGAGCAATGTCATTGGACCCAAGGAGTTTACACTGAGGTCCACATCCAGATCCAAGGTATGAAAAAATGAAGTATTGTTAATGTAGCATCACATTCCCATCAAATCTCGGTGGTCCCTGCTTAGTAAAATAATCCTTCTAGTTTGAGAAACTCGTCTTCAAGCTCTGGTACAATCTTGAGTCCAATCGTAGGCAAGGGTGTTTTAATGGACCCAAAATTTCTATGTTGGACCCATCGATACCCTAATGTAAACCCACCCTTAACCCCTAAGCGTCTAAGAGGCCCAAACAGGGCCTCTCCAAGCATAATTTAAGCTACAAACTTTCACTTCTAGCCAATCGTGTCAAAAGTGACCCTATCTAAAACCAACTTATTCTCAAAGTGCACAAGTTGAATAAGTTAAACAATTTGAAGTTATTGGAGATTCAAGTTCAAATGCACCGCATGGGTGCCCTTGGATGCAAACACATGCGTTGTATTTTGATCATCAATGTCTACTATGAGTACGACTTACATACTTTCATTTCTAGCCAATCGTGTCAAAAGTGACCCTATCTGAAATCAACTTATTCTTCACGTGCACTACTTGAATAAGTTCAACACTTTGATGTTATTGAAAATTTAAGTTCAGATATATAGCATGGGTGCCTTTGACTGCAATTACATACGTTGTATTTTGACCTTCAATATCTAGTACGAGTATATTTTGATTTTCTCATTGACAAAAGACAATGTATGTAACAAGATTTCAAACACATAAATATATAAAATGTGGTTTATGAACTTGGTGAAGCCCATAAATTGTGTATACCGTAACACCATAGCAGGTTCGCCACCTGGCGAACGAATATTTAATTTTTTTGAAAAAATAAGGTTCGCCTCTCAAAAACTGAATTTCTCAATTTTCGTTTTTTAGCAAAAAAATAAGTAAAAATGACCCTAAATAGCTTAGAAATTTCAAAATATTTCAAAAACTAATTTATTCTATTTTCGTTTTTTTGTCTTCAAAATTTTCTAATTTTTACGTTTTTTATTTTTAGAATTATTTTAGGACGAACCTGCTATGGTACTACGGTATTGCCGTATATTGAGACCCCACTTCCTTTAAGGGTTAATGTAAGGCATGATTGGGCCTCATTGCTACTGTTGTGGCACTAAGGTAAGTTATGGCTTGGCTTGGCTTGTAGACAAGGCTACATTGCTTGAAATATGAGCCACTTGTATAACTCAATTGCTTTGGATGTATGATAGTTTGATTGCCAATTTGCCACAACTACACTAAATAATCCTATTAGTGTGGGTTTACAATTAGCATGGAATACTACTTTTCTAGTCAATGTGGAATTAGCGTGGGTCCAAAACCATGGGTCTTCCCCTATGTCTTCATGAAGACTTCCGACCAACACATTGATTATTAATTATAGAACAAAATTAGTACAAAATAAAAATAAGCACCCATGTTAATTTAATGGAAAAGAAATTAATGTGGTGCACACTATTTTGTCATAGAAAATTAATGTGGTGCACACTATTTTGTCATAGAAAATTAGTGTGGGTTCAAATTTAACATGGCCCACATTAATTCTCATTTTGAGTTTGACGTGGACATCAAAAAGTTGATGAAAAAGAAAGTTTATTCACACGGTGATAGGGGCCGGTATCTAGGGGTTAAGGCTTTGTACAAGACCAAGGGCTATGAAGTTGAAGATGACACATGCACATGATTTATGGTGTTAATGAAGGGTTCCCCTTCAAGTTTGCTCAAAATTTCCAAACGTGGGTTTCGAGATGGCATGATTTAAGGCATGTGTGGTCACTTTTGCTTAATTGAAAACCTATGTTTGAGGAGCAAGTTGTAACTAAGACCGTGCATCAAATAGACACACATTACAATGAGATTGCACTACATGTGCTTGGAGCATAGACACCATAGTAGGTGTACTAGTGAACACCATTGGGAGGGTCTATGTGATTGTTTAAAAAGAAGGATTTTGTTTTATTTTTTATTTTTTACTTATTGTAAATTCTATATCTCAACTCCAATTTCAAAACTTGTACTGACAATTTGTGTGACTTTTAATTGCTAACCTGATGAGGCAATGATTGATCCAGTCCAACGGCCATAATTTGTGTGTGCAGTTGGAAGCGTCCACAAGAGGGCCACATACCTTAACTTATGATGTCCGAACCAATGTTGGACTAACATTATTCTTTTCAATATCATTCGGGTGTCTATGATGAGGACTTCACATATTTTATACCGATAGAGCACGGACTTTTGATGGCATTTTTGGTGTTTGATACCATTCGGATCTATATACCATGCAAACAACTTTTTGCCTATGTCAAGGCCCCATAGGATCAATATGATTTAGAATGGTCTTAGAGTTGTCCGTAAAGTCCCTCAAAGAGGGACGAGACTCTGGATTTGATCCTTTTTTGAGAAAACCTTCTATTAAAAGCTCGTTAGCTTGTCGTACATTGGAGCCTATTTAAAAAGTTGGGTGAAACTTTTGGGATCTCCTCTTTCAACCTCTCAAACTTTGAGAGAATATTTGGATTAAAATAGGTTGTGTGAATGGGACACGTTGTCCTAAATCTTGGATCGACCTATGCAAGGCTAGCTTGGCCCCACCCATCCTAGTAGGACAAGATTAAAAAGTTGATTTTTAAGCACTCTTTGTGTCTGGTTATTTAAGCATTGTGAAAACCTGAGTGACTTTTGTGTTGATTCTGGTAAACTCAAGGTCTGGGACTCAACCTGTGGTTTCATCTCCTTTTCTTTTACAAGTAACTCTACTAACCCAACTAATAACTTGGGTGTACAAAGATCCCCTCACATTGATATACCCACCAAACATCAATATTTGATCAGTATCACAATTTTGATATCCATGGGTATGTTGTTTGATACCATTATTGATGTTTGATGTTTGATATTCATATGTTCATGTATACAAGGGCCCAACATGGGTTTGAACCCGTGTTTGACATGACTATCCAAATTATGGAAATCCGTACCCATGACATGGAATCAAACAAACATAATCCCTACAAGAACACACCAAAACATAACATCACCAAGCAACTACGCAATGGACTCTTTTTCAAAGAGAGAGAGAGGGTGCGATTACAAAAACCATGATAATTTACACATGGTTGTCAAAAAGTTCACAATGCATAATTGAGTGCTCCTCATAAATGGGAAATCTTGGAATAGAAGGAGAATAAGGGCCGGTTTACACCATGGACCATGAAGTTGGACCAAAAAGTATTATAAAAGCATTTCTCTGCCATGGGCCCCTCCTTTTCCTACCAGACCACCTCTCTTGCCTCTCTCATCACAAAACTCGTTGGACCATGTCAATGTATTAATTAGGCCTTAAAATATGTCTTTTGGGGACCTCGACCTCCATGGTCACTCTGCCATTTTTTCTTTGGTGTAAACCAAAGTGGTCCCGAGACGAGTTCAACAGCCAATTAGCGCTCTTACAACGCCCTGGGACGACTTCCTGGTCCATGGTGTAAACCAACCCTTATCCTCATATGATACATGGTCCCACGGAACACATCCAAAGAGTTGTGTAATGTTATGAAGATATAAGATAATAAAGATCTTTTTCAACCATAAATCGTTTGAACAAACTTGAAAAAATTATTGTAGAGTGTGTGACTTCAATAAGTAAGTTAGAGTCGTGGATCCATAATGTTTGTTTTGTCACACAGAGATTTATCGGATTCTGGCCATAATGGGAGATCTTTAATAGGCTTGTACATGGGTTAGTTCACATAAAGGTCTAAGATTTGAAGTTTAAATACAAATCAGGATTCAAACTTATTGCCACACCAGCTTTATTAACCCCTAGGTGTTTAGGGTTTAGGGTTTAGGGTCATTTATGTTCTATAATGTCTTAACAACCTTTTGAACTTTCATTAGCAAAAGCTGAACTCCCGAGGTAGGCGTTATTGCATTGTGTAACTCCGAATAGTAACACGCATTAATTGGGATAATCAATGTAGTCACATTGGCGGCAATTATTGAAGTGATGAGGCCCACGTATGGATGATAATACACATTTTCCATTCCAAATATGACGATTTCGTCCAATTTGTTTAATTTTGGGTAGGGTTTTGGTGATCAAATGGATGAAAAATGATGGGGTGTTTCATTTTATATGTGTAGCGTTGGATTTTGACGATAAATCGACCCCAAAATTGTTGCTAAGGGGCGCATAGTCGTTAAATAAAGGAAACGTTAAATTGGTTTAAACAAAATACAAACTAGGTAATTTTTTGAGGTGTGGCATATACATGTGAAACGTGTGGCGGGACCTCAGTGTCCTGCACAAACTCCATCTCAAAACGTAATTATTTGTTTTTGGGTTGGCTTAATTCGTGCTTGCATGATTTGGTTGGATATCCTGCGTGTGAGGATTGGAAGAGCAAGTCCATCAGCAGTCTCACGTTGCCCATTCAAATTATCACTCCTTGATTCAAATATTGCCCTTGTAACTCTCGGCGAGAGCAGTTGTTTGCCGCCTTCCTCGACTGAATCGGACTTATATTGACGTTGTTACATCCTTTGTGCGAGAGACGCGGTCCTGTGGGTTGTGCGAGAGACGCGGTCCTGTGGGTTGTGCGAGAGACGCGGTCCTGTGGGACCCCAGGGGTCCCGCCACACGGTTCATATCAAGACAAAGCAATCGCATATGTGCCCTTCGATTCTTGGACCTCGGGAAAAAGTTAACTCGTTAAGGAGCACAAACAACACCCACAGCTTTCAACAAGCTTCGTAAGTACACTAAATATTGTTTTTAGTGTCACTTACTATTTGAAATTACGCAATGCTATATCTATACACCGTATATCTTATATTTTGCCAACAAAATGTCAAATTGGTTGTTTGGACCTCATCATAAAACACTAGCATCTTCATTTGGTTTTCAAGTACATCGATGTAAAGAGATATACCAATGCGTAACTCCAAATAGCAAGTGACACTAAATATAATATTTAGTGTCACTTATTATGAAGCTTAGGAGGTGCCCTAGGTGATTATGATCAATTTGGTGGACATTGTCTTGGGGGGTCATACTAAGAAAGAAACTCCATTTTGAGCAAAAGGTAAAGCTTGGACACATGGATCAAAGTGGGACTAGGCTACACATTCACACACAACAAGTTTCCGCTTTGGCATGTGACACCATAATTGTACCCAATAAGGTCCCACGTCATTGGTACTCAATGTATGCAACATGAGATAAATTGATGACTAGGACAAACCTAGAAGGATGTTGGAAACTTATGGTGTATTCAATAACATTATGGGTTTCCCAATCAAATCCAAAAAGTTTAGACCCTAGGGGGTGGACTCTTCATATCACGTACAAACTAATGTGAGTATAAGAAGGGGTACTATCTGACGCATTAGCATACATAGTATACATAAGGGAGAGGCACTCTTCGTCTCAAGTAAAGTATACCGAATGTGTAGTATCCACACTAATTGGAACCCTAACATCATTCGTCGTTCCTTGTACAAACTGTGGGCATTATAGAGTTATAATGTTACAGTTACCGTCTCTTCCTAAGTGATTTTCCATCCAAATCTCAATCACCCATCACAATACTTCATTAAATAGTTGTTAGGATGTAGAATATGAACGTTATGGCAGGACACCAGTGTCCCATAAGGTAATGGTTCTCGCATAAAGCCCGTGTCGACGTCAAAAGTGGTTGGTTGAAGGCGATCAAAGCAACGCCGAGCTTATCTCAACGTCATGTACACACTCCGGTATTCGAAGTTGGTTTATATTTTCGATCAGTGACAACCACAAAACCAGTTGTTAAGGAGGCTCCGATTTATTTGGGACACCAGTGTCCCGCCATAAGGTTCATATATCAAACATTATTTCGATTATTGGCTTGGCATGAATTTCATCCGGATCTCAATCATCCACGACAGTACTTGTAAACTTAATTCGTAAGAAGTGGCATTAGAACAGTTACGAAAGTGACATGAAAATACCATATCTCACCCTCCACGGAAAAACTAAACTAGTTAAAAATAGAAGTTGGGTTGCCTTTGCTAAAAATCGAGTTTTATTGTTTGCTACATTCTTGACACCCTTTTGGACGCGTGACTATGTTTAGCTAGTTTACTATTTCCTTTGCTAGAAATCGAGTTTTATTGTTTTACTGCATTCTTGACGCCCTTTTGGATGCATGGCTATTTTTAACTAGTTTAGTTTTTCCGTGGAGGGTGAGATATGACAGTAACTATGATATTTAGTGGCGTGCATGCAAGTGCCTCCAAGTATCCCTTCATATTAGGCATGAGGAGTATTATTATGTTGCCGTCTAGGTGTATAAGTGGCTCTATGGTTGTGTGTGTGCGGTTGGTGTTTTTTGGCCACCGAGCAAGTTGGTGTTGAATCGTGGGAACGAGAATGCAAAGGGTAAGTTAGTAGTTGCAAGCGGACAAAGAAGCCGTCACCTTTTCGGCCGAAGTTTTGGATACATCCCATCGTCACCGACTTTGGGATCCAATATATATGTGGTCATATTCGTCAACCACTATGGAGGGCGGGTGGGGCCATGGCCTTTTGTGGGATGCACATGGTAAATGTCGCACCTACTTGCTAATGTAAATGTAAATTTTGCACCTATTTGCTCATGTAAATGTAAATTTTGCACCTACTTGCTCATGTAAATGTAAATTCTGCACCTACTTGCTAATGTAAGTGTAAAATGCTGCACCTACTTGCTAATGTGAATGTAAATTCCGCACCTATTTGCTAATGTGAATGTAAATTCCATACCTACTTGCTAATGTAAATGTAAATCCGCACTCATTTGCTAATGTGAATGTAAATTCTGCACCTACTTGCTAATGTGAATGTAAATTCCGCACCTACTTGCTAATGTAAATGTCGCACCTACTTGCTAGTGTAAATGTAAATCCTGCACCTATTTGCTAATGTAAATGTAAATGTCGCACCTACTTGCTAATGTAAATTGTGCACCTACTTGCTAATGTGAATGTAAATTCCGCACCTACTTGCTAATGTAAATTTTGCACCTACTTGCTAATGTAAATGTAAATTCCGCACCTACTTGCCAATGTAAGAATCATGCTTTTGTACATGTAGGTGGGGGCTTCAAGCCCCCCCCCCCCCCCGCACAAGGATCCATGCCATTCATGTAAGTTGAAGGTGAAAATATTGGAAACTCCTTAGAGAAAGATCACATGTTGTACACCAGATGATGACACAAAGAGGCGCTAAATTGGGTAAAAATGTTTTAGGAGGGGAGTAGTCTTGTTATGTGTCCCACACCTTCACTCCGTATGAATTCCATAAATTGTGGGTCCCATGATCAAAACTAATATCTCACAATACATCGGGCTTTACACTTATTTGGTCAAAGATTGTTACTGAAGTGCTGATAAGTCAATTCTCTTATAGAGGAGTTGAAAGTTCTCTTACATCGTACATTGTTCACCATTAGATTGTCGAAGAACAGTGGTTGCATGTAGTGAGAGAATGTGAACAATATAAAGTAGAGATACCATAAACCGTGAAAACAAGGTGATTCGTATTGAAGATATGGTCCTACAATCATGAGATAATTTTCCAAGATAGAAGAGAAGGATTCACGAAGAATGCAAGTTGTTTCATATTTTGATTCCCTGTAGAAAAATTCTACAATTTTTCAAAGTGGAAAGTTTGTCAAACCCCCTACTCGTTCACTAGATTCTCCTTACACTGAACACGGTAATCCTCATTTCCATACAGAACATCACCTAAACCGGTTAACTCATGAGTACATTAAACATGACTAAATTTGACTAAACTAAGTGTACATGCATTGAAGTTGCCAGCCTCACAATGATCGGTTTCATAAATGGCTATTCACTATTCTGACGGAAGTCTACTGCACGGATAGAGGGTTGTTAACCGGTTTGGGTATTTCTACCTTAGCATGTTAATTTCACCCCAAAAACTGTTGCTCACCAGATGAATAATATCGTATCTTGCACCTTGTCATCTTTGGCATAGCATATTGGCCAAATTTGGAGAAAGCGGTTCAACTACTATCCATGAAATTACTATCTCTATATTAAAATAAACCTCAAAGAATTGATTAGAATCTTTGTCAAGCGTAAACTTGAAGAAACATATCAAACATTCAACATGCATCAACCGCCGCCAACGTACGATGATAGAGCCACTAACATCCGACATGGGATTACCGGTTTGGTTTCCTAACACCCGCCAAGGGGGTAATAATATATAGAGAGTAGAGCCACCTATTCCCAATCATGACCCCATTGGGAATGTATATAGTGCCATACTTTCAATAAGGTTGGGATTGATTTCGGTAATTTCTTTCAGTGGGTGGTTAAAATAAGGTTCCACATTTCACGGTTTCTGAGGGTTTTAGTTTCCATGTAGGCTGCTCGCCCACCATATTTTAGTGGAGATGTAGAATCTACAAGTCCACTTGGTTATGAGTGCCCAATCTCCACATTCAGTTATGGTATCAACATGGAATCTATAGTGCCATGGCACATGTCCCCGGTTTTGAGTGCTAAAGTGAGGAGGAATTTGTCTAGAAATGAGCGGTTGTGGTTTACTCTAGACATTGGTATTGTGTCTGGGCCAACTTTTTGGCTTCAAAATATTCACAGTAACTTCAATTCAAGGAATAAAATTACCAAATCAATTACAATCCTCTTGATTTCTATCTTCTTGTAGGGAAGAAATTTGCATTGCCTTATAATTCTCCAAATGCGGCGCAAAATCTCTTATGTGATCGGTTGTGGGCGCCTCTACTCTAGAAGAAACTAAACCCCTGTAGGTTTTGTTGGCTCACTAGACTAATTGAAGGTCTTTGACCTCAATTTCAGAGTTGCTTTAGCCTTAAATAGTGATCATCATTTTCGTCCTCCCCTCCCCCATTTCGCCCTCCCCCTTGGTAGGTGTTGTGAACATTCACCTTGAGCCTACATACTACGGCAATTGTAGGCAAGATGGTAACTACATCTAAGTGTGACCCTTATGCAAAAGTGAAAGTCCTAGAATTGTTGCCCAAAATTCAATTTTGACTCGTGTATAATTAAAAAAATACAATAAACTTAATTTTCTCTAATGATGTGATGTCCAAATATTTTATGCTAAGATGTGTTTAAGCCCCTTTTCAATCACCGACTAGACCAACAAAGCATTAAGAATCATGCCCAAATACTTAAACCCAAAATTATTATTGGTGTATGTATCATATGATGCAAGTCATTGTAGTGAATGTAAGTCATCGTGTGAATGAAAGGACTATACGTGTCCACCTTGAGTTGGTGCTTAATTCATTTGCCATGGATCCTACTAGACTAATTCAAGTTCTTTGATATTGATTATGGGGTCATATCATTTTTCAAGATTAAAGTTTGAATTTTAGAACATAATAGGCAAAGGGGAATTGTTGCATGCAAGCATATGTCTCATCCATGCATTTTAAAAACATGTCCCCTATAAGTTTATGATTATTTTATCTCAAGTGTGTCCAATGAGACTAATTTGGGGTATTTGAACTTGATCTCAGTTTCAAATCATCTTAAATAAATAACCTCCAACCTACATACTATTCCATAACATTTTTTTTGGTTGATTGAGAAATAGGCTTGTATGCTATAAAATCCACTTGACATATAATTGATCACTATATCTTCAGGATGCGGATGGATAAGTTTATATGGCAATTGGGAGCTATAGCCCCCACTCACCATATAACCTGCGTAGTGGGGGGGGGTGGAAAAGGTCAACTTTAATGTCTACATTGAGCGCAAACGTACCTTACATGCTGACCTAGACATGCTCGAATGGAAAATTGGGGAAGAGTTTGTCAACTACACCTTGGATTGTGGAAGAAAAACATGCTTCAAGCTAAAAACCCACCTCCTAGATCCATTCCAATGAAATGGCATGGCATTCTACCACCGATACTTAAACTTCAGTGGGGAAATGTGTTGAATAAAACCCAGGGCAAGAAGGAAGGGCTATCATTTGGTCAATGTGGAATAAGACAACAACAATTAACACGTGGCGGGTGAAGTTCATTATGGATGTGGATAATAAATGCCAAATGTGCTTGGTGGATATTCCAGAAATCATTGCACATAAATTTTGGGATTGTTGGATTGCACAAACAACTTGGGATTTTGCCATGGGAGTTCTCAACGTCATGAAAGCCCGACGGGGAAAAAGGGAGCGTGGAAACCACTTGACTGGCAACATGGGATATTTGGGAAGAAACTCCCCTCTTCACTTAGTAAAGTGTCCCATATTCAGTTATTACTTGGAGGCATCACTTTGTGGACGACCTAGGTTGAAAGGAATGACCTCAATTTCAACAACATGAGATGGAATGATAAAAAAAACTAGACAAACGACTTGGCAAGGTATCTTAGAATATGTGAGAATTGCATGTGATAAAGCCTTGAATGACATTGACAAAGCTGCCATCTATGATGATGTGCTCGGCATTTTGTTTCAAGTATGGGGAAGAAATTAGTTACTTCTGCCATAGGGATAACACTAGGAGGATGACATGGAATGTCAAAGCGCCATGCTCTCTGGTTCAAGTCAATGATGGCCTTGTACAATGGTTTTTTTTGGCAATGAAATAGAGGCGTTTCATCTGTCTAAAAAGGGAAAAATGGAGCATATTCCAATTCATGGCAAGTGTAATTTTTCAATCAAAATGTGTCCCACTAGATCAATTTGGGGTCCTCGAAGCTACTTATGGTGTCAAACTATCTTCATGAAGTAATCTCCTACATACTATTTCAATCCATTTTTTGTTGGATGACAAAGAATACTCACTATTGCAATAGTTCTCATTGCTTACTACATTGCTTCCAAATAGATGAGTTACATGGTCCATGGGAAGCTTTGATCCAAATTTGCAAAATGTTGTGATTCTTGCATCTATTTGTGTCCCACTAAACTAATTTTGGTGTTTGAAGTTAATTTTGGATTGTATAAAGAATTAAAGTTCAACCTACATATTGTTTCAATATGTTCTTGTTAGCTTGGGGTTTTTGATGTCTATGTAAACTTATCCATCATGGATGAAGGGGTTCTAGTAACAACAAGTGCCCTATATGTTGAAGATCAAGTCATTCCAACGTCATCAAATTAGACTAATTTAGGGTATTTGATGCCATTTTCAGAGCATACCATATTACCATCCAATAATAATGAATTTAGTATATTATATTTTTCAATGTGTTTTCACCCTCTTTGTGGATGAGTTCATTTGAGGTGACCGGGTATCATTTAGTTCATTTTTCTTGTCCTCCATTTCCCATTGATCATATTTACGTCTCAAATATGTGTTGCATTTGCAAAATCTATGATGAAACACCAATGAACACTAGATCAAAGTTCGGACATCTAGTAGATTCAATTTTCTTTAATTTTTGCCTCCATTAGAGAAAACAATGTGAAAAGAGGCCAATTAAAACAAGACATTCAATTAGCATGTGATAAACCATGCCATAGACTAGGAGATATGAAGAAAAGGAGATTGTAGAATAATGTGGTCTAATAGGAGTAGTCACCATCATAAAAATCCAACACATATCTTGTTGTTGATGTATATAGGCGGTGGATTTTATGAAGAAAGGGTCTTAGACCATAATTTTATCTACATCGAACCTTTAAAGGAATAACAATGGACTTGTTAAAGCAAATTGTGATGATATTAGAATCAGATATTGATCCTTTGTGAATGAAATCCACCCAGTTTGCGAAGGCTAGCAGGTTTTGTTGGATGGAGACTGATTCTCTAGTCCATTGTATTATTATTTATGTGTACAATTGAGAACTTTACTTTGGAGTGAATTTTGTTTGAAATTGTGTAACAATTTCTATGTGCAAGTCGATGGTTTGTTATCTATGTTGTGAGTTGATCTAACTTCTATTTGGGGAGGTTGAGTCAATGGTCTTGTTTTATGTTGTGAGAGACTTACAAATAACGTTGCGTATGTTGGGAGAAGTACGAAGCCAATGGTATGTGGCACAAAGGGATTTAATAAAGAATTGTGTGAAGTGAATCATTGATAGTTAGGACTCAATCTGTTGGGAAAAGGCCATTGAGTGTACCTGGCACACAAGGGGATTCATGGTCTACTAGAGGAGGATTTTCTTTGAGTCGATCAACCTTTGATGTCACCATAGTCTCATATCTGAGAGGCAATTGTCAAATTGGTTGATAGAGTACATATCATATGGAAGAACAAATGGAGGAAAAATTAAGATGGTTTCCTTCTCATCATGAGAATCCCTAATAATTACTAAGATCCATGGAGAATTGATTGAGAACAATTGTCTGACCTTATTGTCAAGTAATGTTGAGAAAAACCTAGAGTATTTGAACATCAAGTCATGAGTGCTAATTAGAGAAGCATTGAGTGGAGAATACGAGGAAATTGTTTTAGTAAAGACTATGGTCTTGTGGAATTTGAGTGATGTAGTATGTGTGCACAACCAATAAAACCAAGTGGAGATGAATGCCTTGAAATCCAAGAGACAATTGTCTTGTGCTAGTTGGGTGCCTTGGTTGTTTTATGTGTTTGTTGGCAGGATTGAGAACTTGAATGGACAATCGTTTGAGACCATTGATTGTGAAGAGGCCGAGAAGGCAAGATGATTTGATGGTTGGAATTCTAGTAAGTAATGTGCTCTCATTGGATGTACTAAAATGATTTCACTTTAATATGTTAGAGTGGTAACCTTGAATTAGTAAAGACACAATAAATGAGCACACTAGCCAATAGTCTTGGGACATAATAAATGGAACGAACATCCAAAAAGACTATGCAACAAGAGAGCAAGAGCATAAATTGAATTCCAAATTGAAAGAGAATAAATTAATAAATCATGCCATGATTTATTAACCCGCATATGTGGTTTGGCCTATTATCGCAATTCATGGACATCGTGGTTGCTTTGACCAAAGTCCAGATAAAAAACCATTGTCAGACAATCTAATTAAAAAAATAATTAATAAAGGAAAATTAGAAATCCTAGAAGGATGATTGCATTGCTTTTTCAAGTTACATTAAAAGGGCTTAATTACCATGAGACCATTGACTATACCAAAAGGCTCTTGGCTTTGGTAAAGAGACTAAAATGGGATACTTTATGCAAGACTATCGACGATGGTTGTGCCTATGCTTGTGCACAGCACTTGGTCCAATTAAAATGAAATCACTGCTAGACTATTGCCTAGGTAAATAGTGTGAGTTGAGAAACAACCACAATTGCATGTATTGTTGTGAGAGTTTGTAAGACTTTACCCTATAAATCATCATCCAATTGCCAATTCAAAACCAAAATAACTTAAAATAACCATGTGATCGTCTTAATAAAACTTATCTAAGACACCTAGATGATATAAGAATCACCGTTTAAGTCTTCCATGAGTATTACCCTGGTTTTTTTATCGTATCCAAAATCCTAACTACACATCCCCTTATTTAGTTACGGATATCAAAAGTGCACGTTTATATGATTCATATATTGAACTTACACAAGCCCTCCCAATCACGGGGAGGTCACTGGCGAAAATCGTAGAAACAACGTGCGATAAAAAATAGGGTCTAATATATTCATTGTAGGTAAATTTTGCAAAAAACGTACATATAATATAGGGGGTTTTAAAATAGTGAAACATGTTTACATGTAAAATACCATCACATATAATGACCTCTTTTATCGAGTTAGTACACGTAAAATAGCGTGGAAACAATTACTAGGGATAGCGGGTCTAGGGTAGGGTCTGTGCTAGTGGATGAAAAGAGGAGATTTTTTGTTGAAAATGCTTGGATGGATGACATCGCAGGATGGCTTGCTTGAACGTTACTGAACCAACGGTTCCAATGTGCAGTTAATGGTCTCTACCCACGTGCCGGGAAGGAAAAAAATGCAGTATAAGTAAAATAGGGTATTTTAAAATTATTCTCCCAAAATTTTATAATTACTAATAGGGTGTATTAAAATACAAGAATTTACCTTTATTTTGAAAAATACCATACCTTATAATCTTTTCTGCAAGGTAAATAGCCCCCCGATAAATAGGTCCTGAGCGCACGTGTATGCATTAATTAAAGAGGGAGTGACCTCCCCGTGCTCCCAATAATGCTCACTATTGAATGCGGAGCAATTAATAAATTTTAAAGATATAGTCCAATCTCTTTTGAACATGTGTCTTTATGGTGTTTGTTCTTTGATCCTCACCTAACCGCACACCAATCAAACATAAGTGTCCAATTAAAAAAAAACCAAATTACCACCCACACAAGATAGATAGAAACTCTGAACCTTTTGTAAGGCCGGCGTGAATAAAGTGTATGTTCGTAATGTTAATGGCCCAATGTCTACCGTACAAAGGGCCATTAGGACAATACTACTCTCCTCTGTCAAGAAATAGACACTTTAGTGATTAGTAATCAGTAAAAGCAACTGGTAAGGTTACCATTGGTGAATAAATAAAATATTTTTATTTTTATTATAATATTTTTATTTCCTAATTTGCTTGTTCCTAGGGGTTTGTTTGTATATATATATATATATGTGTGTGTGTGTGTGTGTGTGTGTGTAAATGTGTGTGTTAGTTAGTTGGAATTGATTGATTGTTTTCTATTCTTCTTTTATGTAAAAGGATTGATCCAGCATATTGAATGGCAGAGGTGTTAATTGATGTGAATGTGTTGTTTCATTAAGGGGGCATGTTTAGTTCCTCGAGCTCATGCCTTGATGACTAAGAGCGGGTCTACTTTCCACCTATGATGACTGAGGCTATCAATTAATGGTTGATATTTTTTGGATTTTGTTATTTATTGCATCTCGCGAGAACTTGTCGTTAGTGTATGTGAATTCAATAAATTGTATTGTGAGGTTGTATGTTGGGTTTAGTGGTGAGGGAGTCCTTTAATACATAGCAGGTCGGGTTTGAATCTAGTGTTACAGTGGCATCTTTGTTGGCCACATGTGCAAGGCAGGAGCCAAGGAGGGACTGTATTTTCTTGTGGGTTGTTGTTGAAAGTCCCTGCGTTCATGAGGATATAGCATCTTGATGTTTGTGATGATAGGATTAATTTTCTTAGTTCCCACACCATTCCACCCACACAAAGGAGGGACTGTATTTTCTTGTGGGTTGTTGTTGAAAGTCCCTGCGTTCATGAGGATATAGCATCTTGATGTTTGTGATGATAGGATTAATTTTCTTAGTTCCCACACCATTCCACCCACACAACCTTATTAGACACACTACAAATTTTTGTCCGTTCTTGTTAAAGAGGTACATTGCTTATGGTATTTAGTGTCACTTACTATTTGGAATTACGTAGCGTATAACTATTTACTATACAACTCATTTTTTACCAACAAAGGTAAACTTAGTTGTTTGGACATTACAACACATTTACATATTTACTTGGTAAAAATTTATATTAACAATAAAAAGTTATAGCACCATGTAACTCCGAATAGCGAGTGACACTAAATACCATAAACGGTGTACTACGGACAGTTTGTATATAATAATTGTCATCGTTCACACTAGCACTTTTTACCGTATGGATGGATGAGTTTACATGGTCCGTGGGGGGCCTTTGGCCGGCCCAATTGCATAATGAGAGTACGGAATCTGAGCAAGAAGTGAAAGGGGACAAGAGGACAGGCCGAAATTTGTTGGGACACATGACTATTTCAACTTTCAATTGAAGCACCGGTGACCGTATGCCTTTATTTTAATATAATTTACTCGCACTTTAGACCGCAGTCCGGACCAAGTCAAAGGCTATTTAAAGGGCCTCGGTCGTGACTTCTCATTACAAAGTTTTTAACCTCACATAATTCAGAGGGCCAAAACTATACACCCTAACTCCGTAATAGCAACCTACATAATGTCACACACTCTCTAATATCCCGAAACCCTAGGGAACGGATGTTCGTAGTTCAAATCTCACTCCTTAGTGTCACATTTCTCTCCCTTATGTCACAAAATTTGTCATTAATGCAAACCATTAAAGAAGTCAACCCACACCCTCGCATTGTGCCATGTGTCAAGATGTGGAGTGTCACCTTCTTATTATTATTCTTCTTCTTCTGATGCCACTTGTTGAATGTTGGTGCATGCATCTGCCACATCGCCCGGGAAGGCCAAGTGGAGTGGACCACACTAGCGTAGGTGACGGGAGAACGAATTCAAATCGTCCTCGCATCTCCTTTGTGTTATTCTATAATGTCACATGCTACACTAATTCTATAGTATCACGCATCCATGTTAACACTACAAAACTTTGTAATATCACGTGCACTTTGGTTGCCATAGGTGTGATACTACGGAGTTTAGAGTGTATATACATATCTATATATATCGTCAAATTCGTTACCTAAGTTATGAACTCAATAACCCAATAAGTTGGTTTACTAGGTTCTACTAGTAAGTTTATGTAAAGTTATCAATGATTGGAGTTCCTTGGGCACCCTATTCTTTGACATAGTTATATTCATAGGGAGTGCATACGTGTCGTAATTGCGGGATGATGATTGGCGGTCATTGCTTCACCTACTACCACTCAAGGCATGATTTGTGTCCACCTAGGCTCGCCAAATTTTCTTTACAATAATCAATTGTCTAGTATAACCTAGAAAGGCTCGATACGTTTGTATGTAAAGCCTTATTTGAAAAGGCCCAAAGTGGCTTCAATATCACAATTAACATAAGGTAAGCGGGCCCGATTTAGTTATTCACACTACAAGCATATGAATCTTTGGTGATTGTCGTGTGTCGGTGAAAGAAATATGCAGTCTTTTTGCAGTCTCTATAGTTGACAGAGACTGACTTATGTGTTCAAAACTTGTGAGTTATTTTGCGTTCAATATTCTATGCAGTTGGGAAAGAGATTGTTCACTCTGATAGTGAATAGGATATCCACATGAGTTCCAAATTTTATGAAGAAAGGGTAGCTACATGCCCGATTTGGATTTGCTAATTGTCTCGCATAATTGCATGTTTCATATCCTACAAGAAGTGGGATATGAAACCAAGCTAAAAGTATTGTGGCCTACTATGGGCACTTCCAACTCCACAAACACATTCTCATTATGGATCAACTCGAGAATTGTCTCATCCAATTAGCAATCGTGACCCATGCGTATTGTTATTTCAAGTTCACATCACGAATATGTAACAAATATAAGAGTCCAAAGTAAAGATTCTCTTCCTCTTGAACTAGTCATACAAACTTTACACTATTGAACCTACAATGGCGTTTCTATAGTACAAGTCTTGCCATATGATATCAGGTGAATGTTCATAACACCTACTTAGGCGGAGACAAATCGGGGAAGAGGAGCAATGAAAAGGTTCATTTCACTATTGCAGAGCCTACGGGTTTCCATTTGAATTCAACTCAACCCCTAAATATGGGTCACAAACCTTGAATTAGTTTCGTGAACTTAAACCAAGATGAATCAACAACCAACCTACATGAGGTGGGTTTCTTTAAACTTTGACCCCCTTGGTAGATGTTATGAAGGTCAACCTTATGAAATATAGTTGTTTGATTAAGAGGAGCACAACATTACTCAGCCAAGGAGTTGTGTTCAATTTCCCTAACTTCATATTCAATCCGGTTGTTGTGGGACCGGCATCCAGAGTCTTCATTCTCAAATCTACTGCTGGGCCCATGAACACAACTCATCAGCTGAGGGGCTGATCACACCAGCTAGTTCAAACACCAACCGTCGGCATCTTCGGCTGTAATAGTGTGAAAAATGGTGGGCCAACATCTACTTCTCAACACAATCCCCAACAATTTCACAGCTCGAACTGGACGAAAATTTGGTCAGATTAGGACACGAGTAATGTTACGAGTGACCACTTAAGGCACATACCTTAACCCTTTTTATTTCCCCCCCCCTCCCTCTTAAAATACTAGAAAGAGAAACAATGTGGTGATGTCATCGGGGCTCAATTATCACATAAGGTTCTCTTTTGGCACAGCTGGCAGCGAATAAAGCCGAAGCGCCACATAACATACTAGGCACTTAAGGTTAAAGCGTCTCTGAATTTCTGACACCGGAGAGGCGAGCTGGAGGCTCCAACTAATTCTCAGATTTTAGGGTTAGTTTCCATTATATACTAACTCCATAAAGGGGTGACAAAGTCTCATGGGTGCACTGTGTGTTAGGGCCGCTTCACACACGAGCCAAGAGCTGTGACCAGGGCTGTTTTTTCACAAAGTTTTTACCCGTCCACGTCCAAAAACCTCGAATTGAAAGGCAAAAAAAATTGCAACCCGTCCCAAAACCGGTAATTTCAAAACCAACCCGTCCAAGGAAAGGTTAAAGAAAAAACAACCCGTCCCAAAACCGGTAATTTCTAAACCAACCCGTCCATGAAAAGGTTAAAGAAAAAAACAAATTGATAAAGATAAACTGAAAGATGTCGGCATGTGATTGGTTGCACTTGGAAACAATAGTATCTTCCTTCAATTCTGTCAGTGTTCTGGCTTTATCTATTTTAGTTGCCACCTGCCCCATTTTGTCCACATAGTTCAAAGAAAGTTCTGATTCTCTGAGGCCCAAGTTCCCCCTCCAGCAGTGTTCAAGCTCGGCATTTCCCCCTCCAGCAGGTATTCAAGCTCTTCTTCTAGGTTGTCAGTATCTTCTCTCTGTACATTCTCTCTGTATCTTCAACCAAGTTTCGAGATTGTGTTGGAACAGTGATCAGGGAGATTTTTGGGCAACATAATCGGTTGAGATCCTAGTGATTGCAAGTCCAACCAGTTTAGGGTTGACAGCCTCCGGTTTTCCTTCTTTAAATTTGGGTATATTCTATAAATCCCTCTAAAATGATCAGTACGTTTCCTGCAATCTTTAACTTCAACAGGTTTTTTCTCAAACTCAACCGGTTCATTTGTAACTAACTGCCGGTTCTCCGCGATCATTGTTCCAAAAGGTCCAAGATGAAAGGTGTTATGGGCTTGTAGAGTTTGAGTTTTTGAATTCAGTTTTGATTTAGACTGAGTAGGGATTGTTTCAGTGTCGTTCTAAACTACTGCTTCTTTCACCGATATCTATGTATGTTTCTATGTGCTGAATAATTTTGATTGTGTCCTTCATAGTCCCAATGATCCAGACTTCAAATGTTTGCTTTCTTCGGATGAAAATTTAGTCTTCAATATAATTTCCTCCCATTGCAATCAGAGTTGCATGCTGAGTTGGGTTACACTGGACATGGATTGTTTCCTCTTAAACCACTTGTCACCAATGTATGAATGAGGGAGCTGACTTGTTGGAGGTGGAGCTTGGAGCTTGGAGGGTGGAGCAACCCTAAGGAGAAGGTACATTCGCTAACTTTTTTGTTTTTATTTTTTCCCAAGTGTTAGTCAAGTAATGTATAGAAGAAATTGAAATGCATTATGCTTATATTCACATGTCATATATGACATAATGTAATTGATATTTGTACCATTTATTTTTTTGGAATAAATTTTTTTAATGTTATTTTTAGAACCCGTCCAAAGTGAATTTGACACGTCCCAAAACCGGTTCATTTTCTAAGAACCCGTCCACTGGAAATGTTTTTTTTTATGAACATGTCCCTAGACATGTTAGGGACCTTGTGAAAAATCACCACTGGTTGTGACCATGAAATTGTGAGAGCCCAAAAGAAAGTGTCCAAAGGCCGTCCCAAGACACCTCCAAAACCATGTAGTGTGGTCACAAACCCTCAAGTGTAGTGTGAAGTCATATGTGACCGGTCCCTCAACCGAATGCTATTCCAATGAATTTCTATTCATGCGGGTCCTCACGCATGATAAAATAGAATAAATCAACGGTTGTGAGCGTTTGGAGTGCCATGGTCTCCTAGTTTTGTGTTAGACCTACCTCCAAGAGGTGGTTTTGAAAATAATCCAAGTGACCATGAAGCATGATCCATTGGATGCCATGTAGGAATCCATGTAGACTCTACATCCATCTTGCATTCACATACTCCGTTGGTCCCTCAAGCGTAGTGGGAAGCAAACTTGGACCGGCTCCGCCTTTTCCACCAATGAGAGTGCTCGAAGTGTGATAGTTGCAGGTTGTCAGTCTCATGTGTGAAGTGGCCCTTAGGGCCACTTCACACATGAGCCAAGAGCCGTGACCTTGTAACGGTGAGGACCTTGACTCTCATCCAAAGGCTGTACCATGGGTGTTGGGAAAGCCGTTTTATGTAGTCACGGGCCCTCAAGCATAGTGTGAAGTGAGAATGGACCATGTTGCGGGACCATTGCATATTTTGTTGGCGGAAAAAGAGGGGAGGATTTGGGTTAATATAATATGTCTCAAACTTTATCAATTTAAGAGAATTACTTGGTGGTCTTTGTCTGTCTTGGAATCTGCCCTGAAATCTGCTATGAAATCTGTCTTGCTGGAAAAATATTAAAAAAGTCATGGTCTCCCGGAATGTGCGTCGGGCCCACCTCTTGGAGGTGGGCCTGACGCAAATTCCGGTAGACCATGCACCCTTATCCACAACCCGCCATGTAGGACTCCATGTAGACTTTTCATCCACGAACTTTTCTTTGGGTCTTTAGGCCTTCACCTCCTAGTGTGAAGTGAACTTGAACAGTCTCCGCCTTTTCAACCAATGAGAGAACTTACATTGCCGTGGTCAGGGGCCTTCAGCCTTGTGTGTGAAGTGGCCCTTAGTATTCATCTTCAACCTTGGCATTCATGTCACTTACAGTCTAACCTCGATAATGTCACTCTTGTTTATAGAGCACCTTGATATTGTCACCCAAAACTTCGAAACCAAATTTTCTAGTGTAAAACTCCCTCGTTATTATCCCTATCACTCTTGATAATGTCACTATTTTTTTCCAAAATCTGTAGTGTAAGTGTGATAATAACAAGTAATATGGATGAAAAAGGGCCGGATGGACAACAAATTCTATGGATGACATCGGCATCTCCGCCCGCCTTTCCACTTGGATCCCATAGAAGTAGACCCATTGATTGATGATAGCAATGATGTTGAGTCTAAGGTAGTGAAGTTAAGTGATGCACAAAAAATTGTTAAAGATGTTTTGAATTGTATGGCTAGTCAAGGTTCTCAAATTTTCAACACTGTGGAGTTGTTAGGAATGGGAAAAATCCATGACAAGCTCATTAGAATTGGTGTTGCACATTTAACATCAATGTCAACAAAACAATGTGACATTAGGAGCTTCTTTGTCTCTAGTGAGAGGTCTTTACTTGATCTCAATGACACATTATGATGTGCTAACTTTGTTATTCAAGCTTTTGAATTTGATTTTATACATAAAAACATTGAATTCTCATCTTTGTTATTTTCTTTTGAGCATTGTAATTTTTATTTGTTTTTCTACCTATTTCTTTGATAATATCACATTATGCATAAATCTTCCAAATGTGATATTATCAAATATGTCACACCCTGTTTATATCACACTTTTTGGTGAAACGGATGGTGTGATATTATCAAGGTTAGACTGTATTTGCAGGTGCAAGTCAAAGACCCCCAACATTAGAAAACACCAAAATATAGTCGGAAAGGTACGCCTATTATGTGTGTACTACGCCTATTATGTGGTTTGTGGCCACGAGGTTGATTGAGAGCCACCTTGTAAATTCTTGTTCTCTAACTTACATGACGATTTCTTTATTGAGAGAATATACTACTTGCCTTTGCCATTTATCAATAAAAAAATTTCTACTAGATGTGTGGGGTTTGAAGGAGGTTTGAACCCTAGAATCCAAATTTATGGTTCGAGTTACTAATACAGTATAAATTCCAAATTCTCAGTTCTGATTGAATTTTCCTCGTGGTCCGTAAATGAAATATGCTCGCCTTCATTATGAATCTTCATATCGGGCCCTGCCTAGTTTAGTGAAAGAAGAACTCTATTGTGTCTCTGACAGTGCCTGGGGAGAATGTTGGGCATAATCAATCGAGATCCTTACTCTCTTTTTTCCTTTTTTTGTTTTGTTTTTTTGAGACAGAAGGCCGACATGCCAACGCCAAAGCACAGGAGGCAATTGACCAGCTGGCAAGTTTTCCATCAAGTAGAGAGGAGATTATGACCGTGATGTACTCAAGTAGGAATTTAAGAGGGTGCTAAAAGCAACACCTCGCCCATAACCACCAACCTAAAATCTCAGATGATAAGCACATATTGATTCTAGAAACCTTGTCATTGGGTCTGTGTAACGGTTTTGGGTAATCCACCAATGAAATTTTGGATCCTTATGATTTTGCATATGGATTTCAAAGAAAGCATACATTGGTGTGTTGGAATGGTCTCCCCTTTACATTTTAACGAGAAACTTATAAGATTTTATACATCTAATAACAATATCCATATTTAGCACTTAAGATGCCGGTTTTAGCACCCTCAGCCCTAACCTCAACACCAACACCATGTACCACAATTGTACATGGAAGCCCCAAAATGTTCATTGTAGATAGTGTTGGTTTTTTAGTGCATGTACCTTAGTGACTAGGTCCTGATGCAAAAACATGCATTATCGGGGGGTTTGGGGGGGGGAGGGGGAACACCATTGCTCTCATAACATTACTAAGTAGCTAGACGATGGTGCAGAGAAAGTGGTGCAATTAAGAAACTTCAAATTCATAGTTGCATGTCCAAAAATTTCACAGTACACAACGTGAGTGCTCCCCATAAATGGGGAATCCCGGAATGAAAGGATACTTATGCTTGCCCAATACATGGTCTCGTGGAATGCAACCAAGGAGCTAAGCAATGTGATGTATTCTCCTCTTGTATTTGCCACATGTCATTCATACATTGGTTAAGTCCATTTGAATCTTAACTGTAAAACTACATTCCAACACCAGTAAATATGAAATAGAGCATCCTCTACATTCTCTAGCTGCAACATTTGTGTAAGGTTCAAACTTGTTACTCGTTCACCTCTATCTCGTTGTGTTCCCTCCAATATCACAACCACACAAAATATATTGCATACAAGTATAGATGTCAATCCTCTAGTGAAAATGTTGGTATCTATCTATAAGAAGAAAAAAACTTTTGACTATTTAAACCGGGTTGACATTATAGTGAGCATTGAAGACTCCAAATTGGTATAGTGCGATCTAATCAAAACAAACGAATCACCCCTTGCTCACAAATCTATAAGTAACAAAATTTCATTAAGGTGGATGAGAAACTTCACTTGTGTGAAAAATTTATCGTATACAAACACATACATCTTCATAACATTATTCAAATCCACAACAATGTTCCGTGGGACTGACAATATTTCACAAAATGTTCCTCACATTCAGACTGAATGTGGGGAATATTCCATGGAATATTGTCAGCCCCACAAAACACTATCATGGATCACAAAACATTGTTATGGATTTGAATGATGTTATGTCATTCCTCCATTGAGAATGTTTGGAACCATCTATATACATGTGTGTGTCCCAAAGCCTTTTGCTTTCATAAGCCAATTTGACACCAAAGTTTGCTATGTGGATCCCTAACTTCGCACTATGGGATCCAATTGAGATGGACATTTCCCAAATGTATAAACATATAAGAAACAAGCACGGGTGAGAGATGCGATTGCATACAAATGTACGTCTCATTTTTCCAATGGAAATGATGGAAACCATCCGCAGCCCAAAACTTTAACTCTTAAAAATAGAGTTGACACAAACGTTACTTTCAAGGACCCCACATTATTGTACAATGTGATCGAGTCATTTGACCAAATCATAAACCTATTAGAAAGAAGTTTCTATTTTGGACATATGAAAGGTATGTTTCATTCCTCTAGTGAAAATGTTAGGTTCCATCTTCCATAGTCCAAAGTTTTACTGCTTAACACCATGTTGATACTAAAATTAGCTTCAAAGCCCTCAAGTTAGTGTATGGTGCCGAGATTCAATTAGAATGAACTAATCACAAGCCTAAGAGGAACAAGTTTCTACTTTATGTATGCTCATATGTATCAATTCCCATAACCGACACGCCTCGTCAATTCCTTTTGTAATATTAGCTTCGAGGCCCCCAAACTACACTATTGTGTCTAATTAGTGTGGGCCACACTAATTCCTAATAAAACACACTAATTTCAAATTATAATTTAGAGTGGCCCACACTAATTTCAAAGGTGAAAATTTTGTGTGGGCGTTGTCGTTTCCACAATTGGATGAAACTTCATAATTCCATCCCGGGAAGCACCTCGGGAAGCACCTAACACATCCCACGGAGGTTGTTTGCGGAGAACCCTAACACACACGGATGGATGACAGTACGAATTACATCCAAAGTGATGCAAACACTTGAAATTTAGTGTGGGCCACACTAATTTCCAACCCACGTGAATTTCCCACCCACACTAATTAGACACAATAGTGTAGTGTACAATGAGACCTAGTTGAGATGAATAAATCACATGCCTATAAGAAACAAGTTTACATTTTGGATATATAAAAGGCATTGCATAGAAATGTATGTCTCGTACTTCCAATAAAAATGTTGGAAACTATCTTTAGTCCAAGTTTGTACTCCTTAACACTAGGTCGACACTAAAACTAACTTCAAGGACCCCAAATTAGTGTATTGTACTGGACTGTGGCATTCTAATCAAAATGAACTAGTCACAAACCTATGAGGGACAAGTTTCTTGTTTGGGTACGGTCATATGCATCAATTCCCCATAAACCAACACTCCTTGCCAATCTCTTTAATAAAGTTAGCTTTAAGGTCCCCCATGTTAGTATATAATGAGACCTAGTTGAGACGGATAAATCACAAACCTATAAGAAACAAGACCACAATTTGGATACATATAAGAGGAATTGCGTAGAAATGTATGTTTCACACTTCCAATGAAGATGTTGGAAACCGTCCATAGCTGAGCTTTGTACTGCTGAACACTAGGTCGACACTAAAACTATCTTCAAGGACCCCAAATTAGTGTACGGTATTGGATTGTGGAATTTCAATCAAAATGACCTAATCACAAACCTACGAGGGAACACAGTTTCTAGTTTGGGTACGCTCATACGCATCGATTCCCCATAAATTAACACGCATCGCCAAATCCTATAAGAAACATGTTCATAGTTTGGACATACAAGAGGCACTGCATACATATATGTGTCTCGTTCTTCTAGTGAAAATACCATAAACCATCTAGAACCCAAATTTGTACTGCTCAACACTAGATCAACACTAAAATTAGTTCGAAAAACCCTAGATTAGTGTACGGTATTGGACCGTGGCAGTCCAAATCAAAATGAACTAATCACAAACCTACGAGAGAACAAGTTTCTAGTTTAGGCGAGTACGCTCGTATGCAACAATTCCCCATAATTCAACACACCTCGCCACCACGCTACCCACCACCCGACGTCATCCAAAAAGACACTCCAACTCCAATTGGAGCCTTGAAAGAGACTCGCCACCAAGCCCACCAACAACCCCGTAAATAAGCCCGGGACTAGAAACCACCAAACCGCCTTGTGGAGGTTAGGTAGCGCCTACTACTATGCTCGGACTAATCAATAACGAAGGTGGGACCCGGGGGTGGGCCCCCCTTTCCCTTCCCGTGGTGGTGGGGGGTATAGGCTTGTGGAAGAGTCTCACGGGCCCTTGGAGTTTTAGAAAGACATCGTTGATCGTCCAATGTAATTGATCTCGAGGTAGTGAAATGGATACCATTCAAAAAGCCCGATCCCCGAGTCGAGTTAACGTCATTTGTGGCTAAAAGTCACGTCGGCCATGACCCACGAAACGTAGAGCGCGGTCTTTCACGCTATCTTTTGTGGATAATTCTTTTCAACTCAAGCCTCCGATCGATTCACTTAGATTGGGTCTTTCAACACTAATTCTTGCCGCAAAACGACACTAAATAGTTCTATTATTGTGGGCCACACTAATTTTCATCCATGCTAAACTTACAGTAGAAAATTTAGCGTGAGCCACGGTGATTGGGTGTTTTTCCCTCTAGAAAGTTAATGTGGGTGATTATTTTGTTCTTGTGCTACTTTGGATGTAAGGTGACTACTTTTATATTGTGTAAGGTGTTCGTTGGAAGTCTTCACGACGACTTAGAGGAAGACCTGGGGTCTTGGACCTGTGTGAATTAACGCGGGCCACACGAATTTTCTGATTAACGTAGGTCCCAAGACCCCGGGTCTTCCCCTAAGTCTAGAAACCATAAGCCAAAGTATGTGACCCTATCGTGCGGAGTTTCAACATTTCTTTAACACGTGTATGGGTTTCATAACAATGAGAAAATTAACATGATAGAATAAACAAATCTAGAGGTCAATCATGAAGAGCTTGGCCGAGCACATGATCCAAACGAATCCTTGCACTTGGTTGCCCATGATGTTGGCAACCTCTAGGAAGGTGCATTGCGAACTTGCGCAGGAGGGCCCAAGATGCAGTGATTGGCACATCAACAATTTCAACTTGTAAGATGGCATGGCAAAGGTTAAATGCATGGGTTTTTGTTTCCCCAAAAGGTTTCTTTTGGTCATATTTTATTAAAAAACTCACATATTTGCTAATGTCATGACTACGTTTATTATGTCATAACTGCCATGCATTTGTAGCTGACATCATGTGCAACATGCCTTGTTGAAGTGGAGGGCCCCCGCAATTACGAGTTACAACATGGGTATGTCATTGTCTTGTCCATGTGCCCATGCCCAAAGAGACTCCATCTTCTAAATGTTTGAGACACTCTATTCAATTGAAGCACATGTACATACCAATGTGATGGGTCAGTTTGTACATACCAATCATAAGATTGTTCAAATGGCTCAGCTTGTTTTTGTAGGACCCCCCATATACCCTTGCATTATTCCCGAATCTCGCCCATGATTTGCCTTACTCAGACTAAATCTGAGTAAACTTTATGACGTAGCGTGGTGCAAATTTGAGCAGAGTCCACCACTTGAATAATGATACGATAAAATGGTGAAAAACATGAGTGATGCTAGAAATTTAAGAGGAGATGAGAGGAGATGGGTGCTAATAGAAACATGTTGCAATGGACACATTCTACTAAAGGGTGCAGCCCCATAACCCATGACCGTGTGCAAGAGCCATGGGTTTTAGGGCAATGTGTGTGCCTCTTCATGTGGACATTGGTGACCTTAAATGGTTTGTAATGTACAAGTACAAATTCAAGTATGAGAAAAACGTATGATTGTATTGGGATTCAAACCTTCAAAAGATGCCGACTTTAGGCTCCTCATTTGGATATGTTAATCCTCTCATGTAGCATCACTCATTACCCTAAACCCGTGGTTCTCTCGGCACACGATGGGTTTGTGGGCTTTAGCCTTGCATTGTTTAATTTCGACCGAGCACAAGGACCAGTGTAATTGAATGCATGAGCGATGACTCGGGGCATGTTACTCATAATTCATGAGTGCCAAGACGGTGGGTCCAGGGGGTAAAAACATAGAGCCCTATAACCGTGCTAGTGGGTCGACCGTCGGTCACTGGTCTGCCCGGGGACCGGGGCCAACCAACCAACCAGGCAGCCACTAAGGCCCAGTTACCGAGGCCTGTGGTTGGCCCGATTGCGGCGAGCGAGCGAGTGAGCAGCGGACACTTAAGCCCCCCGTGCCCGCGCGCCCCAGCCAGCACGTGCACGCCTACCTTCGACACCGGCAGAGATCGATCGGCCGAGCGAGCGAGCGAGCGCGCGGTGGTCGGCGTGCATTTCTCGCCTGGCTCGCTCATTTTCGAGCGGGTCTGCCGTTTGCAGTTTTGGATTTGGCCCCCTGTGCACGGAGATAATCGAGTGACGCGGTGAAAGGTCACAGGGCCAGGGCAGGTCAGGTGGGAAGTCGTTGGGGGAGAAGAAGAGGAAGGAGAAACAACAACATAAGGATTGTGGTTCCGGTGAAAGCGGTCGTCGTTGCGGCGGTCGCGAAATTCGGTCCCCTGGTGTTGTTGTGGTTTTTGGGGGCGTGGGGAGTTTTGAGTTTTCGGTGCAGTGAGCTGGGTTTAGTTGAACCGGTGGATGCATGTATGCTGGCTGCTGGGAGCAAATTTTTGAGCTCCCACGGCTGCCGGTCGACAAGAGGTTTTAGAGTTGGTTAGAGAGTCTACTTGGGATTCAGACAGAACAGAAGGCATTTGCGTGTGATGAGAGGTTGGGTTGTTGGCAGGTTTTGGGTTAATGCAACCGAAGTAAATACGGTAGCCAAATGCACCAAAAGAGAGCTCCCCCACAGAGGCGAGCCAGCAGAGGGAGTTGTGAGGTTTGGGATGATTGATATTTAGGGGCGGCGGCAGACTTCTTAATGCATTGACTCATTTTGGTGCGTAGGAATCTGCGCCCGCAAGAATCTGCCCAGGATTGACATTTTAGGGTCATCTGGGGGTGTCGGCCGAGGGGAGGGGAGGTTGACATTTTTGTTTGCATTTTGGTTGTTGGAACTTGGAATCATTCAAGAAAGGGGCTGTGAGCTTCCATTATTTCCGGGCCTCTTCAAAATCGGCTTCCCTATCCTTACCCTGTACAAGAAGATTGTGGCAGCAGCGCAGGAAGCTCAACGGTGCATTTTGGCTGTGGATGAAGAATCCATTACTAGAATCACTATCCACCGTTTCTGGAGCTCCAATTGAGCTTGAGCTTGATAGAAAGAGAGATAGTGTGTGTATGTGTGAGAGTGTGTGTGTGTTTGTGGAGGTTTTGCTTCCATTTGTGAGATTTCCATTTGGAGGGAGAATCTTCCATCCTGAGTTGGGGAATCATCCATCCTCATTTGCATCAACATGCAATGGCGGAGGGAGAAGCGAGCTACCAGGCCAGGGCCTGGGCAGATCATAATGGCCCACAAGGAAGATCCTCTGGCGAGATGGCCTCCTTGCAACAACGTCGACATCAACAACCCACCACCACCACCACCACCTAGTTGTGATGACGAAGATGATGAAGATAATGAACAACGAAGAAGAAGAAGGCCCATGCTTCTTGCATGCTCCGTAGTCCGATGGAGCTGGATTAGCGTCTTATTCTCGCTTATGTGTTGCAATCTCTTATGGGTTGCACCAACCACTGCGGACTACGCTCCGGGTACACATTAAATCTCCCCCTTTTCGTTTTCCTTTTCTCTGATTCGCAGCAAATCATGTAATTCCGGAGGATAACCTGAATTATTAGTCTGAAAATTCTAATGTCCTGGGGTTAAGGATATGTGATGTTGTCCCGCAATGCTTCCGAAATTGGTGAGAAATGAGCTACGGATGAGGTTTGTAGTGAATGAACATCAGATTGATTATTGTGAGGCTATGGAATTGCTCAAGTCACATGTTTATTGTCTTGCAATGTCATTGCGATGAGGTTAAGTCGTCAAATTCGTGTGTCTGGGATTCAGGTTTCGCATGTCGCCATCTTGATGATCAGATTGTAGTACTGATTGTAGCACATTTAAGTTTAACGACTCTCTGGGAGTTCTTATCCTTGGAGTTCTCTGTAGCTTGGAGTTGGTAAATTTGTAGGGTTCATGTGTTGGAGGCAGTACTCCTCCGAGACACATTGGTGTGTGTATCTTCCTCAGAGACACTGAGGATCTAAGTTATAGGATTTTGCTGAAACTTGTGGTTGGGAGTCTTTAAGCCGATTTGTGGATCTTGGGAGTTTGTAGTTTCTTCTGGATCTTGCTTCCCCTGTGACCCTCATCGGTCTGAAGTTGGGGTTATGTGAAGTGCTGCTGGCATTTCAAGATTGATTCAAGTGTGGGTCCAATTGGATTGAAAATTGAAAATTTGATGGTGTCGTAATGTGCTTCAAGATCTGTCTAACTAGATGTGCTATGTGGAGTTTGGTGAACCTCACATTTACATTTTTGCCTTTTTCTTTTTCCGATCGTCTAGCTTGTGGGCGCGAAATCTCCCAGGTTATGTTGTGTCTGGTCTGTGAATCGGCTTCCAGGAATGAGAATTCCAAAATTTTATTGGGTCGTAATGTGCGTCAAGAACTGTCTTTAACTAGTCGTGCTATTTAGAGTTTCGGTGACTTTCGCACACCACTTTCTTATTTCTTCCCGATCTTCTTGCTCGTGGGTGCAAAATCTCCCAAGTTGACGTTGTGTCTGGTCTGTGAACCTGCCTCCAGGACTCAGCTCAAAATTGATGTTGTCGTAATTGTTCGTCAAGATGTGTATGTTGCTTAGTGGAGTTCGGTGAATCCCACAGCACATTTCGTATAATTCCTTCTCGATACTCTTGCTTGTAGGTGCAAAGCCTATCTTCCTTAGGTTACATCAGAGTTATCCTTTAATTCAATCGGAGTTTTGGTCGGGAGTTGGCTATTTTGCATACAAAACTTTCCATGTTCGGTGAGTTTTTTGGGCATGCTCGGAGCCGGTGTGGAGGTTTGAACGAAGAACATTTTATTATGGTTCATTGGGGGCCAAACTCTTTTGACATGCCAAGAGGTGCTAAAATGAGTTTGGCCCCCTCTGAACCACTTTAGAATATTCTTCGTTCAAACTTCCACACCGGCTCCAAGCATGCCCAAAACTTACCGAACATGGAAATTTTTGTATGCAAGATAACCAACTCCCGTTGAATTAAAGGATAACATGTTATGTCAGCTGCCGCCATGATTGAATGTTGCTAGAGAAAATCTTACTTTCTATCTGTCTGTTTATGTGACTTGCAGAGGCACACACATTAGGAATTAATTATGGGCGGCTGGGGAACAACCTGCCCAGCGGAACGGACTCGGTGAAGCTCATGCAGAACTTAGGATTCGGCAGAGCTAGAATTTTCGACTTCGACGGGCCTACGATAAAAGCGTTCGCCGGGTCGGGTCTTGAGCTCATAATCGGGATGGCAAATACCGCCATCTCCGCACTCGCCGTTGACGTAAACGCAGCGGACCAATGGATCCTCGCCAACGTCGTCCCATACTACCCTTCCTCCAACATCACCTACATCATGGTCGGCAACGAGCTTTTCGCCGACTCCAGCCTCTCGTCCGTCTGGCTTCAACTCGTCCCCGCGATCCAAAACCTCTACACAAGCCTCACGAATCGCAATTTGACGGCGATTCGTCTCTCCACCGCGGTCGAGTATGGCGTCCTCTCTCTATCCTATCCTCCTTCGAATGGCGTTTTTCGGACCGACATCGCGACTCAAGTGATCACCCCATTGCTCAAGTTTCTCGATTCCACGGGCTCCTACCTCTTCATCAATGTTTACCCCTACTTCGGGTGGTCGACGAATTCCCAATACATCCCGTTGAATTACGCCTTGTTCACAAACACCTCGGTTTTCTACACGGACAGCACCACCAATTTGCAGTACACGGATTTGCTCGACGCGCAATTGGACGCCATGTACGCGGCTATGGCGGCCGTCGGGTATGGCAATGTGAGGGTGGCCATAAGCGAGACGGGGTGGCCGACGTTGGGAGATTCGGACGAAATCGGGGCGAATATTTCCAATGCACAAACTTACAACAACAATTTAGTCAAGTATGTGTTGGGCTCCCCGATCAAGGGTACACCGAGGAAACCTGGGATTTTTATACCCACTTTCATCTTTGCCCTGTTCAATGAGAATCAGAAGACAGGGGCGACGACCGAGAGGAATTGGGGGGTTTTGTATCCGAATGGGAATGCGGTCTACCCGCTTGACATCAAATCTTACAGCGGAAGTGGGTCGGGGGGATCCGGGGGAGGTGGTGGGTCAAGCGGCGGAACGAGTGGAGGTGGAACCGCTTTGGATGGCGGAAATCTTTGTAACGGTAAACCCAGTGTGCTTCCGCTCTCCGTTTCGTTTTTCGGAACCTTGTTCAACTTAAGGATTTGATGATGATTTCGGACATGCTCGTAGTAGCAATGTAGGGTTTAGGGTTTAGGGTTTAGCATGTCGTGAATTCTTTGACCTATAAAAATTTGTAGATTACCGCTTGATTGAAGAAGAAACCACAACAACAACAACAACAATGACACTGACAATGACACTGAAAACGTCAACAACAGCAACAACAACAACAACGAGAAAGTAGAAAGATACTCGCTTCACTTCCCCTTACCCCGGGTCTTGAAAGATGATTGACCCTCTGTTACAGTGCAGCGAACTATAGTTGAGATCCTTGATGATTTAATAAAACAGTTCCAGAAGTTGGGTTTGGCCACACTTTGATTTATACAATTCTGTTAACCATTTTTTCTATAGACAGTTTTGTCAACCAATGTAGATAAAATTGTAGGTGCAGTTTTCAAAGGGGTTCTTCAATATTTAGTGTGTCAACCATTTTGTGTCTCCAGTTTGTTACTCTGGCATTGTGTAGCTTGGATGCCAAGGGTTGTGATCTTCCATGCCAAGTACAAAAAAATATTAAACCTGTCTCTCACTTTTGAGCATATGTCAGACAAAACCCAGACAATGTCCATATTGCTTTCAATAGTAGGAACCTGAAATGCTTAGAAGGTGAACTTCATCTCCACGTTCTGTGTGCAAGGTGAATTTTTTCGTCTTGGGATTCACGTTGGGGCACATTTCAAGCACATCATGTCCTTTCAATCCTGTGTTAGTGGAAATACCAAAAGAAATGGGGACTCAATGCATGGTTGGAGATGAACATCATGAACATGTCAGTGAGTCCAAATGAATGGGAGATATCATCAGAAGGTGCATCCTGTTTCGTCTATTTTTCTGTGTAAAACTATGATCATAACAGATGAGCAAATGGGAAAAAATTTGAAAATAGATAGACATTTGTGTCCAGGATTGGGGAAAGAATCCCACACCATTGTACAAGAAACAATCTATTTTGTTAGTTCTGGGCCTTCCAGTATACAGCCTCACCAAATCAGTGCATACATGCATAGACTGCATTGGTTCAAAGACATTCTTGAAGGATGCCCCTGGCTACCGAGAAGGCAATTCTTGTTTGGTTCATTTCATGTTCTCCAACTTCTACTGATTAAATTTACACAGTGAAAACTTGTATTGTGTTAGCAAATTTATGATAAATCAGCGGCAAAAATTGGAGGTCCCTTGATTTAATTATGGTTATTGGGAGTGCATATTTTTCAATTCCTTAACTGTATACATCGGTCCTCCCAATTTCAGTTCCTATTGAGTGTGGAGAGTAGTTAATAAAATTTAAAGATGTAGTCTAATCTCTTTTTAACATATGTCTTTATGGTGTTTGTTGTATGATCCTCACCTAACCACACACCAATCAAATATTGTGGTCCAATTAAGAAAAGTAACCGAATACCACCCCCATAGCTTAGGAGGAAAAAAAGTATTTCTCCTTGTTAACATTCTCCACTGGAATGAAGAATTTGATATACACAGGGAACATCATTATGAGGAGAGTTCCTTAGAAGAGAAGACTGAGAGAACTGCTGCCACTTTCAGAAACATTCTCCATCCTCATTCATTACACAACAGTAAATATTGCTAGAGAAACTCAAGAATCTGTCCAAACAACAGAATTCATTATTTTTGCACAAAATCTGTGCACTGAAATACAACGTTATGCCACATGTAGATGACTCTTGGGGTAGATGGATAAGCAAAGGAAAGCTTCTACCATCCAAGATATCATCACCTCAGTAGCACACTACTTATTCCATATGAAGGTGATGAGCTCTTGCAGTCATCAGTATGGTATAATTGGGAAACTTTTAGGGAAATGGCTTTTGCCCTTGTTCGAACTCGACCCTCCTTTGTTAGGCTGACATTCATGAACTTACTGGAACTTGAGACTGCACAATCCGCCAACTAGTCAACTTCCCTTCTACAAAATCATAATGCATCCCGTAAATTTGAAGTCGTCCATCGTGGACTCGTTCCTCAATGAATGGAAATGTCAATAGATTAGCCAATGATACATTGACTGCTTCCTGCCAAGGTGACAAACAATGGTTGAAATACAAGTCCGCAATATTTTGGGGTGATAATTTAGCTAAACATGGAGTATATTGCAAATTGACATAACAATCTCATTGCTGGAAGGCAAAATATACTTGGGAGGGGGGGGGGGTGCAATCTATACAAATGTCCATTGAGCATTTGTTGAGGTACTGTATAATTTCCCACCGGAGGTAGTAAACAAATGTTTTAGAATCACTATATATTGTTTTTTGGGTACCTACACATAATGGTTCAGAGGTACCTTTTCACAGAAGCTGCATTGTTCCTTGAGTGACTTGTGACCTAGAAGAGACAATGTCTTTTTCTTCGCTGGCATGCCAATTCTAACCCAGCTTCCAATGAAGTCACTGCCAAGACCATGCACCATTTGAGTCTTCTGGAAGTTAATAATTGGACCAGTTGACATCCAACAACCATTTGAAGAGACTTGAACTTTCCTTGTACCATCCATCCGTCCTCTCAAAGAGAAATCTAATCCCCACAACAAGTTATTCCTCAGTTTCAAATGTTTCAAACACTCTAGAACAGGATTTTTTTTTAAAAGGCAACAAATTAGCAGAATCCAGGTAGCGCAAATCTAACAAAAACCCCCATAAATGAATTAAAAGTCTGGATATGGTACCCAGAGAAGTCATCACGGGACATGAGGGCTCTGATGCCACCACAGCTACTGTGGCCCATCACAATTATGCTTTCCACCTGCAATCAAGTCTGGCGGATTCAGAAGCTACACAGGTAGAAAATATTTCACATGAGGTAACATCCTCTCCATAACATTGGTAGCCAAAAAGGATACAAGCACATGGTAGGAATCTCATATCCGAGGAAGAAGCACACTGTAACAAATATCAGTACCTATGAAATGAGAAAGCAATTCCACAATTCCACGAGTTTTAGAATTCATTACCATGTAGACTTGAAAAATCATTCTAAAAGAACTCAAGCATCAAACTGAATGTTTCCTTATTAGTGGAAGTCTTACATTGAGTACAGTAACAGCAAACTCTATGGCAGCACTTGTTCCATGATGCTTGCCCTGCAAAATCCGCCATAACAATAAATGTCTGTCAACTTTGAAACAATACTCCGAGAATGGCTGAAACAGGTAACAGAGAACTCCAACTTCAATGAACTATATACTGAAGCACAAGCAGCTCCTAGGATGCAAGAAATTGCTCCATATGGGTAAGCCTATAAACACGTAGATATAAAATGTAGGTATTGTACACATCACAAGTCACCCTCAGCTTACTCTTCAAAGAAATCATTGCCATTCAAACTCATCAAACAAACAAACAAACAAACAAACAAACAAATACTCGGTGACACTGGCGCATTTTAGCTAGTACTGTGTTCAGAAGGAAGCCTTATGCTGCTTCATTTACTCCATTCCTTTTGTCCTCTTTTTTAAAATGAACTATAGAAATTGCCATGGTGTAGGAAGATAAACAACACCAAGGATTTAAACCAGCAGCGCTGTTCAAGGAGGCTTAACCAGGAAAACAAAGGAAGTAACTGTCCTGATGCAAAGAATTTTTTTACGCCGCCCACATGTTGTCAAATTGAGATACTTTACAGTTTCCATAGCATGATACATAGCGTGACATTCTACAGTTTCGTTAGCAGTACACATAGCATGAGAGTAACTTTGTTACACATACCGATCCTTCACAGGGTGGAACCAAGTTGGCAACATTACGGACTATGAACGCCTCACCAGCCTCGAGTCCATGGAGCATTGTTGGACAGACACGTGAATCAGCACATGTGATCATCATCATCTGCACAAGAAAGGAAAAATGATCCAACATCATATGTATGGGAATGCTTTCAGTATCAAAAGAAAGTGTATGATTGAGAAAATCATTCAACTTCCATCTCAATATGCATAAATGGTTACCCTAAAAGGCTTGCAGCAAGTTCTCTTCGACAAAATTGTTTTTCAAGAGGAGTAAGGCGTCTATTTTGAAGGCTATCTGGTAAGTGTTGAGGTTTTCATTCAAAGATATGCGACAAGGGTCTTTCAAACAAAAAGTACTTGAGAAGATCATTAGGAAGATGGTTGAAAGAAATCAAGACGACGATCAGTAGTACCTTTGGCTTTTCTCTAACATCAAGTTTCTCATACAACTCTCTTATTCATATTAAAATGAAATCAAGTCTACCCCTAAAAGCCGTGCAGCAAGTTCTTGTCAATAAATTGAATTTTAATAGGAGTAAGGCATCTATCTTGGAGGTTATCTGGTCGGTGTCATCATATTCCTTCAAAGATATACAACAAAGGTTTCTTAAACAAACAGTTTACTTGGAAAAATAATGAACCAGACAGTGGAAATATATGAAGATCATAATCAGTAATGTACCTTTGGCTCTTGTCCCACTGCAAGCTTCTCATACAACTCTGGCTTCTGTCTGCTCACCACAACCAAAAACACCATTTTCAGGCTACCAGATGTCAAGAAAAACAACCTGGACAATGTGAATAGTTTTGGGCACAAACCTAATCAAAGCCAAATTATGAATTGACTTCTATTGATCATTGTTCCAAGACAAACTCCATCAACAGCCCAGACTCTAAGTTTAGAGAATAGCACAGGCAGACAATCTTCTCAGATGGATGGTATATATCCAAAAAAAAATCTGAGGAAACAGTTACCATATAATCATACAGCAGAACAGGAGGATGAATCATTTATTTTCGATCACTGTGTTATGAATTTGCACATACTTGAACACTCCCTCCTTGAAGGTCTTGAATCCACTTATAAGCTTCTCAATGACATCGTTGGTCCCCTCAATGGTGTGATTCTCATCCACCACGACGTGGTCTGTCAGCTCATATCCTTCCCTCAAAGTGTCTCCTAATCCATGGAAATTTTCCTGCGCCATGATTCTTGCCGTCCTCTTCTGTTGCTGTTGCTTGAGCACCAAGGGCCGGGCAGCTGAGCGCTTGAAGCACGGATTTGGAGCTTCAAATGCTACACATCTCAACCTCACTGCACTACACCTTGAGCCAAGAATCTGCACATTCCGTGAGACATTCGCTTCCTTCAAAAGAGTAGGGAGGAATCTGTTGGCAAATGTTTCGCCCTGCCCCAAACTTCTACAATCCTGCTGCAACCTGTGCATTTTTGTAGAGCAAACACCAGACAAGTGTCTCTCGACTCCTGGCTACCTTTTAATCATCAATTCCTATTGGAAGGAAAAGATTCAAATTTTACACCGTAGGTTCACATACTAACTTTAATGGCAGGAGGGGATTTACAAATTTAATTCCTCGATTCTAAAGGCATCCGTCTCCAGTGCTCTATCTCGCCAGCAGCGTTTCTTCACCAGCAACAATTATTGTATAGTAGATACAGACTCCTGCGTACAAAGACAACAACGAATGCAACTAAAAACCCTGAGGACTTATAAAGAAATAGTTCAGCTGCACACAAGCTATCAAAACTCCATCACCTACACATCTCCCAATTTCTGAAATCCGATTTTCACGTATCTCACAACATCACCATCATTCAGCTGGAGGTGGAGAAGGCAAACAAACAAAAACTCTACAGGCGACTACCTATTTGTGCAACAACACTTTCAAGTCGATTCGTGTCCTCTTCGAAGAATCCTAACAGGCGAAATTTGGAGAGAGACTCGCAATCTCTTGCCTCCTCCGGGAATTATTGGCCCACAAAAATCTCCAGCGACAGCAACTCCCGCAACAACGTTACCACTAAGCCTTCAAAAGCCTTCAGTAATCCCTTGTATGTACCGATCCTTGGGGACACCTGTGAATAAGGCTCACTCAGATTAAGAAATGTTCACCGGAAGCGCACGATATATTCCTGCTCCTGCTGCTGCTCCGAGTCGAGTCGAGTCGAGTCGTCGCGCGGCAGAGAGAGAGAGAGAGAGAGAGATGGGGGGATCCTTGGACCCGTATTGGATGGGGGTTTAGGGCCGTATTAGGGGCGATCGATCGGGGTGCGGGGATATAAGTTAGCGACAGGCGGACGTAGCAGAGCGTGATGCGGGCTTTGGCGACATCGCCAGAACCAAAGTACAAATCGAGAGTGGTACAAATTGTTGCACCTGGCAGCAGCAATCGCCGCACTGTGCAGACTCCAGACAGAGAGAGAGAGAGAGAGAGAGAGAGAGCTGCTCTACGTATGTGTATGATTCTTTGAGTATTATACGTATATCGTATAATACGACGTGTCTAGAGTATATGGCCTCCGCTTGCGGAAATTAGGGCTCCCTCCCCCATTGCAACACCCATCATCCTGTAAGGTGTGTGGGTGTTATTTGGTTCCTTTTTCATGTTCTCCAACTTCTACCGATTAGATTTACACAACAAAACTTGTGTTGCATTAGCGAATCTATGATGGAACATTTGTAAAAAACGGATTGTAAATCGGACCTCCCCTTGTTTAGTTATGGGTATCGGAAGTGCATGTCTGTTGATTTTTCAATTGGATACATAGGTCCTCCTAATTGTGCTCACTATTGAGTGTAGAGTAGTTATTCATATTTGAAGATGTAGTCCAATCTCTTTTAAACATGTGTCTTTATGATGTTTGCTCTTTGAACCTCACCGAACCTCTTCCCAATCAAATATAGGGGTCCGATTAAGAAAACAAGCCACTTGAGACCCATCTACCGTATGGGAGGGTGCCGGGGGGGGGGGGGTGTTACATGTTCCTCACAACACCAGAGAGAGGGAATTATCATGTACATACGAGCGTGTACCTCTCATCCATCCAACATAAAACTCGGCCCCCTATAAGTTTGTTCCCGATTCATCTCAAATGACCTCAAGTTACACTAATTCAGGGTCTTTGAAGTTAATTCGGGGATCAAATTAACTTTAAAAAGGTAACCTCCATGTTGCATAGTATTTCATGGTTTTTATGTTGGATGAATGAGAGGTACATTTGTATACGATAATTCCCTCTCTCCCACAATACCTATGGGCCCATGGAAAATTTTATTTACGGTTACTCGTGGTCACAATTGGCGGCCAAAGAGAAATCCACATCACTTTTTAAAAGTCTTGGTCATGGGACATGGTGTAAAGCGGACTTAGACCGGGACGTGGTGCTTTTAATGGGGAAAAACTACTCAAATGACATTTTGCTGGAGAGGGTAAGCTTTGCTAAATTTTAATATGTTTTAAAATAGAATTCGTTGAAAACTTTGTTTCTTCATACATAGTCACCCTATTTTTCACTCAAACAACCTATTTGGGTTGTTAACAATCTCCCACTACACTGTTTTTTGCATTTAGTGTTGTAAACAGTAATTACGAACCACAACACTAAATGCCATGTTCAGATTTTTACATGTCCACAATTAGTGTTATAATATTTTTATGTTTTTTGTTTTGTTGCCACATGGTTGCACCATCTCCACTACTAGAAGGTGGCAGCATAAGAAACACTATTTGTCGAGTGGTTGGTCAAGAATGTTGCAGGTAAATGACTAGTAACAACATTAAATGCCACACAACACTAAATGCAAAAAACAGTGTAGTCGTCAATACGTGTGATTATCATGGCATTCTTAAGTGGTGTAGTGGGTGCTCTCCCTAGATAAGCATCTTGGAGAGCATACACTAGGTGGGATTCTTTTTTGACGAGCTTTTTAAGTCGAATCTTGGTAAGCAAGACATGCAAAGATAGGTAACAATGAGGTATCCACATGTTGACAAATAAGAGCTTGAGTGATTTGATAGGCTTAGCATTTATGCATGTAAGCAAGGACATTGATTCTTGGAAATGTATTCTTACATCTAGAATGGAAAGAGGATGTCCTTGCATGTGCTTAAGAATGCTATGATGTGAACTACGAGGAGTAAGTGTTGCTTGCAAATGACTTTGAATTGACATGGGGATAGTTGCTCGTAGCCCTGGGGGGTGGGCTCTTCATCTGCAACCTAAATGACGCACGTGGGTCACTATGAGATTAAACCCCCTATATACAAGAAGTTTATATAGAGAAAAATGGTATATGTACTAATGAAAGCTAGAAAATGGGCTCATGTAATTATACCGACTTTTTAATTTAATGCGATAAATGCCTCCGCTACATATACAAAACATAAATCATTAATTAATTATTTCTTTATTACATGTAAAACGCATGTTCATTACCCAATGAGAAAGTCATTGAATGTTTTTTTTTCATTCATAGCATGTAACTCAATGATTTCATTAGACAAACAAAGACAAGATTACAGTAACTTAGCCACAATATGGAGAGCAAAACTCAAGGAAGCCCATGAGCACTCCAAGAGCCTCTAGGCTTGTCCTAGAACCCAAATGCGAACCTTAACAATAATGGACAAGGGAGTCATTGAGAACTTTTACCATATAACAACAATGAATGAATGTGAATCAGATGAAACCAACATGTTTATTGTCAAAAATTTCTCTAAACCTTAGGCCCCCCTTTTGTACATCTACATTTACTTCAAAAAACTTTAATAACCTTCTTAAATGTACACACTATAGAAAATTAATACCTCTCCCTTATGTATACTAAATACCCCGATGCCTCAAATAATACGGCTGGGGATTCGTGGCACTCACTAAGGAACATCCATCCAAGATATCGTGGATGAAGTGGCTCCAATAAAAAAAGCCCCCCTATGGGGTTGAGGGCCGATTCATTTGAATGTGACATCACTAGACTAATTCGGGGCCTTTGACTCTATTTTCCGGAATCAAATTGCCTAAAAATAGTCATTTAGATGATTCTTGTGTTTTTTTCATCCGCATGGATGATTATACTTGAGTGCCACGAATCCCCGGCCAAATAATACCCCTTCTTACACTCATGTTAGTTTGTATGTGGTATGAAGAGTCCACCCCCTGGGCCCGTAGGAGATACCCGTGGAATTAGATTTGACACCATTCTTTCATGCAAAAGGAAATATAGCCCAAGTTTCCCGCTTTTAACAATTTGTTGAGTTTACTAATTCATGATTGTGGAAGTCCAAATTTAGTGAGTTCAAGTTTATGATTGGACATTTGGATCTTGAATTACCCTAAGTAAACCCATTCATAGTGTTTACAATCCCTAATTATAGACACATGTTTTTGGAGGGTGAGGGGGATAGGAAAGTTGGTTTTCATTGTATACCACTTTGTGTTGTGTTGAGTTGTTGTAAGTTCATGCAACTAGAGAAAATTAAGAATGCACCATAGTTTGATTATAAGGCACGTGGTCCTATTGTGGGCACTTTCAACTCCACTTATAATTTAGGATTGTCTTTTCAAGATTGGAGTTCAGATGCACATTTTTTAAGTGGTCAAAGTGAAGATTCTTGATCTCTTCAAATGATCACAAAGGCTCTTCTAACTGTGTTAAATATTATACTTATATTGATAGGTATATTTTGAGCACATCATGAGCACATAGTCCAATCTCATCTTAATGCAACTTTTTTGGTGTCCATCATTTAACTACAAACCTTGTTATTTACCACTCAAATATAAAAGAAGAGTGAACACATGGGTGCAAGCATAGTAAAGTGGACCAAAAAAGTGCTCCGGTATATGAAAGCCATGATTTTCTTGGTCAAACGCCTATAAGTAGTAGCAAAATGTTGTTTAAAATAGATTATTTTTCATGATGACCTCTATTGTTAAGTTAGGTACTCAAATATAGAATATCAATATGAGATCTTCAAAACCTATCATCAAAAGTGACGCGTAAAAGCAACTGACTAAATATAGTTTTGAACGTAAATTTCATTACCTTAAATATTTTGAACTTGGAATTTCTTTTCATATTCCTTGACTTCATTATAAACTTGAGGTCATCGTAAATTTTTTTTCAAAAATTCATCACTTTAATGTAATGTAATTGTATTTTAAACAAGTTTTTGACAATTATCTTTTCAATGACACCCACTTGCACCACCACTTGCACCACCACTTGCACCGTCTTCTAAAATACATATACATTGTTTGAAATTGTTTTTTGTGAACATAAACTGCTTGGCTTTGTAGATTCATATGTTTTCTAAATGTTTATGAATTTTTATTTCATAAAATTCAAAGTTAGTATATTGTTTTGGATCACTTTCACTTAAACCTGAGCAAGGATCAAGAGTTGTCCGCTTTACTGTGCTTGCACCCACATACTACACCACTTATGGTATTTAGTGTCACGTACACTATTTGCGAAGGGCCTAAACTAGATGCCTGGAGGTCTAAAAACGTCACGTCTGCTAATTATCAATATGATACTAGGCATCAACATAAGTAGCTTTTTCAAGTGGAAAATTATTTCATTGTGACATTCAAGCGTAGCACATTGGATGCTCAAGATGATAGTTTTGCGTTTTAATATGCATGGGGAAGTTAGTATCAAACATACTAAGAGCATCACCACCATGAATGAAGCTGAACTGCAAAAGTTTAAACACAAAACAAAGTTTCATCCAGGTTCAGTTTGGGTAAGAGGCATATGCCCCACCCACAAACTCGCTTTTGAGTCTGACTTCAACGAGCACCCTCAAACCCCAATAATTTTTTTATTAGGAAGTAATTCTTGGAGGAGTATAATACTCTTGTCTTATTCTCGATTCATTGGAGTTCAGGTCAGCTTGGTGCACTGAAAACTTGCTCCGTTTTGCAGGACAATCACTGCACTGAGGTTGCCCTCGGTGTTCAGTTCATCCAATTTTCAGATGGGTGGGGCAATTCCAAACTAAACTAAACTACTCTACATCCGTTTTGCAGTTTAGTCCACTACTGGTGGCAATGCTCTAATGGCAAGTGTCATGTGTTTACATTCTACTATGCAAGAGGAAGATATTCTTGAACGTACTAATGCCAAGTGTCATTTGTGTACACTTTAGTCAACTTGTAGACCATTGTGTAACATAAACATACATTTCATAACACTATTGAACATATTCATGCCAAAATATTAGTAAGCGCACTTGAACGCCATGTGTTATGAGGTGACACTAACGATGTAGTTGTTGATTGTTAGTGTCACCTAGCATACACCTCAAAACAGAGTAAGTGACAATTATTATGCATGTGACACTAAATACCCTAAAACGGTGTAGTCCAAATACCTTAGATCCATACAACTGAAAGAAAAGTAACAATGCACTAGATTTATACACGAACTTCAACTTTGAACTCGAAACTTACAAAATATGCAAGGAAGGTACGTCAAGGTTTGATATTGACTAAATATAGAAAACATGAGGTGTCAGAATTTGAGTATAATCCAACATAGAAGTGTTATATTTTTGAGGGCACAAACTTCTAACCTCCCCACTCAGTTCTTAGCAATAAAAATTGAAGTTCGGTCATAAATGAATAAAATAAAATAAAATAAATGTCAGGGTTTAGTTTATACACCAACGTGAATGGGAGCCCGTTCTTCCATGTCGTGGTCATGTTCAACCAAGCTTCACGGTAAGGGTATTTCCATCCTCTCGGAGGGTGGGTTCCTCTAGCAAGGCCTTTCATCTAGGGGGGGGGTCGTTTGTTGTCTAGTTTCCTTTTATTTAATATCAAGTATGTGAGGTATTTAACGGCAATTTGGTGTATTTGTTTCATGAGTGTTCTAACTTCGTTTTTGGGTATTTTGAGTCGTTCTAATTCTTGAATTGACCGTTCATGGATGGCTCCTCGAACGTTGGCTATGATAGTGATGAGGGGATTCACTTGCCATCCCGTTGTTCTAAGTGCTTGTATGAGTGGTTTGTATTTAGTGGCCTTTTCACTGTGGGCGGTGTTGGAAAATCTATCATGGTAGTAGGTGAATTCAATGAATTATATGATGTTTAGTGGGGTTGGTGTTAGGGGGGTGGTTGGCTATCAATGGGGGCACCTAGTACACATAAGATATCCGGCCTAAGTTTGGCTAGGCATGTACACGGGGGATGGAGCATGTGCATTGGAGTAGCCACTGTGGGACTGTGATGTCTTGAGGTCTAGAGTTTTGGTTTCTTGCGTTGATGAGAGTGTAGGATCTCGTGTGTCTATTTGATTATACCGTGTGTGCTATTTGGTGTACTACGTTATTGTGGCGGGCTATACATAGTCCTTTTATGTGGGGATTTGAGCATGCGGAGAGTAAGGGCCGCTTTACACCTAGAGGCCGGGCCAATTCGTTGTGTAAGAGGCTTGAAATCCTCACTTGTGATTGGCCAAAAGGCTCAAATCAGTCCCAACCCCTTTACACCTAGAGGCCGGGCCGATTTGGTGGTATGATTTTTTTAAGTAAACAATGTATGTTATGACACGGCCCAAGCTCGTTGAATTGGGTGCACCCAAAATGGAAGGCCAATTCTTGGCCTCGGGGCCAATTCTTGGCCTCGGGGCCAATGTCATATTTCACTAAAAAAGCCTTCTTAAATAAAGTATGATTTTTTTAGCGAACTAGATCCGTTGGATTATGTGGAAATCTAAACGGCTCTATGCTAGATTATGCTAGATCCGTTGGATTATGCTAGATTTATTGAATCGGCCTAGCTTCTTGGCCCTAAGGCCTTTACATATGGAAAAATTGGCCCCCGTTATAATCTTATTATAATGCGTAGTTGAGGCCGGCCTCCAACCCAAAAAGGGCTGAAATTTCATGCAATCGGCCTCAAGGGGGTTTGGCCCGGCCTCTAGGTGTAAAGCGGCCCTAAGTGTGGCCATGTGTCTATGGCATTATTGGGACACAGTGTGCAGTTCGGGTTTGGGTGCAGAGTGGGCCAGAAGATATCTTTGCGGTGGTTGCCTATGTATTGGGCGTATTAGAATTTCAAAGTTCTTAACAATCAAAATTGAAGTTCGGTCATATTCAAATGTGCCTCTTGAAGTTAGAAAAGAGGTGTTGATCAAATAGACCACATACCCTACTATGACATGATTAAACCACAATATATGTGGACCCGATGATTGTAATGATCGTTTGATGGTATGTAACTTACATCTACTAGTTGATAGTCGATGATATTGATGACATTTTTTTCCCCTAGAGTGGTACGATATTTGTGATACTTAGTGTCACTTACTATTTGGAGTTATGAAGTGTTGTAATTCATTCTTTATGATGCATTTTTGTGTGTTAATAGGTTCAGAGCACCTCTTTGTGCTTTTTTTGTAAGGAGAAAAATTGTAGTGAGAAGTTATAGAATTGCGTAACTCCAAAAAACGTGACAGTAAATATGCTAAACATTGGAACAATGCCTTGATGAAACGTGAATGTCATCAATGTTTTGTTGCCAATGTGAACTATCATAGCTCTCTAGCAGCTTGGGCAGAAAATCATTAATTTTAAAGGTGCCTAGATTTATGGGAAATTAATTTTGTTGAGTGTTCAAAAAAAACATTCAGAGAGTGCTTAAAATCACATAATCGCCATAGATGAAATTAGGAAAACCATCCATGAATTATAGAAATGACTTGGATGACTGTCTAACATGTTTGAATTTACTTTTTGAATTTGCCCAATTTTAGAATATTATTTTATGAGCTACCTAACTTACTTTCACACTTTAATTAAGTATTAGGCAGAAAGGTGCTCAAGCTGCTAGAGAGCTATAGTAACAATGTTGATGAACTAAGCAGTGTGTTGCTAAGTCCCACACAAAAAAACACATGGATGTCATTGTTGTTGTTGTGATTTCTTTTCTTCTTCTTCTTTTTTCTTTTTTTTGGGGGGAGGGGTGCTAAGTTTAGGGCGGTGTAAACACTTCTGGCGAATTTTTTGTAGAAATTACATATCTCAAAAATCTAAAACCGACTATTTGTCTTTTTGGCTAGTTTTTATAAACAATAAAAATCGTAAAAAAAAATGGATGAGATCGCCCAAATATATTATTACTAGTACAGTTCAAGATGAATGTCAAATTTCATCCAAGCACTTTTCATATATTAGGAATTTTCCCATGACCGTGATCACCGCTATGGCTCTTATAACAAAATGAATATAGATACATTTGGTCTAGGGCGACATTGTTGAGACTGCATAATTAATGGGAAGACATTCCTTTGTCACAAATACCATTTGTATCCATTAAGGGACTACACTAAATATTGTAATAAGTGTCATATGGGTGTCATATGGTATATTTATGTCATTGTGGTAACTTTTTCTAGTGACACTTCTTATGAATAAGTTTACAAGTATCGTCACAGATGATTGACATTTGAATGAAATTCATGATAATTAATGAAACAAAATTTGGTAGTATTTGCATCCTAACGATTATGTAATGATATAGTTTGTCACGGATGATTGAGATTTGGATGAAAAATCACTTAGTAAATGACATTTTTCGCAACATTCTAAATCTATAATGCCCAATTTTTTTTACAAGGAATGATAAATCATGTTAGGTTTACATTTGATGTTGGTGACACTAAAAACACTATTTAGTGTAGTTGATGCATGAAAATGTTCAATTCCATGATTGCCCTTGGTTTACGTGGTTATAGCCTTTCACTTAGCATGTTCGTCTCCACATTTTGTTGCTACTAGACGTGAGAAGAGTATCATAGTATTTCTTGAAGAGAGATAGCTACAGAAGAAAGGCTTTCACAATTGACGCCAACAGACCTGGACAACTACCAAAATAACTATAGTTAACTATATTTTCTCAAAACAATTTAGGGAACAACTCTAGTTAACTAGAAAAATACCAAGTATTATTATATATTCGAAGAAGTTCATCTCTTGATTTGCTTCAATTGAGGGTCTTCAATATGCTCGGGCCACTGAGGATCATCAAGAAATGCCTTTATACGATCACTCGCAGTGTTGGGCTCCACAATAATCTCCATGTACACCACCAACACAAATAACACACTAGTAACACTACAACACTACAACATAATTATGTGAACAAGTTGCACTCAACTTTAGTTAATTATATATGACTCTAGTTAACTAGATTTTTTGGCAAGTCAAATCGCGAACAACTATAGCTACGAAAGGCAACTAATTAACTAATAGTTGAATTAGTTGGTTAGTTGTCCAAGGTCTAGATGCCTCTATTGTACTTAATTTTTAAGGAAATCGGGTAGCTTGTCTTTACAATATGTTGGGTCCACAAAAGGTGTACATCCAATGACTTGATTTCTCGGACTCCCGTCTTCAAATGTGGTTCGTTCTTTGGAAGTGCTATTATTGGATGTAAGGTCCTTATTGTACTTCATCAACTTCGGACAAAAGTATGCAAACTTTTGAAATTTACAATTTCAAAATACTTCTTCGTCAATTTTTGGGTCAATCCTAGCAAGTTCTGAACAAAACCGGACACATAGTAAGTCATACAATGTACGATTTCCGGGAGGTTCTCCTCCTTGTACCAACCACCTTTGATTCTTTGTAAAGTGGGCCAAAAATGCAAGGAGGGCCACATATCCGTGCATATATATGTCCATGTTCACACAACCATAGTTGCCCCGGGCTAGATCACATCTTCATTCGGTTGGGCCCCACTGCCCCTCTCACGCCTCCTTCATTGCCCAGTCTTCTTGCCCGCACCTGCATGGGAACTCTTCCTCGTTGGGAACCAAGGTGACAATACCCGGTCACTGAAGCCATTAAGCTCCTTTGGCATGTGAAGGAACTTCATCAATTAACTCGGGAATAATGAAAGTGATGTCAACTTGAATATTTGTAATTTTGACCAGATACTATCACATTGGTTCCCAACGAGGAGGAGTTCCCGCGTAGGTGCGGGCAGGAAGATCGGGCAGTGAAGGAGGAGTGGGAGGGGCGGTGGGGCCCAGCCGAATGAAGATGTGATCTAGCTTGGGGCAACCATGGGTACGACGTGGTGAACAAATATTGCATGTCAATGTAAAAACATGGGCAATCTATTTTTATACCCATACATATTTATCTAGTACATGGAAGTACAACTATAACCTCCCTAATATCATGCCTGTGGCAACCAAAGTGCACATGATATCGAGGAGGTTTGTAGTGTCCACATGGATGCGTGATAATAGAGAATTAGTGTAACGAGTGACATTATGGAATAACGCAAAAGTCAACATTGCCATAATGACAATGATGACAACGTGAAGTGTGTGGTTTGAATTCTTTGGTGGATTATTTTAATTTCGAAACATGTGATATGTGTGAGGGAAATGTAACAACAAGGAGTGAGATCTAAACTGAGCACATCCATTCCCTAGGGGTTTCGGGATACAAGAGAGGGAGTGACATTACGAAGGTTAGGGTGTACTTCCCAACATGTTGTTGACCCCTTTGAACCACGATGCTAACCTCTACTGCCCCCTTACAACCCTCGAGCATTTGAGAAGCCCAATTTAGGTTTTCTCTATGCACCAAAAATATGTATTTGAGCTCCATACTTCTAGTTCTAGTTAACTGTGTTAGTACACTAAATATTTTATTTTAGTGTCACCAATTCTATTATTCTTGCTCAACACTAATTGTAAAACCCATGTGGTGTCACCAACACTAAATGTGAACCTAACATTATTTGTCATTCCTTGTAAGAGAATTTGGACATTATAGGTTTAGATGTTGCAATTATTGTCACCTACTAAGTGATTTTTCATCTACACTTCAAATATCCATGATAGTAATTCATTACATAAATGATAGGAACCACTTACATAAGAAACTGTATATAGCAAGGTTCAAACCCAAAATTTAAAAACTATGATCTATGAGCTTGGTGAGACCTGTATAAAAACACGTATATGGCCATATATTCAAGCCATACGTCCTTTTAAGGGATAAGCACAAAGAGTTTTCTATACTATTGTTTTTGAGCCAACTTTGAAAACCAACCCTCACAATAACGTCCAAAAGAAAGAGGAAAGCGAACGACTACACGATAGTGATGGTCAATGCAACCTTTAGGTCTCACTATAGGTGTAAAAGCTTGACCACTCTGTCTATAACATTGCTTTGAATCCGAGGCGACCACAAGGGCTTCCATGGCAACTAGCTTTTTCTCTATGGACCGTGCATCCAAGGTCATGATTTGATCTTAAGTATGTTGTGCCAAAAAAACAAAAACAAAAAACAAAAACAAAAAAACAAAGAAAAAACAAAGAAAAAAAAATTGATCTTAAGTGTGTATTGTAAGCACCATAGAATGCTTCGCGGCTCGGCTCTCAACAAATCATTATTGCTTGAGACTCACTCAAAATCTACGTGGAAATCGAAGCACGTTTTGGCGTTGAAAAAGGTGAGAACTTTGTGAAGCACCTCAAAGCAAATGTCACATACATTTCATATATGTAACAATGCGAAGGTGAGCATATGTGGTCAATGCACGTTTTGTCCCCATTCTATCACGAGTGCACCTAAATCAAAAGAGTGACATATGATGATTCTAGTGCATCTAGGTACGTATCCAAGTAGGATATCAATTTGAGTCACCAATTAGTTTTGTAGTTCTATATTGCTATTGGGCTTGAAGGTTTAGTACACGGTTTGAGGTGTATCGAACAACAAAGGTTTAATATATTTCGATGCATATTGTGGTATTTGCATCACATTACTGAAAACTAAACTTTTCTACATTTTTCATAAATACGATATAGTTTAGGGTTAGTGGCAAGTGGTTTTGACCACAAAAGGATTGCCTGACATATTAGGTTGATTCAGAGGGCATGTTGGAATTTCTTTCTCAAATGCTAGAACAATGCTCCCCTTATGAGTGCATTGATGGAATTTCCTCACAAAGCTTAGTAATGGTATGTGAAGGATGAAACCTCCAAATAGGTAGTATGGTCCTTGTGTGTGTGTGTTGGGGGGGGGGGAGATCGTGTATTTGGATTTGAATAGGGGCTTATGAAGGGTAGCAATGTACTGGCCTACAGCGGGTGTCATCTCTCTTCCTAGCAATGTACTCTAGGTGTACGTCAAGTGACTTTATCTCTTTGAAGCAAGCATGTGCCTTGTGACTTGGTGGTGCTCACAACCAAGACCTACCTTCAAGAAACACTCTCAGTTCCTTTAAATGATGATATTTCTAGCAAGCCTTGCTCATTGTTATTTTTTTTGCCGAAAATCGATTTAACCAAAACATAACACTCCATCTTGTAGAGCTTCTCGACACCATTCCACGAGCATACACTAAGAATCATCCCATCCTAACTCTTAGCTAGTTGGGTGCAGTGACCATCCAAAGATTAATTGCTCTTTGTTTCAATTTTGACGTTTTTGTCCCTCAAGTTTCGGGCGTATGAAGTAAGAGTGGGCTCCTAGGATTCGGCTTCTCAAGGTCTTTCGTTTGATATATTACACACAACCACAAGTAAAAGAATGAGAACATAGTATGTTAAAGATTCAAGAGTTGTTATGTTATTGAGGGAGCTTGCCACCACAAGTTGCTACCTCACCTTCTAAATAACGTTTTAGGACTGGGCTATGAAAGTATACATAGTGGGAGTGGAGTTGAATAGGCACCAATGAAGTCTCCATAACATGCTCATGCCAACAAGAGGGGCTTGTTACATATGAGCGTACCTCTCATCCATCCATGTTAAAGACCTGCCCCATGTATGTTCACGGCTAATTCATCTCAAAAGTGCCTCACCAAACCAATACATGATCTTTGAAACTATGTTTGGTGTCAAGTTAACCAAGAAAAGTAACCTCCATGCTACATACACTCTGAACTCCGTAGTATCACACATGTGGCAACCAAAGTGCACGTGATAATACGGAGTTTTGTAGTGTTAACATGGATGCGTGATACTAGTGAGTTAGTGTAGCATGTGACACTATGGAATAACACAAAGTGCAACATATTAAATAGTGTGGTGTGGTCCACTCCACATGGCCTTCCCATGCGATGTGGCGGATGCATGCACCAACATTCAACAAGTGGCATAAGAAGAAGAATAAGAATAAGAATAAGAAGGTGACACTCCACATATTGACACATGGCGCGATGCAAGGGTGTGGGTTGACTTCTTTGGTGGTTTGCATTAATGACAAAATTCGTGATATAAGGGAGAGAAAGGTGACAATAAGGAGTGAGATTTGAACTACGCACATCCGTTCCCTAGGGGATATTAGAGAGTGAGTGACATTATGGAGGTTGATATTACGGAGTTTAGGGTGTACCATCTTATGTTGTTGTTGTTGGATGAATGAGAGCCATGTTTGTATGCAACAATTTCCTCTCACCATCCATCCCTTCAAAATTTCAAAACGGCCATGAAGGAAATTTGATATCACATGTTTTTGGTTACGTTGAACATGCATGTTGTTGACACAAGACATTGATACATATTGGACCACATGCTCTTTGATTGACCCATAAATTCAATATTCTAAAAATAAGTTTGCATGTATTTTCATGTGCCACTACCACAAACAAGTAGACGGACCTCATAAAGTCACACTCAAACATTCCATTCCATTCCGGCACAAATGGAACCAAAGGGAATCGGTACTATGGTACCTTAGTACAATTATGGACTTGGGATCTCACTCCAAATGACCAATGCTCTTGAAGAGAAATATCCAATGTTGTGGTCCAAGATGACCCTAAACTACCGGATAATAGTGGAGAGATACCCAAACCGAACGGAGTGGTTGGAGGTTCGATTCCCGGCCGTGAAATCGTCTCTCTACTTGACGGAAAATTAGCCAAGTGGTCAAAAAGCACCTCATGTGTTCCAAAAAAAAAAGAAAAAAAGATAAATCCACTGTTGCATGCGGACATCATTTGCGATGCATACCGATGGTTGATGATGTTGAAATAGGTAGATCTTAGAATTTGATAACTAGTGGGCCTCAATATCAATAATATTTGGAAAGTGTCCAAGGATATATATCATAGTCCCATGGCGGTTTAGGCAAATCATTGTCGGATAAATCATTCATTTTTAATTGACAAATGGAATATTCTACTAGGTTCATGTTTTTTCCCTTTATAAAAATGAGGTTCTATGATGACGATTCATTAAAATTATAAATCTCCAAATAATATATTTAAAGCCGCAACCACCATGGTGCTACAATAGTTGATACTATGAAACTTTGCAACAGTATATAGGTAATATATTAAGTGGATATCAAGTATTGAAAGTTGCAAAAGGTATTTCATATGCATCTACATATTTTTATTTATGCATTGGTTGAACATCTACCCACACAACATTGGAAATAACTAATGTTGGAGTAGTATACATGTGGATGAATGTTGTTAAAGAACCAACCTGCAAATATCAAAAATTGTAATACTATTCAAATATTGATATTTGATGGGTGTTTCAAAGTGAGAATCTTTGTATATCCAAATGATTACTTGAGCCACCACCGTTCTAAACCATATTGATACAAAGGCGATTTTACCCAGGCCCGGAGGTTCTTGCATGGTGTATAGACCCAAATGGTATCATTAACATAAAAATATCCTCAAATACCCATATCTTACTAATGTAACAACTCCTTGACTACGTTCTGGGGGACTGTGTATCACATGAGCATAATTCTCTTATAATTTATGGATTATCCGTTTATGGGGAGCACTCAAATGTGTACTATGAACTTCTTGACAAACAACTATAAATTATCATGGTGTTTTAATTGCAGCATCTCCTTTGAAAAATGACCATCATGTGGCTGCTTACTGATGTTATGAATATCAAAACACTTGAAATCCTCATTATAGATACGCAAATGGTATTTAAAAAGAAACATATGACACCAACTCAAGATTGAAAATAACCATGGGCGATGTGTGCAAGCCATGATAATTATAACTTGGAATGTGGTGGGTAGACGGCTCATGAAGAAGGCACTTCCCATACATCCTCTTCACATGAGTGCATGGGGCTAAGTTAGTTCACCTAAAGCACGAACGGGTTGGTGTGATTGAGGTGAAAGTTCATCACCTCCAAGGATTTGGCATTTACCAACATTGTACATGTATTATTACTATTATTATTATACCGGTGGGTGGAGGCATTAAAAATGTTCATATAATGTTCAAGGGTGTATAAGTGATATCACGAGTTTTGAAGTAGAATATGTCCAAGTGTCAAGTGGATATTTAAATGTCGGGTAGCGTATGTCACATGTACACTTACCATTATCCATACATGGGTTGAACTTAGATACTCACACAGCATTTGATATGAACATGTGGAAGATGGATTGAAATGATTGGGGTGGAAGTTGAAGGTGAGCATGTGGAATAACTCCACATACAATTTTGACAGTTCAATTGGATTAGAAATTGCCTCATTCAATCATCATTTGTGAATCAAGAAGATTGGCATTTGAAGTTTCATAATGGGAGTTGAAACACAAAAGCAATAGGAGATTAAAATGAAGATTCTCTTTCTGTTCGAGTGATGACACATGCCTTCCCAATTGTGCCCCTAGAAGGGTTAACATATTTTGAGCACATAGTTCAATCTCATCGTGACACATGTTTTTTTAGGTGTTTGTTTTTAACTACAAGCATTACCGTATACCACTCAAACATCGGCGTCCGATTAAGATAAGTGACCATATAAGGCCCTAATGCCATAAGTAGAATGAGAGCATCACGCACCACACCAATGAGTCTTAGGATAAGCCCACAGTTTTTTTTAGTGGTTTTGAATCGAGTTGATTATAGGCATTTATTCAAGCTACAAATTCCTTATGAAGGGAATCTATAGTTCCAGCAAAGAGAAGAAAGTAACTTAGGTGCACTATTTAGTATTGGCTCCGATTTGTTGAGGTACTTACTACCTAATAATGCGAGGCTTTCACTCTGGTGTAACTTAGTAAGTTAGTAATGAGGTTCACCCATATAATTTCTTGGGATGCTGTGTAGAATATTTTAGCCTCCAATCTTTTGAAACTTCAAATTGATCACTTTGCCATCATCAAGGCTTCACGCAGATAGAAAGATTTCACGAACCCCGATGCATGGATGCATGTCATTATGTAAATAACCGGCAAAGTTTGAACTAAATCAGAGCCAGATACTTATGAGAACTGGGATTTTATTTTCTTGCCTCCAAGGCCCATTGATTGGGGTTAGGTATAGGAATTTCCATAGGAAACTTTAAATGGGGCCGAACATTTGAGGCCTGAATCAAGGCTCATTAGCAATGAATCCATATATTTGATACTTCTCATACTTACCTTATCTGCTTTTGCAATCAAAGCTCAAGCCTCAAAGAACTGACAGTTAGTTGGTGATGATTCCTGAAAATTTGCACCTGCACAGCCGAGTAGTAAGAATGACCTCATTATTGGGAATAAGGTAGCTGTCTCTCGAGTATAGATGACTGACAAAATTGCACCAACCAGACACTAATGATTCAGACCAAACACTATGGGTATTAAGTTATATGAGCACCATAATGAGACCTACTTACAAGGTGTTGTCAATGGCTTCTATGAGCTCACAAACTTGTAATTCACATCAATGATATATCCTCCACCAATGCTTAAAATCTGGATTTAAAAGAATGAAATTTCAAGTTTTGGGATTTTTAGGGTTTTTAGGGATTTCAATATAGCATTGAAGTATGGCGTTGACAAAATTCTATCACATTTTCTTGCTGATAATGCATGGAAGTCATTGTAAGTTCATCTCAAATAGTACATAAATTACACCCCAATTCAATGGAGGGACCACAAATGGCCAATAGGTTTCTGAGCTTCCATAGGTTTACCGCTTTCCAGAACACTTGTCTACTTGATTTATCTAGTTCTTCAACCTAGAAACCTACTACGTGGTGTCATTCAGGTTTCTTTCACAAAACTGATGAAAGAATTATTGTGAAAGTGTTATGCTTTGGCTGCCATAGTGGTCTCGATCGTCTCCACAAGCGAAGCCAAATTTGCCCCCTTCAACAGAGCTTCAACCAGAGCCTCGTGGACCTTCCGATTCTCTTTCAAAAGATTGAAGGCCTGGAGCACTGACCACCGGGCATGGTTTGACATCTGCAACAGAAATAAATCAATCACAGGTACAGAGGGTTATAATAACTGAAGATAATTATTCTAAAAGAAGATCGAGGTACTTGTAGTAACGATTGATGACAACAGTGTTAGGAAGTGCTCAAGCAAAATCTCAAATAGGTACTCACCTTGCCAGGAGTCCAAGGGGGCTGAAGTCCAGAAATGACCCCTTTATACAGATTTTCATCACTTTCACCACCCTCTGCTTCACCATAGACTAAACCTTCAGCGGCAATGCCCGCAAACAATACTATACAGTATCTGCATCAATAAAGGACAAAAGGAGCAAGTGAGAATAAGAAATAAGGCAGGTTGCAGTGGATGCAGAATCTTGTTTCTAAAGAATTCCCACAGTATTCGAAATGTAATACACCTGTCAAGAGAAGCTCCTGTCAATCTGTTTTCACGAAGCTCTCGCTCCAAAGTTTCATCCCAAAATTGAGTGCCAGCCTGCAAACGATTGGAGTGGAATGAATACCAGATTAAAGCATGATACTGATAGGCTGCAATCATCTCCAAATTACAGATAATAACCATGGCTGACCAACACTTCATAATGTGTACATCTGGAGTGCTAAAAAGCAAGGTATATCCAACCACTGGCTGAATTTTTTTTAAACTAACAGATATTTCTACAGGGTACATAGCTTATCAACACGCCTTACTCCACTGAAAGTTTACAAAGGAAAATGCAAAGAAATTATAAGCAATTAACCCGGGTTAGGGTAAGAAAGGATGAATATAGAAGCCTTGTCTTGCACCTGACCAGCAACTCCAATTTTTAGGGCCTCCACTGCATCAAGCACCACTCCCCTCACAGGGCACCCTAGCAGGTATGCTGCACACATACAAAAAATTGACTTCTCAACAATGTTTTGCTGCATCTTCTCTCACTGACCTCACAAACTGCCAGATACCATATTCTTCAAACGAAGGGCAAGTGTGCAATGCGCAAGACCACAACTCACCAACAAGGACATGTCCAGCTTCATGCACAGATATTCGACGCTTGTAAGGTGGCCAGAGGGACAGGGTCTGAGCTTGGAGTGTGCCTCCGAGATATATAGAGTCCAGTAAACCCAAGCCAACAATTATGGCTGCAATTGGCCGTATATCAATGTTGAAGTTGTTCCCAAGGATGCTGTAAAGAGCAATTGCTCCAATAAGTACAAATCCCGAATCTCCACTGAGACCCCACTTTTTAGGAGACAAACTGGATGCTGCAACAACACAGAGAAATTGCAAACAGATGTACAGTCAGTAAGAGAGCATTGGGAAACTGTGACAGGCTTAAACCCTTCAAAAACAAAGGCAGCCTCCCTTCACAGCAATTTTCATAAATGGTGTGCTACTACTTCAGCAAATTGAGCACTCGTGCAATTACACTAGCAGATGAGATGTTACTAAAGCCTATTGAGGTCCCCTAATTGAAGGGCCCAGAAGATTGAAAATCTTTATTTGAAAATTTATCAGAAGGTTTAGTATGTACCATCTAGACCAGAGGATGCCAACATATCTTCCTGAGTGATTGTCTTCCCTTCTCCACTAGCTTCAAACACTGTGATATGTGACCACAACTCCCACAATCAATCAACATAAAATTCTTGAGCCTTGTAAGGACACTCACTTTCTATTCTAGCTTCAAGAATAGATTTCCACAAATTGAGGTCCTTAATTGCATGCTTGAATGCTGAGCACAGTCAAGTGGCAAGCGCTCATCATTTGACACCTCATTGTTGCGTATCTTACGGACATGAAACCTTCTCCCACCTACCAAGATTCAGTTGAAGGAGTGCCTGGTGCGCCCCATATAAAATTCTTAGGTTATCCGAATATTACCTATGAAAGTTTTTAATTATGCCAGGAGACTGCATAGGCTACTCAAGAATGTATGAATGTACTCTCAAGCCATGTGGATAAGAAAAGAAAGAACTGCAAGATGAGAGAGCAGAAAATGAAGTCTTCTGTAATTGTATCTCGAGATTTAAACCCGGATAACCTGAGAATTATTACATTTGCCCCGGGAGACTAGATAGGCTACTCAAGAATGTTGTAAATGTATCCTCAAGCCATATGGATAATAAAAGAAAGGAATCCAAGATTGAGAGAGCAGAAAATGAAGTCTTCGTTTGAACCCAAATAACCTAAGAATTATTCCATCTGCTCCAGGAGACTACATAGGCCACTCGAGAATGTTATGAATGTACTCTCAATTCATATGCATAAGAATAAGGATTGAATTATAATTGACATAGAGAGCAGAAAATTGACATGGAGTCTTCTGTAATTGCACCTCGAGACTTAAATTTTCCGAAATTCGCAAGCATTCCCCTATCTTGAAGCCATTGGTATGCCTGCCCCACCATTTCCAAATCCATGGCACTCTGGCATGTGTTTAAAACCTTCATATATTCTGTTCGGGGAAGAAACAAGCTTCCGGAAGTCCCTGTCTGATTGGAAGACTCTGCCCTAGTTTCAACCGAATCATATTCACCAACAGTAGCGCCATCTGATTGAAACCTATTTAAAACCTCCAGCACATTGAGTGCTCTTTGCAAATCTTTTGTTTCTACAGCTTCCTCGAACTCCTTCCACTCCAATTCAGTTACCTTAGGGTTAAATCGCACTGAAGGCTCCAGTTGTGGATCCTCTGCCTCTTGCCATTCCCTTTGCTTCACTTTCACATGAACCGGATGTTGGATTGACTTCTTAGCCTTCTTAAACCCCGATGGCCTACTACATGAAACCCTAATTGGTGCACTTGAATCTCGAAAGACGCATTTGGGATCACTAACTTTGAGACCCGCAGAGTGTTCGTAAATCGGGCTAGTGATGATGTTTACGCATCGAATGGAAGTCATTTGTCACCTGCTCAAAAGAGAAAATGGAAGTTGGAACTAATAAGAAGCAGATATGACATGCATGTAGGAAATGTATAACATGATGCTCGGAATTTGTCGATTGAAATGACACGGATCATCGAATTGAGTTTGCTTGAGCGACAAATTGAAGACAATGTTGCAGACTAGAGAAGGGAAATACTCCGAGCCAGAAGTGTCTTATCTTACCACCACTGGAATTTTGAGTGTTGTGAATGTTGATGGATTTGGTGGAGAAATTGGACAGCGGCGGTCGAAGTAAAAATTGTTGAGACCGAAGTTTTGCGAGGCCGGATTGGACGAGACGAGACGCCCACTTACTGGCCACCGTGTCACCGCAATCTTGCGTTGAAGCACATACTAGCAAAGTGTGCCACGTGTCCCTTGCACATTTGCTGAGATAGTGTTAGATACCATGTGGAAACCGTGTAAACAACTTCCACCTTGACTACACAATTAGAGCGGTCCATGTTAAGTATTTTTTTTAAATACATCCACCACATGAGGACTATCTAGTGCACCTAAGTGAAAGGCAAGTGGTTAGGCCTTATGGTTGGATCCATGCGGTCAAGCATCCAATTCTTCTTGGTGGTGTTTAGCCTTTGATCATCACTCGCTTGTCTCGATGAAGGCCTAACTCATAATCCATGTTAAAAATTAACAACCACCTAGGTGTCACCTCCGAAGTACTAAGGTAGAAATACCCAAACTGGTGAACTACCCTCTACCCGTGCAATAGACTTCCATCAGAATGGTGAAGTGCCATTTTTGAAACCGATAATTGCGAGGCTAGCAGCTTGAAATGCGTGTACAATCAGTTTAGCCAAATTTAGTTATGTTTGACTACCATCAATCACAGTTTAATGTGCTCATGAGTTAACCGGTTTAGGTGATGTTTTGTGTGGAAATGAGCATTACTGTGTTCGGTTTAAGGAGAATCTAGTGAACGAGTAGGGGGTTTGACAAACTTTCCACTTTGAAAAATTGTAGGATTTTTTTTACAAGGAATCAAAATATGAAACAACTTGCATTCTTCATGAATCCTTCTCTTCTATCTTGGAAAATTATCTCATGATTGTAAGACCATGTCTTCAATGCGAATCACCTTATTTTCACGGTTTATGGTATTTTTACCTTATGTCAGGCTAGTGCCAATCCTTGTTGCATCATGTTGTGCAAGTTGTAAATGCCCCTCCCACCCCCCCCCCCTAAATCAAAGCTTGGTACTTACTAAAACAAGAGACCCCGAATTTGTCTAGTGAGATTAAGTTGGGATGCGTCCACCACAAATAAATGGGACAAAGGTTCTTGCTAAACCGCTTAATTGGGGTGGCACAAGTTCTAAGCCCACCAAAGTTGGTAAAGGATTTGTGGCACCCATGTTAGTTGAAGGTGAAAAACGTTGGGAACCCTTTGAAACTCATCTTTTTAAATATGAAAATGATTCTGACCTTGGTATTAGAATCGTAGTTTCCAAATTAGTCCACTAAGATTAGGTTGGGATGAATCAGTGATAGACCTATAGAGAGTATGATTATACTTGAACCCTAGCATGGTTGCCACAAATCTCAAATGTGCAAAGTGTAGTAGCTATGTTCGAGAGGATTTTGACACAAATAGACTATTTCCACAAATACTACTACAAAATGGTGCCTTGATAAACTAGATGAGGTAGACGACACTAATTTTGTCTCCTACTTAATTCCGCCCCCTATACCCACCTCTCGTTAGTGTACCATTGTTAAGCCTAATGCCACCCTACGCTAACTATTTGCCTCAAGGGTCGGCATTAAGTACGGTGAGTACCGCTTACTATGGGCATGTCAAGCTCTAGAAAGAGTCGGTGAAGACTAATAAAGGTGATGAGTCTAAGAGATACGGGGTTAGTTGCATCATAGTTAGTAAGTGTTGTGGGCCCTTGCGGGCGGATCGAGGCTCATGACACCCCGGTTCATGAGGTTTATAGGATGGACGGAATAAGGCTATAAGAGGCCAACTATGGGGTAGAATGGGGTGGGAACTTAAAAGGCTAGGAAGGGCCAAAATAATATTATAAAATACTTGCTTTGCAACTACCTGGTGGGTTACTCAAGCTCCCCTATATGATAAGGGCCACTTCACACATGAGCCAAGAGCCGTGACCTTGTAATGGTGAGGACCCTTGGCTCTCATCCAAAGGCCATACCATGGATGTTGGGAAAGCCATTTTATGTGGTCACGGGCCCTCAAGCATAGTGTGAAGTGAGAATGGACTATGTTGCGGAACCATTGCATATTTTGTTGGCGGAAAAAGAGGGGAGGATTTGGTTTAATATAATATGTCTCAAACTTTTTCAATTTAAGAGAATTATTTGGTGGTGTTTGTATGTCCTAGAATTTGTCATGGAATCTATTTTGGAATCTTCCTTGAAATCTGCCCTGAAATTTGTCCTGAAATTTGTCATGCTGGAAAAATATTAAAAAAGTCATGGTCTCCCGGAATTTTCGTCAGACCCACCTCTTGGAGGTGGGCCTGACACAAATTCCGGTAGACCATGCACCCTTATCCACAACCTGCCATGTAGGACTTCATGTAGACTTTTCATCCACAAACTTTTCTTTGGGCCGTTAGGCCTTCACCTTCTAGTGTGAAGCCAACTTGGACCGTCCCTGCCTTTTCGACCAATGGCAGTGCTTGAATTGCCATGGTCAAGGGCCTTCTGTCTCGTGTGTGAAGTGGCCCTAACATTGAGAAACTTGTACATGTTGGGAAAAAAAGTTGCCTACTATATTCATGTTGCAGTAAACAAATTTTAAAAAAAATTAAAAAATCTCTTATGGCAATGTGTTTCCATTTGCTAAGTTGTTTTTGCCCTCACATATGCAAGTATGATGCTATACACGGGTTAAATTAGCTAAAAGGTTGGTCCAAGCACCCTCTACCTTAAAATTTGGGATGCTTGTGATGTTATTTGAACTCACAAAGGTGAAACAAATATGTGGGAACTTGAGGAACTGCAGTACAAGGGGGTGATGTATGGTAGGTAGGCCTTATTTGGTTTAGTTTACATTATATTACTATAGAGGGCTCTCTATTCCAACACAAATAATTAATTACCCCTCAAGATTTGTCAAATGTCATCCTCACATTCGCCACAACCCACTTGTATCCAACGTGGAAACTACATTCCGGCACATGTGAACGTGAAATAGGGAGTCCTCTATGGTACTTTGATTTGCAAGGTTGAAATACATGTATGTTTGCAATTGTATTTGAAAAAAAAACATGTTCAATTCCATAAAATTATAGATCTAATATCAATTCTTTTATGAATTGCTATCAAAGTCCACTAACAATGAGTTGTAACAAAGTTGCAAAGCACCCCCCCCCCCAATCCCTTAATGGTGTTGACTATTGAGTCTAGAATGATTAACAAAAATTGAGCATGTAGTCCAATCCCTTTTAAACATGTGTTTGCATGGTGTCCATTCTTTGATCCCCCTTCAAACCAAACCTAACCACACATCACTCAAATATAGGTGTCACAATAAGATAACCAAAAAGATTGGGCACGTCGACTTTTTTGGTGGACGCATTTTTTTTGGTACAAGGATAGTGACACCTCTTCTTATGTAATAGTCGACAATCGATTTGGTGGGGAGCTCATTGGTTAGCTTCTAATAGAGTTGTTTGCGAAGTCTCTTAAAGAGGGACAAAAACCGTGGGTTTGATCCTTCTTTGAGAAAACTTTCTATTAAGAGCTCATTAGCTTGTCGTGTATTGGAGCTTATCCCATATCGGCCTATGCAAAGCTTGCTTGGCCCACCCATCCTAGTAAGACAAGCTAAAAAACCAGTTTTTAATTAGCCCAACACCATTCTTTTGTGTATGATAATTTAAGCATTAGAAAACTTGGGTGACTTTGAGTTAATTCTCATAAACTCGTGGTTTGGGACATATCCCGTGGGTTCATTTGCTTTACTTTACAAATAACTCTAGTGTGTTGTGATTTTTTGGTTTTTGTTGGGTTTTAGTGATATTTGTCACTTGCTTGGTGAGTTAAGAAATTTAAGCCCTGTAAGGTTTGAATGGTGCTCAAATGGGTGACCTTCCTAACACTTGATTTTCTGGTGCACCCTACCACCTATGGTCCATCCAATCATAGCAGGGCTATCCATGTGAACTCGATGTTTTCAACCAACCATGTGGGAACCCAAGGGCATGCTCTTATGATAGATATGTGTATTTCAACTTGTATGTACATGTTGAAGGTGTTCAGCTTTGAAAAGAGGCAATAATTTGTGAGGCCCATTTATTTCCTAAAAGTTAAAAAAGAGAAAAAAAATGTTGGTTAAATTATGACATGCAATGTCCATTCACCAACTTCCATTTCATGACTGCATGATCATGGATGCATAACTAGTTTAATGCCTATTCGTAAATAAGTGGACCTAGTGTTAGTGTTAGTGTTAGACAAATTATATATTTTTTTCGTTTTAGTCAAGGGGTATATGAGCTTGTTTTGTCTCTAATTTTCTTTTGTTGAGAATGATGTGTGTTAAGTATTTAATGGCAATTTGTGAGAATTTGTCCATTTAGTGATTAATTTTACGTTGTGGGATTTTGAGGTTTGTAAGTTTTTTTTAATTTATTGTTGGTGTGTGTATGGATCCTCGTATGCCGGCAGTGATGATGATCGGAGGAAGGACGGTCCAACTTTGTTTGGCTTAGTGCTTGATGTAGTATTGTGTCTTTGTTTATTTTTATGTTTGTGGCTTCTTCAAGGAATTTGTCATTGCAGGACGTGAATTTGAAGATTTGTACCTTAAGGTTGGGGTTGGGTGTGAATGATGGTTTGGTGTGTGGTGTTGCTCCTATGATACATAATATGTCGGGGCATAATCTAGCAAGGCGTTTGCATTTTGAGAGGTAGCATGTGCATGGGAGGAGCTCGATGGTACAATGTTGTTTGGGGTTCGCCCATTGAGGTTTCTAACTTTAATAAGTGTAAAACATCGTGTGGTGGGATATGCTCTAAGGGTGTTAGCTAGTTCGTGTGTGGACTTATTATGTCGCTTAGTCCGGAGGTTGTTTTATGTGTCTATTTGTGTAGCGTGATAGTAGGTGTAGGCATGTGTCAATCTAAGGTTGCAGAGGCCACATAATGGTGGGATGTCATGTTTGAGTATGTGGTGTTTTTTTGTAGTTACCCATGTATTGTCCATATTCAAATTTTAGTATTGTGAGGTTTGTGCATCTATTATCCATTTGGCATCCAAAAAAATATTAGAGCATTGTAGGTGTAGGCCATTGTTAGAGGAGCCATTTTGCAACATATGGGAATGTGTTTGTGGCGTGGGGGGCCATCCTTTGTTAATTTTAACTTTGTTATAATTTTAACTTTTGAAAATTAAATGCCACCCTGTGTTTTATTCCACTCCTTATAGGAAAATATTGGAAGTGCCCCCCCCTAAAGAGTGCGATTTTGTATTATTTTTCAATGTAGTTTTTGAGGTTTCTTACAAAGTCGTCGTGTTGTGTAGAGATGGTGAAAAGGGCGTTTGGTGGGGTTTGGTGCCTATTAGATGGAAGGGGGTTTCTAGGATTTTTGGTTTTCATGCCCCTTGTTTGACGAGTTTGACAACTTTGTCATTACTGGCTATATTTGTGTGCGCTTTAACTTTACAAATGTTGATGTTATGTCGGGAGGATTTGATGGTAGCTATGATGAATGTGATGAGGAGTTTGTTTGGGTGGTTATATTGGGAGGAAAGGGTGTTTGTTATGGTTTAGTAAGAGGTATGTGCTATTTGTGAAGATGAATATGTATGTATTTAAGTTCTTTGTGCTTTCTATTGCTAGGAGGCATGATTTAGCTTGAAGTATGTTAGGTAACCTAGTAGCTTAGCAACTATTGCAATTTATGGTGGGCCATTGAATATACCTGCACCAACTATGTTACCATTGCCACCTTGTCTGGAGGTGTGAATGAACCATTTGTGTAGTATGATTGGTGAGGGGGCATCTTAGTGGGAGGATGTTGGTAATTTGTGGAAGTAATGGTGGTGTGTTTTGGGTGGTGAGTTTGGTTGGTGGGTTTTTAGCCACGCTTTAAGGTCGAGGCATCCATAGTCGACCATGTTTGTTTAATTGCTCACTAGGGTATATTGACATGGATGAGATTTATACTTTGTAGGCGAACAAGGTTAAAGTTTATGTGGTGGCAGCTTATATGAGTTTTTGACAATTGTCGTAGCCAAGGAGTGGCATTGAGACGAGCAGCTATGGATTAACCTATAGATGGACTATGTGTAACCCTAAAATCTATGCTTTCAAATTTGTAGCAATTTCCATATTCATTTTAAAATAAATATTAATTGCATTCTCCTTAGAATTTGCTTCTCTTCGCAAGGAAAATAATTACCCACTAATACTCCTCTTAAACATAATTTTGTGAACTCTCTTATTTATCGGTTATTGATGCCTCAACCTCAAAGGTTTTGATGGGCGGTGATGATAGTGGAAGGAAGGTTGGGGGGGGGGAGGGTAATGTGATACTTACTATGAGTAGAGGGTTAGGGATGGTTTGGAGAAATTTATGTAATTGGGGTTGGATTGGTGTACTGGAGACGATGAGGATGGAGGTGCATAACATTATTCAGATCCATAACAATGTTATGTGGGACTAACATTGTTCCATGGAATATTCCCATATGCACTAATGTTGAGAATATTCTATGGAATAATATCAATCCCACGCAACACTATTATGGATATGAATGATGTTATGTGAGGAGAGGCTCTTAACGTAATAGTATATGCAAGGAGGGTGGGGAGGGTAAAGGGGGGGGGATTGTTATGATGGAAATAATCTTTGTTTCGTGGAGAGGGTTGCTTTGGTTGGGCAACCAATCATCATGTGTGAAGACAATAATAGTTTTGTTGTCCGGATTATCTTTTGGCTACCATTTTAGCCCATTTGATGGTTTGGGGATAAGGTTGGTATTTGTAAAGTGGGCATATCCTTGTCATGCCCATTGTTTGGAGTAGGTTGGGCCTAGTGAACCAATTCTTTTTGTCTCTCTTGTGTGAATGTGGTGGGACATGTAAGGGAAGTCCGAGAAGTAGGAATATGTGGAAGGTGTTTATTAGGATGTCTAGGATTGGCGGTAGTGTATGGGGGATATAGTGTAGTTGTTTTCTAGGTATTGGTTTGATATATTTGTTAGCTAGGAGGAGAACTTATGTTGCAAAGTCTTGCATGAAGGGGGGGGTAAAGTTGAGTGTGGGTGTGTTTATATGGGTCAAGTATCTTTCCCATAGCCACAATAATCTTTCAAGTGATATGTCGATCTGATAGTTGCCATCATGGTCATGTATTTGGATGGCGGGCATGTTAGTTACGATGTTTTTGTCTGGGTTACACTCTTGGGTGTATAGTGTAAAGTGGGGATGGTTAGGCTCTATTAGGTTCATGTCAATTCATTGTGTCTTGTTGGTGGCGATTGCTAGTTGTCTCTCTATTGCGACCTCCTTGTGACATGTTAATGTAGCTTTAGGTGTTGGCAACTCCTATGTTTGACTCCATTGCGTGGATGTGGGCACACCCCAACACTGCTAAGTTGGTGTTGGTAATTGAGTGGGCTTCTTGGCATTGTGCGGTTGTGTGTATGTGCATAGGATGTCTTCAGCATCTCCTAGTGGTTGATGTTTGGGAGCAGTTGTGTCTCGTTCTATGTGCGGGTGTTGGTCTCTTTAGGTCTTAAGATTCGCAAATTCTATGCAGGTGTTGGCTAATGTCGATTGTGTGATAATCGGCTTATGGAATTCGGTGTTGGGATGGCCAAGTACCAACTTTGATGGCCAAGTGGTAATTTTGGTGGGTGTTGTGTTGGTGATATGTTGGTGATGGGGAAACCATGTTGAATTGGAGATTCTAAAGCAATTTTGGTGTTGGATGCAATAGGTTTGGTGTGGGCAGATGTGGTGTTGGTGTTGGTAGTTGCAACTTCGATGTTGGTGAGCATCACTAGTGCGGAGCTGGCAGTTGCAATGTTGTCATTGGTGTCGGCATGCCTTGAGGGTACTGGGAGCATGTATTGTTATTTTGGTATGAGAGGTAGTTTGACTTTTGGTGTAAATAATGGTTAAGCAACATCCTCAGCATTTTGCCAGAGTGTCACATGTGTTATGTTGGTGCTAGGAGCAAACCAACTGGTGGTGAGCGTTATAGGTTGGGTGGCAGTAGGATTCATGTTGATGTAGTTGATGGCAAGTTGTTGATCTTCGTTGTTGGATATGTGATACTATGTTGGTTGATGGTTGGGAATGGAAGGTGATGCTTGAAGTGGGTTGGGGTGGTGAATATATAGGGGATTGGCGTGCCTGTGGGTTGTGCCTAACTGTTGTGATTTTGTCGTTGGGGGGCAGATTGGCCATTGGGGGGTGGAGTGATCATGCTAGGTACACAAAATGCTTAATTTTGTATGCATGTTTGTGTAGGTTTGTGTATTGATAAATATTTGAGTGCATTGTTGGTTTTGTGCAAGTTTGGGCATGGTTGTTTGGGGTTTTGCTCGATTTGTATTTTTTTTGCTTGCACTTGTTGGTGCTTCATTTGTTTGCATTATGGTGAGATGCGTTGCAACATTTGTTATTGGATGAGGAACATCATGTTGATGTGTGTCCGTTGCTATGGTGTGTCTACTTTGTGCATGTAGCACTGCATGAGCTCTCCATCATCGCTCTTACTATGCTCCTATGTTTTGAAGCTTGTGTTGGCACTTGTCGGCATTGTTAGTCTCTACTTCCCGTGATACCTTTTTTGGAATTTACATGTAGAGAGTTAGAGCAACTCAAAGATGAAACAACATCAATAGTTCACTCCGGTGAATCAACATCAGCGTCGTATCATCGTCTTCTTCATTCACTAAACATGTTATGGGATGTAGTTTAAAATTGTCCTCATGTAAATCTAAAGCTGGGGGGGCGTGACACCCTCAACCAATGAGAATTCAAGGATTCTCAAGAGCCCTAAGTACTATGTCATTTTTGTAGTTCCTTATCATATTCTCCCTCATAAACTTGGATAAGTTGAGTAAATGAGTGGCAAACACATTGATTATCACATTATTAATTCCCAAAACATGCATTGTTTTGCCCAAGTCTCAAAATTAGTGGAGGTTGAACTTTTTACTGAGTGACACTAAATGCATGTATACATGCTCAATTACCATACATTTCAAGAAAATTAGTGCGTTCTCTAAGTTGTTCGTAGAGTGATTGAAAAAAAATTATACACAAAAGTGAATAGTGGCATGATGAATATTCCTAGTACTATCAAAGAATATTTCCGTTATGGATAGTATTTTTGATATTAGTGTCAGGATGAACGGTGCTTCCTAGATCGTACGGTGGCACTTATTCTCCATAGCATAAAGAAATTTAGTGTCACCTTCACTAATTTCCCACACTCATTGTTAACCCTCCCTCACTAATTAGGCTAATCCGTGTAGCGTATTCGAAACCTTTGTTGAAACCAAGCAGTTAGCCGATTTGCCACAATAAGAGCATTGCCACCAATAGTGGACTGAACTGCAAAACGAATGTAGAGTAGTTCACTTCAATGTGGAATTGCCCCACCCATCTGAAAATTGGATGAACTGAACACCGAGGGCAGCCTCAGTGCAGTGATTGTCTTGCAAAACGGAGCAAGTTTTCAGTGCACCAAGCTGACCTGAACTCCAATGAATCGAGAATAAAACAAGAGTATTATACTCCTCCAAGACTTACTTCCTAGTAAAAAAAATATTGGGTTTGAGGGTGCTTGTTGAAGTCGGACTCAAAAGCGAGTTTGTGGGTGGGACACATGCCTCCTACCCAAACTGAACTTGGATGAATCTCTGTTTTGTGTTTAAACTTTTGCAGTTCAGCTTCGTTCATGGGTGGTGATGCTCTAAGTTTGATCCCATGGAAGAAGGGGGAATAAAGCAAAGCAATGGGCACATGAGTTACAACTTGAAAGTAACTTAAGCCTCCGCCAGCTGTGGTGTCGTTGCAGGGCCGGGCTCAAAAGTTTGAAAAGGCCTAAAATAGGGTAGCCGGCCCCCCCCCCCCAGTTTGGGCCACCTCATTAATGACTAAATGACACCTGAAAGACGGGTTTAAAGTGCATGCAAAATGATAGGCAGCACGCACAGCAGCAGCCACCCCTAACTGGGCTAAATTAACTCCCTCAAGTACACATCACTCACACATATATATATCTCTCTCTCCCACCTCCCAGACCTTCTATTCCCAGGCCTCCCCTTTCCGCCACCAAACATGGCGCCTGCCCCCCCTGCCCTGCCCTGCCCGGCCTTATTATTATCATCATCATCATCATCAAACCCCCGGCCACCCCCACTCCACTATGTAACTTAATATAACCCCCGCCCGCCCGCCCGCCCGCCTAGTAGCTAGCTAGCTGGTTGGTTAGTGCCACACTAACCCCGGGCCCACCATTGGGTTAAACCCTAAACCCTGGGATAACTCCTTGGCAAGGGGCTGGGGCGAACCAACCCCTAAGGTAGAGGGTGCTTAAACCAACACTTTAAGCTATTGCACATACATATGGATATGTGGTTGATATAAAAAATATATATTCATATTAGCCTTTGGGCTAAACATAGGTATCAAGAAAGAAAATATATTTATAGTCTCAATTGAATATTTGATGAATATTCAAAGTCAAAACTACTAGCTTCCTTAAACCAATCCATAGGTCCCGTGTATGGCAACCTTGCATATGATGAGGACCCCCACCTTCATTGCCTAGAACCATCACAACATAGTTGGGTACTAGACCCAAACTACATCAAAGCCCAAGTAGTAATGGCATGCAAAGCCACGCGGCTACCTCCATGATCCCACCCGGTTCGCTTGCAAAACCATCACCTTGCATCCTGGGAACCGACCCCCTTGCATCCCGGGAACCCACCCCCTTCCATCCCGGGGAATGACCCTTTTGTGCTTTGTGGGCCTACCTCCTTGGCGTTGTGAATAGAATGGCTAGAATAGGCATTGACAAGCCACCCTAATCCCACCTTGAACCAACCCGAGATAGAGTGGAGCCCGTTACCTACCCTACGTGGAAGTAGTGGAGGCCGCTATGAGGTGGCACCACTAATGGCACCTAAAACCGTCACTCCGTGAGCCCAGACACTCCTACACCGCTGGGTAACGGTTCAAGGTTGTAGAGTGTTGGCAATTGGGAGGCGTTTATAGGTGTTGGTTTTGGATGGGGTGTTGGATTTAGCACCCTCTACCTTATATTCGTACCTTACCGGGGAGGGCGAACGGCTAGGGATTCGTGGCACTCACTTAAAATCAACCATCCTACATATCGTGGATGAAGTGGCTCCAATACAAAAAGACCCCCTATGAGGTTGAGGGCCGATTCATTCAAATGTGACATCACTAGACATCCGGTAAGGTACCAATGTATGGGTCGGTTCGCCCTGGCCTTGGCAAGGCTGGTACCACGCGGTTTTTTACAGTGGGGATTTTCATAGTGTTTTTTATATAAATTTTTAAACCCAATCATCTAAGGTCCAACAAATCCGGTTTTATTTGGTTTTATTGCAGATAAGTTGAGATTATAGGGCAGAGGGCCCAATGTCCACCAATGGTGGTGCCAAGTGCCAAGTGCTGGAATAAAACCATGGCTTTATTTGAAAAAAATTGGGTTTTTTGCATTAAAACCAACAATCTAATGCATCGGTTGGAAAAAGTTGGGTTTTTTCCACCCTTGCTCCTTGGAGACTGTTGCCCTGTGTGCAAGGCATGTGGGTGCTATTTGGTTCCTTTTCCGTGTTCTACCAATTAGATGTACACGACAAAACTTGTGTTGCATTCGTAGGTCTATGATGAAACATTTGCAACACTAGATTGAAAATTGGACCTCCCCTAATCGAAAGTGCATGTTTGTTGATTCCTTAATTGAATACCTAGGTTCTCCCAATTGTGTTAATTATTGAGTGTAGAGTAGTTATTGGTATTTGAAGACACGGTCCAATCTCTTTTAAACATGTGTGTCTTTATGATGTTTGCTCTTCGATCCTCACCAAACCAGATGCCAAATTAAATCTAGGGGTCTGATTAAGAAAATGAGTCGCTTAAGACTCATCTACTTGATAATTTAGGGCCACTCCACACATATGATTGAAGGCTAGTATTCTAAGATGGAAAAGGCCGAGACCGTCCAAGTTCACTTCACACTAGAAGGTGAAGGCCTAAGGGCCCAAAGAAATGATCATGGATGAAAAGTCGACATTGATTCCTACATGGCATACTATGGATAACGTTTCATGGTTTGTTGGAATTTGAGTCAGACACACCTTCAAGAGGTAGGCATGGCACAAATTTTGGTAGACCATGTCGGTGGTATAGCCTTTGGATGAGAATCGAGGGCCCTCACAATTACATGGTACGGCCATTGGCTCATGTGTGAAGTGGTCCTTACTCTTCCTTCCCTTTCTTTCTTTACCCTCTTCATAAACTACATATAGGTTCACGTAACAATAATGCTCACAATCCAAGGTGTCCTACGTGGGTGTTATTCGGTTTGTATTTCATGTCCTCCAAACTTCTACCAAGTAGATTTCCACACCAAAACTTGTGATGCATTAGCAAATCTAAGTCAAAGCATCAACATAAATTGGACTTCCCGTGATCTAGTTATGGTTTCCAAAAGTGCACGTTTGTTGATTCCTTAGATGAATGCATAGATTCTTCCAATCGCATTTATTCCTTGTCGAATGTGGAGTAGTGAATAAAAATTGGAGACGTAATCCAATCGCTCTTCAACATGTGTCTTTATGGTGTTTGTTCTTTGATCCTCATCTACCACACACCAAATTAAATATGAGGTTGATGGGTCATAAGCGGCCCATTTTCTTAATTAGGCCCCTATACTTGATTGGTATGGGGCTCGGTGAGGATCAAAGAGCAAACATCATAAAGACACATGCTTAAAAACTACATCTTCAAATATTAATAACTACTCTACACTCAATAATCAACACGGTTGGGAAGACCTACAACATGTATCGAGTTAAGAAATCATCAACAAGCATGCACTTCATATAACGACAACTAAATCGGGGGAGGTCCGATTTCCAATCCGGCTTTTGCATATGTTTCATCGTAGATTTGCTAGTGCAACATGCGTTTTGTTGTGTAAATCTACTTTGTAGAAGGTGGAGCAGATGAAAAACCAAACCACACAATGCCCACATACCTTAGGTGTCTGGTTAAAGAAAAGTGAACTTATAAACCTTTAACCACGTGGACCCCACCACCAGTTAAACCCTAAACCCTGGGAAAGAGAAGAGCCTGCCCCCCCCTGTATGCTTCCAGGTACTCGTCCTTCCTTCCTTCCGTTTCCTGTTTTTTTTCTTTTATATTTTCTTTCCTTCTTTCGTCACTCTCTTTCGTTCTTTCTATGTACTGTCTTCCTCGCCTTCTAGCTCGCAATCATGACTGGAATTCCTTCCTCTTGCGCCTGATGGCATTTTCCCAAGCCTCTTGCTATTGGGCATCTTCGCACGAACCTACATTGTTTTGAACTGCCATGTCCCTGCTCCGCTTCCACATTGAGGCGACCGAGCTTCTTGTTGATGTTGTTGTTGTGGTTGTTGAGTTCTCGATGTTCCGGGGTGTCTGTAGGTTTCACTCGTGGCAGAGAGTGAAGAGGGTGAAGGGTTAGGAGAGTTTTGGGTTAGCCGGAGGTGAGCTCTTGCATGGCATTGCATTGCATTGCATTGTAATGTGGTGTATGTAGTTGGAGGCTACGCTAAGTTTTCTTGCTGTGAAGGAGAAGGCATTTTAGGAGGGGGGAGTGTTGGTGGCGCAATTTGTGCTTTGGTTTTCCCTCCTGGTAAGTAAGTGTTTGTATGTGTTGCGTTTGGTTGTGGATGGATTAAGGTTAAGTGGGTTAGTGGTGTATTGTTTTAGCGTTTAGTGTTGACGTCCCCGCCAAAAGTGCTTGGGTTATGTTTCGGAGCCAATTTTGAAATTAATTGGGCGGGAGGGGGGGGAGAGGGAAGCATTTGTTGGCCGATGTGGTTCAGCTGGACTGGAGAGGTTGTGTCACTTTCTTGTGAGAGGTTTGGGGTCATTTCATCTCTTTCTGTAACACAAGGGAGACAATGTAGGTTGATTTTAGGAGTGAATTGATTGGGGGTTATGTCCGGGTAGGTTGTTCACCAATCTTCAGAGGGGTGGCTTGTAAGCAGCCTTGGGTGTGGGTTATTTAGCTCCATTCTCTTGAGATGGTGTTTTAGGAGTTCTGTATCTTGCAATGACACTCTTAACCTTTGTTAAAACTAGGAATTTTATGATTTTCTCTTGGTTTTGGAATCAGGGTACCATCAAGGGGAAGCGTGTGGAGGTTAAGGGTTTAGGGTGTTGACAACAATCATGCCAGGAGAGTTTCGGTTCATGTGATTACTATGTATCAGAATGACCCGAGTGCAGAAGGAATTCCTCCCCGTCCTTCAATTCACCAATCTTTACCTGAGAATCTGACTTCCGTCGACACAGAAGGGATTCAAGTTAAGGTGGAGCCAACCCTTACGCGAGTGGACTCTATAGAAGGTGGCCCGAGGCGAATTTCAAGGAGAGAGAAGGCTTGGCAAGCTCTACAGAGGGCTGGAGTATTTATTAAATCCCATAAATGTGAAGAATGGTACGCCTTCAAGGTAGGATTAGCAATGTTGGCGAGCTCCACGGCGGTTCTTGTTGGACCAATTTATGAGTTTTTCGGCGTCAACAGCTTGTGGCTCTTAATCAGTGTAAGTTCATTCGAGCCAAGCCTTTTCTTCTCAAAATAAAAATTGTCCTCTCCCTACTTATAACCAAGAAATGCATCGAAACATGTAGTGCCTCCAAGTTTGAGGGAGCATTACCAAGCCCAGTGGTTTATTACCTTGGTTGAAGTATTTGTCATCCTTTAAATCACATTGTGAGTTTTTTGGGGGTTTCATCGTCTTATGAACTTGAAATTCTGAACTTCTCTGGATATGAAGTAACACCTTCAAATGTCCCTCTTACGTTCAGTATATTTGAAGTTATCTTCGATTATCTCAATACTACGTACATGATGCAGGTGGTGATTATCTATGAGCCTACGGTGGGGAGTCTTCTATCCAAGGGTTTGAATAGAATGATTGGCACAATCTCGGCCATTATACTATCTCTCATATGTGCTGAGATTGCAGAAGCTTCTGGAGCAGGCGAAGTCTATGTAATTGGTGTGTTCTTATTTCTTGGAGGATTGGCCATTGGATTTATCCGGCAGGTACAATTTGAACCAATGTCATGCGGTAACATAGTTCTTGGGGTTAAGGAATGGCCAGCAAATGTTTGTTGCAATGCTTGCAATGCAATCTTCAGGGTAGTGATCATGACACAGATTTGAGGGTTGAAAAAGTGTTGGGGATGTGACGCAGACAATATGGAGTAGTATCATCATGTTGGCGTGCAAGCTGAATGGGATGGTAGTATGGGATATTGTTGCTGCGTGTTTGGGGAGATATTGAGTGACTTCAATTTAGTGTCTTAGGTGTGCTCGATGAAAGTGGTTGTGTTAATCTGCTTTGGTTGTGGCCAAAGTATTTCGCGTTCTTTGAGATCATGGGGACAGTCTTATAAGTGTGTTCAGACATTTGACCTGGGACTCAACTACATTTACTTTGGTGTAAACAAGCTCAAAAGGGAACCTCTCTGTGAAGCTGAAGGTTTCATAATGTTCTTACATGACAGTTTCTTTTGGGCAAATTTTGGAGTTATTGCAGCGATTAAGGTAGTCTGAATTTGGAGTGGGGTGTAGTTGTCCTCTTCAATCTGGAAGACTGAACTTGATAGTGCTATTTGAATCTGTGAAAACTAAGTGAGAAATCTGTTCAGGTGATGCCATTAAGTTCTGAATGGCTGCAATACTGTCATTTTGTGCAAGTTCCATAGTGAAATGAATCTACTTGTTTTTTTTAATATCTGCAGGTCCCTCCAGTGAAAGGGAAATATGACTATGCTGCTCTAATGGCTCTTATCACTTTTGGACTGCTCACTCTTATTGAGTGAGTGCTCTTTTCATTACCACATCCTTTCTTTGGGCATTAGATCTTGGGTCTAAAATATTTAAACTGATAAGCATTACACCTATTTAGATGCATGGTTATTCCTTTAGTTACTTGGAAGTCAGTGTGTTGGACATTGGTACTTTCCACTGAGAGTTGGACTGATATTTGTGATCAGGCATTTACTTCACATTTTTGACAAACTTTATCTGGGTGATGAACACTGACAACCAGGTATCGTATGCATGCTGGGCCAAAGCTCGCTGGCTTCCGATTACTGCTTATTCTTGGTGGGTTCACAATTGCAGTTGGGACCAACATAGGCATCAAGCCACAATTTGCAGGCAATGATTTGCATGCAAAAGTTTCTCAACACTTTTCCAGAGTAGGTTTATGGAGTTTCACTTTGCTCTTCATCAATGCACAGACTGTGTGGTTCTCTCAAGAGTTTGCAACAGTGTTGTTGGCTCGTATTCGTTCTCTTTCTGGACTATTTTTTTAATATTTGGAGGAATCCTCTTTGCTCGAGTCCAAAATTGGAAAAATGATATCAAATGAACAAACTGCTTCCAAAGTAGTCAATTTTAGTACTGCAATTTATCAGTTATTGGCATAGCTCAAGTGAATAACTAGTACAGTGGTGGTATCAGATTGTAAATATCTCATTTATTGTGGAAAAAAGTGTATGACATTTGCTTTCACAATATCGAGCACTCAATGATAGTGGTTTCCATCTGGACTTTCAGATTGCTGTTTCATTGGAGGCATGTGTTCATGCGTACATAGCGGGAACACGTTATGCAGAACTTCAAAAAGTGATATATGGAGAGGAACCAGAAGACAAAGTGTACGAAGGCTATAAAAATGTGATCCTCTCAAAAGCTGAGGAGGATGCTTTGGTTAGTGTCCTCTTGCACTACTACTGTTGAAGATCAACTCATGGTGGCTGTAAAACTTCTCACACTCAAGCTTTTAGAGCATTTTCCTCACCCACACATTCTTATCCTTGGAATACCATACAGTGTACAGAGTTCATTCTTTCTAGATATCTGTCTTTCTAAAAAGTCATTTGTACCTCTTCATTATCCTCTTTAGTTTGAAGCCCAGCTCTTGAGGTGTACAGTTTCTATTCAATTCCATCATTAGTGTGGCATTTTGTCTGTGCTTACTGTTATACATAATAATCAATTGTGTGAGTGTGCAGCATGATCTTGTGATATTTGAACCACCTCACGGTCATTTCCAATTTAAATACCCCTGGGAACTTTATAAAGATCTATCGCGACTCTGCCGGCATTGCATGTACACAGTGACAGCCATGGATGGCTGCTTGCGCTCCGAGTTTCAGTGCCCTGTCCATATCCGAGAACTTCTTGCACTCCCCATGAAACGCCTTGCACAAGAAGCAAGCAAGGTATGTTTATCATGTCCAAAATTGTTAAGGATATTAGAGTTATTCTCTAACTTAATGGGACTTTTTTGTCAGGAGTCGGTCCCCTATGATTTGCCAATCGTTGTTTTGCATACAGAATCAATAATTTCCTTCACTTATGGTGCATGCTCGGAGGGAGTGTTTGAATTTGAATGGAAAGCAACCTATGTTGGTTTTTTGAGGGCCAAACTTATGTTAGCACCTCTTGACATGCCAAAACGAGTTTCACCCTCAAGGAACCAATATAGAATGTTCTTCGTTCAAACCTCCACACTACCTCCAAGCATGCACCAGAAACTTACTAAACATGGAAGGTCTTGTATGCAAAACAACCAATCCTGAACCAAAAGTCATGTTGAGTTAGACGATAACTTTATCGCTGCAAATATATGTTCCATATTTGTATTGACTGATTATGGAAGCAGAAACATGTGTGAAGACCTCACTTTGATTTGAATTGGCAACAGTAGTTTCAACTTATTTCCAAGTCATCCATATTGCAATCCTATAAAATGATGTCTTCTATCATTGGCTAACCATATTGGCTCATTTTTTTAATAGCTTGGATGTGTATGTTCCTCCTTCTCCTGATTGAATAGCCACCTTGTGTCTACAGGCTTTAGAAGCAATGGGGGAGTGTGTGACCGACATGAAATTGGTAAATCTACGGCCTTATATGCATGCTGTAGAAGTTGCAGCCTTGGATTTGCAGAGTGCACTGCAAGAAAATGCAGGAATGCTTATTACACCATCACCTGAGACTGACAGGTATACATTCTACTTGAAAGGACTTATGTGTGATTTATACAAGTGTCCAATGTCATGGGCATACTGTGGCAAATTCCAGTCCAAATCACTTGCAAATAATCATTTAAAACTGAAACTCATAGTTCCGCTCAGTTTACAGGGTCATATGTATCCCAGAAGTTGTGAAACACTCTGTTGATGAATCCTCTGGTTATTGAAGTTTCCAGACAGACACATTGCTGATAATACTTGGCACAAAGGAAGTATTCATGGTGTTCTTCACATTGGATCAGGTGGGTAGAAAAGTTCTTGGATGAAGATGATGAGAGGGCACGGGCCAGTTTGTCCAGCAGTAAAGCACGGCGCTCTGCAGGTGCTTGTTAACACTTGCTTCAACTTAAATCATGCAGAAAGTTAGAGCTTACAATCTTGGTAGGATGCATGATGTTCTAAGATTGTGTCAACCCAAGTATAAGATAAGTGGGCCTAAAAAGAACACTTTTAGCTTGGCACCCACTTCTCCTAGGGTATTAAACACACGATTAATATAAGATAAGTAGCATCCAAATTGAGGCTGTAACCGTTTTCTTCATATTTTCTGGAGATTTATGAATATCTTATTCACTATTAAATTGAAGATTCTCTTTCTTCCTAAATGATCTTAATATCATATAGGTCCCTCCGATTATGTTGACAATCAAACCTAGAATAGGTAACAAATTTTGAGCACGTAGTCCAATCTCTTTCAAACACATGTCTTTTTGCTGTCCGTTCTTAGATCCAGACCTAATCACACACTACTTAAACATCAGTGTCCAATTAAGATAAGTGACTGAATCAGGGTAGGACCGCTTACCTTATTATGTAGTCAAAAGTAATCAATATTTTAATGTAAGAGCTGAATTGGCAGATGGGAAGCGTCCTTCGACAGAGGATGACGAGTCTGTTGAATTTTCATTCCCCATAATGCATACAGAGGAGAGTTTCATCGAAGACGAGTACCTGCACCCTGACTCTTATGGTCATCAAAGTCGTGTAACACCAGAGCGCAGTATGTGTTTTAAGTTTCCTCTCTCAACCACTATAGTTTTTATCATCTCCTACGTCATAGATGAAGTTCAGATTCAGGGATGTTCAGGCTGTTCTTATGAAATAGTACCTATCCTCATGAATTTGAATTTAGATGTTGCAATGTGGATTACTACATCATAAATTTCCAAAGGGTGGTGTATTATGTAAAGATTATGCTAAAACTACACCTAGTAGTTTATAATTTATTTATCTTATGAAGTATGCATTTATTCCTATGTATCAATTTACTTCATAGTGGCATAATGTGGCACTTGTTTGAATAAAAATAAGAAAAAAAACTGCAATTATGACATATTGATGAGGAATTATATGATATTAATTCAACATTATATCATTTCTACATGATCATGTACCTCTGGAAGTGTGATGTTATCTTGCATAGCCTTGAGACACATGTGTTTTGTGACCTGAAAATACTTGGAGCTGACAAGTATTAAACATGCAGGCCTTCTCCAGAGCACACCTTCAGATTTGCAAGAAAGGCATCGTTCTTCAGTTGAACTAACGTATTTGGAGCCCCTGCCACCACCGATTTCGCGTCAGGGTTCACTGCTCGAACGCATCAACTCAAAACCCAGCAGTCGGCAGATACTGGTTCCTGTCCCAGGTGGAATTGCAATTTTGACATTAGTTCAGTTTGTATGTGCTCTCGTAGAATTCGCAGCAAAATTGAATTTGCTGGCCAGTTGTGTCAACAATTTAAGTGAGAAAGCTGGGTTTACAGGAGACGGCAAGATTCATTCTAGACGACAGAGCAGTGAGAGTCAAACTCCTCATTTGGAAACTGTGACTTTAGATTCATAATGGTTCCTCTTTGCTTCCCAACAACAACGGCCTGTTGTTTGTGGAAAAACAAAACCAGTGTAGGTTCAGATCCCCACAAAGTGGCTCAATACAGAAAACTTGTTCTCTTTTCAAGCGGCCCACCCAGCCTGTGGCCGCCACACTTCTTCCCACTAAAGGAGGTTAAAAAAGTGAAAATCCAACCTCTCTTGCTCGCAGATTTCGCTGTCCTCTTGCTGTTGTAGTTCTCATAATTGGTGTACTTGTGGAGGCTGTTAAAAAAAGGAAAGTGGAATACTTGCTGCCCCAAAATCTTTGCTGCAGATGAAGAGGTCTATCGGATGCACCCATCACTCAATTTTGGTAAGCTCTGAATCTAACACCTACTATTTAAAGTGTCACACCCAAAGCATGTACACTCTTTCTTCTCTTGAGTGTAGGGACTAAAGTAATGTGGGTGGGGTATGGGTCATTTAAGCATTGGGGTTTGAAACTGGTTGTCAAAGTATGATTAGCTCTTAATATGTAGATAGAAGATGATTGGTCCAGTAAAAAATTAGCTGAAAATAATAAGGCTCACACGAAAGAGAAGAAAGACAGTGGTTTGGGGTCTTAGGACAGGTGGAAAACTCTCAAGACTAGCTCAAAATTGGCAGCCAGGATTGTTGGCCTGTGCAATAGTGGCTGTTTGAATTGTGATCTAGTATTATCAAGTGGACATTGTAGTTTATGAAGAGTTCCAACATTGAGAGTGCTTCTGACAATCCAAGAAAGGTAAGCAGACCTAAGTCAGTTACTTATCCAACACCTAAATATGAGTGTTGTGGTTAAGTGTGGATCTAAGAACAAACATCAACAAGACATTTATTTAGAAGAGGTTAGGTGATGTGCTCAACCTTTGTGAATCGTTCTAGGATCAATAGTCAACACAATTTGAGGGACCTATATGATCATACATTCACTTTGATAATAAGCAAGACATGCATATGAGCTCCAAAAGTTTGGATTTGGATTTGGTAATCACCTTGTACTAATCCTGTGTTTAATATCCTAGGAGAAGTAGGTGTAGAGATAAAAGTGTCTGTTTTAAGATCCACTTACCTTACACATGTTTCTCACTTAGTTTGCTCTTGTCTACTCACTGTTTTGAGGTATAACTACATTATGGAAATTACGTCCAAAGACCAAGGACAGAATTATATGTTTGTGGGTTCTTATTCACTGAGTGCCAGGTCCATGGGCATACCTCGTAACTTTAACATTATAGCAACAGATAGTAAAAAAGTCTTGTGAATAAGAGTAGGAAGTTGAATGCTCTCCTTTTTACTCATTCCTCCACTATATCCCACTGCTGTGCCGTGTAAACTACAATAAATTCTTCTATTAGTGTGGGTGGAAAATCAATGTGGGCCACACAAAATTGTCTAATTAGGGTGGAAATAATGCGGGTTGAAGACCCCGAGTCTTTACGGAGGCTTGCGATCAACACCAAGAGCTTAAGGAGAAATGTAGGATAGTTGGTGCGTCTCAACTTTGTATTTGAAAATTGAAATGACAATCTGTGTGAACTATTAGATTCACAAATGTGAACTAGGTGAGATGATTTTTCATCTGACATGTTATTTTTGGAGTTGGGAGTATTCACTGTAATATTACATATTGCAACTTCACTTCAATCTCAAATGTTGTTACCAACGAGATCATGAACATACTTTAGGACAAAGGTAACCTCCACTCCATGAAAGGGGGTTCTTTTGCAATGGTTCTTTGGGGTGAAAGGTAACTTCCACATACTTTGGCATGGATTTTACACAATCTTGTTCATTCTTTTACAGTTGTTAGGTTAGTCATACCTCTCGTTCATCCAACATAAAGCCCTGAAACTGTATGCAGCCCGGAGAATACTTTTTAAAGTTGAATTGACACCGAAATTAGTTTTAAAGACCTTGAATTATATTACTTGAGTTCATTTAATGTGGCTAGGCAACAAACCTATAGGTGGTTAAGTTTTCATGTTGGATGGATGAGAGGTACGCTCGTGTATGATGATTCCCTCTTAAGTTTTTATGTTGGATGGATGAGAGGTAGGCTTGTATATGATAATTCCTTCTTGAGAGAGGGAATCATCATATACGAGCATACCTCTCATTCATGTGACATAAAATCCCCCCCAAAAGTATTCAATCCAAAGGTTACTTCTTAAAATAGCATTGACACCATAACTAGCTTTAAAGACCATGAATTAGTCTACTTGAGGTCATTTGAGATGTATCGGCGACAAACCTATAGGGGTTCAAGTTTTTATGTTGGATGGATGAGAGGTGCACTCGTATGCAATAATTCTCCCCCTTTCGCTCCCTCCCCTTGTTTTCTTGCCCATAATTGATCACTTAAAAGATTATGCGCCAAATCCGGAGAAGTATAAGGCAGTGCAGATTTTTCTTGTGTAGGTTGCAAATTTTTTGGTAATTGTTTTCCTTAAATTGAAATTATTGTGAATTTTTGAAGCCAAAAGTTCGCTTGAACATATTACCAATGTTCATAACTGCTCATTCCTCCTCACTTTAACACTCAAAACTAGGACATATGTCATGGCACTATTGGTTCCAGTGTGATCAAAATTCAATCCGAGCTTGATCAAAATTTAGTCCTAGCCCGATCAAAATTCCGGTGCCCTATAGATTGTTGATGGGGTGTTGATTGGGAATAGGCGCCTCTACTATACATAGTACCCAAATCCCCCCGCCAATCTCGCATTCTCTATTTGGGTCTAGATTTAGGATGGGTGACATTGCCAATATTATAATCAATAGGGCTTTCATTACCCCCCCCCCTTTTTTTACGAAGGCAAGAAAATTGAAAATGGTGAATGACCACTACGTTGTTTATGTTATTTAGTGTTACTTACTATTTGGAGTAACGTTGTGCTATAACTTTTTACTCATGATTTCATTGCTTACCAACAAAGGTCAAATTGGTGGTTTGGACACTATATAACATTAACATCTTAACTTGGTAAAATTTTTACATTAAAAATATAATGCTATAGTAAAGCGTAACTCTAAGTAGTAAGTGACATTAAATACCATAATCGGTGTACTAGTGCACTACACTAGGTGTAGAATGATTCTTGTGTGGACCCAAAATGGTTAATCGTAAAAGTGGTGGCCTGAAAAGGATGTAGTGATTGGCTGTATAGGTGTTGATCACACCACTTGTGATCACTTTGTGTGCCATTAGGTAGCCATTTTGTGCGCATTCGCATGCAGAGTACGATGTTGTGGAGCTCATATTAGGGAGACTCTAGTGTACTAATAGGGGGTTGACTTACTTGCGTCTTTGGGATAATGTAACTAATTAATTACAAGGAATAAAACTATGCAACAACTTGCATTCCTCATCATTTCCTCTACTCCATCTTTGAAAAATATTGCACAAATTTCAAGCAATTCTTTTTGGCCGAATCAACTTATTTGCATTGTTTTTTGTATATCTACCTTAAGCTACACAACATCAATGAACAGGAAAACCAACTGCTAGTTACAGATGAACCAGTTGAGTTTGAGAAACAACCAGTTCAGGGGAATTCCCGATCCATGTAGAGGAATTTGAAAAATATTCCACAATCGAATTTAGAAAAACTGAAGATGTGAACATGTAACTAGTTGGTTTTGGAACCAGTAGTAGAAGAAGAAGAAACATTAATAATTTCATTGATATGAATTTGAGCCCGTTGGCCTTGCCTTGTGCAAGAGTTCCCTTGGTACAAGGTAGGGTTTACTGCCTACGTTGTAGAAGGTGGGCCCTAGATTAAGTAAGATAGTTCACCACGGTTTGTGTGTAAGGTGGCCCCTGAAGGGGAGTACATGTATTTGTTTGTTGTCTAATTTGAGTTTGTTTAGGACGAGGTACGTAAGATATTTTATCGAAACTTGGTGTACATTTTTCATATATGCTTTTATAATTGGGATAGATATTTGTAGGCTTTCGAGTTTGTCCATGTTGTGAGCGTGTATGAAGCCTCTAAACTTTGGCAATTATGATGTCTTGGAAACATTATCAGGCAATGTGTGTTCGTTCATGTGGGCCCTGAGAGTATAACCATGGGATGTCCCAACCTAATGTTAGGAGACCTAGATTTAAGTATGAATCTGCACTAGGTTGGGGCATTCCATGTTTATATTCACAGGGCCCACATGAACAAACGCACAATGCTTAGTAATAATAATGATGTTATGAACCAACTCTGCCACTGAAATTATTCTGCATGTGGGTGAGTGTTGAAACTGGGCTAAATTACATTATAGCATGTAGCTCCGACATTTGTAGCAATTAGTTATAGAGTAATAAGTGTAGGTTGTATGTAGAAAAGAGAACAATCTCATGTTCGTTATTAATGTCATGTCCTTGCACATGTACGAACGGCCATAGGCTCCACATCGGGAGTTCCTCAATGCCCGGGGGAGATTTTTGGGCATAATCGGTCAAAATCCTAGTGTTCCCAAGTCTAACCGGTTACATGTTGTGATCTTCTAGTTTTTCCTTCTTGTAATTTGAGGTATATTCCATAGATTCCTCTAAAACGATAGGTAATATCCATGAAGTCTTGACGTTGATCCACTTATGGTCCGAGATGACCCTAAACTATTGGGTGATAGTGGAGAAGTACCCATTTCCGAATGGAGTGGTTGGCGGTTCGATTCCTGCTGCGAAATTTCTCTCTATTGGACGGGAAAAAAACAAAAAACAAAAGAAAAAAACCTAGGTAGGTAGGAAGCCAAGAGCTCACCCACCCCAAGGTAAGCAGTAAACCCCACCCTGCACCAAGAGGATTCTTGAGCAGGGTAGGGCCAACAGGCTCAAATTCACTTCGGATTGCCCGACGTTGGTCATTTATTTATTTGAACCAATTATTTCTCAAACTCAACCAGTTCATCTGTAACGAGCAATCGGTTCTCCCCATTCATTGGACTTATTGACTTTGTGGAAGGGCACGTGGACCACTGTATTAAGGCATACATGCGTAATTCGATTATTTTTCTAAATTGGACACACATGTTTGGTTGGTGTGTGTGGTCAGGCGAGGATCAAAGAATAAACACCTGTAGAAGACACATCTTTAAAAGAGAGTAAACTACATCTTCAGATTTTATCAACTACTCCACACGCAATAGTGAACACGATTGGAAGGACCCGTGTATTCAGTTACCGAATCAACAACAACACATGCACTTCCGATATCCATAACTAAATAAGAGGGAGTCCGATTCTCAATTTGAATTTTGTGGATGCTTCATCGTAGATTCGCTAACGCAACACATGTTTCATGATGTAAATCTAATCTGTAAAAGTTGGAGAACATGAGGAAGGACATAACATTATTTAGATCCATAACAATGTTATGTGGGACTGACAGTATTCTACAAAATATTCCTCACATTCAGTCTGAATAATGTTATGGAACCGGATAACACCCACTTACCTTACCCTATCCAATATTCACCGGCATGTTCCCGGGGACGAGTCATTTAATCCCGGCTCCGAAAGCCTCCTCGAATTTGTCGCACCGCAGGCTGTCAGGTCATCATGGCAATATTTTTTTTGGCCACATTAGAATAAATGTATTAAAAAAAACCGAGTCCCTTGCCACTGGCTGTTTGCAGGTCCCACAACCCAACAAAATTTGGCTTCAGAGCCCAAGGACAAGATGCATTTGGTTGGAGACACAAATGTAGGGTAACTAATGTACAAGAAATTTAGAGCCCATGCGTTTTGGGAACTTACGTGGCCCTTCAACATGAGGTGCCGAGTCAGCTTAAATGACAACAAGATTTACGGGGAGAGAAAGAGAGGGAAGGAATTAGGGTTAGTTTTCACGTAGGCCACTAGAATCTGGTGGGCGAGCGGCCAACATGGAAACTAATCCTTATTTTACGTACATACGAGCGCACCTTTCATCCATCCAACATCAAAACTCGACTTCCTATAGGTTTGTTGCTGATTCATCTCAAATGATCTCAGGTATACCAATTCAGGGTCTTTAAAAACTGCATTGATTATAGCTTTAGTGCGTGTGGTACTGAATCTCGAAACATGCATTATTTTGCCACGTCTCAAAATTAGTGAGGGCTGGAATTTTTATTGAGTGATTCTAAATTCATGGCTCTTTCTTTATTTAATCTTATCTTTATCAATCTACAAGCACCTTAGAGCACGTGCTATTTTTCTTGAAATGTATGGTAAATGAGCAAGCACATGCTTGTCAGTGAATAGTGTTAGGATGGAAATGTCAGTACTTTCAATGAATAGCGATGCTATGAATAGTATTTTTAGGGGATACTACCAAGATGAAAAATGCTTCCTAGATCTTTTGATGGCACTAATTTCATAGCGTAAAGAAATTTAGTATCACCTTCACTAAAACTCCCACACACACTATTACCCCTCCCTCACTAATTGGCAAATCAACGTAGTTCTAATGTCAATTTAATGATTAAAAAGCAACCTTCGGGTTGCATATTATTTCAGGGTTTTTATGTTGGATATATGAGAGGTACTCTTGTATACAATAATCCCCTCTCTCCAATGTTTGCATGCCTTATTGTATAACCCATTGGAGAGTGAGAAGTATCACATACAAACGTACCTCTCATCCATCCAATGTAAAAACTTGACCCCTGAAGGTTTGTGGCTAAGTCATCTCAAATGACTTGGACTAGGCCAATTGCGAGTCCTATTGCATCTTGGTGTTTAATCAACTAAATTTACTAACAATCGGGTTGCATATTAGTTCATGGTATTTATGTTGGATGGATGAGAGCTACACTCGTATGTGGTAATTCCCCTCTCTCCATAACCTAACTTTTACATCACAAGTTTGTACTTGAAGATTGGAGGTTGGGTCATTCGTGGGTTGGGTATGTGATCCCCATGTCAAAAATGTCAAAATTCATGGGTGAGAACACAATATGTCAAAAAATCAATTCAGCTAACATTGACATGTGATGTCTGTTCACCTCCTCCTTCCCGAGTCCATCAGGTCTTGGAGAGTAGAGGGGGCTTAATGCCTATGTTAATAGGTGGATTGGTGATCGGTTTGTTAGTTAATAGTAAGTGTGTCATTGCCTATATTAATTGGGGTGGTGGGCTTGTTTCTTTTCAATTTTTCTTTTATTGAGAATGATTCTCGGGGAAGTCACCTTGCGAAAAGTAGTAAACCATGTGAGTTAAACTATAGGGTTCATTTTATTCATTGAAGGAAAATTTTATATAAGACTTGGATCTACCATAGCCTTCATTTAATGCTTGAAACGTCATTATATGTAAAATAGGGTATTGGAAACCCTCATTTTTTTTCTTCAGTAGTAGATATAAATTAGTATGAATAAAATCATGGGAGAATTTTTTTTAATATTAGGATGAGTGTAATCTCCAATCCTTCTAGTAGACAGATGAAAAATAATACATTTTCAGTACAATATAGTGATGAAATCATCACTAAAAGCATATCACGGGCGTATGAGAGAAAATTTTGCCCATGGGCTGGAATTATTGGTCCATTTTCAAATTGGTTTAGGGTTTTGGTTTTGAGCCTAGGAGTGGTGGTGCCGCTTGCTCCCATTTTTCACTTTCTCGCTATGCAAGTTTTGAACACTCACCATAGTTGTAATGCATTTTGAAGCACTAGTTTTTTGTTCTGTTGTGATTTATTTTTATTTTTGTGATTTGAATGGTTACTCAATTTCCATGCTCATTTGTTTTATGTTGCTTTCTAGTTTGGTTCAAATATGCTCATGTACATTGCATACGTCCACGCCAAACACTTACCCTAAAACCTTTAGTTTCCATCTGAGCAAATGCCTAAGTTTTATAAGTACTATAGCGTGCCAAGAATTAGGCTACATTTGGACTTAAAATTACCTATAGGATGCTAGAAATTAAGACCAAGTAGATTTTTTGTCTACTAAAAGGGTCTCTTAAAATCATAACTACAAGGTAAATAGCCCCCAAACAAATACCCGGTTAACACACGTGGTTACAAAATATAAGGGGAAGTGACCTCCCCAAGGAATGATTTGTATGAAATATCAAATAGAGATTTGGGACATGGTGTCTAGCCTACCCCTCCCCTTTTATAAAGAGTGCAAAGGGGATAAGCTTAATAATGTTATGTTGATTCACACTCCGGGGGTGGACTCTTCATACCATGTATGAACTAACATGAGTGTAAGAATGAGCATTAGTTGAGGCATTAGCATATATAGTATACATAAGGGAGAGGTATTATTGTTCTCTGGTGTGTAAATTTAAAAAGGCTATCAGAAATGTTGAAGTAAAAGTAGATGTACAAAAGAGGCCTTAGGTTTTAGAGAAAGAATTGACAATAGATGTGTTTGTTCTATCCAATTCACGTTTTCATCCATTCTTGTCATATCGTAATAGTCCTCAATGACTACCTTGTGACTTGTCCATTGTTGGGGTTTGCATTTGGGTTATAGGTTTTTACAAATTGAAGGCTCATGGAGCACTCATGGGCTTCCTTTGGTTATGCTCTCTGGATTGTGGCTAAGTTATTGTGCTCTTGTTTTTGTTTCCTTGATGCAATTGTTGAGTTACATGCTATGGATGAAAAAAATGTTCAATGACTTTCTTATTGCAAAGAGAAAGTGGATTTTACATTTAAAATTTTATTATTTAATTGTTATTTGATATTGTGTTTATGTAGTGGAGGCATTTATTACATTATATTGAAAATCTTAGTATAAATACATGAGTCCATTGTCTAGCCTGCCATTAGTATGTATACACTTGTTTTTCTCTATGAACTTCTCATGTATGGGGGATTTAATTTCATAACAACCCATGCACGTCATTTAGGTTCCCAATAAAGTGTCCACCCCTATGTGTAGTTCTCAAAGTGTCTATGATAGGTGCCTCTACCTTATGGTGAGATGGAAATTAATGTTAGGTGCTTGTTGAAAATTCAAAGAATGTTGCATGGGGATGAAACACAACATGCATTTCATGTATGGTATGTGTTCATAGGTTGGTTCAACTATAGAATTACTACGAGGCCACTACGGAGAGGGGGAATTACCATATACGAGTGTACCTCTCATCCATTCAACATCAAAACCTAACTCCCTTATATTTGTTGCCGATTCAAATGGCCTTGAATAGATCAATTTGGGGTCTTTAAAGCTAATTCCGACATCAAATCAACTTTTAAAAATAACCTTAGGGGTGTATATTATTCCAGGGCTTCTATGTTGGATGAATGAGAGGTACACTCGCCCTGGGGGGTGGACTCTTCATACCATGTATGAATCAACAAGAGTGCAAGAAGGGGTATTATTTGACGCATTAACGTACATAGTATACATTAGGGAGAGGTATTTTTTTCTCTAGTGTGTACATTTAAATAGGCTATTAAGAATGTTGAAATAGAGGTACATGTATAAAAAAAAGGCCTTAGGGTTCACAATTTTTTTGACAATAGATGTGCTAGTTCCATCCAATTCACATTTTTATCCATTGTAATAGTCCTCAATGACTACCGTGTCCATTCTTGTGAGGGTTTGCATTTGGGTTCTAGGTTTTTACAAATTCTAGGCTCAATAATAAACATAACTAGGGGGACCTATATGACTATTTAATGAGCTCGAGAATCATCACTTTGATAATGAATAAGATATTTCATACAAGGAAATTGGCTAATGCCATGATTTGGATTTGTCTATCATCTCTCACTAATTTATAGTTTTATATCCTACGAGAAGTGGATGCATAGCTAAAAGTGTCCATTAAAGGTTTGCTTACCTTGCTTGAAATGCTATCCTCTGCTCCTTGGGTGTATCACATTCAATGTATGGGGAGTACCGAGGTTTAGTTATGAGCTAGCCAATTTTTTTGGGGGAGATTTTCGAATGAGATACAATAAGTGTCACCTCATGACAATTGACGTTCAAGTGTGCTTACTAGTATCTTGGAATGAGTATGTTCAATAGTGGTTGGAGGTTAGTAGAAGGAATTGTATCTAGATGCACCTTGGCATGTGGTGGCGGTTGCCTTTGACTTCACTATTGTTTTGAATGGTACTGCCATTTTCATTGCCATTTCGAAATGAAACAATACAAAGAGGGTGACATTGAGTTAAATCCATTTTTATAATTAAAAATTATGTATTTTGGCACCAATGGTAGCTGTCACCACTTTGGTAGCCATTGGGTAGGTATTTCTATGTTATGGGTATATATTTTGGGTGCTAGGGTGAACATTTAGTTGTTTTTTTGGAGTGCAATCATTGTGGGATGGTAGATTCACTGGGGAGGGTAGCAGTTACCATAGAGTGCAACACATATAGAACCCTAAACCCTAAAATGCCAATGTCATCTTCCATCTCCCTACTATCTATTGTTGTTATTTTCCCTCCCCTCAACTCCTCTTCCCATTGCTACACATGGTGTTGGTACTATTGGTCATGTTCGTTGTAGTATTAATCATGATGACCATCTCCAAGGTAAGTTTATCTTCTACCTTTTTAATTTGGGTTTGTTCGGTTCTTTGGATTTGATTTTGGAGGTCACCTTGTGCTATTGTTAAAAAGATTGATCCATATTATGAAGCCCGAGTGTTGTGTTTTGTGGATTTTAATTTCTTAAAGGTGTAGGAGCTCACATGTATGCAGAGGTTCAAATTTTGATGCATATTTTTGTGAGCCTAGGTTTTTCGAAGGTGTAGGAGGTCAAATGTACAACGATGTTCAAATTTTTATGCATGTTTTAAAGCCCATAAGTTTTATTTTTGTGGGTTTTGGTTTTTTGAAGGTGTAGGAGGTCAAATGTATGTTGATGTTTAGTTTTTTTATGCATATTTTGAAGCATAAGTGCTATATTTTTGTAGGCTTTTCTGAAAGCTAATAGTGGTAGATAAATTGAAGTGCATTAATGCAAATGAGGCAACACATGTGCAACCTTGCATGTTGAAGGTTGTCACATGATAAATGGTATATATGAAATTGTAGTTCTTTCACATTTCACAATCTATTTCTAAACTAACTACTAGTTGTCATCATATTTTATCCAACAACAACCAACAATACCAATGCAACCACCCAACGACACCCTACGCCATGACTCCCACTAACACCTAACCCCCACAACATCCAACAACTACCAAATCCCAACCCAATAACACCCAATAGCTACCATAATCCACCCTGCATCCACCAAACAACACTCAAGATGACTAAAGTGTACACAAACGACACTTGGCATCAATATGCTTAAGAATATCACCCTCTTGCATACTAAACCGCAAACACATGACAACTGCCATTAGTATGCTCAATAATATCTTCCCTTTGCATACAAAAACGCAAAACTATCATCTTGAGTATCCCAATGTGCTATGCTAAATGACATAATGTAAATAAATTTTCACTTTAAATAGTTACTTATGTTAACGAGAGGTTAACGAATAGTATCATATTGGCAATTAGCATATGTGATACTTTGAGACCTATAGGCATCTAGTTTAGGTCCTTTGCAAATAAAGTACGTGACATTGAATAGCATAAGTAGTGTACTATAGGAAGGATCGTGCAGCATTGTCATTACACTAAACATCTTATTTATTATGTCGTTTAGATTGATGTGTCATGTTGATTGAAATGGTCTTCATGACTTGTCATGTAGCACCTAGTTTGTCGTCACTCAATGTTTGTAAGAAAACTAATGCGGGACACGTTAAACCAGATGTTAGCATAGCTCTTGACCACTAGATGGTATTTCAAGTTATGTGTGATAAGCATATTGCATTTCATATGTAAAAAGTACACTAAATATCATATTTAGTGTTTGATCATATTTAATATTGTTGCCACCCTACTATGCTTAACACTAATTTTCAATTCCTAGACAATTAGTGTTAGACATAAATGTGTCATTACCTTCCCTACTGCCACCTCCCTTCCTATGAAGCATGGATTTCACTGGACTTGCGATTTTAGGGATGGTGCCCCACCTTCTTGCTTGCTGATCTCTCATTTGCTGAAGTCGATGGCATTTTGTTTCATATCCTTACTAACCCTAATTTAATTCAAACATGTAACTTCCACATATTACCATAGTTGATAGTTAGTGTTTGAGTTTACATAGGTTATTGACATTTAGTGTATGTGTTCATATTTAGTGTATCAAACACTAAATATCCTTTCTAGTGTAGTGGTAGTGATGCTACTCGATCCTTGTAGTGTTGGCTTATAAGTTGATTCCAAACTTCAATATTGATATGAGCTTGCATAGTGCATGCAACATGACGGATCTCAATTTGCACTTTTTCACGTGATTCTAAGTAGAAATAAAAACATGTAATAAATTGACTGAATCTCATAATATCGAGTGATTGAGTGCTGGGTCAAGAAGAGAGGCATTGTGAGTTCGGGCCCAATTTTGAGGGTCGAGTCAATGACCCAATCCCGGAATAGAGATCAATGTCCACGGACATTTTTTGGGCCCTATGTAATCGGTCGAGATCCTAGTGTTTCCAAGTCCAACCGGTTACATGTTGACATTTTTCGGTGTTCCTTTATTAAATTGGGGTAAATACTATGATTTCTTTCAAAATGGTCGGTGATTTTCCTTAAAGTTTTGAATTTCAACCAATTACTTTTCAAACTCAACCAGTTCATCTGTAACTACACTAAACATGATATATAGTGTCATATGGTATGTCATGTCACTATGGTAACTTTTCGGACGACACTTGTGAATAAGTTTACAGATATTGTCATGGATGATGGACGAGTTCATCCATTGGCCAAAACCTTACCTTCTCTTGTCAGCAACTTGTGATGAAATATTGTCATGGATGATTGAAATTTAGATGAAAAAGCACTTGGTAAGTGATAGTAATTGCAACACTGTAAATCTATAATCCCCCCCCCAAACAAATGAATTAAAAAAACAAGAAATGACAGACAGTGTTGGGTTAACATTTAGTGTTGGTGACACTATACTGCGGTTTACAATTAGGGCCACTTCACACACAAGGCTGAAGGCCCCTAACCATGGCAATGTAAGAGCTCTCATTGGTCGAAAAGGTGGAGACCGTCCAAGTTCACTTCACACTAGGAGGTGAAGGCCTAAAGGCCCAAAGAAAGGTTCGCGGATGAAAAGTCTACATGGAGTCCTACATGGCAGGTTGTGGATAAGGGTGCATGGTCTACTAGAATTTGCGTCAGGCCCACCTCCAAGAGGAGGGCCTGACGCAAATTTCCGGTAGACCATGACTTTTTAAATATTTTCCAGCAAGACAGATTCCATAACAGATTTCAGGGCAGATTCCATAATAGATTCCAGGACAGACAAACACCACCAAGTAATTCTCTTAAATTGATAAAGTTTGAAACATATTATATTAAACCAAATCCTCCCCTCTTTTTTTTGCCAACAAAATATGCAATGGTCCCGCAACATGATCCATTCTCACTTCACACTATGCTTGAGGGCCCGTGACTACATAAAGCGGCTTTCCCAACACCCATGGTACGGCCTTTGGATGAGAGTCAAGGGTCCTCACCATTACAAGGTCATGGCTCTTGGCTCATGTGTGAAGTGGCCCTTAGTAATTGAGCAACACAATTAGAATCGGTGACACTAAATATTATAGTTAGTGTAGCAGCCGATTTTCCCATTCATTGATAGAAATCAACCTCTTCCATCTGGACCCGGGTGACATTGCCCTCCTCTATTAGACCAAGTTTATGTCATCCTCTTGGTTGAGGTCAAAAGAGGGTCCTTAATTTAGGATGCACAAATTACATATAGAATTTCCTTAAAAAGCTTACTTTCCACATAAACTCACTCGTTCTCACCCTAAAACCAACTAGAGAGTCCATTCTGTATCATACAACAATGTTGTCAGAAAATGGAATTAAAAATTCTGCTAACGTGTATTGAATTCACTGCCATTCCCCAGGTCCTACTAAATGGTCAGATGTTTGACCGCCAGGTGCCAGTCATGGTTGTAATTGATCCCCCGACTGGTAAGCTCTTCTTACTGATTTCATGGGCTGATCATGAGCTCCGGATTCCAATCAATGTCTTCAGGAATTTTTTTTGGGCATAATTGGTCAAAATCCTAGTGCTTCTCTAAGGGCCACTTCACACATGAGCCAAATGCCGTGACCTTGTAATGGTGAGGACCCGTGACTCTCATCCAAAGGCCGTACCATGGGTGTTGGGAAAGCCGTTTTATGTTGTCACGGGCCCTCAAGCATAGTGTGAAGTGAGAATGGACCATGTTGCGGGACCATTGCATATTTTGTTGGTGGAAAAGAGGGGAGGATATGGTTTTATATAATATGTCTCAAACTCTATCAATTTGAGATAATTACTTGGTGGTGTTTGTCTGTTCTTGAATCTATTATGCAATATGCTCTGCAACTTGTCTTGAAATTTGTCCTGCTAGAAAAAAGTCATGGTCTCCCGGAATTTGCGTCAAGCCCACCTCTTGGAGGTGGACCTGACAAAAATTCCAGGAGACCATGAAACCTTATCCATAGTCCGCCATGTAGGACTTCATGTAGACTTTTCATCCATGAAGTCTTCTTTGGGCCTTTAGGCCTTCACCTTCGTGTGTGAAGTGAACTTGGACGGCCTCCGCCCTTTCGACCAATGAGAGCTCTTAGATTGCAATGGTCACAGGCCTTCAGTCTTGTGTGTGAAGTGGCCCTAAGTCCAACCGGTAACACTGTGTTGTGCTCTTTCGATTTTCTTTATTAATTGAGGTATATTCCATAGATTCTTCTAACAAGGTCCATAATTTTCCTGAAGTCTTGAACTTCAACCAAATATTTCTCAAACTCAACCGGTTCATCATCAGTAACTACACTACACATGATATTTAGTGTCACCAATTCTGATTGTCTTGCTCAATACTAATTGTAAACCGCAGTATAGTGTCACCAACACTAAATGTTGACCCCCAACATTATTTGTCATTCCTTGCAAAATTTTTGGGGGATTATAGATTTATTGCGTTGCAATTACTGTCACTTACCAAGTGATTTTTCATCCGAATCTCAGTCGTCCATGATAATATTTCATCACAAGTTGCTGACAAGAGAAGGTAGGGTTTTGGATGAACCCATCCATCATCCATGACAATATTCGTTCACTTATTCATAAGAAGTGTCATCCGAAAGGGACCATTGTGAAATAAAATACTATATGACACTGAATATCATATTTAGTGTAGTGTATATCAACCGTTTTAGCAACCACAATGAGCTAATTTTGATATAATTTGTTACCGTGGTTAGCAAAAATCAAATTAGTGTGGAATGTCGATAAATTAGTTTGGGGCAACCTTATTGCACGTATTAGTGTTAACATTTTGCTTGCGAAATGTTGATGTATGTGAATTTGGCAGAATATAGCCAAGTGATGGTCTCGTATCTTCAAAAGCATTAGTTTATCAAGTGTTTTAATTTGATTTATTATTCTTCTTTGCCAATTTCTCCATTTAATTTCCTCAAAATACAAAAAATTACCAAAATGTATTACTAGCAATATTTTATGAATGGATGTGGCATTTTACTCTAGTAAGTCGAGAGGGACTTGTTGCATGCAAGTGTAGAACTAATATTCAAGTATAATTGGGTTAAGTCCAAGTCCACAATCAGAACATGTTGAAGTTTATTGTAAGATCCTCCAAAAGGACTATATGGTAGGATCCTCCAATAGAATATGCATAGTCAATTGTGATAATATTATAGAAATTGGTTTGGTTATATTCTCACTGTTCAACATTTTATTATATATATTTACATGAAAATAAGACATGTGGCTTTTCCATCCAACATTAATACCATACCTTTCAACTAATCACTAAGGATTCACATATATCCCATGAAACTTAGGCATATGAGAAGTGTATCGACAAATTCACCATAGAATTATAACAACCAAAAAGTCTATATATTTTGAAATATGTTTAGATTTACTCAAACACAAGTTGCACCTCTCATTCATCCATGTTAAAAATGTGGACCCCCATAGGTTCGTGGTTGATTCATCCCAAGTGTTTGTGACTAGACTACGTGAGATCTTTGAAAGTACATACTATTTTAGGGCTTTTCTCGGTTGGATGAAAGAGAGGCACACTCATATTGATTCTCGCAACCAAGTGGATGTGTCATCTTGGCGAATGTGCCTAATTGGCCTTTTCATCTCAAAACTAAATATGAATAAAAATAGATTTTGACTCTCATGTCCAAGTTGTATTGCCATGGAATATCAAGGTGAGCGTCACATTGGCTACTATAACAAAATGAAGAGAACGTAGATTGGCCAATTGTGTTGGTTTTGGGTTTCCTAGCATCTACAAAGGAGCCAATGCAAAAAAAATGAACCCCTATAAGTTGGTTGCCAATTCGTCCCAATTTACGATCACTAGACTATTATAGGCTCTCTAACCTTGATTCATGAGTTTTGTCGCCCCGGGCTAGATCACATCTTCATTCGGCTGGGCCCCGCCCCTCAGTGCCCGGTCTTCCTGCCTGCACCTGCATGGGAACTCCTCCTCATTGGGAACCACTGTGACAAGACCCGGTCAAAATTACACATATTCAAGTTGACATCACTTTCATTATTCCCAAGTTAATTGATGGAGTTCCTTCACATGCCAAAGAAGCTTAATGGCTTAAGTGACTGGGTATTGCCACATTGGTTCCCAATGAGGAGGAGTTCCCATGCAAGTGCGGGCAGGAAGACCGGATAGTGAAGGAGACATGGAAGGGGCGGGGCCCAGCCGAATGAAAATGTGATCTAGCCTGGGACAATTTCGTTTGGTTGTAAAATAGAAACATCCGGATCACACAATAGTAATCAACGTTTTCTCCCTCCCCTTGGGATTTGGGCGAACCAACCCATACACTCGTTTCTTGTCGGATGCCTAAACCCTTGCCTCCAAGGAACCAGTGTACGGGTTGGTTCGCCCCAGCCCTCCCCTTAGTAGGTGTTGTGAACATTCACCCCCCACGTGCAAGAGGTGTCCATGCAAACATATCCTCCATTGTTTACTTCACTTTTCATTTATCAATTCCCCATGGAATCTTGGCTCCTTTTTTTCCTTTTTCTTTTTTCTTTTTCTTGTGCCGAATCATGGGCAACTTTACTGTAAACTGACAGATGTCAGTTTCGCCGGGACTCATGCGGAAATTGGAAGGAGTCGTGCATCACCGGTAGCAAGCGGCAGCCTATAACATAAGTGGCGGCTATTACAGGCACCCTTTGTGACAAATATAGAAAACATGTTCCTCTGAATTACGTCAAAATTTTATATATAGAAACCTGGAAGGAAGGCGAGATGCTATATTTCTGTATTAAAGTTTGACCACCCGACATCTGAGTCCACTTGAATGCATTCATCATAATGGGCCGCTGTGGTAGCTAAAGTATATGTATATATATATATATGTTATAATACTTATTACATTGTTGTCTGTTTAGATTGAAAGTTGACCTTGTCCATACTTTTATAGATACTGGTCAACTATAATAAGTATTATTCGTAAGACATCTCACCGATTTTGGGTTTGTAAAGAGTGTCCGGGGCAATGATCAGGGAGAACCGGCAGTTAGTTACAAATGAACCGGTTGAGTTTGAGAAATAACCGGTTGAATCTCAGGACTACAGGAAAATTACCGATCATTTTAGAGGAATTTATAGAATATACCCCAATTTAATAAAGGAAAACCGGAGGATGTCAACATGTTACCGGTTGGACTTGTAAACACTAGGATCTCAACCGATTATTCCCAAAAATCTCCCCGATCACTGGTCCGGGGAGATTTTTGGAGCATGATTGGTCAAGATCATAGTGATTCCAAGTCCAACCGGTAACATGTTAACATCTTTTGGTTTTTATTTATTTATTATAGGTATATTTCATAGATTCCTCTAAAACGATCGGCAATTTTCGTGAAGTCGAGAACTTCAATTGATGATTTCCTTGCAAACTCAATTGGTTCATCTGTAACTACACTAAATAGTCCTATTAGTGTGGGTGGAAAATTAGTATGGAAATACTTAGCGTGGGTTACACTGATTTTCTAGTCAAGGTAGAATTATTGTGGGTCCAAGATCCCGGGTCTTCCCCTAAGTCTTCATGAAGACTTCCAACCAACACCTTACATAAAATAAAATAGTCACCGTACATCAAAAGTAGCACAAAAACAAAAAAATCGTCCACATTAATTCTCTAGAAAAAAATAAATTATGGTGGGGCCACGTTGGTTTTGTAATAGAAATCTAGCGTGGGTTGAAAATTAATGTGACCCAAATTAATTCTCATTATGAGAATTAGTGTGGGCTCTAGAAAACTACTATTGGCCCATACTAATAGGCAGTTAGTTGTCTTGTAAAGACATCTCATCGGTTTCTTTCTTTAGCATATTTTTCATGCTATAATTAGATGCACGGAATGACCTAGTCTATGGGATTGGCATGACTCATCATTGCTAAGCTTAACCCCTTTGCACTCTTTATAAAAGGGGAGGGGTAGGCTAGTACAACCCCACACTACACAATTTTCACACATGAACCCAAGCACCATGTTAGTCTAATGCCGGCATTGACATGGCCTTATGGTGTCAAGCTCCACGTTGGGGCCTCGGGAGGCTAGTAGGTTGGTTGTCATGCATGACAATATTGCTTGTTTATTTAAGAAGAAAAAAACAATTAATTCCAATTTTTTGATTGGTCAATGAAGCAACGGTTCGGTCCAATTATCAGTTCACCCTTGCATTCTAAACAATACTTACGTTAAAGTTACTATTCATATTGTAAGGGTGGCCCATCATGAAATGGGCATTATGACCTCAAATTTGCAACCCAAAGGTGCATCGCCCTAGTGCTGAGTAATGTTATGAACCTATTACCATAATTGAACTCATTGTTTTTCTTTATATATTTTTGAATCAAATCGCATTATAGTGAAATGTACATGAACACAATAATGTAGTTTTATTACTTAAATTTCAGTTTCAAGCACGTGTTCATAAGACATTCACATAGTGATATTAAATTATCAATAATTGGACACTTGGTATCGGAACCAACAATGTCAATGAGTTCTCCACACATATCATACATGCATCCGCATGGCCTAGGATTTGAAGTAGCCATGTTAGGGGTCCCGAGTAAAAAACGTGTCCTCTCTACACTAAAGTAGACTTCCACGCATATTATTGAGATAAAACTTTGACCGACAACATTCCTATTTCAATAGTAGTCATTTGTGCAAGACACGTTCTTCCACTTATTAGACTCTCATTCAATCACATGGAGTGCATGCATTCAAAGACAAAAGTTATGGACATGACTTGATACCAATGAAACCGAGCGCTCTACTCCAAAGCACAATATCCAATAAAATAGGCGAGTTGTTAATACTAATAATTACTAATTAATTGTTAAACAAACATATCTCTCATCCATCCATGTTTAAATCATCCTCCTCCCCCTACATGCTACATGATCCAAAACACATCTCATTGGACACATTTCATGTTTTTGAAGCCAATCTCAATGTCAAATCAATCCCAAAACGAGAACATACGGACTACATATTACTTCATGACATTTTCGTCGAATGAACAAGAGATAGGTATGCAAACTTGTATTGAACAAGTCCCTCTCGCCAATAAAATCCCCGCCGCAACCTTCAATGAGAGCAAATCATCGTAAAGAACACTACATTCATCACCAAAAAGGGTCTTAGTGTTGCATACAAGCATACCTCTCATCCATCCAACATTGAAAGACTCGACTCCTTATAGGTTTGTTGGTGATTCATCTCAATAGACTTGGTCTAGACTAATCCGGGGTCTTCCACACTAAATCCGGTGTCAAAATAAACAAAAAAGAAGAAGAAAGAAGTGACATCCGGGCTGCATTGCATTTAAAGGCTTTTTATGTTGGATGATTGAAAGGTACGCTCCAATATTGGACTGGTATATGCATGGTGAATGCATGGTATCAATATAATCAATATCAATAATGGTATCAAAGACCGCACCCGCGGGTACCAAACTTGCAATACCATTCAAATATTGATATTTGATGGGAATCTCAAGATGAAAGAACCCTTTATATAGCCGAGTTGTTTAGGTCAACACCATTCTAAACCATATTGATACTACTATTATAGTAGAGCGATTTTGCTCAGGTATGAATTTTTTTACATTGTAAATACATCCAAATGGTTAAAAATGGAAATTACCATCAAACTACCCATAGCCCATTGGCATCAAAAAATGTGAAATTCTCATTATAGATGCCCGAATGGTAATAATGTTTTTGTTTGATTCCAGTCCAACACTGGCACACTCCTATGTGATAATAATTCCCTCTCGCAAAATTATTACCTCCCATGGTCCGAGATGACCCTAAACTACCGGATGATGGTGGAGGGATACCCAAATCTCAAGGAAGAGGTTGGCGGTTCGAATCCCGGCTGTGAAATCTCCTCTCTACCTGACGGAAAACTTGCCAGGTGGTCAACTGCCTCCTGTGCTTTGGCGTTGGCCTGTCGGCCTTCTGTCTCAAAAAAAAAATATTACCTCCCGAAACTCGAGAAACCGGTAACTTAGCAAACCCGTAAAATTGATTTCACAAGATGAGTCTGCAGGAGTGCTGTGATTTTACAGCAAAATCAGGGAAATCCGTAGATTCACAGGCTTCCAATTATCATTGAATCAGCATAATTCCAAATTTAGTCATGTCTACAAAATGTCCCTTATGGTAGATTAGATATCTCCACCTGCCTGTGCTCTTGGGCATAGATATAAGAATCTACCAATCAGCTATATTGGTAGATCTGTGTGATAAGTTAGATCCAGTTCCAGCTACACTCGTAACAACAGGGGGATGCTGTTGGTTGGAGGCGGGGAGGAATGAGTCGCTCGGTTTTTACGCCGCAATCATTCCGTCACTCGGTGTGGATGATTGTTGACGCTACATACTACTCTGGTCATTTGAGTAACAAGATTGGGGGGGGGGGAGGGGTCATCACAATCAATAATGAAGCGGTGAAGCTCCTTTCCCATTCCTTTTTTGCGCTAACTTGTCATTCATCATTTCGGAGGAAGGAAAAGTTTTCCAAGGAGCTTAAGCTTCGGTTGTTGTTGCTGCTGCTGCTGCCAAGTTTTAGTGGTGGTAGGTGCAACACTTGAAGTGGAGCTCGAGTGCATGCACAGTGGGAGGAGGATTCATTGGAGAAAGCGGCGAAGAAGTTATTACTTAACTTACTTACACATCATTGTGTCCGTTAAGGCGCATCTCTTTTGTTTTGGGTAGAGAGTGAGCGATATCAAGGAGATCTGTCGGGCTCCCCTCGGATACTTGCTTGCTGTTGCAGGAAAACGTTGAGGAATCCAACCAACTTCTGTCCTGTGAAGAAGTTGGGGTTATCCCGGTTAGTGTGTGGCGGGCAAGGCTGTCAGCTGAGTAGTCTGGAGCATGTGTATGTGTGTTTGGAAGGGGATTTTGTAAGAGCAGGTGGAGCATAGCACTGCATGTGGCTTGTGGTGGCAGTGGATGGATTAGGAAAGGAGGAAGGTAGGAAGGAAGGAAGAGAGTGTTGTTATTAGCTAGTACAAGTTCCTCTGAAGAAGCCCTTGAGAGCGGTTTGGCAGAGAAGGCTCTTCTGCCAAAGGTGGTGGTGCAGTAGCTGCAGCAGCAGCAACCATACACAATGGCGGTATCATGGCTGGTTGTGACGTTAACCATCTTGTTCGATATTACTGCCTTCGGGCTAGCCCTGGGTGCCATGGCCAGGCGCAGCCAGGCAAGCTCCTTCTTCTTCTCTCCTTCTCTCCTTTTCCTCTTCTCTCCTTCTCTCTCATCTTCCATGCAGCTTTTGTGTGTGTCTTGCTCTCTCTGTCTCTCTCCCCATTTTTTCTGTCTCAACGGTAAGGGGCAGAGTGGAAAATCTTTTCCTACATTGGCTCTTAGCTGCTTGAAAACCTCAATGCCACCGTGAAGCTGCATCTCTTTTCACATCACCTGTGCCCTAGTCGGAAGTGCATATTTGCTCCATGAATTGGTCGATTTGCATACTATTCATTTATTCTCTGTTTATTTCTATTTATTTTCTTCTACTCATAGTGCCATTGCAGCTACCATTAGAATTTCTACTCTTCAATGGTCTTTTCAAGAAAAAGGGATGAACCAACATGAAACTATGCTGCTGGGTCACTTTAAGGCGAGTTGCATGTTTGTACTCCAGCTTTGCTGGCACGGTTATGTTTTAGAGTTGTTTAGTGATCCTTTACTGTTCGCTATTAGCTGTTCTAAAACCACACTGCCACTCTGAAGCTGCATCTCTCTTGTCTATCATCACCTTTGCCCTGGTCGGCAGTGTGTAGGTACTTCATGAATTGTTGCATGTTTTTTCCGATTTGTGGGTTTATTTTAATTTTTTTTTGTTCTGTTATTATTATTATTTTTCGGTCACTTTTACTGTCATTGCAATCATTTCAGAATTGCTACTCTCTATTGGCCTTTCTAGGAAAAAGGGGTGAACCAACCAAACACGAAGCCTTTGCTGGTGGTTACTTGGAGGCGATTTGCATTTTTTTACTCCTGATGAACAAGCTTTGCCTGCACGGATATCCTCCATAAGTACTGTAGTAATCCTTTACTGTTGGTTTTTAGCTGTTCCAAAACCTCAGAGAAATCGTAAAGCTGCATACCTCTTGTCTGTCACCACATTTGTCCTCGCTGTCAGTGTATGGTAGCATGTTATGAATTGGTCCGTTTGTGTGCTAATTGTTTTTATCCTCTGTTTGTGGGTTTGTTTGTTTTTTCTGTTTTTCTTTTTGTCTTTTACTCATAGTACTGCCATTTCAATCATCACTAAGATTGCTACTCTCAATGGCCTTCCCAATAATAAAGGGGTTAAGCAAACCGACACAGGAGTTTTGCTGTTAGGTTAAGTTGCATGTTTAATACTCCTGATGAACACGCTTTGCATGCATCGAGGAGCAGTTTAGTGATACTCTACTGCTGATGCAGGCATCTGCAGGTGATAGATCTCCATACCTAGTATCTCACAAATCGATACATTAGAGATATCTTGACTTACCTGGCTGCTAATTTTAATACATTTGTTTCTTGTTGTTTGTATTCACTTATACTGCCATTGCAATTAGCTTCAGACAAATTCATACTCTTCAGTTGCCTCCCGGTAAAGAAAGGGTCAACTATATGAGTTTCGCTTGGTTACATTTAGGTGACTTGCATGTTTATTATTCCTGATGAACAAGCTTTGCCTGGATCCAGAAGCAGTTTAGTGATGCTCTATTGTTGGTGCAGGCATCTGCTACGTTTAGTGCTCCAGGGTATCTCACTTGTTCATACACTAGAGACGTCTCGACCGGGCTTTCTGCTGCGGCTTGCATTTTCTTGATCATTGGCCAGGTATTAATTTCTGTGGTCACGAAGTGTTTATGCTGTGGAGCATCTTCATACAGGCCAGGTGCAGGGCGCATCTGTGCAATTATCCTTTTCGTTTTCTCCTGGTAAGTTGCATCTCAATGTATTTCTGTGATTCAATTATTGGTTTGGCAAAATGTGGATTGAATGGAGGGCATGGGTGAAGTGGATTGTGCACTGATGTGATTCGCCTGGAAGGAGCAATCTTTATGCCATCAATGTGTATCAAATTCAGTGTTGCATCAATCTGCGGTCAGCTGATTTTACAAGTTATGCAATTTCAATTGTCAAAAATATATGCATAACTGTTGAGTGGCTCATTGCAGGATTTTCTTTGTGATTGCGGAGATTTTCCTAATTACAGGTGCAAGTGAGAACTCTCTTCGAACAAGCGGACAGGTCGATGTGGGCACAACCACTGACAATCAGATCTACTGTCGGCAAGTGAGGAAAAGCATCTTCGGTGTTGGTGCTGTGTTCAGTTTCTTGACCATGCTTTGCAGTATCATATACTACTTCCTTCTTGCAAAGTCTGAAGTTAAAGGACAGCCATGGCAGCAGAATTCCTACCAGGACGATCCTTACACTGGGAATGCCCCCACTGTTGGCATGACAGCCTACAACTAACTGCCCTCTGAGCTTTCTCCTCAATATTTCAATGAGAAGATCTCGTGCGTGAAAACATCCCTTACCATTAGTGCTTAGTTTGACTGAGAACATCTTGTAACCTGGAGATTTTTCCTCTGTAGTTTAACAGTGAGGATATGCTCTGCAGTAAATGGTGAAACCCTTCCAGATTTCTCCAGGATGTATCAATTGCACAGCAACAGAGTGTGAAGAGTTGGGATACAGCACGCTTTGGAATCAAAGCGTGTATTTTGTTAGACTTGTAGATTTGCTAGCTGGAGGGCCAAAACCTCTGAGGATTTTCTCCTCGGGTTTTATACTCAGTGTAATGAGTGAAGACATTGTTTGAGCCGCTGATGATACTGTTCTACCATATCCTTGGGCTTTTTCTGGTTGAAATTGTAGAGCTTTATTACCGCTTTATATGACTTCAAGTCCAGTTGTAGAGATTCCCAATCTTACACTTGTTTACATGACTGCTTCGTTTTATTTGTAAGTCCCTGCCTGTGAATGACAAGGGTTTCTTGCCTCTACATTGTTCTCTTCCAGGTTTTTCTTTTTTGGTTGTGAAGTTGAATTATCCCAGCAACTAGTTCTTCAGTACATTTGGGAAATTTTTAATGTTATCGAGGCTCAAGAGCACTCACAATGCTTTGGTCAGATCTGCTGGACGGTTCAAAAGCATAGGCTGTTGAGGGTTGGAGAGCCGCAGAGCGGATTCTATCTGCTGACGTGCTTGATGAATTGAGGTCCAGGTCAGCATAATTTCGGACCTCAAGTTTGTCTAGTTTAGGGATCTTCACTTCGCACCCTCCTGCTAAGATGGACATGATAGCCGTCATAGTGGGTCGGAGATTGGGCCGTGAGTGTGTGCACAGGAGGGCCAGTTCAATCACTTGGAGTGATTCCTCTATCATCTCGTCACTCCAACTGATTGTTGGATCAAGAACATTCAAAATCATGTTGTTTTCATATAATTGCCAAGTCTGCATGTGTGAGACGTGGAAGTTTCATTGTCAGTTTCTTGTTGTTCAATAGATCAATTCACCGTTCTTCAAGCCAGGAACAAATACAATGAAAAACACATAATTTAGAGTTCTTTCTAAGGCATGAAGAAGTGGAGCATTAAAAGTTCACTGCCAACATATAAGACTTGGGGTCACACATTGGTGATAAAATCTGTAGTTTTCCCCAATGATAATTTTCATCAATGCATGACATTTTGCCCAAGTGTCTTATATGCTTGTAGTGTATGCAGTTCATACATGGAACCTCACATGTTACATACACAGTGGATAGAGATGCAGGATGTCAAGACTGCTTTGATGATGATAGATGCAGGTTGATGGAATAGGTGAAGTTACCCAATCAAGGAGGTAGGCGACCTGGGGCGGCAGATGTAGAACAAGGTTTGGACGCCCACTCACAAGCTCCAAGGCTACGACCCCAAAGCTGAAGACATCTGCCTTCTCTGTCAGCTGGCCTCGCATCGCATACTCAGGTGCTAAATAGCCCCTGGATATACACTCCATCACCACCAACTTCTTTCATCAACAGATTAACTCATTAGTATATTATGTTATGTGGTAGGTTTGGTGGTCCATAACATTATTCAGATCCATATCAGCATTCTGTGAGACTGACAGTATTCTGCGGAATATTCCCTGATGTTTCCCACATTCAGTCTGAATAATGAATAATGAATATCCAGAATAATGTTAAGTCAGTACCAGTACACTGTTTTTTGCATTTAGTGTTAGTTACTATTTGGAGTTACTCACTCCTATATCTTTTTACTATTAGTGTAATTTTTTATCACGTAAAGTTGTTAATGTTCTATAATGTCGAACAACCCAATTCAACCTTCGTTGGTAAAAAAATTGCATTAATAGTAAAAAGATATAGGAGTGAGTAACTCCGAATAGTAACTAACACTAAATGCAAAAAACAGTGTACCGCAAGTGGATTCAGAAGCTCTTGTTGAGCCACCTTTGGCATTTCAGAAGCAACTTCGAAGGCAGAGCCCATTCACTGAATTCTATTGCTCAAATAGTGACTCCACCTTCGATGGGAATTGAAACTTTCTTGTAGGTTATTTTGAGGAACATCACCCATGATATGTAACATGTGCTACTGGCTCAGAGTAACTCTACTCTTTTCTTTTCTTTTCTTTTCTTTTCTTTTCTTTGTAATAGCAACATCTTTGAGACAAAGAAACGATCCTTACGCAGTTCCAGCAACACGTGTGCTGACATGGGTGTCATTCTCAGAGAAAATGCGAGCCAATCCAAAGTCTGCAATTTTGGGGTTGAGATCTTTGTCGAGGAGGATGTTGCTTGCTTTGATGTCTCGGTGCACAATACGTGTGTGACATCCCCCATGCAAATATGCTAGGCCGCACGCTGTTCCTTGGAGTATCTTCACTCGCGTCCTCCAGTCCAAGTGCAAGGTTCGATTTGCATCTGTTGTTTTGCATATGTGGCATAAATTTAGTATCAGTAAAGTAGTCAAAACCTGTGAAGTTGCATGTATTCAACATTTTCCTCTGGTAGGCAATGACAATCTGCTGTACAAAGTAAACAAAGGTGACACTGTGTCTCTAGTTTATTAAAGGTAGATGCCGATAGAACTTGTGGAATTCATATCTGAAAACATTGAGCCAATGTAAAGTAGTACATTGGTTACATGACAAAAATCAGGTGTTGAAAATTGGTTTCGGCTTGCTCTTTGACCACCTTCTCAGTTCAACACGACAATATCTCAAGTTCTTTCAAGCACTTTGGTTCCATTTGGGGTCATTAGTTGGGGGAGCACTATAAATATTTAAAAAATATATATGCTTTTAGTGGCTATTTTTGTTAAGGGCATTGAGGGGTATGGAAGCCAGGGATAAGGCTAGGAGAATTGGTGTAGGGACCTATTAGGTCATGTCCGCATTACTTGGACAATCAAGATCTTTGAAATTGAATGATGCATTGGCAAATCAAGGCCGTCAATGAAGTGTCTTTTTTTCTTTTTTTCTTTTTTCTTTTTTCATTGGTGTTAACTACACTATATATGATATTTAGTGTCACCAATTCTAATTGTCTTTCTCATTACTAATTGTAAACCGTGGTGTAGTGTCACCAACACTAAATGTTAACCCAACATCATTTGTGATTCCTTTGTAATTTTTCTTGGGATTTACTGTCACTTACTAAATGATTTTTCATCCAGATTTCAATCATCCATGACAATATTTCATTACATAAATGTTAGGGTGCATAATACAAGAAGTCTCTTTAAGGAAGAAGATGGAAGTGAAGAAATTGATCCACAAGTAGAGTTCTGGGCAATGGATGAACTTGAAGTTATCCTCCATCATCCATGTCAGCATTTGTACACTTATTCATAAGAACTGTCACTAGAAAAGTTACCACAGTGACATAAAATATCATATGACACTAAATAACATATTTAGTGTAGCACTTGGATGCCTTCTATTTTCAGTGATTATTTCATCATTTCTTGAACACCTCTACTTTTTCATAGAAACACAGAGTCATAATAAGCACTTGGATACCTTCTATTTTCAGTGATTATTTCATCATTTCTTGAACACCTCTACTTTTTCATAGAAACACAGAGTCATAATCTTATTGTTCAAGTAAACACAATCTATCTAAGAGCAAGGGAAGACCCACAAAAGACATAAGGCAGGAACGGAGGGGAGGGGGAAAGAAGACGACAAAATTACAAGAATGGAGGAGGAGAGGAAGAAATGGGTGATGGAAGGGAAGGGAGGACAGATTTATTTGGTTTTGTTACACTACATGGCAGCCATCTTTCCAATGATGCAGCATCTCTATGTCTAAGTGGTAATAAATAGAGATCATGACAAATATTTGCAAAGTGACACGATTTTGTGAGAAAGCTAGCTGCTGCTGCTGCTTCAGTGTGTGGGATTGGGGGATTAATACATACCAAACATAGCTTGATGGAGGCTTCTGTTCTCGAGATATTCGTAGACCAAAAGCCGCTCCTGGCCTTTGAGGCAGCAGCCGCGGAGCTTGACGAGGTTGCGGTGTTGGACACTCGTGATGAGTGTCACTTCGTTCAGGAATTCGTCGTTCCCTTGCTGCGACTTCGCAGAGAGCTGCTTCACTGCCACCTCCGTCCCATCTGGAAGAACTCCCTGAAACACAAGGAAGAAACAAGAAGTTCTTAGGTATTGTTAGGGCCTGTTTACACCAAAGGCATTAGGCCATGGCTCTTAAATGATCATGGCGCCCTGCTTTTTGGATGAGACCATAGCGGAGTCCATGGACTATAGCTCAAAGTTTCAAGTCTTTAATGTAAACCCAAAATCTTGTCGCAAATTCCGTCAAGCTTCTTATCCTTCAAGAGCCGTACCGGAAAAAATTTCTACAATCCCGGCCGACATTATCCATGTGGGATTTCATGTAGATTTTTCATTCATTGATGATGTTATGGGTTGTGATCCAAAACTACCCTCATGTAAACCTAAAGTGGGGGTCCCGTGGCAAATGTCAACCAACGAGAGTTCAAGGATTCTCAAGAGCCATGGTCTAATGGCTTTCGTGTAAACATGCCCTTAAAATTAAAATTCTTAGGTACCTATTGTTGGTTAATATAGGGTTGGCTTAACTTCATTCTTAATTTGTGTTGAGATTGGAATTATTGCTAGCATGGGTGAGCTTCTTGAGAAGTTGATTTTTGGTGCAACCTATCATTATGGAGCATCCGGTCCGAGAGAAAGATGCCAACCATTTCTGTTGGTGTGAATGAGAGACGCTTCACCTTGGTTGGCCAATTAGAGGCCAGGTCTCGGAGTTCATATTCAAACCTTAAACAAGTTTATGGAGTAGAGCTATGGGACAAGTGCTACTGCCTCATGTTAGAGGTGGTCCCTTGCGGTATCTTGGTAAGTAGAGGGTCTAAGGGGGGGAGCAAGGGGGCCTTTGTTGGTTGAAAGTTGTAGATTAATATGTTGTGTGTTTATGTGGGTACCATAAGGGTGAGTGTTATGATGGCAAGGTGCCTATATTGGTTTCAACATGTGTTGCATTCGATTCTTGGGGTTGGGCCTGAAGTGGTTGTCTATCCTTGTAACTGAGCCCCACCCAATCATATAATTGGGGTGGTGTTTGGTGTGAACTTGATGTTTTCAACTAACCATGTGGGAACCTAGGGGTTTGCCTTTGGAGAAGGCATAAGCTGTGGGTTGCCTTATCCATGCTCATCCAAACCCATGTTCACCTTAGAAAGAAAGCCTTTAATCTTTGTGTTGCTTGTTCCTTGTAGTACATGTAGCATAGGATCTCTTGGTTTATATACAACTTGGTGCATGTGGTTGTGCAAGTTGTTAAGAATCACATGAAGGGGGTTGAGCACCTTGAAAACAGAACCAAATCCACCCTCTCCAAGCTTGTTGTTGGGGTCAAAGTTCTTGGTCGACACCTTGAGCACACCATATGGGAAGATCGTAGGCTTCCCTTCAATATCTACACAAATGCAAGCATTGCAACTTGTCAATCAAGCTACAATCACAGATGTCTCGGTACACAAAAGTGACGGAGGAACACCGGTGCATTCACAACATTACTAAGTCTTAGGCTCCCTCACCCATTTTTATCTAAAAAAACGTGATGCATGGTTCCATGGGGACTTGGCTGCAAAACTAAGACTCAAACCGTCGTTTTTTGAAAATCATAGCATGCCATTGACCAAAATATTCTCTTGCCTAGGGTAAGTGGCAGGTGGAGCTTGGCAATATCATGCTTTTAGTACATTTCTCTCAAATGTGTGCATCTTTTCCGATGCTTAACATATTATGAGGAACTCCAATTTGTGATTGGGTGAACTTCAATCATGTTGGACTGGGCAGTTCTGGCATGGCAAAACTGTGGAACTAAAGGGCTTTCCTTTTTGGAGATTTATCCTGACACGGAGGGTAATTTACACCACAATGCCACTAGATGCCGCTTAGTTGAAGAGATGTGCAAGTGCTTCACAGGAGATGTAATTGCCATAAATTACCGTTGAAGTGCTGGGAAAATTTCCTCATTTCGTAGAATCTGGCAATCTTTGTCGACCTCCAGTACAGAATTGAGAGGAGGCCACCGACAAGGAGTATAATTGCAGAGGAGATGCTGATGCCCAGAACAAGTGATTCAATCTTGCGCGATCGAGTTCCTGCATATAATCCAAAAAGAGCTTCACGCATCTACCACTCTAATGATCAAACATGGTGCAAGAGCAGTCTGTCATCACAAAATGGAATCAGTCATGTTGTGCCAGCCGATATAACATGAGTAGTATGAAAACCAACAACATTCTACGCACTTCAGGCTCTGCCTAATGTAATCATGGTAACTGGTTGAATTCTTAATCTGTGCCCTAGCGTGCGAAGAAGAATGGCAATGGGCGACGTACATAATCTGATAATATGTAGGCAATGAATATTTGTTAATGATCTGTCCAAAAAGCTTATCTCGATCGTAATTCATCGTTGATTATAGAATCAGTGACCGCAATATATACTATGAACACATGAATGGTGCTATACTTTACGTAGTGGATACTAAAGATAGGACCACAATTGCAATTGATGGATCTTGCTTCCACAAATCTTCATTGCTTTTTCTTCGCTTCTATTTTGACCCTCCATAAAGGACTATTCCACATCCTTTGTGCAAGACATCCACTCATGTGGACGCTTTCATTCAAGGACAAAGGCATGGGGTTAAGAGCCATGAGGACATCGAGAATGTACCGTGATTGCTGCTCGGAAACAACAAGGCGGGGCAAACTCCACATAGGTCGCCGGTTAGATTACACAAGAGCGGGCGAGCATGGAAAGCAGACCGGTCTCCTCCGTCGGGCACCATGGGCGGGAAGAAGGTGAGGAAGCAGAAGCAAGCTGGGTAGAGCGGCCAGACATCCAGAACAGCCGCACAGCATTCCGCAGATGGCAATCTCGAACTGTGATTCAGAAACAGGAAACACGGAGTGAGAAGCGCAGATCGTGCCGTTGTGTTCTGACATGGTTCGTTTGGAGGGCTCGTGAGTGCGTCCATGCGTGCACCGCATTCGTAGTCCGGGAGACGATTAGCCACAGCCGTAGCCATAGCTGGGGCGAGGTGTTGTTCCAGCATGAACATGATGACTATCATCATCTTCTTTGTCGTTGTCATTGTCCTCATCTTCTTATCTGTGATTTTCTGCATGTTTTCGTGGTTTTACGGCCGTTGGAGGTGACAACCCTAAACCCTAAATTCTCCATGGATAAGGGCCATGAACTTGTTTGTGCTGAGGTGATACTGTTGCATGTGTGTTCACAGATCATCAGGAGCTTCCGAATGTGCCCCAAGTGTTGATGAATGTAAATCCAATGCAGCTGTGGTTTTTCAATTTTGTGCGCTGGAAGGATATAGGTGCGAGGTGTTCGTCCAATGTGCGAGCTTGTAAAGAAATTCACATTTCCAGTGCTCCAGTGCATCAATTCTTCACTGGAAATTGCAGCAAGAATTAGGTACTCTGGAACATTTTCCTACAACCGCCGCATGATATGTTGACACTTGCGTTAACCCCAAGGCGGGTTGTTATACTTCTTATTACAGCTTGCATCGGTGCACTTCAAGTGTAGCTCCGCGACGAATATGAGATTTCGGTGCCGACATGAGTTCGCTACCAGAACCGCAACGTCAATGGAACCCTCAAGCTTCAGATGAAGCCCTCATTACTCAGGTTTGAGAAGAGCCTCCTGCTGATCAAGAGTCTACGACTGCTGGGCTCATCAGGCTTCAACTTGTACAAACTCCTCGTTCTAGCTCGGCAACAACCTCAGAGTGTGCTGCCGCTCCCTCTCTAAGGAAGAAGGGCAAAAATATCATTGAAATCCACAACCACAAACACATCAGAAATCAAATCATGCCGAACCCACAAGCAACTACATATATGCCGATGCCAACTCTAGAGTGTAAGTCGAAAAACATCAACCGTACATATATCTCCCACATCCATTATGATCAACGAAACATTGAACCTTGATCATTCTACTCCAGGGAGACTTCAATCTTAAAAATAGGCATGTTCCACCAATGCATACAATTCCAGTGGGATTCCAGTCCGCCAGCAAGAGTCATCAGCATAAAACATTGTACAACAAGCAGTAACCCGCGGCAGTTGAGATCTGCATTCTGAGACCATAGTTACAAACTCTAAAGTATTCAGGACCAGATCCGGATCCCCAACACACCCCACCTTAAGTTGGTCTTCATACCAAACTAACTCGGAGCTGATCAATTCGTCCAGTTGCAGTTTGATTGGTGAGTGAATCCCAAGTAAAGACATGAAACCCGGCAGTAACCAGCAGCTGTTGAGGCGATTGTGTGACTGTTTGTTTGGTTTGGTTTGTTCGTTCATTTCTTCGGTTTTTGAGCAAAAATCTGTTTCGGAAGAGTGTATCTCTAGCTCTCCGATGATCGTCCCCATCGGTGTCACAAGGGGGGGATGAGAGGCTGCTAACCACTTGCATTGTACTAGTCACCCACCACGCCCATCTGAGCCGTCCATCTCAGATCCAACGGCTGTCGGGGCTTGCAGGCCGAACCCATGACAGCCACCACTCTCCCTCTCAGTACAAGAACAAGTTTAGCTAGCTCACTCTCAAAGGGACAGCACACTGTGTGACTGTCCTCCTCGTCCGGTCTTATATACTTTACAAATTGTATGTACTTAACGCTCCCTATCAGTGTTCAAGATTCAAGCCCTCATATGAGTTTCATTTTGAAGGGCTCTCAAATTCCAGCCCTTCAGTTAACCCCAAAGTGACATAGGATATTCCTCAAGGAAGAATCCCTACAGCAGGTGTTCATTTTTGAATTTTTCTTCGGGGAGATTGATGGCTATAGATGTTAATCCAACCGTATAAAGGGAGGGTGTAATAGGGTACAGATCACCTCAAAAATTTTGAACCTTCCGTTCTCTTTTTCACTAGATTTTTTTGCATCGAAAGCACATATGAGTACCAAACAACTTGTAGGGTTTCTCGGGCTTTTTCTTGCCTCATTCCTCGGTACGGCGAGCAACACTCCAAATTTCACGACAACTTCAACTAAGGAATTTGAGCTCCACATACTAGCTCCCCTCTCCACTTGAAAAATTGCAAAAACTACGAAACTCTGATGTACTCAATGTTGTGTACATAGGGTTGTTGGAAACTGCAAACAAAAGAGCATTTCTTGCAGAAATTTGGGAGAATTTGAGAAGTGAGAAATATGCAAATTCAAGTAGCCACAATACAGCTCATAAAAAATGCAACTTCAGGAAATTTTTCAAGCCACTTTGAGTGGCTAGATCTTTGGCCAACGAAGCCCGGTGATTTTGTGCCGCGACATGGTATTGCAGGATAGCTTGAAACTTTCAAGCTTCATAGAAATTATAGTCCATCCTCAAATTTGTTGTTTTTAGTGTCACTGGGTTGATCTCGCAGATTTGTACAATCGCTCTTTATTGAATTTTTCTAGAACAATTCGGCAAATGCCTTCAAATTCGGATTGAAAATAGTTGAGGACAGTTTTTGTCCTCCATGTCACTTTGGGGTTAAAGGGTTGGTTCAAATCCAAGATGTCAATCCAAGAATATGGAAATGAAATACAAAACTCATATTAAACTTGTGCATGAATTATATGGTACATGCTTCCAATATAATGTGAAGAATTAAGAATCAACAATCTAACTCCACTTCTTGTAGTGACAATGCCCTACGTTTATGGCGGTTTTCCAAGATTCAAAAATGCCATTCCAATCCATGAATTCAACTCCAAACCCATTTAGACTAACCCTCATTAAAGCATCTAGCGTGTCAAGGTTGAATCCAATTCTCCTTTCGCTCTTAACCCAATTATGCTTCGAAAAATCACGCTCACAAACATCGGTGCTAGTTGGGATCACAAGTATGGCTTGCCATATCGACATTAAAGTTGGCCAATTAATCATGAACTCCCAGTCATTGCCACACAAAAACCCAAGTTTCATGCATACCTCAACGACGCTAGGATGTGAGCATGCAAGCGTGAGCCTAAGAGCGGTGAGCAGGGATTGTGTGAGCCCACAACCTCAAAATTTTTAAAATGATGTAATTTCTAAAAATTTTGGTTAACAAATCAAAGATCGACATTTTTTAATTTAAAAATATTATAATATATTTAAAATATTTATTACCACATGACCCATGACCGTGGATTCTAGATTAAATAAACCTTGCAAGGTGATACTATTGCATGTTTTAAAATTTATATCATGTTCAAGGAGGCCATCCCAAAGTGGGTTGACCAAATCATAGCACAAATAATTTAAAGGCAATTTTAAGGATGAGAGGGAGCAAACGTTGTGAAAATACCATAGGATGTGGAATATCATATACATGATAAAATAGTATTATATTATAGCAAGGGATACATATTGGACTATAAATATAATATTTGGCTATTGGAATTTAGGTATTTGAATATAATATATCGATATGATATATCTACTTGACAGCAGTCTAATATCTATCAACTATCTTGTTCATTCACACGTCTTGATGATTCCGGCAGCAACAAACACTTGCTTAACTTCATTTCAACTAAGGGTAGGAGCGTGGATGAATGTGTTTATCTTCAAATCCAATTTGCATAAGTAACAGAAGATGTAATAGAAGTGTTTGCAGTTTATGTACATGCCATGCTTTCCAATGGATGTGCCGTTCATGCTTCCATAATGGAGACAAGTACAAGATGAAAAATTACAAAGTGTGATGTTATAAACTTTCTCGTTAGAAGAAGTCTTGGACGAAAGCATGATAATAACACCAAGTCCAGGGTAAGGAAGGAGGTTCACCCCGGTAATAATTCCAGTTACATTCCTTGCATTCTCCCACTGATTGCAGTGATTTTTGGTGGATGCCTTATAACTTCAACGAACTTGTATGCCATTCCAAAGAGAAGGGATTCTTTTGGCATGTGTTGGTCAATAATGAGTCCACAAAATATGCTGAAATACCCTAGATAAGGAGAGAAGTCGTCGAGGAAAAATGGGCACACTGGATTGTAGGCAGAACCCAATTTCTTCAAGCTCAATGACTTCAGTACGGGTAAGGTTGATACCAAAAAGAGCATGCCAAACTTTAAGGATTTTGAATTGTGTGAGTCATTCAAACCACTCACGGTTTGAATTAAGGCTCAATGTCTATAAAAACAAGGTAGTTAGTTAGTAGGAATAGTCAATATATAGGTTGCTATTAGATTTTGAGACATCCGCCTGTAGATGCGAGTTGTCTAAGAGACTGGTATTAGGTCTGGACCAACCCGGGTTTGAATCCGGGTGGTTACATTGATTGGTGCTATCCCAAATTGAGCTAGTGTTAAAGCAAAAATAATTTATAGGTGGATACCGAGAAGAAGTTATTACGCGCGTATGCGTAGAACCTTCTCAATTATATTATCTTTTAGAAATATTTTATTATCTACCCTCGGAAATTAACCAAACCGCTTGCGGTTGGATTAAGGTTCGTAGTTTAAGTAAAAAAGAAATTATTGGTTAGAAATTAGATTTAGGTCAATTAGTTAGTATGAAGAAACTTTTGCATTAGGCTCGCCTTAGTTTCTGCATTAGCCTTCTGTATAAGGCTATGTATTAATGTTCTGCATCAGTCCTCTGTATTAGTATTTTACATTAATCTCCTAGATTAATTTTCTGCATTAGACCCTGTATTAGTCTTCTGCATTATGTTCTACAGTAATCCTCAGCATTAGGCTCTGTGTTAGTATTATGCATTAAAATCTATATTATGTTCTATATCAATCCTTTGCATTAAACTCTGCATTATGTTCTGTATTAATTCTTTGCATTAAGTTGTGCATTGGTGTTATGCAGAAAACTCTACATCATGTTTTGTATTAATCCTTTGCATTAGGCTTTGTGTTAGTGTTCTGCATTAAACTCTACATTCATCCTCTACATAAGACTTACATTGGTGTCTTACATGAACATTTTGCATTCTAAGAATTAGAAGGTCATTGCTTAGAAGACACTAGAGCAGTATACCCATCCGGTCAATCTTGTGGGATTATTATTCGCTCAGAGTAGCAATTGTCACCACAGGTGAACCAAATGAAAGGAAATTGTATGATATTAAATATTATACAATATTTGCTATAGAATGAAATATTGTAATATCATTTGAAAATAGAAGTTATGCAGCGTGAAGAGATATTACCAAAATATAATGGTTATAATCAACACAATATACAACCTTTCATTTGCAAATACTGGGCCAAACGAGGAATATGACATAATTTGTATAGTATGGAAGTTATTAACTTATGCAAGATTTACAATTGGTACTAACAATTATTATAAGTAGCATTATTTCAATACATAGTATTACAAATGACAATATTACAACTAACACCATTACAAATGGTAATATTACAAATGACACTATTAGAACGGATACTATTAGAACCGGCAACTAACAATATTATAACTGGCAATATTATAATTGGTAATATTATAACTGGTTTTATTAAAACTAACACTATTATAACTGGTAATATTAAAACTGATATTATTACAACTTGCACTGTTATAACTTGTACTATTACAATTGGCAATATTAGAACTGACACTAATAATTTATGATGCACACTAACCTAATATGTACACGTATACATGCAAATAACTTAAGAATATTAAATAAACTAAATGTAGCCGTTAAAATGTAGCCGTTGATGGCTACACTTTTACAGCTATTAGTCATGTAATGAGGTGGACTAGTGATGAAGACCATCATGTAATATAAAAGATCACAAACGAAAATGAAACAGTATAGAGAAATGCATGTTATTGAGAGTGGACAATGTAGTGGAGAGGAAAGCTGAATGTGTTTAGATGCAAGAGAACGTCATTTGTCCATTGTTAGCAGTGGTCACTCCAGTAGAGGGTAGGAAAACAAATAGGAGGAGAAGTAACTGTTGTATTTCAAGTCAGAGACAATTGTCAAAGGCTAGAATTAATAAATGTGTTCCTCAAATGATAGGAGTGGATCCATCATGCACAACAAGAAATTTGACGTACAAATATATTATAGCATGTGAAGCCATAAAGGAAGGTGTCTTCGAACATAAACCACTATATATGAAGCTCAACCATATAATGTCTCTAAATGTAATGAGCAGAATGAAGAGGAGGAAGATGATGAAAAAGACATTGACAAAGAAAAAGTGACACAATATAAAGAGGAGGAACAACCATATGAACCGGAGGCAGAGCTACAAAGTACGAACGAAATGATAAGAGAATAACCTTTAAATGAAATAAATTTGAAGGTATATAATGTACATCGTATTGTGCATACAAAAAATACGATTCCAACGATATATAGCACGGAAAAAATGATTATGTTTTGTGTGTTGTAGAGCCAAAAAACAATCGTAACATCTTAGAATCTAACCCGAAATCTTCAAAAGTTGAAGATTTGTTGGAGAAAATCTAACCTTATTAATTTTAGTAGAATTTCGCGATTTATGTAAAATCGAAATTAACTCCAAAAATTCCGAAAATAATTGGAATGACTATAAATGATATAATAAATAGACACAATATTTTTCGGAATTAAATATAAAAATTTGAAAAATTTATAACGATTAAATTGAACTTTATTTTTTCCCTCTCTCTTCCAAAAGGGTAGCCGTTAACGGCCACCCTTTTTCATGTTAGTTTGTTTGACATATCTGGTTTCTTCCACACATAAACACTCATTTTCACACAAAAATTTGTCTTCCAAAAAAATCGCCGTTAACCATATTAATTTTAGTAGAGTTTGGCGATTTATGTAAAATCGAAATAAAGTCCAAAATTTTTTAAACTACTTTTAATGACTACAGATGATATAATAAATAAACACAATTTTTGTTAGAAATAAATATGAAAAAATAAAAAATTTATAACAAGTAAGGTGAACTTCATTTTTTTTTCTCTCTTCCAAAAGGGTAGCCATTAACGGCCACTCTTTTTTCATGTTAGTTAGTTTGACATATGTGGTTTCTTCTACATAAAAACACCCACTTTTATAAAAAAAATTGTCTTCCAAAAAGGTCGTTGTTAACCATATTAATTTCAGTAGAGTTTGGCAATTTATGTAAAATCAAAATTAAGTCCAAAACTTCTGAAAATAATTGGAGTGACTACAAACTATATAATAAATAGATACAATTTTTTTCGGAATTAACTATGAAAATTTAAAAATTTATAACGTTAAGGTGAACTTCATTTTTTTTTCTCTCTTCCAAAAGGGTAGCCGTTAACGGCCACCCTTTTTTCATGTTAGTTTGTTTGATATATGTGGTTTCTTCCACATAAAAACACTTACTTTCACACAAAAATTTGTCTTCAAAAAATGTTGTTGTTAACCATATTAATTTTAGTAGAGTTTGGCAATTTATGTAAAATCAAAATAAAGTCCAAAAATTCTGAAAATAATTGAAGTGACTATAAACTATATAATGAATAGACACAATTTTTTTCAGAATTAACTATGAAAATTTAAAAATTTATAACGATTAAGGTGAACTTCATTTTTTTCCTCTCTCTTCCAAAAGGGTAGCCGTTAACGGCCCCCCTTTTTTCATGTTAGTTTGTTTGACATATGTGGTTTCTTCCACATAAAAACACTCACTTTCACAAAAAAAATTGTCTTCAAAAAAGGTCGCCGTTAACCATATGAATTTTAGTAGAGTTTGGCGATTTATGTAAAATCGAAATTAAATCCAAATTTTTTGAAAATAATTGGAGTAACTACAGATGATATAATGAATAGACACAATTTTTTTCGGAATTAAATATGAAATTTAAAAAAATTATAACGATCAAGGTGTAGTTTATTTTTTTTTTCTCTCTCTTCCAAAAGGGTAGCCGTTAACGGCCACCCTTTGTATGATACCTTCCATCACAAATATGAACCATTTTTTCTCTTTCAAAAGGGTGGCCGTTAACGGCCGCCTTTTATATAATACCTTCCATCACAAATATGAACCATTTTTTCCCTCCAAAAGGGTGGCCGTTAACGGCCATCATTTTCTTCATTTCAGTTTATTTTCATAACTGGCTTCTTGCACATATTAACGCTGACTTTGACAAAAAAAAATTGTCTTCTAAAAGGGTGGCCGTTAACGGCCACCTTTTTTTCATTTCATTTTGTTTTACATATGTGGGTTCTTTCACACATAAATGCTCACTTCTACGAGATAATTTGTCTTTTAAAAGGGTCGCCGTTAACAGCGACCATTTTTTCATGTCACCTTTGTTTTACATATGTGATTTCATCCACATATAAACACTCACTTCTACAAAATAATTTATCTTCTAAAAGGGTGGCCGTTAACAACCATCATTTTTTTATTTCACTTTGTTTTACACATGTGGTTTCTTCCACACATAAACACTCACTTCTACAAAATAATTTGTCTTTGAAAAGGGTCGCCGTTAACGGCCACCCTTTTTCCATATCATCTTTGTTTTACATATGTGGTTTCTTCCACACATAAACACTCACTTCTACAAAATAATTTGTCTTTTACAAGGGTCTCTGGTAACGCCCACATTCTTTTCATGTCACTCTATTTTACATATGTGATTTCTTCCACATATAAACACTCACTTTTACAAAGAAAATTGTCTTCCATAAGGGTGGTTGTTAACCATTTTAATTTCAGTAGAATTTGGCGATTTATATTAAATTAAAATTATGTCCAAAAATTCCAAAAATAGGAGTTACTATAAAAGATATAATGTATAGATACAATTTTTTTTAGAAATAAATATGAAAATTTGAAAACTTTATAGCGATCAAGGTTCACTTCAGTTTTTTTCTCTCTTCGAAAAGGGTAGTTGTTAACGGCCACCATTTTTCAGTGCCAATTTTTGTGTTTTGGTTTAAGGCGCCCGTTGACGACCTCCCTTTCTGAAGTTTCAGTCTCCATTTAACAACATGATTTTTTAAAAATAAAATCACACAAATGAATCAATTTTTTTCCTTTCAAGAGAATGGTTGTTAATGGCCACTGTTTTTTCAATTTTAATTTGTTTTACATATGTGCTTTTATTCTACATATAAATACTCACTTTCATAAAAAAATTTCTTTGCATACGGGTGGCCGTAAATGGCCACTTTTTTTTCATTTCACTTTGTTTTGCATATGTGGTTTTTCCCACATGTATACAGTCACTTATTCAATTTTTTTCTTCTTAAGGGTGGCCGTTAACGGCTACCCTTTTTCATTTCACTTTGTTTTGCATATGTGGTTTCTTCCACATTTACACACTCATTTTCATAAAAAAAATTCCTTCGATAAGAGTGGCCGTTAACGGTTTTTTTTTTATTTCTATTTCTTTTTAAATGTATGGTTTCTATTACATGTAAACATTGTTATTCTTCATTTTTGTTATCCTTATTTGTATTTCAGTTTGCTTTGGATATGTACTATTTTTCACATCCGAACACTTACATTCATCATTTTTTCTCCTTCTATAAGGGTGGCCGTTAATGGCCATTATTTTTAGATTTCATTATGCTTTGTATATATGATTTCTTGCACATGTATACACTTCAATTTTGTTTCCTTCCATAAGGGTGGTTCTTAACGGCCACCCTATTTTGCATTTCATTTTACTTTGCGTATATGATTTCTTTCATATGTAAACACTCATATTAATTTGTTTTCCTCTTTTCATATGGATAGCATTTTTTGTGCTTCAGATATGGAAGTTCTACCTCTTTCTGAAGATCAATTGGAGTTGCAATTGCATGCATTTTTTAAGAAAGAAATTGTCAACACCTCTTTCTGTCTTGAATGGTCGAGGTATCAACCAAGGGCAAAATCAAAATTCAATATTCCACTATGTCGAATGGTTCCATTGCCAATTGTTAGGCCTTTCTTGAAAAATGACGTTCTGAACCTCGCTGACCATTTTGTTGCTTGTGGTTATATAGAAGGTAATGGATTTTTTTACGTGGCCTTAGAAAACAATGAGGGCAATAAAGGACATGTTACTTATATTATAATTGAATCATGGAGTGATAATTGGGTGCGGACAAATGCTTCTTTCGAGAAAATATTGCAAAGTGATGAGGAGCTCAAAGTTTTCTCTAGCAAAATGTTCATGGTCTAGGATGGCAACTACCGTTTGCAAGCATGGTTGCCCATTATTAATCAAGATCACACACATGATTCTACTTGACATTATGGTGTTGAAAATATTATTTTGGACATCAAGGGAGATATTGCAACTATGTTGGCAACGTTGCATGAAGTCAATTGGTAATTCCTTCATTTTTGTCTTTTTGTTTGTTCTTTTTATTTGGCTTCTTGGTTTTTAAGTTTATTTTCTTATTGGATTTTCATTTTCCATATCTTATCATTGTTTGTTTTATTTTGTCATGAAGAACCAAAAATCCCATGTTTCCACAAATCTTGTTCATAAGTTTTTCCTCATTCAAAGCATTGCTAGGCAACCACTTTCATATTTTGAAAAACTTGTCTTCAAAGAAGACCTTCCTACTATTGATGCCGAACAAAAATTCAACCATAGAACTTGGTTCACTTTGATTGTTGAGGCTCTTAATGGATTTCTATACTAGGTTATTTTCTCTAAAATATCAATTTCCCTTCCATGTTTTTCACACTTCTTATATGTTTCCTTCGTTCTTGTGGTTCATTTAGATTTCTACTATCATATTTTTTTATCGCATCTCATTTTTTATTATATGTAATTTTTTATATTCTTATATGTTTTTTTCTTGGTGTAGCAAGAGTTGGGAGATGTTGTTGCTGTTGCTCAAAGGAAATTTTATGAGACGTACCCGGATCATGTACATTGGATTTTAAGTGTAATTGATGAATGAGTTTCCAAAGTTGTTGATAGGGTGAGATTGACTTCCCGTTCGGAATTGAAGAAATAACTTCCCATTGCAGATCCTAAACATACTCCTCTGTTCTTAGAGCAAGTGAAGTCTCATTATGAACTCACGATGAGAGTCATGAGATGACTCAAGAAAAACTTTGGATGTTGGCAACTTTAGCTATGGACACTTCTATGAAGATTAAGTGGCTTGAGAGGTGAAACGGCTTACCTTCTCTTCATGAGGCTCTCACATTTCTGAAACCAAAATTCAATGATATAGAGTTTCTTAAGTGGCTTCATAAAGCTACTTGGTAAGCTCAGGTGATTGTTTTTCTTCTTTCATTCTTTTGGGTCCATTCATTTTTTTTCTTTGCTTCTTATTTCTTTCATTTTTTTCAATCAATGAAAAATACTGATCTTTATTTTGTATATGACAGTTGGCTATTGAGATCGAGAAGCCTTTGATGCTACTGTGGTTGATCTGGATATGTCCATCAACTATCTTCCAGATGGTATGGACCCTTTGCCCATTATTTTTATTATGTGGAGACAATGCGCATATCGTTGTGGGATACTACATTTTTTCATGAATTTGCTATAGATAAGAAAGTTCACAAAAACCATAACATTGACAAGCAACTAAACTTCAAACCAGCCATATGAAGGATATTGTATAGGTATTTCAAATATGTCCTATTGCTTGCTAAAGCCATTTCCAAATCTCCCATTTTTTTTGCTAACAATTTTGACATAGAAAGTGAAGAGTGCATGTTCACAGATGGAATCATGAAATCTTGGGATCCTATGCATTTTGAAAAATGTGGGTGTATTTGGAGTGTCCTCTTAAAACACCTCCCACTTTTGATATTGCCCTTCGAGATTTCATTCAACCCGCCCTCAAGGGTGCAAAGGTATTTCAAAGGCATTCAAATTCATCGTTTAATCAATGTAAGGCATTATTCATATTTTAGTGCTTGCAATGCTTGCAGACTTTGCCTCTAACCCAATTTATATCCAACCTTTATGTTTACAACTCAATTTATGTCTACAACCACTTTTGTTGTTCTTTGTGTTTTGGACTTCGTAAATGTCACCCTTATGATGTATTCAAATTTTACATTGATGTGTATCGTAGTGAGACATCTTAACATGCTACACTTATTTTCAACATGAGTTTGCCTAGTACACATTATATCCAATTACATTATTATTATCTCAACATTTGAAAGTATATTAGTTCATTTTTTGGTACAAAATTGGCATAGCAATATTTTCTTTTGTTGTTCATTTGGACTATAGACCCTTACATGTAATTCCACGGTCATAGGCCCCCAACGGATTTACAAACCATAATCGGGGAAAAAATTGAAGGCTCATAGGCTCACAGGCTCACAGGCTCACACTCACATGCTCACATACTAGCATCCCCGATGCATACCTTGGTGTTTACAAACAGAAGATAACATCTCCATGAATTCTAGCAATTCCGCATTGCATTGATTAACATGGTTATCGCTTCAACGGAAATATGTCACCAACGGGTTCAGCCATTGTTCGGTTAATATATGAACAATGCTTGACAGGCAGATTATATTGAGAACTTCAAGTGACGTCTTCATTTTCAATTTGGGGTTGCATTTTGAAGGGTTGTTTTGAGAGAGGTATATTTTGAAGGGCCAAATTGCGTTTGAAGGGTATTGAAGACTTCAATTTGGACACTACTCCCTATCTCAAATCTCGCTGATGTGTCGTGTCTTGTCTTGATTGGATACAAACATGATAAATATAGGCCGTAGCAAGTGGCTCTCGCAACATGGTGAATGCTATGCTCGATAAGGTATTGAGGCCTTAAAGTGACACCTTTCCTTTTGATGACGCTTATTTTTAATCCTTAAGCTGTCAACAAGTGAGTGCAACGGTGTCATCCAATACGTCATTCTTAACAAGCGATTAATCATATGCAACATTAAGTATAAAATAACACCACTTCGGCGATTCATAATAGCGGTGTAAGAAAAATGCAAGAACATTTTTAGGAGAGCACCAACACTATAAGAAAACTGCGTTTTTTGATGATCTTTTTTAAATTTTAGGCGACATCCAATAGAACATCCAGATGTTACAGTGGACGTCATTATTGACATTTGGATGTTCTATTGGATGTTGCCTAAAATCGTTTGCGTTGTCCAAAAACGTCATCAACAACGCAGTTTTCATCATCAAAAACGCAGTTTTCTTATAGTGCAACTTTGGTAAATCACAATGGTTGATCGGGGATTTATCTGCTCAACGAGATGGTGTAAGAAGTGATTCACAAAAGGAGGACAACACCTTTATTTAATAGAAGATCAACACATGTATTAAGGCTAATTTGTGATGATTCTCACTTAGCAATTCAACATCAATAGACCCCCCCCTAGTGGAGAGCAAAATGTTTTTTTTCCTTAAGATGACTTTGCGAATTTCTGTAGGTTGCATAAGAGTTTTTAATATTTTGAATTTTGTTTCTTCTTCTATAGACTTTGAATAGATTTGCTAATCTATGGATTTATTTTTTTATTTTAAAAAATCCAAGCTACTTAACCTTCTTGAAATAGAAAAAGTTTCTTAAAGTGTCACTTTAAGGCCTTGATACCTTAGCATACACGTGTCGTCTAGCTACAGGTTGTAGCAACTTGCTGCAGGGTTTCTCACTTATAATGTATTAGTACATGTCCCTTTTTCCATAACATTATTCAGATCCATAATAATGTTCTATGGGATTGACAATATTCCATGGAATATTCCTATATATTCCCCACATTTAGTCTGAGAGCCCGTGACCGTTACACTTCAAGCACTCTTATTGGTGGAAAGGGTGGAGCGGGTCCAACTTCGCTTCACACTACGCTTGAGGGACCGATGGAGTATGTGAATGCAAGATGGATGTAAAGTCTACATGACTTCCTACATGGCATCAAATGGATCATGTGTCATGGTCACTTGGACTATTTTCAAAAACCACCTCTTGGAGGTAGGCCTAACACAAAACCGGGAGACCATGGCACTCCAAACACTCATAACCGTTGATTTATTCTCTTTTATCATGTGTGAGGACCTGCATGAATAGACATCCTTTGAAATAGCATTTGGTTGAGGGCCCGGTCACATATGACTTCGCACTACACTTGAGGGTCCATGACCACACTACATGATTTTGGAGGTGCCTTGGGACGGCCTTTGGACACTTTCTTTTGGGATCTCACAATTTCATAGTCAAGTGAAGTGGCCCTTAGTACAAGGTAACATGCCAACTTCGCCACTCGAACTCCGTTCAAGTGGAATGTGACTTTATTAGTCCGGAGGTTGTGCAAATGTGATGGGTTCATGCTCTTATACCCTTCCAAGTTATGATTATCTTGAACGGGGGTCCATGTGTACGGAGAACGGGATGATTTTGTACAAACTCCCAAGCCATAGTTAGTGTACAACTTTGTTTAAATTAGGAAGTGAAAACAAAGTCATGTGGGACTAGGGTGATTAGATTTTCATGGTATGTATTTGACTTTAAGTTATTCCCGGGGTGCACTATGCCAAACACATATGATTATACGTGAGAGTACAAAAAGGGTATTAATTTGAACTTTGTCATGATACATATACATATCATACACAAATTAAACTCATAGTTATGTACATGTGTATGGAGGACTTTAAAAACATGTACAATATTTGTACTTGTATAATATTGTCAGTAGACTTTAAAGCATGCGTTTTTTGAAATAAAAGTTCATTGTGGCTTATGAAGAGGTAGGGGATTCTAGATTTTTCAAAAGTATGTTTGTTAGTTAATTGAATGGCAATCCAACTATATTCAAAGAGTGATTGGCTCCAATTAAGGCTGGCAGTTTATATACGAAACCTCAACTCCTTATGGCCGCAAACTGTGGTATTATATTAAATCTTGGTTGCGATTATGGTGTGTATTTTTTTGCACACCTAAATCTAAATTTATTAAAAACAAGGTAGAGCAAGAGAATTAGCTCCAATTAAAGTTTGGATTGTTGGGAGGGTTTATAGGATGCATAGACTGTTGGGTGGAGTAGGCATCCTATTGACTTCCAGGTGGACTACCCATCAAACATGTAGATTGGCTTATGTTGGTATCAAAAAGGACCCAACAACAAATGAACATACGATCATACTGATCATTTGAAGGTAAACTTTAAAGCAATAATTGTGTTAATTTCTATGACATAAATTGCAAATGTAGATGCTTAAGAGTATCATCAAGAGGATGAGAAAGTCTTCAACGACTTTATTGATGAATGTTAGGGTTTTGCATCATATATATGATAGGGATTGAATGTTATTCAAAAGGATATTTGTATGTTTTTTGTTATTGACTATATATAATGTAATTTTTTTATGTATACATGTTGTCACTTGTATTTTTATCATTAAACTTTAACAAAAATATATATAACTTGTATACAAGGTTTTTTTAGATATGTTGTGAATGCATGTGATTCTTGGTTTTAATGAAAGGTGGACCCCTGGGAGGTTACATTCTCTATATCCAAATCTCTATCATCCATTTAACATGTATAGACATGCTTTGATTGGAAAATTGCATATAATAATTACTAATATTTCAAATTGCATAATTTTCCATATCTCTAACAAAAGATACCCAAAAGTAACTTAGGATGGGCCTACATCAACGAAACTCTCAATCGAGCAGTCTTGTTGGTCATGAGTAAAAATTTGGACCCAAGGTGCTTAAACTACAGTTCAAGTTCCAAGATTGCAAAACCAAAGTGGCACCACTTTCCTGCCAAATCTTGTTGATCTCCACTAAAAAACAATACATCTCCCAATGATTGGATCCTAGTATGGACATTATAACAATGTTTGAAGGCCCATACTAAAACTTTTGATTGATGATAAAGACAATGATATGCCCTAAAAAAATTGGAAGTCAATGAATAACCCATGAGGAAGATCAAAACCCCCAAGAGCATGTAGATCCTCTATATGTGTGTTTAGATACAAACATACACGTTTTCATGAATAACATGAAGGGCCATCAAAACACCCACTGGGTTAAGAACATCACCAAATTATTTAATAAAATATAATCACCAAAATAAAAATCTAAAACCCCAAATTCTAGTACATGCTTATGTTACACTTGCCTTTGGCGATATGATACAAAGTATTGAATGTGTACTCATTTGAATTTTTATTTATTAATTAGATAGAAATTCTCTCACAAAATTGTGAGAAGTTTATAGAGTAGACGGTGAATCAAGAATCTATGTAGTCTTAACATTGTTGCGAATGCAATTTTTGACTTTTGGGGGAGGGTCAAAAGCATTTGTCAGTCCATTTGGTTTCAAAAATAAAAATATCATGTCATGTATCCTAATCATTGATGTTTTTTTTTCATGCATTATATATCCTAAGGCATTCTTTCAAATGAGTCCTTACAATATATACACATCAAGAGTATATCATATGACATGTTTACTCGGACAAATCTTCTCATTGCAAGAGTATCCAATATACCCTTTGAATCTTCAAAAAACAACTAATTGGTTTTCTTCTTGCTAATGTGTCAACTTAGGGAACTCAAGAGACTCTTCAACTGTTCACTCAGAGACGGTTTCTTCAAAGTAATGGGTTGTCATCATTTGATGTGTACAATTGTGATGATTGTTGAAGGTCCAAAAGTCTAAGATTTATATTTGACGTCAGTCCCTTGACTGGTCAAGTTGGCATGTGTTTTATATAATTCTATTTGTATCCAAGATATGGTTCCTCTCTTCAAGTGTTGCTACTATGTTCTCCAACTTAGTAATTCTTGTGTCAAAGCTTTCTGCAAGTTGTCGAAGCATTATTCTTCATTGGAGGGGTGACTCTAGAATCAGGGGAGAAGATCAATGATGACCCTCTCCAAAAATTGTATTTTCTTGCAACAATATATCTTGTAGTGAGAGCCATGGTCAATGGCATGCTTGAAATTATCTCTCCTAGTCAGCTTAAAGAAGGACGATTAGCAATCAAACTCATGTGCATTAAGAATGTATGGTATCATTTGGTCATGCCTCTTGGGGTGCATTGTGTATACGACAATGGTCTTCTGCATTCCAAAGTGCGCTTTAAGTATTCCAACCTGATATACAAAGGTTTCTTGACATGAGTGCACAACCATATATTGTGGGTAGATTACACTCAAGGCATCCATAATGTTGAAACTAGGAAAACATTTTTCGAGCTCATAAATCACCTTCGTTGTTGCATGTGCACACTCTACCCAAACATAGGCAATGCATCCCACCAACTCTTCCCTTATCACCACATCCCAACAACATGTTCAAGCATATTTCTCTTTACCAATGTTGAGATCCTTCATCCACTCATAGGTGACATGCTCAAAGGCGTTGCTACACAAATTATTGGAGCCACATAAAACAGGTGATTGGTGCACATGCAAGACCACGTTCCCACACATATAAATATCTATGACACAATATGAGTGGTACAACAAAATCACAAAGAAATCTTGAGGATGCTGAGAGAATATAATGAGATTGTTCAAAGATTGCAATAGGGACATTAAGCATGCCAAACCAAGCAAGAGTTGCATGTTGCAAAGAAACTTAAGTTTGCGCATTAAGATGTTGGTCAATTTACATCTTGAGGAGCAATGGGCTATACTCCTTAGGCATTCTCTTGGTTGGGCTCAATGTGCTTATGCATTTAGTGCGCACGTTGCGAATATATGGCTTCCCAATGTTCCACAATGTCAGCCAATTCTTTAGGTTCAAGTACACATTTCGGCCAGTGAGAAAAGTAGGAGCATCGATGTTGGAGTAGATCCTCGATCTTGCTAGCAATTGTCAGCTTGGACATGGCTTGAATAGCCAATTCATACGGTACATTTACCCCCCCCCCCCATCTAGATGGTCATTCCAATGTGCATTCCTTGAAAGATAGACACCCCATTTATGTTGAATGAGACCAAATTTTGGGCCAACGGGCTCGTTGAAGACCATCTTTGTTTGCCAATGCTTCAGTGATTACCTTTTTGAGGTTCTCGGAGGTGGCACCCTCTGAAAGCTTCTAAAGGTTCAAAAGGATTAGGTGTCAATCCCAATCCTTGACAATGTACGTGTGGATGGACACCCACAAAGTGGTGTCCATGACAGTTAGTTCCTTGCAACTAATGTTGATGATTTGGGCCTCTTATATTATATTCCAAACCCTGAGGAGCAAGCATTGTCAAGTATACAGAAAAATGCTCTGGTATATTAAAACCATAATTTTTTTGGGTCAAAACACCTAATAGTAGTAGCAAAGTGTTATTTAGATTGAACTTTTTTCATGTCGCTCTCTCGGGGAGATCACTCCATTGTCAAGTTGAACACCACGTGCGAACAAAGTTTGCTACGCCTATATTACATGTCATAAATAATTTTAAATTTTATGATATTTTTTCTACATATACACAACCATTGATGATATCTTTTGTATATTTTTTTGAAATTTTTAGTCATCTTCATTTTTTGTAGCAATTTTTTTAGTTCAATTCTGCGTCATTCTAGTTAGAAACGGTATGTTTTATTAAAAAAACACATCATCAAATTTAGTCACCATTTTTTACTATGTAACATGTACCATTTATATCTACTCATGGAATTTTTTTGATAAAATTGTGACCCGTTTTGGTGATGATTTTTACATTTTTTACATTTTTTACATCTAAAATGATCGCACGTGGTTGTTCAACTTTACAATGGAGTGATCTCCCCGAGGTCGCTCTTTTTTGTTGTGTTAGGTACTCAATATATAGAATATCAAGATGAGATCTTCAAAAATTACTTTTAGAAGTATTGCTCAAAATGTAATGATTAAATATGGTTTTGGATGTAGATTTCATGACCTTAAATATGTTGAAGTTGAATTTTTGTATTTAATGAATTCATTGTAAACTTGAAGGCAACATTATAAAATTTTGTAGAAAAACATGAATTTTATGATATTTTAAACAAATTTTAGACAAATTTTAGACAATTACGTGTTTAATATACCTACTTGCACACTATTTGCACCGTCTTCAAAAATATGTAGAATTTTCTTGAAATTAATTTTGTCAATATAAATTTCTTGGCTTTGTAGATCAATGTGTTTTTCAAATGTTTATAAATTTTTCCTTCACAAAATTCAAAGTCAATATATAGTTTTGAATCACTTTCACTTAAACCTATGCATGGTGATGAAGTTGTATACTTGACCGTGCTTGTGCCCCTTGTAAGTAACCAACTGGTAGAGACGCTCCACAATCCCCCATCCATAACTATCCAACCAATGGGCTGGGGTGAACCAACCCGTATATTGGTACCTTACCAGGGAGGGCGAACGGCTGGGGATTCGTGGCACTCACTTAAAATCATCCATCCTAGATATCGTGGATGAAGTGGCTTCAATAAAAAAAAGCCCCCCTATGGGGTTGAGGGCCGATTCATTCGAATGTGACATCACTAGACATCCGGTAAGGTACCAATGTACGGGTTGGTTTGCCCTGGCCCCAACCAATGCATGCGGGGGAAGTGCAAAAAACTCACAAGGTTTTTTAGGATTGTGAAATTCGACACAACTTGCCCATCCCAAAACATCACAAACATGGCAAATGAACTGGACATATTTGTTGTTGTTATTGTTGTTGATTGAGAGCAACGCCATGGTTTGAGTGATCAAGGACCATGTCTCGCCCAGTAGCCAAGAACAAAACTTTGATTTTAACATGCAAATATTCTTTGATAACATAAAACTATCCCCTCTTGCAAACACCTACAATGTTGGCTCTCACTTTTCAACGTCCTACATGTTTTCAAAGAGCATCCATCTTAAGCGCCAACAACTTCTCCTTTACTTCTTTTCTAGTATAAACTAGACTTTGAACTTGGTGAATGCTACCATTAAGCCCAATGACAACTCGAGCCCAAGGAAGTTTCACGACCCATACATGTTGGAAGGTATAATCGCGGTCATATGATTATTTCCACCTTTTAAGTTTCCTCTAGCATAAGTAGATGAGTGGGCTCAAGTGATGTAACATCCTCAACTCTCACAATTGCACTTCGGGAGGTTTTTGCTTGACTGAAGAATCGCCAAAAGCGGAAGTTCATGGGAGGGACCAAGGGAGTCATGTCAACAAACTTAGGGACTGACTCAAAGCACACAAAACACAACCAAGATTCAAAGCAATGAAACAAAAACAAAAACACATCGAATTGCAATCAAAGAGGGGGAGGGGGGGATAGAAGACTCCTTGAAGTACAAAGAAGAGCGTAGATAATGCAAAGGAACAACAATGGAAATTGTTGATTCAATTAGGCAGGCAAATAATCACATCGTCAAAGCAACGTTGCCAAAGGTAATCGAGGCAAATATATGGTGTAGAGGGTGAACATGCAAACTCAGAGAAATGATCAGAGCATGTAACATTAAAGCTAAACATGGTGAAGCCACAGGAAAAGAAAATGGTATGATGAAAATGAAACACTTGATCTGACATGCATAGGTTTAGGGTTATGATTACAATGGATTTTTGCAAGGGGAAGCAACTGGCAACCTAAGAAGTGATGTTGGGCGGGAAGCAACCTCTTCCTAATGCCACAAGGGCATGATGGCGAATCCATGAATTGACATCCACCTTAGTCGGTGAGGGGTTGTGCCATTTGAGGTGGCATTCGGCAACAGTGGGAAGGTGAATTCCCTTTTTACCCTATATACTTTTCATTGCCCATTTTTGTATGTCGGCAATTGGCGATTTTTTTTCCAATAACATTGCCATTGGTTAGCTTAGTGCCAACAAAATTGTGATGTCCATGTATGACGTACAACGGGTCAATACTTAATGAAGTCCAAAGGTGGGTTTATACCATGGTCCAAGATGCAAGAAACCCCAAAATCAAGTGATGTTCATGGTTGAGAGTGAACTAAAGAAATTTGCACTAGAATTTGGGTCCAAGGTATGAAAAAATGAAGTGCCGCTAATGTGGCACCGCTTTTCCACCAAATCTTGTTGGTCCCAACTAAAAAAAAATGCTCCTCTTGGTTTGAGAAATCCATCTTTGAGCTTGGGTCCAATCTTGTGTTTGAAAATAAAGTCCACTTGAGAGGTGTTTTGAACCCAAACCCCAATGTGATCTACAAGAATCCTATTCCAAAATCGCCCAATCACTTTCAAATTCAACAATGCCCTCCACTCAAGCCCTTCCTCCGCACAAACTTGCAAAGGGGCATACACGTGGCACCCTCACACTAACTCACTCATTCCGCAAGCAACCGCTAACGTGGCCTTCGCGGCGTCCAGACCTAGCTGCCCGTCGTAGATTCCTCCTGCCCGCGGCTGCCCAGACAAAACTACCCCTTGCCCGCTCAATCCCATACCGTAACTTCCCGTGAAACCAACATTGTTTTATCTGCCCGCGGGCACCTCCCCCCCCTTGATATCCTTCCAGGCCCTCTTCCCTCCCTTTTGAGCCTGACCACACAAACCCCTAGGCTCCGACCGCTCATGCGCGTCGCCGCAAATTCCATCTCCCATTGCGAGTGCACACGCAATACCTCCACGATCGCCACTCCAATACCTCTCCATTAAGCTTCACCTTACTCATTTTCATCCCCTGTAGCGTAAGATTCACCGTTTCCCCTTACAGGTTCCCTCAAATCTCCCAATTGAGCCTCGAGACCGTATTATTGCACAGAAAGCCTCAAGCAAGGACTGCGAGGATTGCTTCAATTTGGTTTCGGTAGTTGTGCACATTGGGATTTGCAAATTGAGTGGAGGTGTTTGGTGAAGAGTTTGTTGAGGCTAGGTTTTAGTGGTAAGAATGCACGCGCAAGCTGCCCTTCGGGGCTCAACGTTTCAAGTCGCAAGCAGAGCTGGAGGATGGGTGAGGAGAAGTGTGAGCACAAGACCCCGTGCTTTTCTTGCCCCTGTGAGAGCCACAAGCCCTCAGTGGGTGGGTTCAAGGGGTTTAATTCTTGGTAGAGCCGGTCTCCGTGTTGCTGTCACTCCTCTGCGATGGAAGCCACCATCACTCTCTGCGAGAAGAGAGTATTCTTTGAGCCCCCAAGCTGTGGTCACCCCCGTCCCCCAGAAAACAGGTTCAAATCTTTTACTTTCTTCACAAGACCCATTTAGTCCCACGACCCATCAGTTTTTTGGAGCTGGATGGTTGAATGTGATTTGCTGGAGTTATATCAATTGTCATCAAGCTGCATTTTTCATTGTTGAGGACGATTCTTTCTGTTTAGTTTGGTTGTATTGGGAATGTGGAGTTTTTGAATATGGGTTTTTGGATTGGGGGATTTTTGCATTCTTAGTATGCAGGGGTGAAATGGCATGTGTAGTGTATTGTAATTGGGTTTAAGTGTTTTAATGGGAAAATTCTGAGTTTGGTGGTTCTTCCTAATTCAATTATGCATTCTCTGCTCTCTTTTTGTTGGATGAGTCAATCTAACTCTTCTTTTGATGATTTTTGGGGACTCAATTAGGGTTTATATAGAAATTGCTGCTGGTTCAATAGATTTTTGGAATTTTTTTAGGGTGGCACATCTGCTTACGGATTTAAATAATCAATAAGAGTGATTATGCTGGCTGAGTGCTGGGTTCTTTAAAACGCTTTTAGAAAGTCTGTTAGGCTGGCTCACGTGCTTATGAATGTGAATTATTAATCAGTTGGTCAGTTTTTTTAAGAGAGTGATTTATCGAACATGATTATGCTAGCTAAGGTAAATTAATTGAGTGAAAATGCATTGTGGGGTTTAGGTGCCGACCCGGAACTTGTGAAGGAGTTAGGGTTTGAGCAAGTGCAAGAGCAGTTCGTTGATGAATATAAGTCTACTGCAACTTTGTATCGCCACAAAAGGACAGGCGCTGAAATAATGTCTGTCATCAACGATGACGAGAATAAGGTGTTTGGGATTGTCTTCCGCACACCCCCGTAAGTGTATTCGAAGCCCTCAAAACTCCTGGTTCTTTCCTCTTAACACCAAGAATCAGTGATTTTAGCTTTGTTTCTGGCATACAGAGTGTACCAATAAGGTGTTTGGGATTGTCTTCCGCACACCCCCGTAAGTGTATTCGAAGCCCTCAAAACTCCTGGTTCTTTCCTCTTAACACCAAGAATCAGTGATTTTAGCTTTGTTTCTGGCATACAGAGTGTACCATCTGCTCTTATATCGAATTTATACTTTGCCAGTTGGTTTTCTGATGGTAGCTAAAATCTCATCAGCTTTTTCCTCAGTAGGCCATTAAATTATATTTGTCAATTTCTGCAGAAGATTAATAATCAATTCAAGTGTATTACTCTTCCTGGCACATATATGTTCACAAAATTGTGTTAGATTATATTGTTGAAAGTGTTTGGGATTAGGATTCCAGCTTTTGCTCTTGTTGAGACTTGAGGATGGCAGTATAATTAATTAGTACTGGTGGTGTGACATATTTTCTTGCAGAAAGGACTCCACAGGAATTCCCCACATTTTAGAACATAGTGTACTTTGTGGCTCTCGCAAGTATCCTTTGAAGGAACCATTTGTAGAGCTATTGAAAGGTAGTCTACACACTTTTCTTAATGCTTTCACATACCCAGACCGGACTTGCTATCCGGTAGCTTCTACCAATCTTCAGGTTAGCACCGGTCTCTGCACATTTCTTTTCAGCATTTCTGATTGCATTTGTGTGGCGGAAATTGTCCACTATTTGCCATCCTTTTCAGCATGTATGTTTTTGAAGTATATTCAAATCAGTGGTGCGGTGCATGCACGACTTCTTTCCATCCATTATAATTATGCTTCTACAATGGTAGGTGTGTAAGTGCCTCAGGATTGATTGTGGCTGTCTTGCGTTTGATTGTAGACATATTTCTTGAAAGCATGATCAAATAGAATCAATATGTGAAGACAATATTTATTTGGCGGGAGTTGTGCAACTAAATAATCTTTGCAAATTGGTTTGATGTTTGAACAGGATTTCTACAATTTGGTGGATGTATATCTGGATGCAGTGTTCTATCCCAAGTGTGTGAATGAGATCCAAACATTTCAACAGGAGGGTTGGCATTATGAGTTAAATGATCCTGCAGAAGATATCACCTATAAAGGTAGGTCTTTGTGGGTGACCTGTACGTTTTTCAGGGAGCATTTGGTGCCTATCAATAGTTTCCTCCTGTTATCTGGTATTTGGCTTAGTAAAGAATGTTCATTTTGTGTGAAGGACAGCTTACTGTGCTTTTCTGTAGGACAACAGTCCACTGTTTAAGCCTTTCAGTGTCAATCCATCTGCTGGAGGTGTCAGTTTTGGCATCATCTATTCAACACATTGAAATTAATTTGGATGAAATATATGTATGTGTGCAGGAGTTGTGTTCAATGAGATGAAGGGTGTGTATTCCCAGCCGGATAATGTGTTAGGTCGTGTCTCACAGCAGGTATCATTTCTAAGTACTGTCCTTCCTCTCTCTGTGCTTGTAGGATTTTCCAGGCACTTTTATCTGAAAGTGCAAAATGCCCCAAAACTGATAATAACTGGAAAAATTGAATTGTTTTCTCCCAGGCTTCGTTTCCAGACAACACATATGGTGTGGATAGTGGTGGAGATCCCACAGTGATTCCTGACTTAACGTTTGAACAGTTTAAGGTGAGTATTTCTGCAAGATATATTTCTTACTTGTCTCATTTTCTAGGGCAGTGTCATAACCTTAAGATTTCAAACTTTCTTAAGATACTTTAGAAAGCTCAGTATCTTGTAAGTTTCCTTTTGAGGGGGTTCCTCGTTCATATTTAGTACCAAAGTTAGAGCAGCAGAATTTCCGGAGTGTTAAATTATCTGGTGCTCAACAGGAATTTCATGCCAAGTTCTATCATCCAAGCAATGCACGAGTGTGGTTCTATGGAGACGACAATCCTAATGAGCGACTGCGAATTATCAGTGGTGAGTTGAAACATCCTTTGCAAATAACATATTACCGTTGCTGCTGCTTAACAATGCATATTAGCAATATCTATGTCTTCCTTGGAATTTGCACCAGATTCTGTCCAATGGTGCAGCTAATATGGTGATTAAATGTGCTATTTGTGGATGCAGAATACCTGAATGGTTTTGAGGCCAATGCGGCAGCTCAGGAATCAGAGGTGAAGATTCAGAAGCTGTTCACAGAACCCAAGCGTGTAGTTGAGAAATATGCAGTTGGAGATGGAAATGAGAATGGAAGAAAGCATATGGTTGCAATCAACTGGGTGTTATCTGACACTCAATTGGACCCTGAGACAGAACTAGCACTAGGATTTTTGGACCACTTGATGTTGGGGACTCCTGGTTCTCCTCTGCGGAAGGCGTTGATGGAAAGTGGGCTTGGTGAAGCTATGATAGGAGGTGGAATTGAGGATGAGCTTGTTCAACCACAGTTTAGTGTTGGTCTTAAAGGTAATTCATTCTTAGGTGGTCAAAGTGAAAATTGTGTTCTTCTTAAGTGATCACAGAGGTCCTCCCAGTTGTGATGTTAATTGTGGAACCTAGAATGGTGTCTGTGTTTTCAGAACATAATCCAATCTCATTGTGACAGTGTGTCTTTTTGGTGTGTGTTCTTTACTACAAGCCTTGCCAGATACCAAAAAAAGATAGTTGTCTGGTTAAGAAAAAAGACCAAATAAGGCTCACATATCTTAGTAGGCATCAGTGGTGTGAAAAGTGGATCTTGTGTAGTCCTAATAAATGGACAGGTCATACCAGAAAACTCTTTAGTGGGTCTTTGTATCTGCTTCTCAGATGTGAAATATGTGAACTATATATTGTCATACAGTTTTTTTTTCTGTCTCTTAATACAATGTACTGTGACCTGCAGGTGTAGCAGAGGAGGATGTACTGAAGGTTGAGGAACTAGTGTTTGCTACTTTGAAACAGCTTGTTGAAGATGGTTTCTCACCTGAAGCAGTGGAGTCCTCCATGAATACAATTGAGTTCTCTTTGCGAGAAAATAACACTGGATCATTCCCTCGTGGCCTTTCATTGATGTTGCGATCCATGGTGAGTAGATGTTCAATAATTGTGTGGAAGGTTTGATGCATAGTTGGTTTTGTGCATGATTTTGCAGTGTGTGTCCCCTTGAGTTATCTTGGTATGGTATCGATGTATTTTAGTAAATAGTTTTCTGATATTGTTGCAACTTCACCCTATTAGCAAACACTGTCTAGCATGTAAGGTCTGATTGTTATAAGTTTCAACTGTTTCTTAGGGAAAATGGCTGTATGGGCTTGATCCATTTGAGCCCCTTCGATTTGCCAAGCCTTTGGAACATTTCAAGCAAAGGCTACAGACTGAAGGAGTGAAAGGCGTCTTTTCTCCACTTATCCAACAGTTCATCTTGGACAATCCTCATCGTGTGACAATTGAACTTCACGTAAGTAACTTGCTCTAATCTGTTGCTTCATTTTTACTGAATGATCCAGATGCACAATGTGTATGAAATATTTTTAGTATTTTTGGAGACATGAAGCTACTCAGAAATGTTTGAAAGTGGGTCATAAAAACTTCTGTTTATGTGCCCAGTTAAAAAACTTCTTTTGTGAATATGGTGGTTTTCTTTGGTGTTGACAGCCTGATGCCGAGAAAGGGAAACTAGATGAAGAACAAGAAGCAGAGAGGCTGTCCAAAGTCAAGGCAAGCATGACCAAGGAAGATTTAGCTGAGTTGACCCGGGCCACAGAAGAACTACGTTTGAAGCAAGAAACTCCGGATTCTCCCGAAGCCCTGAAGGTTGTACCAAGTCTCGCTTTGTCCGACATCCCAAAGAAATCAACCAACATTCCAATTGCGGTGAGTGTTGAAGTCCTGTTGCACACATTTGTTGTACACTTGTTCAATTACAGGAAGTTACTTGCCATTTAAAAGCAGTCATATCTTGTCTAAATCTGCGTTTATCCTGTTCTTTTGCTCAAAACGAAATTATTGCATTTATTGACTCATCTTGAGATTTCAACTGTATACTCTTGTTTCCCTGAGGTTTCTTGACACGTTCTTTGGAGACTTTGAACTTGCAGGTTGGTGAGTTGAAGGGCAGTACAGTTCTCCGACATGATTTGTTTACAAATGACGTGTTGTATACAGAGGTGGCGTTCAATATGCGCACTGTGAAAGCTGAGCTTCTTCCACTGGTGCCTCTATTTTGGTACTTATCCTCTACAAATTTATCTTGTTACCGCGTCTTTTTATGTACTCATGTCTATTTCCTTGACTGATATTATCTATTATTGGTGAATTACTGATTTTAGTTGAAATATATCTGGGCCCTTGATTATGGGTTATTCGTAACGGTTGAGCAGGATGCTTTTAATTGTCTATCATGTTTATGTTATATTGAATGTCACTTCACTTGGTGAGAGGATTTTATCTGTCATTCCATTTTCCGTTTTGTCCTGAGTTACCTGTCTCATGGGCTTTTTTTTCGGGTTGCAGTCAGTCATTGCTGGAGATGGGAACAGGTGATCTAGATTTTGTTCAGCTGAGTCAGCTGATTGGACGCAAGACTGGTGGGATTTCTGTGTACCCCTCCACGTCATCGGTTAGGGGAAAGGCAGAACCATCCAGCCATATTATTATAAGAGGGAAGGCAATGGCCTCCCAGACGTCTGATCTCTTTGAATTGGTACATACATGATTTTTTCACTTGAACAAGTTCTGTCAGTGAACAGTTGCTGTGTGCAGGCTTTTGGGGAGATAGTTCTCATGCCCATGTGTTTGCTGCTTTAGTTTTTCCAAGTGCAGGATACGTCACTCAAGTGTCATGTTGGACAAGCACCTGGAGTGTCTTTTCAAATTTTTGTATTTGTATTGGACAATTAATTTAATTTGTTTGTGTGTGTGGGCAGATGCGGAAGGTACTCCAGGATGTCAAGTTTACGGACCAAGCACGCTTCAAGCAGTTTGTGCTACAGAGCAAGTCACGCATGGAGGTACACCATTGCATAAGTTCCTATGAACGCACCTGGTTCAAGCTATTTTCCTGCTTTTATTTGTGAGGGACATTTGTTTAGGGGAATTGTCTTGAATAGTCCTTATGGTGAACAAATCATTAATATTTTGTGGGCATGTATGCAGAGCCGGATTAGCGGTGGTGGACATGGTGTCGCTGCAGCACGTATGGATGCAAAGCTCAATACTGCAGGGTGGGTTAGCGAGCAGATGGGAGGACTAAGGTATATATCCTTTGTGCCATTATAGTTGGAATCTTATAAAAATCTTGAAAGCAATAGAGTTATCTGTAAATTTCATCAAAGAGGGACCAAACTAGGACTCCCTCTAACTAGAGCATCTTGTGTCGGAGCCTATTTGTGAAAGTCAGGTGAAACTCCTTGAAACTCTTCTTGTAATCCAATACTTCGAGAGAGCCTTAGGATCAATAATAGGGACTCCTCATGTTAGATTTCTGATTGGCCTATGCAAGGCTAGATTGACGCACTGATTGTAGTATGACAAGCTACACAGCCAGTTTTTTATAGCCCCACCCCACTCTTTTAGCATGTTTTAATCAAGCCTTATGACAACTTGGGGTGACTACACATAAGCTCTCAAACTCATTTTAGCCAACTCACTTGGATTTTGGCCTGGAGAGTTTATGGGTGACTCTAATATGAGACTTTTGGCTGATCAGTTGATATGTTCTATACTTCAGTGTTATCGTCATCATGTTTTTCTGTCTCCATATGTTGTCTGCAACTAACATACTTTGTTTGCATTCATTCTCCTTGGCAGTTACTTGGAGTATTTGAGAGACTTGGAGAAGAGGGTGGATGAAGATTGGCCTTCAGTTGTGGAATCTTTGAATGAAATTCGTAATGAATTGCTTACGAGCAAGGGCACAATCGTAAACTTGACTGCAGATGAACGCACCCTTACCAATGCTGATGCTTATGTTTCAACCTTCTTGGATGCTATGCCATCTACTGGTGGAAACCTTGCTGATTGGAACCAACGGCTCCCTTTTGTGAACGAGGGTCTCGTTATTCCGACACAGGTCTTGTCCTACATACAATAAATTAGACATATGTCTGTTTCCTTTCATATTCTTCATGATGTACTCCTCAAATTGTTTAATGATTGACAGCAAGATCAGTTGATACTGAGAATTCATGCACTATCATCGAGTGTGGTCTGGTGTTCAAAAGCAATTCCACATGGGTTTCATTAGAGTCTTGAATAATTTGAATGTGACATGTGGCAAATCATTTCAATAAAGTAATTATACTGTGTCAAACCAGACAACACTCTACATTAGTGTGTAAAAGGTATATCTGCTTACTTGAGTTACTGGTTTGTTGATTGTGCAGGTCAACTATGTAGGCAAAGCTGGAAATCTGTATAATGCAGGATATGAACTGGACGGCAGTGCGTATGTTATTTCAAAGTACATTGGAAACACTTGGCTTTGGGACCGTGTGCGTGTCAGTGGTGGTGCTTATGGAGGATTCTGCGATTTTGACAGCCACTCAGGTTACTTTCAAACATAGCAACTATCTCTGTTTGGTTGCTAACTTCACTCGTTATAGAAACAAATTATCATCGAAGCCTGGTTTGGTTGGTCACATTTTACAAATGCACATTATTATAGTTCTTCGAAATCCAGCATTTCTATTGGTCGCTTTGATATAATTCTGCATTTATTTCTTGTATACAATTTATTAAGTATGTCAACCTTGGTTGTGGGGATCTTCCAAGAATGAGTGTCAGTTTATGTAGAATCATATCTGCCTTTCCTTTCCAGTAGGGCTACAATGATCTGGCCAGTCGTGGTCTTCTTGCGTAAAGCATGAAGCTAATATATGGGTTATCTTTTTGCAGGAGTATTTTCATACCTCTCGTATAGGGATCCAAATCTAGTGAAGACATTAGACAATTATGATGGAACAGTCGAGTTCTTGCAGGAGCTTGAGATGGATAGTGATTCATTAACAAAAGCTATAATTGGTACAATTGGTGATGTGGATTCTTATCAGTTGCCTGATGCCAAGGGTTATTCCAGGTACATTATTAAACCCATAGTGTCCAAAACTGCTATCTGGGTGGCAACTTCTTGTAGTAGTCTCCAGCATCAGTGTTCAGTAGCTTTTTGCTACTCAAATGGCCCTAGCTTAACAATCAGGCTACCATGGTTTTAAGACTCCCACAATTTGTTGTAGATGAAGACTTGGCATTTAAAACGCTGATCAATCATCAATAGATCCCACTTGAAAACTTATTTTTCTGGCTTGTGTGTTTGTAGCCTGATGCGTTACATCATGGGAATTACTGATGAGGAGAGGCAGCGCAGACGGGAGGAAATTCTATCTACTAGGTAATATTGCACCATATGCTTTCATTTGCTGCAAACTTGTGCTTTTTAAAGGTGGTGTTCATTTATCCTGTTCCTTTTGAGATTATTTTCTCTTGACTTGTATGCAATGCATTGCACTGTAGAAGCTTGATTAAGCTGAAACTCATAAACATTTGGTGAGCTATTCTTGTTTGTGCAGTGTGAAAGACTTCCATGCTTTTGCCGATGCATTGGAGTCCGTAAAAGAGAAGGGTGTGATTGTCGCTGTGGCATCAGCTGATGATATTGCTGCTGCAAACAATGAGCGATCCGGCCTTCTAGAAGTCCGGAGAGTTCTGTAGATCGTCACACGAGACTTTGAGAGGTCCGGTTTCTTCTGCTGAAGGAAACGGATCAGCCTGCAGTAGATTTAAATTTATGATAGGTCTGCTGATTCTGTGTAGACCTGTCATGTGCACATATATACAAAAGAGGGAGGACACATTTTTTCGATAAAAGAGTGTCAATTGTGGAAATTGTGTGAAGTGCCAATTGTAATGTAATCTATGTTTGAGGAAGCTGACCCTTTTACTCCAAATTTCCTGGACCATCAACTTAGGACACACAACAACTAACTTCTGGATTGCAAAGATGGTTGGCATTGTGAACTGTCATGACTGGTGGTGACAATCAAATTGTGTGTATTATGACTCAAGTATACATATTCCATTGTGGTGCAATACACGTTAATTTAATCATTTTGAGAAAACTTTGTCAGAATGAATGGAGAATTCCAGCTGGCTAAGTCTGCCTAGAACTCCTGGACAGCCAAACCTGTAAAACAGTTGAGCCCCCTATACAGAAGTTACTACCATTTACTGTACCTTGTAATTAGAGAGACATGTTGATGTGAGATGACATAACCTGTGTAAATGTGTGGAGCTTCCAGAACCCTGTCCTATCATGTTCTAGGATTGGAGCATCTAATAACCTGCAGCTAATCTGCCTGAGGTACAAGAGCCCACTAAGGGATGTAGGCCTGATGTGATCACTATTCTTAATTGGACACCTATATTTCAGTAACGTATGGCAAGGCTTGTCCTTAAGGACACCAAAAAGACACATGCTATGATGAGAGTGAAATGTGCTTTAAATGTGGATATTTGAATTGTTCACATAATTGGGAGGGTCTATGTGACTACTTAGATAGAAAGGACATTTTTATTTGACCTCCTATAACTTTTGCATTACACATTTTGATTTTGAAACTTGAAATGACAATCTTTATGATCCATGATTGCTAATTGGATGAGACATTCTAGATCTAAAGGCTCAAACATGTCCCTGGAGTTGGAAGTGCCCATAATAGGGCTACAGACCTTATTGGCTTTTATAGTGTGGACTTACGTCACAGTTTTTGAGAAATCGTTTAGTAGGCTTATGTTCAACAAAATTGGCATCTGTGAAGTCTGTGAAGTTTGACGACTTCTGTCGAATGTGAGGTTGAATCATCGAATTTGAATAATTGAGGTTGAATAATTGCATGTGAGGTTGAAAGTGAGGTGGAAAAATAAAACAATTGCCAATGCCATATGTCATGTTCATTGCTCAGACTCAGCAACTTGCATGAGTTGCAATAAATATGGGTAATGAGTGGATCCAGCCAACTGGATATTTGTTATTCAACAGACACCGGCCTCGTGGCCACTGCCCAACATCAACATTTTCGCTACAAGTTTTTGCCCTACATCAACACACTGGACTAAAGTACTAGCACAATACCCACCACAACATGGAATCATTGATGGTATTGGGGTAGTACTCTTGCTGCGTTGACCTATTTGGTACTCCGCATCGTGATCATCATGGTGTACACATAGTCATACATGACCTGTAGCTAGTCACACTCTACAAATTAAGCACAATGCTACATATTTTATTTTGTGCGGTCGGTGGAAATTCGGGAGGCTGGCTGTTGAACAAGAAACTGCTGGCCATACATAAAGTCGGTTTCCTCGCCGTTACAAATCAATGAATAGCCTGACATTGCAGTAGTAGGTACATGGTGAAAGATGCTCCTGTGCTGTAGTTGCCGCATGGATCAATCCAAATAATCAAATAAATAAAGTCCGATAAACTTCAAAAACCAGCTGCTCTGAGCTGTCTATTGGCTTAGTGTATATACTGGCCTTTCAAACATTCCTGCATGCTGAATAAGAAATATCAGAAAAATCAATAAGATGTCGTTCACAAAATTCCTTATCCAATATTTAACAGTCCCCCATGTCACCATGCAATTGACTCTTATATTATTGAGTCCGGCTGCTCCATGGCAAGACTAAATGTGAAGATTCTCCAAAAGGTTCATTGTAGTATTAAATACAGCACTTGCAGAGGAAGGTGGCAACTCAAGATAGTGACTAACAAGTAATCAATGTCTCTCTCTTCTTATAATTTTGACAGACACTGACTATTTTTTAAGCTCTTAATGGTCACCATCAAACACTAGGCTTCTTCTTCAACTCTGGGGGTGACCGACGTGAGATACAAGTCACTCCCTCCTGACATACTGTTACTTAGTCGCATAAGTTAGTCCCATTTCCTTTCCCATCTAGTTCTAAACCAGGACCCACAGACAATATATGGGAGCAGACAGAATAATGTTTCAGACGAAAAACAAGGAGAGACAGACCATTAATTACCACCCAAAGGTCACCATTCCACACTATTGTAGCCCCACTTACACACAGACAGGACTGGAGGGCTTGCCACCTCGCAATGGCGAAAAACATGTATTAAATCAATGACATCCACCTCTTCCTGTTTTTGGACATGAGCATCTCAAGGGTGCCCACCGTCAAATGTCAAGCTTCTTTCTTAATATCAAATCACGTATGTAAGTGCTTCGACATTAACCAACCATACCATGAATTTCTGCAAAGGATTGGACAAAGAAGTTATACGATACCTGCAGCGCGCGCAGACGACGAAAGTGAACATTTAATGAAGCTAGTAACCTCCACCAGGGGGTGACTTGTAAACTGGGGAAGGGGAGTAGTAAGGAGAAGGAGAGTAAGTGGGAGACTTGTAGGCAGGCGAAGGGGAGTAAGTAGGGGACTTGTAGACTGGAGAAGGAGAGTAGACTGGAGAAGGGGAGTAAACTGGAGAAGGAGAGTAAACTGGGGAAGCCGGAGCTGGGGAGTAATCTGGGGAAGCTGGAGCTGGGGAGTAATCTGGGGTAGCAGGAGCAGGGGAGGAGTAGTCAGGGGTGGGAGAAGGAGGCGGTGGGCAAGATGGCAACAGAGCTGAGATGTCTGGTAACAAGCTCTTCAGATTCTTCAGCTCCCTGGCACCCTCCACTGCAGTAGGCATCCAACTGCACCCCACCAAGAGCACTACCGCCACCACCAACAGGCTACGAGCCTGCATTGCTTGAGACCTCTTCATCTTGCAGGAAACAAAACACTAGCTAGATCAGAGTTCAGCTGGGAGGAAGACGAAGAAGAAGATCAGCTAGGGGGCTTGTTGCTTGGGATGGGAATAGGAGCAGTGGAGAGTGTGGCTTTGGGAGGTGGCTGATATAGCAGAACAAGAGGGACCCACAGGTACGCAGCAGTCCAAAAGGCCCAGCTAGCTAAGTTGTGTGGAAGCTGTTGCTTAACTTACTGCAGGCTGCAGAGACACGGCCGCTCCACCCTTTATGGTATTCAGTGTCACGTACACTATTTGCGAAGGAAGGGCCTAAACTAGATGCCTAGAGGTCTCAAAGTGTCATGTCCGCTAATTGCCCAATACGATACCATTTGCCAACATAAGTAACTCTTTTAAGTGAAAATTTGTTTACATTTTGATATTTAACATAGCAAATTGGGATACTTGAGATGATGATTTTTCATTTTAGTATGCAAAGGGAAGATGTTTCTTGAGCATAGTACATACTAATGCCAAGTGTCAATTTGTGTGCATTTTGAGTCAACTTGCAAACCATTGTGTAACATAGGCATACACCTCATAGCACTATTGAACATACTCATGCCTAAAAGTTAGTTAGTGCACTTGATTGGCAAGTGCCATGAAGTGACAATCGTGGTGAAGTTGTTGATCATTAGTTTAACTTAGAGGCCGGCATATACGCTTCAAAATAGGGTATGTGACACTATTACGTGTGTGACACTAAATACCATAAATGGTGCGGTCTTTAGTAATATATATAGCACAGAGGAGGATATATACTGGCCGTTATATATGAGTCGCTAGCTTCATGCTTAGACTGAACCAGTATCTTTATGAGTCGGCTTCCGGCCCAGACTGTATCCATGATGTGCAAGGACATAGAAATTTCCTTACAGGAATATTAATTACCTGGAGGATGATGATGATGATGATTCTTCAAGACTACTGGTACCGGTGCTATGCTGTTGGGGGGGTAATCTGGGCACTTAATGTGCCTTGACCAATTTCCAAACGTACTGCAATCATCCTGATCCCAGAGTGTTGTACTTCCACTGAAATTTAGACAGGAAAGGCGACTATATATATGTGTGATTCTATGCACACTGACACTGGTGATGCTTAGAACTGGAAGTTCCCCTGCAACAAGTGTTAACATACTTAAAGTGATTGTATAGAATAGATACTAAATTCAGAAACATTCTGTCAAAGAGACTACCAAGAATGTTGGAATTCGAATTCGAAATGAATTTAATTAAATTTTAATCTATTTGCAAAATGCAGTGACCAAACCAAGCTAGGTTTTTGATTTGGTGATCATTGATCCTGGATCAGAAAGGTTAATAAGATGCTACAGAGACCAACACTGATGCTTGTGACAAAGGTCAACATACTACAGGAATAAATTAAACCAGAAATTTCTCAGACACTATCAAGAATTGCTGGAATATATATGTGCATTTGCAAAATTTGACCATCATGTAGCAAAAGTTAGGCTTGACCAAGCAGAGATAGTTGCTATTGAATGGAGAGTGTGACCTGAGTGACTGTCCTAAAGCCAAGTGTTTCCAACGTACTTAGAATCAACATAAGCACTGTCATTTATGCTTGGAAGTTCCCTGTGACAAAGGTTAACATAAGTAGTTGATTGTATTATGTCAATGAATAAATGAAAATATATTTTCAAAGAAAGCACAAACTAAGAATGCTGGAATATTTCCAAGTCTGAATCTATCATCTGCCTAATATGCAAAAAAGCGACCAACCAAGCCATGGCAGTTGATAATAATAAGGTTATTTTAATCAAGAAGCAAAATTAGACCCCAAGGAGAGACGAGTGATCCCACATCCAAGTGTTTCCAATGCGCTTAGAATTAACATAAGCACTGCCATCTTGGAGCTCATACATATTGCACATCACAGAAACTACCAGCTTCACCTACATCGTTGACCTGCCCAATCAAACAACCCCTAAAAGTCAAGTAAGCTCTTAAATACTATAAGCGCATGGGAAAAACGTCTTTGGAGTGGAAATTGTATGCAATTGATCATGATTGATTGAAGCACCTTGAGGTTGGAATAATTCAATTATGATGGCACCTCATATCTGAACAGCTGATGATAGGTCTATTCCACCTACTGGTAGCACAAGCGACAGAGTGGACTATTTTGTTGAGGAGATGGATGGATGGGTGCACTCAGCTTGTCAATGACAGAAGATAATGGTTCTTTTCTTTTTCTTTTTCTTTTTTGCAATTTAGAAATGTCCATCAGAGGATAGGAATTGGCCTATTATATATGTACGTGTTATGTAAACTTGTTTGAGCTGTTGTGGGCGCTGTGTGAGTACTGGTTAGCTTGATTAGCAGCTGAGCCCATCTTGGAATCTGAATCTTTTCCTGTAAGAATGATAACACTGAAGTAGTGATTGTAATTAATTTCTGCATCTGAAAGCTGAGTGCCTCTGTTTATCAATGAATATCAATGATTCCTGAATTGGGTGATGGAATCACAGCCACTGTCCAAGGTATATAGTATCACTCACAAAGCAAGTTATAACAAGTAGTGTTTCCTATGGCTGGAAGATAACCAGCAAGAGGAGAGTGGATGACAAGCCACAGGAGGAGCGAGTCATCCACCTACTTGAGTTGATTATCGGACATCACCGATTAGTTCATGGAAAAAACCTGAGAATTATGAATGAATGATATCACACCCCCATGAATGAAATGTGTGACGAGTTTTGATAACCTTTCTGCTCTTGGATGAGCGATTGGTGGCGTTCTATGATGTCCTTGAAGTGACATTGATTATGATAAGCACCATGGATCACATTATCAAACTACTTTTCCACATTAAAAACATCAAGAAGGATTCTATTGTGGGTCATAACATTACTCAATGTGCAGCTCTAGTCCCGTGGGCCCTCAAAATATAACAGTGTGATGCTCGAACAGATGAATGCGCAAGAAGACTCAAATTCAAACTGAACTCCCAACATCCGATTGTTATATTCTAAAGACCCACATCGTTGAGTAATGTTATGGTCCACATTGTTTGCCCATCCCCACAATATTTAGCACCAGACTTCCACATTATACTAGGCCATAATGTTTCTATTGGATTGAAAGACTTCAATCACATGGGAAGGAGGTGCATATATTATGAAGGTATGAAAAGTATAACTAGAGTTGCCATTGTTTCCACGCAGGATGGTGTAACCTGCAGATCACACTTTAGGGTTGCCCAAAGTAAGTCGCACAATAAATACGCTCAGACTACTTACCATACTCAGTATATTTGTTTGTACTTTCTGTTTTGAATCTATGGAATCTATAGTAACAAGTTATGGCAGCAATTGGGTAGTTTCACATAGTAGTAGGTGACTCTAAATACCATAAACGGTGTGGTGAACAATGAAAACTGCCTGACAATGCCTTCCCAACTAGCTGCCAAGCAAACATGCACTGGCCTTGACAGAAAAATGTCTCGTACATAATTCGCTGACAATATTAACGAATGCTGGTAGGCACTACAAATGCAAGAATTTGGTCCCCCAGAGGCTCCAAATGCTTTGTTGCGAATATGTGGACGGCGCTATAAATTTCTGTGTGAATTATGAATATTGACAGATCCATTGTATTACTTCCAGACACCGGGCGTGATGACCTGACCAGACCTGCCCAGTGCACACAAAAGCATAGATTGAAAAGTGGGGAAATGAGAATAAAAATCCATGGAAAAAAAAAAAAAAGAGGAAAGTAGAGATGATAATTTCCTGGCAAAATGATTGACAGAACAGGTGAGGGTTGTGGAGGTAGTGCTTCAACCTCATAACTTAGCCATCCTGTCACGGTCGGTAACATGTAAAGGAGGGTCAGGGAGAGAGCTCAAGGAGTTGAAAAGCTGCGTCGGCAGTAAATGGATCCTGACATTTTCGCTCACTCATTTGCGCCTTTTTTTGTTTTGTTTTTGGGCTCACTGGGAACAATCATCTGAGGCAATTAATAATTCTCACCAGACCCAAGTGAAAGTTTGGTGTGCAACCTGCTGCCTCCGCTGCCTATGGGATCCCAGTAGAATGTCAGTGAATCGACTCTTTGAAAATTTCACCAAACGTATCTGTTTCAAGGGTAGTTGGTAGTAGTAAGGTTGTATGTAGCGATTGGGTCCCTCCAATGTAAAACAAGGTTCCGTTATTTGTGCACCTCTACCAATTATGAATAAATTCAATTGTGATTATGAAGCATGTCGTGGTTTTTGATTTGCTTCAACTTGCAATGTTGAAGTTTGTTGTTGGCATAAACACTTAGAAATGAATGGATGACAATCGAAAGAATTATTGTTTTTGTGTATTGAGTTGCATGCATGGAATGTGTTTATTTGAAATTGAAAATCAGGGCTTTTTCATGCTTGTGATGAGACATATTGATGTTGATTCACTGTACATTTGAGCTCAAAGTTTGTCGTTGGGTCTTTGGATGTTGTTTTTGTGAAGTGAGTTCCATGCATGCATACATAGAATGTGTTTATTTGAAATTGAGAATCGGGGTTTCCCCATGCTTGTGATGAGACATATTGATGTTGATTCATTGTACATTTGAGCTCAAAGTTTGTCGTTGAGTCTTTGGATGCATGTCAACAAACATTTATTTACTCTTTGTTTGGGGTTCATCACCATCGACCTCAATTCTCACAACATACAATACAAGTTGTTGGTGTACAGTTACCTTAAAATAATAATAATAATAATAATAAAAATAAAAATTTAATAAATGAATAAAAATCAAGATCAATGTCACGAGTTTTTGATTCTTTGTGTGGTCAATCGCATGGGGAGTACCCACAATGTATTGACATTTTTTGTCGTAATTGTAGTGGCTACACAAAACATCGCATTTTTTGTATGTATTTATTGTAGCCGCAGTTAGGCACCACAACAATAATACAACATGTTATGAAAATAGTGGATTTTCTCACTTTTTGGTGTCCATAGTCACTAGGACCCAGAAATAAGTGACTTTGGACTCCACATTTGGGTTTTACTGCAATATATTCCACATTTTGTAGTGGCATAGCACCCCCAATGACATCATCGAATGATTTGGCCTCGCGTTCCTGGTAGTAACATGCATTTCCAAATCATGCATATGACTTGGATTTTTGAGATCGATTCTTTTATGGAGGGATGGCAGTAGAAGATTTCACTTTGGTATAGATTTAGAAAGGATGAAAGAAGAGAAAAATGAACTTCGACATGTTAACCCTTGAAGGCCAAGGCGGATGTTATTTGTCCAGGCGAGTGCCTTTGCCCAACCATACTACCAACATACATGTTTACGTTATATTCTTCTGATTTTGGACACACAAACAGCTAAACATTTGTGTGAATAATCCTAACTCTACAAAGGTGCCATTTGTATAGGCAAATGCACCATAAGAAGTGCCGAATTTCTTCATTATGGTTATGAATTGGACTAAATTGTTTTAAGCAATTTTTGATGGTCAGTAACCTAGATTGAATGCAAAGAACGGGGGGAGAACCGGCCGCTACTTACGGATGAACAGGTTAAGTTTGAGTAATAATCAGTTGAAGTTCAAGACCTCAGGAAAACCACCAACCATTTTAGAGGAATCTATAGAATATACCTCCATTCGATAAAGAGAAACCAAAAGATGTCAACATGTAACCGGCTGGACTTGGAAACACTAGGAAACTCGACCGGTTATGCCCAAAAATCTCCCCGGACACTGATCGAACGACCTTGAAGAATGAATACCTAACCCACATTCACACAACAGTACTGTTAGGACCCCTTCACACACGAGCCAAGAGCTGTACCCATGAAATTGTGAGAGCCCAAAAGAAAGTGTCCAAAGGCCGTCCCAAATCACCTCCAAAGTCATGTAGTGTGGTCACGGACCCTCAAGTGTAATGTGAAGTCATATGTGACCGGGCCCTCAACCAAATGCTATTCAATGAATGTCTATTCATGTAGGTCCTCACACATGATAAAATAGAATAAAGCAACGGTTGTGAGTGTTCGGAGTGCCATGGTCACCTGGTTTTGTGTTACGCCTACCTCCAAGAGGTGGTTTTTGAAAATAGTCCAAGTGACCAAGAAACACGATCCATTCGATGCCATGTAGGAATCCATGTAGACTTTACATCTATCTTGCATTCACATACTCTGTTGGTCCCTCAAGCGCAGTGTGAAGCGAACTTGGACCCGCTCCGCCTTTTCCACCAATGAGAGTGCTTGAAGTGAAATGGTCACGGGTTCTCAGTCTCGTGTGTGAAGTGGCCCTTAGTAGCTGAATGAGTGCCTCACCCGATTCTGGTAGTAGATGTCGCTGAATTGGTCTCTGAAAAATGAAAAATGACCGGAATGCACATGTTATCCTACACATTGGATTTCTGGGAGCAAGACTGTTTTTCAGAGGGACAGCAATGGAAGATGTCACTGTGGTGGAGATCGACGATTGAAGATGACTAGGATTGAAAAAGATGAATGAAAATTGAAAATGAAAAATCTAAATGTTGACTAGGATCGAATGACCTTGACTTTGAATGGGAACCTAGCCAACAACATTCACCATTGTCATAAGTTTGTACTGTTAGCAGTCAAATGGGCCGACACTGCCACAGATAATGAAGACATTCACTGCGGAACTTCCCTCACTCAGTATCAAAAGCCTACACAAACTGACATTCAACCGAACAAGCAATATTTCGATCGGTCTTAGAGCAAATACAGATTCAGTCAAATTTTCTAAATGGAAACTCTTATAGAACGTTCATGTGGCAATGTCGAGTGTTCACCAGGATGCCCATCATCATATTGATGTGATCTAAAATACTCGAACATGACTTTAAATTGTTTGTTGAGTCAAAAGTAGGCGTTCAAATGCTATTTCAGAGTACATCTTTGCGTTTTGTTGGTGCACCCTGCAGCTTTTAGCGGTTGATCAAAAGTACTTTTCTCTTTGAGTTCCATGGGTTACATCGTACCTCCATCATACAGAACATTGGAAAGACTTGGGTAAGCGTTACAAACAGACAACCTAGTCAAACTAAGATTGAGCTTCAGTGCACATGAAATTGGCCCATTAAGGTAGAACCGTAGAAATACCATAAGCGGTTAACCACCTTCTAGCCATGCTCTAGACCGCCGTCATAATGGTGAAGTGCCATTTCTGAAACAGATCATGGCTCGGCGGCAACTTCAATGCATGTACACTTAGTGTAGCCAATGGGAGTCAAGTTTAATGTACTCATGAGTTAACCGGTTTAGGTGATGTTATGTATGGAAATGCGGATTACTGTGTTCGGTGTAGGGAGACTCTAGTGAACAAGTAGGGGGTTTGACAACTTTCCACTTTGAAAAATTGTAGCATTTTTTGTGTAGGGCAAAAAAAAAATGAAACAACTTGCATTCTTCATGAATCCTTCTTGTCTATCTTGGAAAATTATCTCATGATTGTCAGACCAGATCTTCAATGCGAATCACCTTATTTTCACGGGTTATGGTATTTCTACCTTATATTCTTACAGCAAGTACTTTTGTATTCCTCATCTAGGAGTGACCCCATAAATGGAGCCTTAACAATGCTTCCACAATGCTATGTATGCAAACATAATCATTTGTAGATAGTTAGTGGGAGTGTGAATCAGCCTACCAACACAAAAAAATTTCAATTCATGGAACTAATAATATACAACGTCGGGCAATCTGACATGAATTTGAGCCCGTTGGCCTTACCCTGCTCAAGGATCCCCTTGGTGTAGGGTGGGGTTCACTGCCTACCTTGCAGTGGGTGGGCTTTTGGTTTTTCCGCCAAGTAGAGAGAAGATTTCAAAGCCGGGAATCGAACCGCCAACACCTCTGTTGGTCAAAAACAAAATATACATCCATGGGCTACATGGTGGATCTCCATGTTTTCGCCCTCCCCCATGGTAGGTGTCATGAAAGTATGCCCATCACAAGATGGGCAAATGTTCACAACACTACCAAAGCACAAACCCAGGGAGGGAAAACGTGAAATTGTTCGTTGTCATTGTAGAACCCCCTCAAGAATTGCTATTATCAGCTAAATTAACCCCTACATTGAGATTAAAGACCCCAAAAAAATTTTAATCCGCTCAAATTGAGATCATATGTACATTTTGGCAACCTTCACTAGGGGCGGGTGGACAACGACACAATCACCATTCCAAAGTTTTGGGAAAGTTTCAAAACGGCCGACCGTTGACAACAACATATTGAGTAGATGGTTCAGGGATGACCTGCAACATTAATTCATATGTACATGTTCAACTGGTTGGGATGACATGGATCCAAAATATAGTAATTATTGAATTTAGTGCCAAATGCTATTTTATGTCACTGTGGCAGTTATTTTGATGACACTTCTTATGAATAAGTTTAGTACAAGTATTGTCATCCCGAATAACTTTTAGTTCATCCATTACCCAAAACCCTACCTATTCCGCTGGACTACTAATGTGTAGTTGCATGTTTGCTCTTGCTCACCCACTCTTCTATGGCATAATGCATGAAATCCATGCCAATTGATGAGGCAAAGTTAGGTATTCTAAGCACATTAACATTTTTATGGTGAAATATTATTATAGTAGATTGAATTTTAGTTGAAAATCCACTTAAATACATATTTGAGTAAAAATGGACTAAGTCCAAGTCCATAATCATAACATGTTGAATTCTATCATAGGACCTTACGATAGAATTGTATGATAATATCCTCTAAAAGAATATGTAGAGTTCATTATGATAATATTGTAGCAGTTATTTTGATTGTATTTTCACTATTCAACATTTATTTATTTATATTCAACATCAAAAATTTGAAAAATCATCATATTTTAATAGCATAGCATTCAAGTAATCATTAAGGATTTACACATCTTCCATAAAGTTTAGGTGCATCGAAAATGTATCGTAAGATCCTATGATAGAATTGAAGCAACCAAATAATCCAAATTTTGAAAATATGTCTAGATTTACTTAGATACAATATCTTAGTAAATGATAGTAATTGCAACCTCATAAATCTATAACACCCAAAATAAATTTACAAGAAATGACAAATCATGTTAGGTTATTTAGTGTCAATGACACTACACATGCGGTTTACAATTAAATTGGACAAAACAAATAAAAATTGGTGACTTCTGATAGAATAATTCAACAAACCAACCTATGTATAGGGCAAATTTGTACTATTACCCCCTCGGTAGGTGTTAGGAAACCAAAGTGGCACAAGATGAGCCTAAGTCATTATCAAGTGAAAAGGGAGACATCGCCGCTGCACATAATATAGTCTAACATGAATTTGTGTGAACCAACCCATATACTCGTTCCTTGTTGGATGCCTAAACCTTTGCCTCTAAGGAACCAGTGTACAGGTTGTTTCGCCCCAGCCGTCTAACATGCCAGTGGGAGCCAAGTTTCAGGTATCTCATTGCCTGCAGCTTCAACTAGGTAAGGGCCACTTCACACATGAGACTGAGAGCCCATGACCATTACACTTCAAGCACTCTCATTGGTGGAAAAAGCGGAGCGGGTCCAAGTTTGCTCCACACTACACTTGAGGAACCAACGGAGTATGTGAATGCAAGATGGATGTAAAGTCTACATGGATTCCCATGCTTCATGGTCACTTGGACTATTTTCAAGAACCACCTCTTGGAGGTAGGCCTAACACAAAATCAAGAGACCATGGAACTCCGAACGCTCACAACCGTTGATTTATTCTATTTTATCATGTGTGAGGACTTGGATGAATTGAAATTCATTGAAATAACATTTGGTTGAGGGCCCAGCCACATATGACTTCACACTACACTTGAGGGTCCATGACCACACTACATGATTTTGGAGGTGATTTGGGACGGCCTTTGGACACTTTCTTTTGGGCTCTCACAATTTCATGGTCACGGCTCTTGGCTCGTGTGTGAAGTGGCCCTAAGGGTAAAGCTCCTCATCATAGACTCACGTTAACAAACAAGTGCCTGGAGATTTTTATTTTTTATTTTTTATGTTTTTTTAAAAACTCCGCAGTTCTGTGGCCGCTCGGTGCTTTTAACTTCCTTACAGTCCTCACCACCAGCCCTTCATTGAATCCAAGGCTGACATGAGTGTTCATTATTATACTCCACTGCTCAATCGGAGAGGAGGTGATGTGACAGCTCAGCATTGCCATCTACTCAATTATAGTAGAGGCACCTATTCCCAATCACAACCCCATCGCCAACCTATAGGGTACCAGAATTTCGATCTTGTTGGGATTGAATTTCGATCATGTGAGAACCAATAGTGTCATGACACATGTCATAGTTTTGAGTGTTAAAGTGAGGAGGAATGAATGGTTATGGTAGACTCTAGACATTGGTAATATGTTTGGGCCAACTTTTGGCTTCCAAATTTCACAGTAATTTCAATTTAAGGAATAAAATTATTGAAAAATTTGCAGTTTTCTAATTTTTGTCTTCCTACATGGGGAAAAATTTGCACCACCTTATACTTCTTTAGATCTAACATAAAATCTCTTAAGTGATCGGTTATGGGTGCCTCTACTCTACTCGTCTTGTGTGGCACAATGACATAACCAGCCACCTCCGTTCATTCATTACATATATATACATAATATACAATGACCATAGCAACAAAAAATATTCCACTCATTTATTGGCTTTGCTTTATGGAAAGAGACTTAAGTGATGGCATCTAAATTGTCCTGAAAGTTTGGTAACCGATCAGAAGCAACCACGTACGTCATGTGATTTAAGAGTGCTAGTATTAGCAACTAGTTCTTCAAGTGGAGTCCAGTTGCAAGTGTTCAAGTTGTCTATAAAATGAGTCAAACTATGGCCTTGGTCAGATCACCAACCAGAACGAACCATGCGTGTAGGATAATAATAGGTCAGAGCACTCTTGGGCTAGCCTCTTGTTAATTGTACTTAATTGCGGTAATGTTAGATTCTCGTTTTCATCTTTTCATCATTTTGTTATTCACTCTTAGGTATCTCACTACCAACTATATATGCGTCTTGGGCACTAGCAACATATGGGTCCCCGACACCACTAACAGGTGAGTCCTAGGCAATCGTTTTGTGTTGGTGAAAGAAATATGCAAATCTATTACACTGGTAGAATTGAAGATTTTGTTGTTGTTGACCTTTAGTCACACTCATTTCTTAAAAAATCAGACCCTTCTTGAGATGGCTTTATCCTTCTAATGATATTGTCAAATTAAAGAAAGGAGCTGAAATTGGGTGCAAATACAATAAAATATGTGAAGAAATACAACATATATTCTATGCAATATCTATTAAAAAATTGGCTACCATTTCTACACATGATTGTAGTTATTTCAATTCTTCGAACTGTCTTCATCAAAAGCTATTTAGTGTCACCAATTCTAATTGTCTTGCTCAATAGTAATTGTCAACCGCGGTGTAGTGTCACCAACATTATTTGTCATTCCTTGGAAACTTTTGGGGGAACCTAGATTTACAATGTTGCAATTACTGTCACTTACCAAGTGATTTTTCATCCAAATTTCAATCATCCATGACAATACTTCATCACAAGTTGTTGACAAGAGAAGGCAGGGTTTTAGCCAATGGATGAACCCATCCATCATCCATGAAAGCATTTGTAAACTTATTCATGAGAAGTGTCATCCGAAAAGTTACCATACTGAAATAAAATACCATATGACACTAAATATCAAATTTAGTGTATATTTGAGTCATGGAACAATTTTACTATATAATATCTTGACATGTATTCTTTTTTACTTTTACAATCAAAATCTTATACATATACTTATGCCATGTCAAGATGTTAAATCTAGATTTCAACCGTATGGATGTAATCTTTTCGTGTTTAGTAACAACCTTCTTCTTTTTGTGTGAACAAACATTTATGCATTGAAAAGTCCTTCATCTTAACCCATCTGACTTTAAGAAACACACGGTGACTTCCAAGGGTCACCCAACTCTAGTCATGGATGGGAGTTCATTGAAGGGTTTCACATGATTACCCTCAAGCATGTCACTATTGTCACTCCACCCTATTAATGTGAACAATCATATGTGTAGTTTGACAACCTACATCAAGAGCAGATCGACGCCAATGTAGTCATGGGGCCAAATTTCCAAAACGGTCATTTACCGACGATGACATGTTGAGCAGACAGTTCGGGAATGGCTTGGGACATTGATTCATATGCACAAACCAAGACGGCATAGCTCTAAACTAGTGTGCTATGATCCAGCAAACATTTGGTCAACAATTGGTGACTTCATCACATTCAGCTACACTAAACATGATATTTAGTGTCACTTACTATTTGGAATTACGCAATGCTATGTCTATTTACTATATATCTCATATTTTATCAACAAATGTTAAATTGGTTGTTTGTACATTATAAGACATTAACAACTTTACTTGGTTAAAAATTACATCAATAGTAAAAAGATATAACATTGTGTAAATCCAAATAGTAAGTGACACTAAATATCACATTTAGTGTAGCATCTTCTAGCCTCCAAAGTGATTCCAACAAAACAAACACTTCATTGGGCACTAACAAGTAATATGGATCAAGGGTATTCTACATGTACAGCTATATGGGGCGGAGCAAATCGAATCACATATGACTCACTGGGCGCTTATGGGTCAACAATTGAAACAAATGAAAAAATAATAATAACAAGCCTGCACAATTTTTGAACTTGAGAACATAATTCTCCAACATAGGAAACTTTTTGAAACCTACATATGTTTGAGTTGACTTTAGCCCTTGACGTAACCTCAAATGTACACTAAGGGCCACTTCACTCACGAGACTGAGAGCCCGTGACCATTACACTTCAAGCACTCTCATTGGTGGAAAAGGCCGAGCCGGTCCAAGTTCACTTCACACTACGCTTGAGGGACCAACGGAGTATGTGAATGCAAGATGGGTGTAAAGTCTACATGGATTCCTACATGGCATCGAATGGATTATGGTTCGTGGTCACTTGGACTATTTTCAAAAACCATCTCTTGGAGGTAGGCCTAACACAAGACCAGGAGACCATGGCACTCCAAACACTCACAACCATTGGTTTATTCTATTTTATCATGTGTGAGGACTTGCATGAATAGAAATTCATTGAAATAGCATTTGGTTGAGGGTCCGGTCACATATGACTTCACACTACACTTGAGGGTCCATGACCACACTACATGATTTTGGAGGTGTCTTGGGATGGCCTTTGGACACTTTCTTTTGGGCTCTCACAATTTCATGGTCACAGCTCTTGGCTTGTGTGTGAAGTGGCCCTAACACAAAACCGGGAGACCATGGCACTCTGAACGCTCACAAACGTTGGTTTATTCTATTTTATCATGTGTGAGGACCTGCATGAATAGACATTCACTGAAATAGCATTTGGTTGAGGAACCAATCACATATGACTTCACACTACACCTAAGGATCATGTGACCACACTACATGATTTTGGAGGTGAATTGGGACAGCCTTTGGACACTTTCTTTTGGGCCCTCGCAATGTCATGGCCACGGCTCTTGGCTCGTGTGTGAAGTGGCCCTAAATAGTCCTCTTAGTGTGGGTGGAAAATTAGCATGGAAATAATTAACGTGGGCTACATTAATTTCTAGTCAAGGTGGAATTACCGTGGGTCCAGACCCCGGGTCTTCCCCTAAGTCTTCATGAAAACTTCCGACCAACACATTGAATATTAGTTTCAGGAAAAAGTAGTACAAAATAAATAATAAACCACACTAATTTTCTAAACACTAATTAATGTGGCCCATGCTAACTTTCTACTATAAATTTAGTGTGGTTTGGAGTATTAAGAATATTTAGTATAGTTATTGTGGTTAAGACATCCCTCTCGTATTTGATGTTGTGAATAGCATTTGATATGAAGGTTAAATCATCCCCTTGATTTCTATATTTCTTGATTGTTGCAAGGTTCTTTGAGAGTTGTGCAATTTTGGAGACCAAAAATCCCCCCCACCCCCCTTAAAACATAGGTTGCCATTCAAGGGTCTTTCTCTTTTTCTTTTTTTCTTTTCTTTTCCAACTGGACTAATACTTGACTGTATTGGAAAATCAAGTAGTTATATGACTTGACAACTTTATGTGAGTCACATGCCTTTGACGTATTGTTGTCATTGCACATGTAATATGTGGGTACTTAGAGCATCTCTACCGCTATCACCACATATGACGTATTTAAATAAATCAAGACATGTTTTTAGAATCTACACTTTTATCACTATATTCGTTAATTTGGGACTTTTTTGGCATTTTGAAACAGTTACAAATATAAGAACATGGATAAAATCACACAGATATTGGAGAATGTTGTAAGATGCAAATACTTTGAAGCGGGTGTTCATATCAAGAACCCAATTAAGAACCATATCAAGATGGTTTAGGTAGGACGACCCAAACATTAGACCATGTTGTTGTGGTCCATATATTAATTTGAGACAAGAGAAAGTCTCAAATTAACGAATATAGTGATTTTTGTGTTGCTTCAATTCTATGGGCGGATCTTTTGATACACCTCTAATCTACTTAAATTTTATGGGAGATATTTGAATCCTGAGTGATTACTTGAATGTTAAGCTACTAAAGTATGATAGAAAAAAATCATATATATATATATATATGATGTTAAATCTATATAAATAAATTTTGAATACCAAAAATGAAATCAAAACAATCGCTATAATGCTATCATAATCAACTTTGCACACCTTATTGGAAGATCTTACCATACAATCTTGTCGTAGGATTCTATGATATAATTCAACATGTTATAATTTTGGACTTGGACTTAGTCCAATTTCACTTAAATATCATATACATTCTCCTCCAACACTACTTTAGGGGGGGGCCAAGGGCACGACAATCATCACCACATCCCCCTCCACATTAGTGAACTTAAATTTAAAGGACTTTAACAAAGAGGGAATTAGAGGGAATTGTGCTCGTGGGGGGGGGCACGTTGTTTTGAGGGTGGGAGACACGTGTGTGCGTGGCCGATCATTATATAACCCCTATTTGCAAAAACATGACCAAAAAGAAGATTTTTCAAAGCAATGTTGAAGTAAATAACATTTTCATGTATGTGTACAAAAAATTTGAGCCTTTAGATTCTGTTGCTTCAATTATATTTCCATATTTAATTTAATTTTCATGACATGCGACATCATGGGGGTATAATGTATATTTAAATGAAATTTAATTCCTCATGGTAGAAGCCTTTTAGGGCTTAGGGTACAATCATTTGTCCCCCAATATTCATGGTAGGTAACATGTCTATTCTTACAAAACTAGGTGGAATAATGCCCATCTCATATGTGTATTTGTACATGCTAAATGCTCAAACTAATATGGTGCTTAAACTAACACCCCACCCAAAAACAACACCATAAAATCTTTCACAATATATAACTTATATATTGATAATGAGAATGCCCACCATCTTAACATCAAGCACCTATGTTGTTTTTTAGTCAACTATCAATAGGACTTTGAACCTCTATATCTTTTGTATACGGAAAATCAAATAAGACAAACTTTGGTGCGTTGAAATTCATGTTCGTTGCTAACAATATGCATAGTTTGCCACATAGTTTGGATTAAAAAAATGAAAGTTTTCTTGCTAAGGTAGACGGTGCCAAAACCAACACCTTCAAATCTTGCACAACAAATACATATTTGATCAAGAGAATAGTACCCACCACCTTAACTCCCAACTTCTCAAGAAACCTATTATGGATGATTTCTTCCTTACATTAACCCTACCAAACTCATTCATCCATAATCAAAATCACCATAAACATTAAGCAAACATGGATATCTACCCATAGACACATGAGCCGTGCACTTTGGAGATGATTAGAATGTGGGGAGAAATCGTCAAAGTGGGAAATGGTCATGTTTTTGTTGTGTTGGGAGCTCATGTGAGGTGGGTGTTGCCTCCAATCAATGGTTCCCACTCCAGAGCAAACTTTGCATAAACATCAATGACGTTTATTTTGGTAAAAGTGAATTATTAAACGATGTCCATGTAAAAAGGGCCTTTGTGCTCACATCTCCTATTTAGTTTAACATTTGGACACCCTCTAATTTTTGGGGAATTCTTTGCATATATGTAATTAGAATCATGAGACAATTTACCCACTCCAAATGCAAGGTGCCTAGCCTATTGTGGTTCGCACTTTTTGGCCTAAGCATTTGTGGAGGTGCTCAACTATTGAGTTGCTCCCATCTAGTGGATCACACAAGCACTATGCTCATTTTCCAAGTGAGCTTGATCGGTCAAAGGTCTTTTATGGGGGATAAAAACATGGCATTTTCTTGTGCATCCCTTCCTTCAAATTATATCGTCTAAAGATCCAGAGGGTTATTCATGCGCATTCACCCCCCCCTCGAAGTAGCTCGTCTCCAATTTGGGCGAACCAACCCATACACTTGTTCCTTGTTGGATGCCTACACCCTTGCCTCCAAGGAACCAGTGTACGGGTTGTTTCGCCCCAGCCTTCATCTCCCATGTTTCAAGATCCTACGGATAAGTCCCATTTTAACCTCAAAACTTATCCATGCAAATTCCACAACCAACATCAAGTGAAATGTACTCGAAACAACCCTTTCACAGGCTTGGGAAGTTAAGGGTTAACATCACGCACGTGTGTTGGTTTTCCAATCATCTACCAATAAAACTTTGAAACCCTATAACTTTCACATACGGAACCTAAATAAGACATACTTGGGTGTGTTGAAATTTCCTGTCAATTGCCAATGACATACAAAGCAAATCTACATATAATTCGGGAAAAAGACTCAGGATGTCCTGCTATAAGTTCCTTTTGATGGGATGGGATGAGAATGATTGTTGACAACGATTTATACAGCAACACCAAAGAGCTATGATCATTGGTCCCATTATATCGAAGCTATTGTTTCAAGGCTGCAGGCAAGGCAGATGGTCACTGAATGTGATGTAGTTGAGGATACAGCCAAACCTCCGTAACATCACCCTCCTTAATGTCACTAGCTCTCTTCTATCCCAAAACCCTAGGGAACGGATCTTCTCAGTTTGAATCTCCCTCCTTGTTGTCACACTTCCCTCCCATATATCACATGTTTTGACATTCAAGTAATTCACCAAAGAATTCCAACCACACGCTCGCACATATCATGTTGCCATTATTGTAATGTTGACCTTGTGTGATTCCATAATGTCACATGTTACACTGATTCTCTGTTATCATGCATCCATGTTAAACACTACATATACGTCCTTAATATCACGTGCACTTTGGTTGTCACAAGTGTGATATTAGGGAGGTTAGAGTGTATTGAAATCTTTACCTACAAATGTTGTGGGGGCACATGAATGACCTATGAGTTGTGAAACCCATGCCTTTCTCTCATATACACTTACGTTACCTCTTTTTCAGGCCAAATGAGTTTGAAAGTCCTGCAAAATGATAAGGCCACGGACGTGTCCTCATAACACCCCCTACCGTTGGAATGCTACAGACATAAGATAATCATTATATTGATGGCCTTGTTAGGGTGAGTCTCCATGTACATCTTGCTCGCCCACCATATTTTGCTGGGAATAAGAAAAAAATGTAGATGAAATATGGTGGGGTAGGGTTCGTATATTATGCCGATCCACTGTTGTTATCTTATGTGTTTAGTGGGTGCATGGAAGTTTAGTGGGCTTGTGGTCATGGCCCTTTACACTTTGAAAGGCAACTAGAATGTGGTTGTTCGATTGTTGTTGGGTCTGAGATGACCCTAAACTACCGGGTGATAGTGGAGAGGTACCCATTTCCAAATGGAGTGGTTGGCGGTTCAATTCCCGCTGTGAAATCTTCTCTCTACTTGACGGAAAAAACTAGCTAGGTAGGTAGGAAGCCAAGAGCCCACCCACTGCAAGGTAGGCAGTAAACCCCATCTTGCACCAAGAGGATTTTTGAGCAGGGCAGGGCCAACAGGCTCAAATTCACGTCGAATTGCCTAACGTTGGTTATTTATTTATTTATTTATTTTTATTTTTAATCTTCATAATAACGCACCCAACATGATGTTATCCAGAATCTAGTGGGTCAGCAACAAATTAACCGATTTGGGTTCAAACCACTCAAATATAGTTGTCCGATTTCAAAAAATAACCATGAAAGGCCCACTTACCTTCAATGAGTGCCCGAGACAAATTTGTACAGAAGCAACATTTGTGTGCAAACAACCTACACAGCACGGCCATAAAGTAGCCCTATTGTACTCCAACAATGGCCACCATTAGGTTTCATACTGGCTGCCTGAAAAATCTCGTACTAATTAACTTATAAATCACCTCCACAACGTCTACACTAAATATGATATTTAGTGTCACTAACTATTTGGAATTACGCAATGCTATATCTATTTACTGTATATCTCATATTTTACCAAAAAATGTTAAATTGGTTGTTTGGACCTTATAGAACATCAACAATTTTACTTGGTAAAAAAATCACATCAATAGTAAAAAGATACAACATTGTGTAAATCCGATTAGTAAGTGACACTAAATATCATATTTACTGTACTACTTACAAGGATCTCATTGGCATTGCATGAAGTTCTATGAGTTACCTCATAAGATAGAATGGTGTGTGGACCTTATGTTGCCACTCTTCTTAATTGGACACATGTATTGGAGGGGAGAATGACAAGGTTAGTAGTTCAGAATGGACACAAGAGAGACATTTGTTATAATGGAGTTTGATTATCTGCTCGAAACACGGACATCATTCTAGGTTCAAATACTAACACAATTGGGACTCGGGAGAGCCAATGTGATCACTCAAAGAGATAGAGAATCTTCATTATGACCCTCCTACGACTTTATGCAACTTACTTGTGAAATATTACTCGAAATGGTTGTCTATGTGATACACCATCGTGAATTGGATGAGACGATTACTTACAATCCAAAGGTCAAAATTCTTTGTGGAGTTGGAAGTGCCCACAATAGGGTTGCCTGCCTTATCAAAACATTTTATGAAGTTGAATTAAACAACATAGTTGACTGGGACAATGAGACAGTATGAAATGTAGTTGATATGTAGCAAAGCAACACAAGTAAAGAAGGAAAAGAAAGAGTACCTAGAAATATATTCTTGGAATTGAGTGCTTAATAGATATTCAATCGTTCTAATTTCAATTGTTAACACAGTTGGGAGGGCCTATGTGCTCATTTAAAGAGAGAAAAAAATATTTCATTTTGATTCTAGAACTGGAAATTTCAAAAGATAATCAACTTGAATTGTAGTTGGTGGGTAGTAAGATATGGTGAACTTATGTCACGGGGCGCAAACACACCGGGGGTGGGGGGGTTTGCTTGAGAGTGGGAGCCATGTGCGTGCAGGACCCCTTATTCATATTACTGATATATAAAAAACTTCATGATTAAAAGAAGATTATACATACAAATCACATGGCCCATAATAGTCTCGAGCATGTATCCGTCAATTTTGAATTCATGCGGCCAATTGTCTTAATTATATACAAATACAACTTGTGATTGGAAAAGAAAAATAGGCATTTATTGTAAAAATGATCATAAATCATTGTCCATTGACAAAGCCATTGAAGTATGATGCAAGGGATGACATGTATTGCTTCATGAATGAACATAGATGAACTTTTGGGGGGGATGGGGAAGGGGTGGTGATTAAGGTCTATATGGATGAAATAAATTCCTTTCGTGGGAAACCTTTGGGGGCCTTAGGGTACGCTTAGCTCCCCCCACAGTTCATACTACCTTATTAATTTCTTCAAAACTAAATGAAACCCTACCCCTCCCATATGTATACTTTGTAAGCCAAATTCTCATTCAATACTCTTTTGTACACCCATGTATGTTGTATTTGAGAAAATATGGACTTTTTGGTGGCTTCAATTCTATCATAGGATCCTACAATACACTTCTGATATACCTTAACTTTATGGAAGGTGTGAAAATCTTTAGAGATTACTTCGATGTTATGCTTTTAGAAATGATGAAAATATCAAATATCCATTTTTGATGTTAAATGTGTATAAAAATAAATGTTGAATAATGAAAATACAATCAAAACAACTGCTATAATACTATCATAATCAACTTTGCATATTCTATTGAAGGGTCCTATGACAAAATTCAACATTTTATAATTATGGACTTGGACTTAGTCCAATTTTACTTAAATATGTGTTATGTGGTACTATATGGGCTACATTGAATAACTCCCCCCCTCCCTGTTGTTTTTATGAGTCATTCTTCTTAATTGGACAACTATATGTGATTGGTAGTTTTTGGCAAGGTTTATAGAAAAGAATGGACACCAAGGAGACATGTGTGATGATGAGATTGGACCATGTGCCTAACATATAGTCACCATACTAGGTGCAAATGTTAGAACGAATGAGAAGGTGTGTGTGGTTACTTATAGAGAACATGAACCTTCACTTTGATAGCTTGTAACTTTTGCATCTCCATTGTGATCCAAAATCTTGTAATAGCAATATGAGTGATTCGCAATTGCTAACTGGATAAGACAAAATCCTTTTGGATCCGACGGCCAATATTGTTTGTAGGGTTGGAAGTGCCAAATTCAGGGGCCACAGACCTTAGACCGGCCAATGAAGAAGAAGACTAAACATTGTATTTAGTGTCACCAATTTTATTTGTCTTGTTGGGATGCAGAATATGCCAAACTTTGTTTCAATATTTGACATTTGGATGACCTAAAAGTAAGTCGGGACCACAATACTTGTAAACTTATTCATAAAAAACCATCACTAGAAAAGTTACCACGGTGACATAAAATACTTTACGACACTAGAATACAATATTTAATGTAGTACCTAGTGGCCTCCACACCAACTTGCCAAAATGTCATTATCCTTCACGGATGGGACTCGACATAGGGCCACTTCACACATGAGACTGAGAGCCCATGACCAGTACGCTTCAAGCACTCTCATTGGTGGAAAAGGCGGATCCGGTCCAAGTTCGTTTCACACTACGCTTGATGGAACAATGGAGTGTGTGAATGCAAGATGGATGTAAAGTCTACATGGATTTCTACATGGCATCGGATGGATCATGCTTCATGGTCACTTGGACTATTTTTGAAAATCACCTCTTGGAGGTAGGCCTAACACAAAATCGGGAGAGCATGGCACTCCGAATGCTCACGACCGTTGGTTTATTTTATTTTATCATGTGTGAAGACCTGCATGAATAGAAATTCATTGAAATAGCATTTGGTTGAGGGACCGGTCACATATGACTTCACACTACACTTGAGGATCCGTGACCACCCAACATGATTTTGGAGGTGTCTTGGGATGGCCTTTGGACACTTTCTTTTGGGCTCTCGCAATTTTATGGTCACGGCTCTTGGCTCGTGTGTGAAGTGGCCCATGGCAAGGGGCCGGGCTATCTCAACTGAAAGATACCTTTGTCTCCCTCTTCCCTCGCATAAGATTCCAGAATCAGTGATCGGGAAGATTTTTGGGCATAATCGGTTGCGATCCTAGTGTTTGCAAGTCCAACCGGTTACATTAGTGTTCAAGATTGAAGCCCTCATATGAGTTTCATTTTGAAGGGCTCTCAAATTTCAGCCCTTCAATTGAAGGGCTGGTTCAAATCCAAGACGTCAATCCAAGAATATAGAAATGAAATACAAAACCTATATTAAACTTGTGCATGAATTATATGGTACATGTTTCTAGTACAATGTGAAGAATCAAGAATCAACCATCTAACTCCACTTCTTGTAGTGACAATGCCCTACGTTTTGTTGGTTCTTGTGGCGGGTAGATTATATTGAGGACTTCAAGTGATGTATTCATTTTCAATTTGGGGTTGCGTTTTGAAGGGCTATTTTGAGAGAGGCATATTTTGAAGGGCCAAATCGCGTTTGAAGGGCATTGAAGACGTCAATCTTGAACACTGGGTTACATGTTGACATCCTTCGGTTTTCTATATTAATTAGAGGCATATTCCATAGATTCCTCTAAAGTGATCAGTAATATTCCTGAAGTCTTGAACTTCAACCGGTCATTTCTCAAACTCAACCGGTTCATCTGTAACTAACTGCCGGTTCTCCCCGATCTTTGTCCAGAATTCTCTAAAGCGGGAACGGGTAGTTGGATATTATCCTTTACCGATGTGTCCGGTTGGTGTAAAGTTCCAAGCCTTTTGAATGCAACAAGTTAGAGTACGGTAAGGGCACAATTGCGACTTTCCACGGTCCCGGCGAACACAGCCAAAGTCACTAGAAGACCCAAAAAAAAGGTCGGAGCCTCGTTCACATGGAAGTGTGCTATAACTCTTACCGGAAAACAAATGGTGGAGATTGGCAACTTCTCGGGAGCCGGGTGTGTCAATTATGGAGTGGGGAGTCGATTGTCTCACTATTCTAGAGCCGGAAACAACGTTCATAAGCGAGCAAGGACGCATCCTTAATATGCCGAGAGAGACGCTATTAGAGGATGGAGTTTGGATTGGGAATAACTTAATTAATCTCTTCTATTGGAACTCCTTGTTTCCATCAACCGTGGTAGGTATGCATCACATTCTCTTCTCGGTCGATTGGAGTTTGTGTACATGTTGTAAGGCACTATTGTTGACAACAATTTGGTTTTTTTCTCCCCCACGTAATATACTTTCTTTTGAGAGCTTGGGGGATGCATCCTTCAATAAAATCTAGAAAAAAATGCGTTCACTCCTCCCTTTAAAACATCCCCATATGCATTTTTCATTTTTCATTTTTTTTTGGAGGGGGGATTTAAACTTAGTAATATATGTACATATTGAAGTGAGGTTATACAGGTGGATATTTGAATGGAAAAATAACATGTAGTGGAAGTATACAAGAGCTATCTGGCCCCAAGAAAAATACCGTTGTCATTTGTATATCGTAGAAGTCCAAAGTTTTTGTGGTCATTGGTCACATAGGGGTGGAATTGATGTGAGGATGGGAAGGGCAAAGAATATTGCCCGTTGGTAGAAAACCAAATATGCAAGAGCTTTAACCACATCTCTTGCAAAAGCAATATGAGAGCTATATGAGAAAAATAATATAAAAAAACTGATATGTGAGATTTCGATTTAATGTTCATAATATCCATGGCTATTCATTCGGCCCTCCATGACTTGTTCCATTCGCAACATGTGTCCCATGCCACCTTCTCTAGTTGCCGCCTAGGAGTTATGAAACCGTTTGTGTGCATTGATGATGGATAGCACATGCCACACTAAAACATAGGTTTGCTGTAATTAACTGTTAGTACGACATAGACATTGATGTGTAATTCAAGGGTGCACCTTAATGTATTGTACTATAGCATGTGGATGCACATATGGGGTATCATTTGTGACAATGGGTTGTATGTAAATACAATGGACGACGTGGTGATGGTGAGGCCGTCGCCTCACTGTTCCCCATTGTTCTTCTTGCTATTTCTTAGCCGTTCTTTTATATGTATAATCCTTTTAAAGGCCCCCTTGCATCTAAAAGAATAAGAATAAAAGAGGGGTATCAATTTGGAGGTGATGCATCCATATGATTCATGTTTTTATTATGCATATGATTTATGCACCACCCTATTTTGTAATATTGATTTATGGTATGTGTGCCTTATATGATCACTTTTCTTATGTGACTAGCTACTCTAAATAGTCATATTATTGTAGGACAAAAGTAGCACAAAATAAATTAATCACCCATGTTGATTTTCTAGAAAACAATCAAGGTGGCCCCCACTAATTTTCTACAAGAAATTTAGTGCAGTTTAGAAATTAATGTGGCTCACATGAATGTTCAATATGAGAATTAGCATGGGCTCTAGAAAATTACTATGTTTTACAAATTTAGGACTATTTAGTCTAGTTCGGGGATTTGATAGGACTTTCACCACAAATATATTGGGTTGATTTTGATATTATATACATTACAAGTGATTAGGTCATTCCAAGCATAGTTGCACAACCTTGGATTATACCTTCACTTTTAGTAATGAACTTTTGATGTGGGCAATTGAAGAAAAAACAAATACTCCTTTAAGATTACTTTCAACTTAAAATGGACCAAAAACATATTTTGTAACCACTTCGTGACCACTATCCAATAGGTTAGTGCCGCCTAGGCAGACGACATGTTTTGTTGGCTCTGTCCCACATCATGGGATGGAGGCACAATGGAGATTGCTTGTGAGTGGTAAATGAGGCCTGGGTAATGCATGTCAAATTTTAATGAATAAGGTTTGGTGAAGCTCAATGAAAGCTCGGTGGAAGCTTAGTCATAATATTATCAACGTTCAACTCTCATTTTGTGGGCCCTCACAACATAACAATGGGATGCTTGAAAAGATGCGCATGGAGACTCAAATTTAGATTGAACTCCCAACATCCCATTGTTATATTTTGAGGGCCCACGTTGATGAGTAACGTTATGTTGGAAGCTTAGTGAAATTTCCAATTTAATAAGAAAAATGTATTTTTAAAATAATTACTTTAAAAATGTCATTTTAGGATAGAGCCTCTCGTGGCAAAGCGACATTTCCTTGTTTGAATGTGGTAGACAACTTGTTACATACCATTTGATACTTACATAACATTGTTCAGATCCATAACAATGTTCTGTGGGTCTGACAATATTCTATGGAATATTCCCACATTCAGGTTGAATACGGGAATATTCCATAGAATACTGTCAGACCCACAGAACATTGTTATGGATCTGAACAATGTTATGTAAGTAAGCACACAAAAAATGCCACTCTAAACGTAGACCTAGTGATTGCAAAATCATTTACGTGGCTTTACCTATGGATAGTGTGGGCCACACTAAATCAAATGTAAACCTAGTACACCTATAGTTAGTCAATATTTCTCCGTAGCATACCTTTGCATTCGTTTAAGATATGCCGTACGAAGTACGAACATATATACGTTTCGAATGCATCGGATGTCGGCAGCTTCCTTCGTGCCTGTGCTCATGTGCATGCCATCTCCATCGCTATCGCCATTGCCATCTTGCAATTCCATTGGAAATACCGATCACGCCGACCTCCAATCTGCTTGCCAGTCCGTGATGCTATGTAGCCGTTTGCGTAGTCTTGCTTCCGGACTAACGGCGAATCAAAACGGTAGCAGCGTGCAGGGGAAGTGATGATTTCATGTTTCACGAGCTCCATGTTTGATCGGGCTACGATTGGAGCTTGGAGGCATCAGAATTCCGTGGAGGAGTTCTAAGGATCCTTTCAGTGTGCGCGCAAGCAACCATGCCTTCTGGTAAGCCTCTTTTCGAGATACTCTGTTTTTAGGGTTTCAGGATTTCAGGGTTTCGTGTTTTCTTAGAGTTTGAGGTGAATTGGAGTGAAGCTCACAGTAATCTCTATTCTATTTTGGAATTAGTGATGCAATGAGATTCGTTCTGAAGCACCTATACATGCTCTGATTTTTCAATCTCTTGGTGAGAGTGACTTCATCTTATGTGTAAGCATATTCTCTGTGTAAACAGAGCTTTCAGGATTTTATTTCGACCCTGAGAAGAATCGCTACTTTCCGGTAAACCGAAAGAGAGGCAGGGGAGGATCGCATTTACTGAATGCAGGAGCAAGTTCTTCGAAGCAGGTGTGTAATTTTTGTTTGTCTCTCGTTTGACCTATCATCCACTGCCAGGGCATATGATGAATTTTATGGCGACTTGTAATAGTTCTTAATTCTCCAGCATGATGTAGGCAATCTGGACACACTGTGGGGAGCTAATGAAGTTGTGAGTTGTCAGTCGTGGTGAAATTTCATTGTCTTGTGTAATGGAGGTGATCGTTTGACGTTTGAAGTCGTTAATTATGATGTTTGCATGGCACTGGTCAATTGGATTGAAGCGGACTTTATCCAAATTGCATCATGTCATCTTCAATATTGGTGTATCTCCGTAACAGAATAAGTAGACGCCTATCTGTTGATTTGTGAGTTCATTATTGAGAATTCCAACATCTAACAAAAAATTGATTGAAATATATGCATTAAATATCTGCAAGCAAGTAGGAACCAGCTGGAGGATTCTGTTACTATCATATCCTGGAGACCTGCAAAGGTTCCTAATACTCTAGCATGATAGCTACAATCTCGACACACTTTGGGGAGCTAATGAATTAGTGAGTAGTCATGGTGATTTTCAAGGCCTCTTGTAATGGAGGTGATCGTGGGCATTTGAAATTGTCAATCACGACGTTTGTGTTGCACTGGTGATTCTGATTGAAGCAGAATTCATGCAGATGGTGTCAAGGCACCTTCAGTATATGTTGCATCTCCATGTACAGAAGTAGACTCCCTTTTGTCTCTTTGTGAATTGAACAATCACTGAGAATTCGAACACCAAATGAAAATTGATTGAAACATCTGCAACCAAGTAGGCATTAGCTGCAGCAGGATCTGGTTACTATCATATGTGCAAATTCCTTTCAAAGACGTGTTTTGTACCATGTGAAGAGTTTTCTGTTTACTTACGTTTTTCAGCACCTTCATAGGAATTGGCTTTGAGGTGTATGAATCTTTCACAAGACTGGGACGTTGCTCCAATTGTAAACTGCTATGGCGTCCTGCAAGGATCTTCAGAATGCTGGTTTGCAATACAATAGCAGCCAGTCCTGTAAATTGAAGTTATCAATCCTCTTGTAAGTGAAAGAGATTTTGTGTCTTGTTAATGGACGTTGTTATTTGTAGGAAAATGGCAAGCAAGAGGGTGCAGAAACTCAGGGGGCTGGACCAGTGCACAATAGAAATCTTGGACTGCTACAGCTCCTGCGAGGAAGGGAATGCAGAGGTGATGTCGCATTTGCACGACATTTTCTAGAGGGGCAAGCTTCTCATCCCCAGGTGATTATTCTACCCTTAATGAATGTCTATTCTGTAGTCAAACTCTTAACAACAATTTTGAAGAGCAGCATCTAGGTGCATGCTTCTTTAATATGATGCATATATCCCAAAAGTCCAAAAGGCCCATTTTGGGCCTGAAGATGTCGTGTGGAGGTGTTTAAGGGGACTTTATTATTTTTTATCTGAAAATGTAAAGTGACCCCACTTAAAATCAACTCATGTATCAATTGGGTTCTTCCAAACGGAGCATACACATATGTAAAAGGAAATTTCGAGAGATTTTGGCTCATAAGCTGACCTTGATTCAAATACATACCACACATAATTATCATCCTTGTTATATATAACCACATTTTTTCTTCCTCTTTGAAGTAGGTTGTGCTCAGTATAGTTTCAATCATATAGGCCAAGTAAAATCTGGCTTCAATACTTGTTGGGGACTTCTATGTGAAGCGTATATCATAGAGCATGTATCAGTACCTTTATGGGTTCATACTACTTGAAGTGCAACCACATCACTTTTGAACAAGACATGTTAGTTCCTTGTGGACAGGTATGGGAGTACCCAGGGCCGAATAGATGGGCTGATGGTGCACTCCAACATCTGCGTGTAAGCTGTCAAACACCCGAAGGTGAACGGGAAGTTGATACTTTAGTTCTTGGAGGAAGCAATGGTTGCTTTGAGTAAGCGTCATTTCTGAATCTATCTGGCAACTGTTATTTTTACTGTTATCTCAAGATTATCCTTCAACATTGTTATCTTGATTGAATCTCTCTTTTCACCCAATCCACATCTTCTCGGTTGCCTTTCTATTTTATAGTGGCTACACTGATGACTCTGTGTTTGGTCCGAAGTTGATGCTGCAGTAATTGCGCCTTGTTCATGTTTATTAACAGAACATATATGCCATTGATTTCAGATTATGTATGGCTCAATGTTTTGACTATCGAACTCCACAAGCAGACATTGTTCAGCCTCGCCTATGTGTTCCTTCAGAAAGCAAGAAGCCCCCTTCAGACACCAAGGTGCAAAGTTCAGTACAGAGGATGCCATCTTCAGAAGGAAAGATGCAGCTTTTAAAAGAGAGGAAGCCACCAGGGTTGTGGCGAATTGAGAGTTCTCGATTTGCATCTGCTATAACATCAATCAAGAGGCTCGGAGAAGGATCACTTGCAGATAGCGCCCACCCTCAGCGAAATGCAATGTATTATTTCTAACTTTCAGAGTTCTTTGAATTTATATTTGATATGTTCTTTGGAAACCTAGCAGGATCTAGGACATGAAGCAGAATGTGAACTTCGTGAAGCACTTGGTATGATTGTACAATGCACTCAAATGGTACACATATCTATAGTTGTTACTGAGCTTGTAAAAGATTATCAACATTAACCTTTTTTAGGTTATGCAATATTTTATGGGTAATCTTGGTATGCAGAGTCACTACATTAGGTGCAGGAGAAGCAAGTGGCTCTCTGTACGTCCTTTGTTTGAAACGGGGACCTGAAATTCAAGAGTGGGATCGGAACTATCCATTACCCTTCCAAATTCAAGCAAGAGTAAAAACTGGTTGCAGTATTTGGACAGCTGAAGCTAGTCCTGACGGAACAGCAGCTAGTTTAGGTACTGCCTATGTTCATTCTTGGTGCCTTCAACTTACTCTAGCACTTGTATGAATAGTAGAGTGCATTTGAAAAGTGGATCATCTTATTATGGTTTATGGGCAAACTCCATGCATTTCACCAGGTGAATGTGTGCCCAAGTCTAATAAGGCACTCACAGGAACCTTATCAGTAGGTATGATGATTGCTCTGCTTCTTGGTCTGCAGGAATGGACGCTGGTGCTGGTCTTGTTGCACTTGAGAGAAGCGATGTTTCTTGGCTATGTCGGAGCAGCAGTTCAGTTTTCTCACAGCAATTTGACAAAACGGCAAGTCACCATCTGACTTTGCACTACATAAATAGTGCATTAACAAGCATGAGATTTGTGGAATTGAAAAATAGGTATGGATGCTGCTATTCAATTATTATCCTGGTCTCATGTCCTGCAGGGAAATATTCTGTTTTGTGGATTTCGGAATGGAGTGATTTCAACAATTGATCTGCGGAAGCCAGCCCCAAAAGAATCAGGCATGCATCACAGAGCAGATTCAGCAGTGAATGGAGGAAATTCTGGCTATCAGTATAAGAACAAAGGAATCAATCCCAATGTAAAAAACCAACATTTTGGTGTGGCCCATACTAATGTACGTCCCCTGCCCGGACTGTTTCATAGTGTTCCGAGTGTCTTTCAAATTCTGCAGCAAGGGTCATTCTGTTTATTTGTCTAGGAAGCTGTCATGACACAGCAGGATATGCTATTGCAGGGCAGGCAAAGCAATCGACATAGAATTGATGACTACTTTTGCAGTCATTCAAAGGTCATGCGAATGGACTCGGCAATTTGCAGGTAAGTCCGTGCATTCTTGACTCAAAAGGCACTAGTTTTTGATAACACTAGTAAATATTTTGTCCACTTTGCACATAACTATATATGTTTCAGAGTCTGTTACAATGCATGCAAGTACATCTGTAACAGAAATTCTGATGGATTAATCATAAGACACTTCTTGTAAGTATTGGAGACTATCTCAGGTGATCATGTTCAATCATATGTAATGAAGGAATTTTCTTTTTGGATGTGTAGACAAGTCTTTTGTTCCTATACATATCGGTGAATACTGAAATTCTTTCCACTTTTGGGCAGTTTGGTGTTGCTGCGCAATGATGAGAACTATCTACTAGCAAGCGCAATGAATGGAGTGGTAAGCTTCTCTTTGTGCTTATATAATAAGGTATAGTTAGTTTCTTGGTGTGAAAAGCCTAAGGTTACAATCATAGTATAAGACTATGTTTTTAAAACTTTCAGTTGTGGGTCTTTTGTTTTGGGTGCTTGTTGCTATGTCAGATCCAGCAATGGGATCGACGTATGGTGGAGAAAGGGGCAGTAAGGACTTACGAAGGACACTATAATACACATACTACATTGCAATTGGGCATTGATCCTACAGAAACATTTCTGGTATCAGGTTAGCCCTCGACAGTGACATTTGACTATTTTCAATTTAAGTGAAATGTTTCCTCTGTCTTAAGGGCTTGACATCACAAATATTTTGTATATCACCTTTAGAGTGCCAAGGTGTTTATTTCCCAAGGTATGACATATTCTTGGTGAGTCCCAGTTAATTTTGAAGTACGAATAAATGTTAGCAGGTATCCTTTGGATGTTAGGCTCTAGAAAATGACTTTTACATCTCTAAATTGAAGTTTGGCATCACAAGTTGGCGTAGCAGTGGGAAAGGTATCTGATGCAATTTGGCGAGCTAGAATGCATCCCACTGCTGAGTTATCCTTTTGATTTCTGGAATAAATAATGAATGCCTTCTATAGTCTGCACACACAATAAAAGAAAAAAAATTCATCTGTTCTGAAGTTAGGTGGGGGTTGGAGAGATCTTGGTATCCTGTCTACCTGTGTCATTCTCTTGTTAATATTAAAATTACTGAACATATCTTGGTGCTCATTTGTTCAAGGTGGAGAGGACTGTGTCGTTCGTATATGGAGTTTGGCGTCAGGGAGGCTCTTACATACAGTGAAGAACCTCTCTGCACCTGCTACTTGCATATGCTGGCCAGCTTCAATACGTAAGGAAAACCTCTTTGGTCCCAGTTATGCATTTTTGAGTTGTTCTCATCAGGCTTACTTGTCTTAGCATGTATTGCTTGGGGAGTATTGGCACATGCTCAGTGCTGGAAGGTTGTTAATCGACTATGTTGTTGCTACTAGAATGATTGTTATTATTTCTCACGTTGTTTATTATTTCAAGCTCAAGTTTTTGCAGTAGGATGAGTGGCCCTGTTATGGCCTAGCCGTGGCTTTTGTGTTTGATGGATGACATTTAATGGCCAAATCTATCCAAAGGAAGCTTCCTAGATGCTCACCAACACATTAATGGATTGACCATTAAATCGTCAAGCTAGTGGACCTATTCCCAATTGAATTTGAGGTAGTGGTTGTTTAGGGAGTTTTCTACAGTTTCTCAATTTTTGTGACTGAGCATAGGTACTAAGGATTAAAATTGCAACCAGGGAAAGAGTGGTTGAAAGGACACAAGATGAAGTTGTGATTTGTGAACAAAGAGAAGTTTTAATGAGTGTTTTTGGTCCCTTTATCCAGGTTCACGAAGTCACCTGCAAGGGGGTGGATACTGGGAAGAGCCACCCTTTGAGAGCAACTTTACTTGGGGTGTATGGTTTGGCTCCTCTGACGGACTTCATTACATGCATGGGGCATCCTCACAACTGTAGATACTATATGCTTCAACCTTGTGCTGACACACAAATCAGGACCAAATCTGAAGTAATAACTCAAACCTTGCAACAAGTATTCAGCGAGTGCTATGTCATTTGCAATGTAGTTTGCAAACACATCAATTGCAGAGGATGTCCTCATTGTGATTGTGGGACTGCTTCAATAAGCATGTCTGGTGAAATGCAAAATTTTGTTCTTGTACAACACTCTCTTCTATTGATTCTTTGTAATTGGGTTCTTGCATCACTTCGACTCCCAAATGTTTTGTACGGCCAGTAGTTTGCAGATTTTAGTAGTTAGAAATAGGAATATTAACTGAAGATATAAACTTACATTAGGCTTTACTTGTATCAGTTCTGTATAATGGTGGTCGTCCATGAAAATGTCATTTTCTTGCACTGTATTAATAACTTCAAAGGCTGATGGCATTTATTCTCTTTATGCTGTGTTATTTCAGCGGAGCTATACTTCAATTGGAACATCCACCTGTAAATTATCTTGCAGGAGTGTGATTACAGGTGAACCATCATATTATCCTCTTGCATCTACAAAGTTTTCCAGTCAGCTGTTGCTTTTTGCAAGAAAACCTCATGAACTAAATGTAGCGTTTGCTTGAGGCATGAAGATGCGTATTGGCTCAAAGAAGGTAGTCTGTAGTCTTAAGCTGAGAGAATTTCGCTATTTGTTGTCAGTTACAGGGTGAGCACAAAATGTAGGTCAATAACAATCTAGTGCGTCAGCATAGGAAAATCATTATTCTCCTCATTTAGTGCTTGTGCTGTTTTTGTCTTTGGAACAGGAAATTGGAGGCATTTGGCGTCTGATTAGCATGCAAAATTGGCAGTTACAAGTCCTGAACATGGAGATTTTGCACTTGGGGAGCGGCTATTCCAAGTCCACTCCACTTTCAGGTCACGATTAATATTAGCATTGCACTTGCTCTGAGTACTCCAAGTGACTCAGGTGAGGTTGGAGTCACTTGGAGTACTGAATTGAGTCACAGGAAATAGTGCTCAAGATATTGGAGTGAGAACCTCATGAGCAGTGCTGAGAATCTCATAATCGATTTGGCCTGGATTTTGAAATGCCAAGTACATTACTTTAGTTAGCCTCATCTGTCATTTTTGTAACCCTCAGAAACTGTGTCCTTACCTTGTAACAATAAAGTGAGCATGTATGGATGCTGTGAAACAAAATTGCTTTATAGGAAATTGGACCAAATTTTTTAACTTCCTCACATAAGTCCGATTTTATAGGTCACTTTTCTTTTGAGGTGCACATTGAGAGATGCCTTGTTTTAGCCCACTCAAATTCTCAATCAGTCATCTAAATTGCATGGAATGATGGTTGATTTCCTATGCAATCCTTCTTCTGATGCTACATTTTTGTCTATTGCATTTTCCTATGGAGGACATGTTGGTTATTGTAGTACCTTCTTAGTTTTGGCACAGAGCATTATTTTCTATGTGAGTTGTGCCATGTGTCATACATTGGCTGGTTGGAACATTTGAACTAATCCATGTGGCATGAAATGAACTCGATGTTGGTAAGCAAAGTACCTAAAGTGGAATAGTTGAGTATCTGAGTCTACAAAGTGGATGTTGGAGTATAACCTATCATTTGCCCTTAACTGAACGAAGATCATTTGACCTATTTGAGAATTGGCCACATCTTCTAAGTGTGTCTTACTTGAATTAACACATGGGCTCCATGGATGGTTCAAGTAATATGTTGCCATGTAGGCTCACTAGTTCAGATCCATACTGTCTCAGCCTGTTGCACTTGTGCATATGCATCAATGTCCCATGTTGTCCCCTAACTCTCCATTGAACATGTTGATGTCAATGGTTGGCCGTTTTGGATATTGGGAGGGTAATTGTGTCAGTGTCCACGCACCTTTGCCGTAGGTTGTTGAAATGTATATGTGACTAGTGTAGTCTTGGTCCATTGCACTTGTGCATATGAATTTGTGTCCTAGGTTGACAACCTTGCATCCTTTGCTCAACACATTGTTGTCAACACTTTGATCGTTTTGAAATTTTGGAACAACGATTACATTAACACCTGCCTATAACGTATTGTGTAACATAGTTTGGACCCATGTTGTCCCAACTTGAGCATATGAAAAACTATCTCACTCCCATCTCTAAACTCTCCGTTGAACATGCTGTCATGGACGGACGGCCGTTTTGGAACTTTGGAAGGATGATTGTGTCATTGCCCACCCGCCCTTGCCTAAATAAATATATGATGATATCAATATAAAAAAACAAATACGGGAGTGGGATATATACGAGTTGTTGATGTATTCTTGGCGGCGAAAGAGTGCACTTGAAGCCCCAAAGGTTGCGAATTGAATTATGAACATGAAAAGGTGCGAAATAGGGAGTTTGGGGGCAAAACGGTGCAATCAAAGGTCAACATTGCAATAGAATAATGCACTTGTCACCAAGTAATCTTCCTCTCACACGTGTTGGAAACACCCGAGAGCACATGTATGATTGAGGTATGATTATTGCAAACACACTTTTCTTAATCTCATGTCGTCTTCCGTCATTGAAGCAAAAATCAATGGTTTTATAGAGACACTTTGGCTAGGACAACAATAGTGTAGCTCAAGTTATGAGAGCATAGGCAATCATATGATCTTTTATTGAAGGAAAATTGAATAATGGCATACCATCACGAGTAAGAGATTGCAAGGTATGACGTTTATGATATGCTTGGTGTCATGGGCTATCATTTTTGAAAAGTCTATATATTTTGAGTTTCTATGACTTGGAGGTGATAAAGCAATCTAGAATCTAGGTTACTTGACATTCAACTATGTGTTTCTTGACATTCAATTATGATGAAATTCACTCATGTAAAGTGCAATACATTTCTTAAATTAAACATGGAGGAGAGATTTAGGGTTTGGAAAAATTGTATAGGATGAGTCAACTTTTGAAGGGAAACAATGAGCTTTCATGTGTTGGAATTGTAGCACATGGCATGAATATGTAGTTGTGTGGACAAACAATTTTTTCCCAACAAAACTTTAAGGTGTTTTTTGACAATATGCCTAATGTTGACAATTTCTTGACATGGCTAAGGTCTCCAAGCTTTGCCGTGATCGACGGAGAACATATTGAACGACACAAACAATGGGTTTTTCAAAGCGTAATTGCAGGTGCTCAACTTGCACCTCGTTAGACTACACTAACCCTTAAAAGACCCAAAATCCCAACTACCAATACATACAATTTCTTGTTGTTCTTGGAAATTGAATCCAACTAAATTGTTGAGTAGCATAGAAGAGGTCCAAAGATATTGATGAAAACTAGGTTATTTCAAGCTATTAGGGCATATCTAGAGACCACCTCTCAAAAGAGCATCAGTAGCTCATGGCACATGACTTGGCTCTGTAAGTTCATTTTGGGCTTACATACGAGCCAAGATTATGCCCATGGGTGAAGCAACTCTTATTTACACCAACATTCAGTTGGTTCTCTCTCTCTCTCTCTCGCTCTAATTATGGCAACAAATGTCTGATTTGGAAAAGAAATTGTATAAGGTGAATTGTCAGAGAGCCCGAGGCCACTCAACAACTCCACAAGGTTGGCACAATTCCAATTCCAAGCTCACGTGACCTTTGGAAATGGGGTCACACGGCGGGTCCTAAAATAGAAGCAAGAATCATGAGCGACGAATTTGTTGGCAATGGAGCTAGAGCCACCATGCGCAACATGTGAGAAACTATGCAACCATTACCATTTGCAAACGTTGAAAATTATTGCCTCCTTGAGCCAAATTTTTACAAAGCAAATAGTTGAAATAATCATAAACAAACATGAAGAGGACGTCACACCTAAGAAAAACTTGGTTCCCATAAATTAGTCTCTAGGTATCAAGATAAGGAATTTACACTTTCCACAAAGACATGTTTTCAAACAAGCTTTGGTTTTTCTCCTCAATACGAGAATGTAAATGCAAGGGTAAATGGGCTAACTTTATCAAACCAATCGATCTGCACATTTAGAGAAAGTTATTTCAAATGAAGGTTGTGGAAAGCCACTTTGTTCATGAACTAAATCCAAGGCGTGATTGCAAGCTTTTGAATCGTTCCAAATACCTTAGTTTCAAATTGATCATGTGTGCTTAGTTGTTTGATGTTAATATTTTAACCAACATAAATGACACCATAGAGTCAAAACCAATTGAGTTTTCCTTTGACACAATCTTGGAGCTCTTAATATATCTTTGAAATGCACATAGTTAAGTTTTAGAGATTTAAAAACATTTCCAACTACATATGACATTGTGTTGGGGGATATAATTGATCATCTAGGTATGGCGCGACGGCGTGTGGGACCTCCTTTTCCTAGCAAGGAGCCATTTGACTCCATCAAAAACTGTAGCAATGCGGGTCGAATGAAGCAAACGGTGATCTCCGACCTCGATGGCACTGTTGTGCGGGGTCGGAGCTCGTTCCCGTACTTCATGTTGATGGCATTTGAAGGGGGTGGCCTCGCACGCGCAACTTTGCTCCTGCTCATGTCCCCCCTTTGTTGGTTTTTCTACCACTTCATATCCGAGTCCGTGGGCATCCGCATCTTGATATTTGTGTCATTTGCTGGCCTTCGCATGGTCGACATTGAGTCCATAGCGCGTGCTACTTTGCCCAAATTCTATGCTGAGGATGTGCACCCCGAGACGTGGCGAGTTTTGTCTTCGTTTGGCAAGCGATACATCTTGACCGCAACGCCACGGATCATGGCAGAGCCATTCGCAAAGACATACCTAGGAGTTGATAAAGTGTTGGGAACTGAGCTTCATTCCACGTCTAGTGGGATTGCGACCGGCCTACTTTGTGGTCCCGGAGTGTTGGTGGGAAGCAAGAAGGAGGAGGTTCTCCGGAATGAGTTTGAAAACGAGTTTCCGGATGTTGGGTTAGGTGACCGTGTTACTGACTATCCTTTCATGTCACTTTGTAAGGTATGACAACTTGACTCTTTCTTTAAATTTCTAAATTTGAATGTTTAATTGCAAGTCTAGCATAAAAGAATATGAAAAACCTGTTCTACTAAAGACATTAGACAAGATGTGCTTGAGATACAAGCAAATTTAGCGATTTCTATTCATTTATATTATTTAAAAATAACTTCATACATTATGTCTGCACAACATCTTAGAGGCGAACAATTTTCTAACAACGAGTTGCAACCCATGTTATGATTTCTTTTTCCATTGAAGATTCTTAGAGATTCCAAAACCTATCCACATATTTAGATCATTGGTCACCCAATCAAGATGATGGGGCTAAAAAATATTTGTAGGAATTGCGAGAAAAACATGAATGTCAATAACAACATTGATGATCGGCCTATCATAGCAACAAAAAGATTAATATATGTCTTCCAACATTAGCATGGGTTGAGAGTCTCTTCAAGTATTTATACAATCTTCTCAATTATAAGGTGGGCAATTTTTGTAAACATAATTCTTCATTGGAGCAATTAAGTATTTTTTTTCTCCTCCTAAAGGCACACAATTTCTTGATGCCTACTAAAGCAAAGACATGCAAATTGCAAAAGATTATTCTTTTTTCAAGAATCAATTTGTCATGGATGATTGTTGATGAGTGTCCAAGGTCATTGATGATTTAATCTGTGTGTTTTTATTATTATACACATGTGATGATAAGAAGCTTAGAGAAATTTTGACCTGTATTGATGTTGAATGATACTTATCATAATACGAGTGTATGACAATAATTGCTTATATTTGGTGGTCATTAACATGTGTGATTTATTCATTGCTAAGTTTGTTATTTTTTTTATTGTAGGCTTTTGGACACATACTTGCACAAATTGACCTTAAGTATCTATTGACCTTTATTTGTGTGATGTTATAGGAGGCGTATATTGTTCCTCCAGACAACACGGTTCAGGCCGCATCACAAGAGACACTCATACAAGCGGTGGTCTTCCACGATGGCCGATTGGTACAACGGCCAACTGTGTGTGTGGCTCTTTTGACGCTACTATGGTTCCCGATTGGCACCATCTTGGCCATCCTCCGCATATTTGTGGGTGTCATTCTACCTATTAGTTGCCTAGCAATTGTCTACAAGTTCTTGGGGGTTGGCGTCATTGTCCATGGAAGCCCTCCAGTGATGACCCATAATCATGATGACCGGAAAGGTGTCATGTACGTGTGCACCCACCGTACACTCTTGGACCCTGTCATGGTGGGTGTGGCATTGCGGCGGCCTGTCACGGCTGTCACATATAGCATAAGCCGTTTATCAGAGCTTTTGTCACCCATCCGAACAGTGCCTTTGACACGGAACCGTGAGAAGGATGCTACCAACATCAAGGGTTTGTTGCAAGAGGGCGACTTGGCGTTGTGCCCAGAGGGCACAACATGTCGTGAACCTTACCTCTTGCGGTTCAGTGCACTCTTTGCGGAGCTTTCCAATCACATTGTGCCTGTGGCCATGAATGCCAAGATGAGCATGTTCCATGGAACCACAGCGCGGGGGAGGAAAAGCTTGGACCCCTTCTATTTCTTCATGAATCCACGACCTATTTATGAGGTATGAGCATTTTTCATAGCTTTGCTTAAATATAAATTGAAGCATGTCGACTTCTATATCTCAATTTGTAATTTGTAGAGGTATCATACTTCATCACATGTACAACTCATTCATTACATTCCCGCCCATGTCAATACTTGTTAAGGTGAAGTGACTCTTGTTAATGCCATGCTACATGCTTGCATTTTGACTCATTTGTAAGAATGACATTTATGTTTGGTTCTTTTGTAGGTTACATTCTTGAATGAGTTGCCAGTGGAGCTCACATGTGCGGGAGGGAAATCCTCCTTTGAGGTTGCAAACTACATTCAACGGGTTTTGTCACAAGCCCTGGGGTTCAAGTGCACGAATTACACACGAAAAGACAAGTACACCATGCTTTGTGGGAATGATGGCTCTGTGGCCCCAAAATCCCAGGTCTCGCTTGGTTCTTGATGACTACTGTCAATAGTTCTAGGTCAAGGTATGATGGAGCTTCCTTTTATGTAGTTGGAGGATTGAATATGAAACATTTCTTTCAAATAGGTGGTGACAATGGACGGTATTTTTTTTCAATAACATTTCAAGTTCAAAGTGACCAACTTCCAAGGCTTTACCAAAATTGAGCACTTTGAAAAAAATAAAATGGTCATTCAACTCAACATTCGTTCACCTCTTTGGACTATTTCAAATCTTCATTTTGGACACACTTTTGATCCGTCAACCATACTGTGTCAATATATTTCAGGATTAAAAAGAAGAAGATGTGTTTGACAATTTGATTAGGAGCATTACGATAAGAACTGCCTAAAATTGTCTATATGCTTGAATGAAGTTGATCCTTTTGACTCAAAAAATTGTACAACAACAACAACAACAACAATCTAAAGTGGAGCATGTTGTGAGTTAAGGTTGAGAGTGCACAATAGTTTGCCCATTTGTTATGAGTTGGAGTACTAGGTACATTCAAAGCAAGTGGGCTCAAAAGGAACAAACATCAATATCAAGTGACTGAGGTGCACATCAATTCCAAGTAAATTTAGGGAATTAATACTTACAATCAAAATTAATCCAATCATTTGCAAAAACAGTCACTAAAAAAATACTAGATATTGCATTGAACCACACTAAATATGATATTTAGTGTCACCAATTCTAATTGTCTTGCTAAATACTAATTGTAAACCGCGGTGTAGTGTCACCAACACTACTGTAAATGTTAACCCAACATTATTTGCCATTCCTTTGTAAAAATGTTTTGGGCAATTACAGATTTACAGTGGTGCATGTATTGTCACTTACTAAGTGGCTTTTCATCCAAATTTCAATCATCCATGACAATATTTCATCACAGATTTGTTAGGATGCAAATTATACCAAACTTTGTTTCAATAATTGGCATTTGGATGAATTGAGAGTGGGATGACAGTATTTGTAAACTTGTTCATAGAAAGAGCCACTAAAAAAGTTACCACAGTGATATGAAATGTCGTACGACACTTTAATAAGATAGTATCATTAGAATATGAAACTAAGCTACACTAAATATGAAAACGAAGCTACACTAAATATGATATTTAGTGTCACATGGTATTTTTTTGGACGACACTTCTTATAAATAAGTGAACAACTATTTTCATGGATGATGGTTGAGTTCATCCATTGGCCAAAACCCTACCTTCTCTTGTCAGCAATTTGTGATGAATATATTGTCATGGGTGATGGAAATTTGGATTGAAAATTACTTGGTAAGTGATAGTAATTGCAACACTGTAAATCTATAAACCCCCCCCCCAAATTTTTTTTTTACAAGGAATGACAAATAATGTTGGGTTAGCATTTAGTGTTGGTGACACTACACCTCGGTTTACAATTAGTATTGAGCAAGACAATTAGAATTAGTGACACTAAATATCATAGTTAGTGTAGTATGTCGGTGAACGTCAATTTCATAAAGCAAATGACAAAAAATATAATCATCAACAAAAAAAAAGTGTCATTTTCCTTTGTCTTTGACTCGGAAGTCCAGTCGATAGATCATGCACAAGAATGGATGCTTTGAGGACTCTAGCTATGAACAGGAGAGCTGACAGCTACACTAAATAGTCCCATTACCATGGGCCATAGTAATTTTCTAGAGCTGATGCTAATCTCCGTAATGATAATTAATGTGGGTCACATGGTAAATTTTCAACCCATGGTAAATTATAGCAGAAAATTAGCATGGACCACAATAATTGTTTTTCTAGAAAATTAATATGGATGATTATTTTATTTTGTGCTATTTTTGTCCTATAACTAATATTCAATGTGTTGGTTAGAAGTCTTCATGAAGACTTGGGGGAAGACCCAAGGTCTTGGACCCACGTTACTTCCACCTTGACTACAAAGATTAGTGTGGCCCATGTTAAATATTTGCATGCTAATTTTCCACCCACATAAATAGGACTATTTAATGTAGTTACAGATGAACCGGTTGAAGTTCAAGGCTTTAGGACAATTACCAATGTATTAGAGGAATCTATGAAATATACCTCAAATTTAATAAAGAAAAATCGAAAGATCACAACATGTAACTGGTTGGACTTGGAAACTTAACCAATTACGCCCAAAAATCTCCCCGGACATTGTGTCGGGGCATAACTTTATTCAACTGAGTTTGTACACTGGGTTGGGTCGGGAATAAGGCATATTCTATTCGGAATTACACTATGTTTATTCTCATAGCAAAGCATTGCAATAGCATATTCAAGCTGAAAACACGGGTGAAGCAATGTACTGATATTATTAGAATGGAATGATTGATAGCAACTGAATTAATGTTACAGGCCTCCTCTTTGGAGATAAGTTAAGAAAAATCTTCATAAGATAGATGGATCTTAAATGGCCCGTTTTCTTAATCGGACCCCTATATTTGATTGGTATGTGGTTTGGTGAAGATTAAAGAGGAAATATCATAAAGACACATGTTCAAAAGAGATTGAACTACGTCTTAAAATATCAATAACTACTCAACACTCAATAATTAACACAATTGGGAGGACCTGTGTATTCATTTAAGAAATCAACAAACATGCACTTTTGATAACCATAAGTAAATAAGGAGGGCCCAATATTCAATCCGGTTTTTGCAAAAAAATCATCATTAGATTTGCTAATGCAACACAAGTTTTGTTGTGCAAATCTAATTGGTAGAAATTGGGGAACATGAAAAACGAACAAAATAAAGGCCACTTCACACACAAGACTGAGGGCCCGTGACCATTACACTTCAAGCACTTTCATTGGTGGAAAAGGCGGAGCCGGTCCAAGTTTGCTTCACACTATGCTTGAGGGACCAACAGAGTATGTGAATGCAAGATGGATGTAAAGTCTACATGGATTCCTACATTGCATCGAATGGATTATGTTTCATGGTCACTTGGACTATTTTCAAGAACCATCTCTGGGAGGTAGGCCTAACACCAAACCGGGAGACCATGGCACTCCGAACACTCACAACCGTTGGTTTATTCTATTTTATCATGTGTGAGGACCCGCATGAATAGAAATTCATTGAAATAACATTTGGTTGAGGGCCCGGTCACATATGACTTCACACTACACTTGAGGATGTGTGACCACACTACATGATTTTGGAGGTGTCTTGGGACGGCCTTTGGACACTTTCTTTGGGCTCTCACAATTTCATGGTCATGGCTCTTGGCTCGTGTGTGAAGTGGCCCTTACACCCATAGACCTCACATATTCAAAGGCTCATGTATCATCGTACACACCTTATTATACAACCTTGGTGACCATTTCAGAATGACACTTGTCATAGGTACTAGTGTGGGCCCCACAAAACGACAGATTCCTTTCTCATTGAATCGCACGCTCCCGTTGTTTGGCAAACACTGCATCTTCTCTTCTGACAATATGTTCATCCTAGATTTCATCCACAGATGCATCCGCATATTCATCCTTCCTTCGCCTCCTTGGATGGGAGGTGGCCTAATGGATGGATGAAGCCTTCTCAAGCCTTCTTCTCCAGGTCAGAGAGAGCCTCGTCGCAATCAAACTCTTCCCACGCACCACCACCATCGCCAACCTGCCGCCCGGGCACTGAACTCCTCTTTGTCGCAAATTACGATCCACCTCTTCACTCCCACTGACTTGCAAGATCTCTCTAAACCTCCTCTCTTCAATCTCCTGCCAGAGACCTAATTTTTGCACAAGGAGCCACGGGGTAAATCAAGGAAAATGGACGTCATCAGCACCAGCGTGGGGGCAGGAGGGGCGCAAGGGATAGAGAAAGTGGTGGTGCATCCGCTGGTGCTGCTCAGCATTGTAGACAACTACAACCGAGTCGCTAAGGACACGAGGAAACGTGTTCTCGGAGTGCTGCTCGGCTCAACGTTCCGTGGCCGGGTGGACATTACGAACAGCTATGCAGGTGAGGGGTTTTATTTCATTTGAAAGTGTTTGATGCTCATATTTATGTGAACGATGTCTATATTGGTTTAGTGTTAGGGGAACCATCGGTAGGCGAAGGATCGGGGTTTGAGAGAGCTTTTGCCGTTTAATTGTATGATGGTGAGTTGGAGCTAGGGTTTGTGGTCTATAAGTCAATTTAGCTGGTTTTTCTTTTTGTTGTTGTTGCTGTAAGGTATGCATGCCCACGGGAGCGACCAGAATTTTTTCCTACCATCGGCTTTATAGACTTTATAAGGTATGACGGCACGCTTGTCCCTCCATTCATAATTAAAATTGCTCATTGTCCACTGGTTATATTTTAGAGTGCCTCTCTTTGGAGGCCTTCACTCGGTAAACGTTCGAATATTTTCCCGGCCAAAGCTTCCAAAGGGAGGTCCTCTATATCATAACCGGTGGGTAATGAGCGTTTTTGGTTATAAATGGCGGGACAAGCATACCGTCATACGTTATAAAATTACAAAGCCGGCGGTAGCAAGGAAGTTGTCTCGCTCCTGTGGCACGCTCTTACTCTGTTACTTTAGGTCATGAGACACCTATATATGGGTGGTGTGTGGTTAGGTATGGATCTAAGGACGGACACCAAAAATCACTATGAGTTTAAAAGAGATTGGACCACGCCCTCATAATATGATGTGACCATTCAATGACCTTGAGAATCTTCACTTTGATAATGAATAAGATATGTGCATGAGCTCCAAAAAATATGAGGAAAATGGCAACGACCATGATCTGGATTTGTGAATCATCTCGTACTAAATACAACACATTTCATATCCAACAAGAAGTGGGTGCAGAGCTAAAAGTGTTCGTTTAAGGCCTGCTCACCTTAGGCTTTTGGAGGAATATGAATTCGTCAATGCCATCACGTTCTTGGTTCTGAGGAACTTACATGGGATATGGTTGGGAATGGTGACATTGTATAGTGCCATTCGAGGAAGATGACAGGGATGCCAGCATTTGGTTTTTGGATCACAACTACCACGAAGCCATGTTTGACATGTTCAAGAGGATCAATGGTAAGGGTATTTTCGGCCTCTGTTCTGAGTGTGACTCTATATGCGTGAATAGCTGCTGTAATAATAATGAAGCCTGTGGGTGTTTTTAACTCCAGCTTAATGACAGATATTTTGAATTGGTTGCATATTTAGTGGGACTGTATTCTGATACTTTGAACGTTCTCCATGACTCAACAGCCAAGGAGCATGTGATAGGGTGGTACAGCACTGGACCAAAGCTTAGGGAGAATGACCTTGACATTCATGAACTATTCCGCGAGTGAGTAAATTTCTCTCCTATTCATTCTCACAGTACATGCACTTTATCTTCTGTGTGGATGAGCAGTTCGCCCAGTCCAGATGGGAAGCCGTGAACGTTGTTGCAATTGGCGGGCGTTGCATTGATATTTTGAAGTTGAATGCTCCGTCGCAGTTATGCTCCAAATCCAGTTCTGGTCATCATCGATGTTCAACCAAAAGAGCTTGGTATTCCTACCAAGGCTTATTATGCAGTCGAGGAAGTCAAAGAGGTTTGTATCTTTGATATTCATAATTACTTTGATTTGATTGTTTTAGCAAGAGTTCTCAGCAATGGCTCAAAGCTGTAGAGCTCTGGAGTGTGTTTGAGTCAATGTTATGATGTTTGTTGTCCATGAGTTAGAGCTCATTGGCTGACAAAATGCCAATATATTAGGTGTTTTGCATCTTGCTTTGTCGCAAATCATAGTGAGAGTACACTGAACTGATGTAGTCATGAAACTGCCTGCAGGATGGTACACAAAAAAGTCAAAAGGCGTTTGTGCATGTTGCATCTGAAATTGGGGCTTATGAAGCAGAGGAAATTGGTATTGCACATCTCAAACTGAAGATTGTCTTCTTAAATGTGTCTAAGAAACATGATGTTGGATCAAGCTTTGAAATGCCAATGCTTACTTGATGTAGGCATTTCAGAACCTACTTTGTTTTGGTATTTGGCACTTTGAGTGCCTAAGTGTAATTTCTAGGTTGTAGTTTCTTAGCAATTCTGTGTAGTGCTATTATGCTCAACTGGAGGTCTGAAATTGCTTTTTCTGTAGTTTGAAAACTATAACAGTGACTAGTGCTGAGAGAACATTTTTTTGCTTTGTGAATAGAAGTTTGACTAGTACAGGGAGTTGTTATCTTTGTGCTTTAAAAACGGATTTTGAGGTGGAGTTGTTGAGGACTATGTATGGGTGAATTCAAGAAATTAACGAGACAGTCTACTGCTTTCTTTTATCTATACAGGAGTCGAGCATCTTTTAAGAGATGTAAAGGATGCAACAATCAGCACTCTTGCTACAGAGGTAATGGAGTAGTCTGTATACATCATATTATCTTGACTATGTTCATGGAAATGATCCACTATTTTTTGTGGTATTTTCAATAGTTTGGGAGTGTTCATTCTATTGTCTTCAGGTTTGAATTTTTAAACATGACTGCAAGATTTGTGGTGTTATTGATTATTTTTTTATTGGTATGAAGGTTGGAGGAAAGTTGGTGGCATTGAAGGGTTTGGAGGCACGGTTGAAAGAGATCCATGCTTATCTTGAGCTTGTAGTGGAAGGGCGGTTACCACTGAATCATGAGATTTTATACCATCTACAGGTAAGCTGGAACTAACTGATGGAAGCTTTCTTTATTTGTACTAGGAAAGCGAAAATATGCTAGTGTGGAGGAAATACCATGTGTGATTTTATGTAGAGATAGGAATGGTGCTAATGGTTGGCCTCTTTCCTGTGAGCAGGATGTATTCAATCTGCTACCTAATCTCAATGTACAGGAGCTTGTGAAGTCTTTTGCTGGTGAGTCTCTAACAGAGTTATTAATAGCATCTCAAGCAGCTTAGTGTGTTTATGGTTTAAATCCTTTTATAAGGAGGCAGTTGGTGTTGTCCCTTAGCCATGCTCTGTAAACGCCTCGGGTTTACACATGAGTTTGCGGTTTTGATCAAGGGTGAAGCGTTGGTTAGTGTCATCTCCTTCATCTTAGAAACTCGTGAACCTCCAGTTTTTGAATACTTACCCTTTGAAGTGCAGATGCCATATGTCTCCTGGTTCTTGAATTTTTAGGCTTTTGAGCTGTGGGCAACTTTATGTGAATGAGAGCTGAAAGGAGTCTTTGGAATATCAAGCATAATTGGAAAAACATCATTGAAAAAGTAAATGACATTGTAAGCTCACATCTTGAGAAGACTGTTTTGGTTGTGAAAGTCCAGAAAGATTTCTGTCACTAGTGTCAGCTTTGCAATGTGATTTCAGCTGACATATTGTTCCTCTTGCAGTGAAAACAAATGACATGATGTTGGTGATTTATCTATCATCACTTATCCGAAGTGTTATTGCACTGCACAATCTCATCAATAACAAGGTTCACCATGGCTTTCTTATTTGCCTTGATTTTTGATTTAGTTCAGATGTAGGGACTGTTGATGGTATTTTGTTATGATGTTCTGTATACATAGAGTTTGATTGAAGATAATTGAACTGAATATTTTGATTTTAAATTTTTCTGAAAATCATAATCTTAAGGCCACAATGTTCAGGATTCTTAGCATCTGTCTTGAAGCATTTGTTTACTTGGAAATCTGGTAGGTTAACATGATTGTCTAATGATGTGAATTCTGGTGGGGTGCAGATTTTGAATAAGGAACATGAGAGAATCTCAGATGCGGCATCAGCTATGATTTCAGCAATCACAGTGTAGGTAGTGAGAATAAGGCTTTTCTGCCTGACATTGTAACAAATCAAATTTCCTACTGCAGATCTTTAAACCTCCTTAACTGGCCAGCACATTGATATGGACTCATAAGAGGCCGTCTTTTTGTCGTATGGCTGAAATTGTGACCTGGCTCAATTTTGTTTTTAGTGTCAGAATACAGGATGACATAGGGATTATAGAAATAAAGAACAGACCTCATTCACAACAGTTCCATTCTGAGTGGCACTACAAATAATGAATGGCTGCCAGAAAGCAGGGTAGAATCAATCAAGGTATTCCTGAGGATTTGTAAAGAGAGTCGGTTACTTGTTGAGAAATAAATAGCAATTTTCTCATTTCCCATAGAGGTCTCGATACATCTGTGTGTCTGATTTGAGCAGAGTTCTATTTAAGCCAGTGGAAGAGACTTGTGCAATGGCTTCAGTGATTTAGTTTTACATTGCCTTCTGGCAGAGATTCAGAGTATTGCAGATGATATAGAATATCCATAAACCAGGAGATGTGTAGGTGTGGTGAGAACTTGCCTTTCCAATGCTTCTTGTTATTTCATGCTGATGTGGTTTCATTGGCTTAATTTAGGGTCTTTGATCCTAGTTTAGGTGTCAATTGGGCTTAAAATACAAAATTTCTCTCTGTTTTCACTCTCCCTGGCCCATGTGTAGGTGTCACAACACTTGATAGAAAACATAGCAGGTTGATGCTATCTCAATTGTGGCGTTTTCTACTGTGGGTGTTCACACCTAATGAAAACTCGAGCATTTCCAAAGTTTATGTTGGAATGTTTTTGCATACTAGTGTGCCGAAGGGTCCCACTCAACTAGAACTCCCCCAACCCATTTTGTAGCTATTTCAAGCTGACTTCAGGCTGAGTGCTTAATTTTGATGTTCAATCAACTAGAGGTAAGTCCACAATGGACTTGGTTTGCAATGTCTTCATCACAAGTAATGCTCGTGTGCAAGAATTGTCCAACACCTTAAGATCCATGGACTTTGCAGTCACATCTTGGCAGTACAATCTACTAACAGGTTTAAGTAGAATTATGTGTCAAGCTTATCCCTTTTTTAGGACACCCCCTAAGTGTCCTAAATATGTGTTGGGGCAAGGTTTGGCTTGTGCACTTGGTAACACTTGGTGGTACTTGTGACAATCATCCATAGTATCTGCTATGACCTGTAGTATCAATCACCAAGTTGTTTGTCATCGGCTTACCCAGGCTAGAGCCTTTCTACAAGCCATGCTAGTCCAAATGTGAAATGGGTATCTAGAGTAATGTATCCCTTACGTACAGAAGGAAATGTTAAATTCCTAAATGCCAAGGCCCATTTTTAAAAAGTCAAAGCATTGCATATGAGTAATTTTATTTTACTTGAATAAGTGTGAATTCAAAAGTTAAATTTTACATAAGTAGGCAAAAAGCATTTTGAAGCTATAACCAAAATATCAACATGATTGGACCATATTTGGAGTAGTTATGTTTTTTTGCATGTAAAAAAGATATAATAAAAAATAAATACACCGCAAGAATCAAAATTAATAAAAAAATTCAATTGTGGTAGAGATAGTATGTGTTTATCAGTAGGTAAGAAGTTGGAAAGGAAAAAGTTGCAAGAAGCACATGATTAAAGCATCCCTAGAATTCGGTTTGCATTTTGGACACTCAATATTCAAATTTCTCAATGGCGTAGAAATTTTGGGGTTTTGCTTAATCTCAACGTTAAAAGATGCATTATAACATAACTTAGTCATCTTGTGAAAGATGTATGTCCAACATAGGTTCAAAAATTGATGATTTGGCCCTTTGACCAGAAATCGACCACTTTGTGGTCACCCAAGCATTTAAGGGTGAAACACCACCCATGTCACTATTATATCTACCATATGTTTTCTTACATGGTGGGGATATTATGATAGCAGGAAAGGCATAAAGTGAAGCTAAATCACTTCAAATTTTTTTTGTGGAGAATTTGTTGTGATGTTGGAAAGTGTTGGTATAGTTCTTGCGGTGTGTGAGATCTTCATAACATTATTTAGCTAAGCGACCGGGTTGGATGGGGCCGGGAATATGTCATGTAAGGTGCTAGAATTATACCTTATGGATGCTTGTCTACGTAGATTCAGCTTGTAAACTTGGGTGAAGCACGTCACTAAATATTATTAGAATGAAACGGTTGATAGTAGCTGAATATGTTGTAGTCCATGCTCAAAAAACCCCACCCTAGATTTGAGACAGTTTGGTGTGTGCTAACTAGTTTTGTATTCACAATTGCATATTATACTCTCCGCATACAAAATAAGCAACATGCACACAGGGGTTACGTGAGTCTGGTCTTGAGTCTTCTCCTTGCTTCTCTTCCAAGCCCAGCTTGATATCATTGAGTGCCTTGTGAGGTGTATTTTTACCTTACAAGTGAAAAATGTGAAATGAGATAAAACAAAAACAAAAAAATCCATGGTACAAGCTGTAGCAAGGCGTCCTCGTATTACCTATTGAATTGCAGGAACGACGAGATAAGTACACGACTAACCCTCCTACAAGTCATAGCAGGACGACACATGTACGAGATCAAATGTAACCCTCATCAGGTCGCAAGAACCGCTTGCTACAATCTATATTCATCGTGCTCATGTTCTATGAAGACACACAAGTGAGCAAGATCCGAGATGGTGAGCACTACGGATGCATGTTCTAACTTTCTTTGTAGGGCTGGTACAGTTCCAGGGGGTTTTAGAGGGCCACGGTGGAGATCGCCTAACTAATGTGTCTTTGCGGAACCTAATGTCTTCCTCCATGGAGCATTCTTCAAGGCCATCAGGGTTTTGGAAGGGTTTAGAAGCGAAGAAGAGAGAGGAGGAGAGGGAAGGAGAAGAGAGGATTGGAGGGGTGAAGCTGACGAGGATGAATCTGGAGGTGGAGAGATCTCACATGGAGGAGGAGCACTGGTGAAGCATTGGTTGCTCTGAAGTTGTTTGGAGATGTCGACGGAGGCATGGAAGCAAGTGGGAAAAGCCATGGTGGCCACCTATGCATTGATGGGATTTGCTTGGTGGTGGGACGAGACTGCTCCTCTCGGATGGTGGACACTGAAGCCCCGAACTAAGGTATGAATAAGTTCCGGAAATTCACCCAATCAGCCTTCTTGATTCTTTATCAGGTCCTTTTGTCGTTGCTGGAGGGTTATTAATTCTCTTCAGGGCATTCCGCGAGCGAGGAAACTAGTTCGAGCTTATTTTTCTGAACATCACAATGTGTGGAGGTGGGAAGACTATTTGTCAATTTCTCGGAGGCATTCATTTCCTAGAAGGGAACTACTCTATTAGCTCCCATTCATGTAGCTTATGATTTTGTGCACATATTACCTCCAAGTTAATGGTGTTGGTTGTAGGGCAGAGTGTTCGTGGTCATACATCTCAAAATGCAAGTGACCAGGGTTTAATGTTTAGTTAATGTTGTGATATTTATCCTTTAGGATTAATATCCTTTCCGTGCTAAGTTATCAACATTTAGTAATGATTCATTCCACGTTGACTCAGCTTATAATTCCACCTTTTAGGTCTTGCAATTGTGAAGTGTAGAAGCATCAAAAAGATGAAAATTGAAAATTGCAACCCTATGTTTGGTAGGCATTGAATCAATGTTGTAGTTTGGGGTGATTCATATCCATATCGTTCTTACCTATCGTATATGCCCTTTAGCGTTTAACATCTTTTAATTGTAATTCGACATCTAGCTAATGATGTATTCCACATTGATGCAACTCATAAGTGCACCTCTTAGGTCTTGCAACTTTGAAATGTAGAAACAATAAAAGATGAAAATTGCAACCTTGTGTGTGGTAGGCGTTGATCCAGTGTTGATGATGTATGAATTTAGAGGTTTGTGATGGTAGTGATCAGTCACATTCTTATACATATCGTTCTTGACCTATCATACATACCTTTTAGGGTCTCAACATCTAGCTGAATGATGCATTCAACATTGATACAACTCATAATTCAATCTTAGAGGTCTTGCGAGCATAACATTTAGAAACATCAAAAGATTTAAATCCCAATGCTTTGTCTGGTATGCATCGATTTAGTGTTGTAGTTCGATGTGATTGAATAAATGTGATATTTGAAGTTAATGGTTTGTGATGGCAGTAATGAATAATCACATTCATGTTGTTCTTGATCTAATATCGAATTTGGAATTGAGCAGGAGGAAAGGGAGATGGCAGATAGGTACGAACGAAGGGTGTTCCCTTACCCTGGTGACAAAGAGGCAGTGCAGGACTTTATAGAGCAGGGGGGTGCATATGGGACCACTATAGGGCCCAAATCGGACAGACAGAAAGCAGGGGATGACCGAGTCTCCGACCTTCAGAAGGAGAAATTTGATAGGGAAGCTCAGAAGCTGTGGTTGCGCATGCAGAACGAAGCCCTACGTGAGTTTCATGAACAAGGGTTCACTCCGGTCGAGGCCCAACAAAGCACAAGCACCTAATTCCTAGATGTTGGGTGCTTACTACAACCGATGGCAGAGCAACACGTGTCTATTATCAGACGTAGTGGTCAGGGCATGGCATGATCATCTATTATGGGTGATAATGCGCCTCCTTGTATCGAATTAGGAATAGACACATCAACAAAATTGCTTGGCCTGACCACTAACGTCGGTGTACTTTTGGGATTGATTTCATGTTTCATCACCAGTTTAATTGCAGGCCGATCCACCAAGGCCGCACCAGCAGGATGTGGTGATGGCCCACAAAAAGGTGAAACGCTTCTACAAGTGAGTAGAAGTTCTTGGGGGTGCCAACTTGAGGCGAATTCTTCCTCAACTTAAGGCGAATTCTTCCTCAACCCAACAGTCCAGACTTGGGTATCAAGATTGCGGTGCAAAGATAACAGTTGCAGTACTACTTTCTACTGATGATTTCGGCAGCAGATTTTTTCAGTCAAATTGGGTCTCATCAGAGACCCAGGCACTTGGAATACATTTCATACAATTTGGTGACGAATCTGGCAATAAAGGTGGTGTAATATGAGGAAGGCGAAAGTTGTGCTGGGCCATTTTTTAACTGCTAACTTGATTGTTCACTTGTAGTTTGGACTACCAAATGAAAGCAGTCTTGGTATATTTTCTTCTGACCTCGAGGAGTTAGAGGTCAATAATGGAAATCCTGCATGCAGCTTTTGATGAAAGCTATGTGCTACCCACACTTTATTGAATTGTTTTGAGTCCCCTTCATGAAAGGTCCATGGGTTGCACATCTTTGTTATATCCATTCCGGAATGAGTACACTCTGATTTGCTAGCGGTCACTGATTTGTTGAGCAAACATTCTTACAAACTGATGAAGTCAGTGCGGATGTTGCGGAAAGTGGACTCTTTCATGCAAAGTGTTGTGGACGGATGACCCTTGGTCAAATGGATTGCCACATGTGTAATTTGTTTCTTTTTTCATTCTAGTTTTTGGTTGTATGGAACTCTAAAAGCTGTGGATTAACTCTCTCTTCATGCTCAAAATTACAGGGTAGTGGTTACCTTTACATGTAAGTATTGTTTGAACCCCGATACTTACGAAGATATATTACATGTGCCTCAGGCATAGGAAACGATTCCAAGTAGTAGTGTACCATCTAGATTCTAATCAGTCTATTAGATGCATATACTGTTGCCAAAGACTGAAACTCGATCTGCATGATGGGGCTACCTGGGACAGGTACCTTTGGATAAATATGAATTGATTGGGGCAGTGATCACTGACTACTTAACTTACAGTATGTGGTCAACGAATTCATCAAAACTTAGTTGGTTATCAATGTCTTTATCTTCCAACCAATTGTAGTTTACTTGCTTGGTTCAAGTGCATATGGAGGATGCAAGAAATTAAACAAAACTCATGAAATCTTTAGGTGTTTAGATGACTGCATCTCAAATTTTGTAAAATACTTCAACATCTCAGACCCCAAAAGTAAAGAGTAAGAGTTAGCTGGACTTGTTCACAAATGATTGAAGTCTGGACTTTCAAAATGCTGCAACTTGACTTCGAATTTTTGGAGCGTATCTGGAATCTTTATGTTCCAAACTGTCCTGTTGACCTGTTGACCTTGGGAGCTTGTCAATTACAACGAAGTAAGTTGGTCTATTTTGGATTCTTTGCAAGCATGTAGTAACTTGAGAGATTCTTTTACTTATTCAACTTTTTCCTTTTATCTGACCCCACTTTATCGGCGAACACCACATTGAACGTTCTACGTAAGGAGGATGCAAGTTCCCTTATTGTCCGGACTTCAATCTGACCATGTGTAATCTGGTCGCTCCCTCCTTTAGTTCCTAGCTTCTTCCTGGAAGGAAGCACCCAAAATGTGACTTCCAGATTTACCGGCACCATAAAGCGATTATTTCTATTTTAATAGCAGTATTATGCCATCCAAAAGTGGGGAGAAAGGAAAAAGCCTCAGAACCTGCTGGCACATGTGCACAATTCTAAATTCATCACAAAACAGAAAACTTTTCTTAACTTAACTTACCTACGTTGTGGCGAAGTTGCCATCTTCATCGGACCTCCTCATCTATATTCGGAGCTTCCCGGCGTGCTTCCTTCAACCGCCAAGAATTTCTCTAGTTGTCTTACATATTCTTGAGTGGCAAGCAAGCAACTTGGAACTAGCACAACAATTCCACGCAACACATTCGAACAGGTGGTGGGTCAATTCCTTCAATATCTTGCCACTTTGTATATAGACTGGACATGGGTCGCTCTGCACTATCCACTTGGGATGTTTCATCACGATGGATTTAGGATTTTGACGTACTTAGGTTTCAGCGCCAAATTCTGGGTTTAGGGCGCCAAATTTGAGCTAATCAAACATTGCCGTGATTCTTTGTGCTCGAAGTAAGTTTGGAATTTCTTTGAATCTCTTTGGGAAATATTACTATATTATTGGCCTAAAATCTTACAGCCAGTTGGATTTCAAAATTGGGTAGGTTTGAATGCTTCTGAATGAGGCGGTAAAGTATTTGACAAGATTGAGTAGGCGGCAGTGATGATGAGGTATGTATGTTGGGGTTGAATGAATGGAATGAAATGAAATGTGCGTAGGACGAGATTGTTTTATTTCGGCTTTCTTGGGAAGGGCATGCGATTGCCGGTGTTACGAAGAATGTCGGAAGCAGTGAGCAAGGCAGGCGGAATGTCAGGGCCGGTGACGTCGGAGGTTTCTACTGAAGCGACGAAACAATCTGTGTTTGCAAATTTACAAAGATGTCTCCGGTGGAGTCCCACTTCGAGACAAGAAATCATCGATTCCGAGAAACGACTACTTACTCTCATCCAGTAAGTTGATACTCTTACCTCCCTCTCTTTGTTTTTGCTAAATGGTTGCTGTGGTCTAAACCCTAGAAAGCTTGTGTCGGCAAGTGGAATTCCGTAAGTAAAGAGCTCTTGGGCAGAAGATTTCCAGCAACGGCAGAGGATATGAAACCCTATAGGCAAGAGATTCTGCTTTTTACAGAAACATTCCAAATTTGGCTGCTGCCGGATGAATGATTTGTATTTCTTATTTCAATCTAGTTGTTGGTTGCTTCCTTTTGATTGCTTTGGATTGAGTATATGTAATTTCAATAACTTTGGCTCAAATATCTCTCTTGATCCTTCTTTGTTGGTTTACTGGTTACCTTTATCTATTAGTGTTGATGTCTGAACCTCGATACTTATAAGGATATTAAAATCCAGAAACACACTCAATTGAAGTGAGACGATGTGCATTGATGTTTTACGCAATTTGGTATAGATGAAGGGATGACGATAGGTTGGAATTTCCAGCCGTTCAAAATTTTCGGTTCAAATTGCTGAACTGTAGCCAATCTCTCAAGGATAGATGCAATTCTGATCACAGGCATCCGAGCAATGGGTCTGTGAATGAGTTCTGAAATATCAGCTGAAATCTCTTATAAATGGGCCCCACACATTCTGCTGTTTGTCATGATCAATGTTGTGCTGGTATCAGTGTTCAACACGGGTATCAATTAGGGTAGGTATAAAATATCTGACCCGATGGGTATTATATCCTTGAATGCCAAGATTGATACCCACTTGACGTTGGCATATGTACCATTGTAATACTCCATGTTATTACCCCTATACCGTTGGACATTTTACAAGGACTTTCAATACCGTGATCCTTCTGGTATCAAATTCTAAATTTTCTTTCAATTGTGCAGGACCCCATATGTGCAGGAACAGGTGAACATTGGGTCTGGTCCACCTGGTTCAAAGGTAAGGTGGTTTAGGTCGACTAGCAACGAGGCTCGGTATATCAACACAGTTACTTTTGGGAACCCAAATGCTCCTACTATAGTTTTGGTGCATGGATATGGTGCATCACAAGGATTCTTCTTCCGCAATTTTGATGCACTTGCAAAAAAATTCAATGTCATTGCCCTCGATCAGATTGGGTGCGTTCAATCTCTTTAGCTCAAGTTGTTCTTCTAGCATCTCTGCTTTGTGCTATTATTGTTGATGATGATCAAGTTGGTTCCTTATCATTGTTCTGATGATTAGAGTGTTGTGATATTTTGAGTAGTGAGATTTTACCATTAGTGACAACTTTTTTGAATTTCTAGAGTTGGCTTTATGTGAGTCTCTGCTACAAAGTTTGATGTTGCAAATTTTTTCATACATATGCATAATGCAAGAGTAAATTTGCTGGATGAAACGAAGCACCAGAAATTCACATGAATATCTTGAATTTGTTTCCCAAGAAGTTCTGACTTGTTGTGCTCTACAGGTGGGGTGCCTCAAGTCGACCTGATTTCACCTGCAAAAATACTGCTGGTAAAGCATATCCTTTAGACCTTCAATCACTTTTTTGGTTAATCAAACATTTGAAGTTGCTCAAGACAGTAGTCGTTCATAAATGTCATACAAGTATCCTGGTACTTTGAAATTCCAAAGTGAAAGTAGACATTAAATGCTGTGTTGGGAACATGTTAAGCTTTTTTGCATATTTAGAAAACTTGTGGGATCACATGGAAGCTGGAGGAATATGTTGAATAAACTTTAGAAATGGGTTGAAGCAAATAATCATCTAAGGCTTAGCTTGCAAAGGTTGCCAAAGTTAGATAGAATCTCGGTGAGCCATGTTTCGAAATCTTGCCCTAAGTTTGCCTGCTTAATTTTGTTGCTCTACGAAGTTATCAACATTTTTGAGGAATTCATAAATTCTGAAAATATTATCTCATAGGCCTGATGTTGAGGAGGAATGTTGTTTTCATATTGATTGTTGGTTAGCCAGCTTTTCCTTCTCTTCTCCATTTCACTCAGTTTTATGATCTTAGCTTTTAAAAAAAAAATTAAATTAACAAAAATTATGTGTCCTTTGGGATCCCTTCTTCCAACTGAGGAATTTATTCTCCAGTACTCGTGAAATAAGTTGTCGTTTTCATTTCTTTATTAGTTTATGGTTTTTTTGACATATTTTTATTCTCCTTTTACAGAGGCAGAGTCATGGTTTATTGAGTCTCTGGAGGAGTGGCGGAAGGCAAAGAAACTGGACAATTTTATACTGCTAGGCCATTCTCTAGGAGGATACGTGGCTGCACGATATGCTCTCAAGGTTTGTCTTTATAAGCCCTAAATCGAATTAGAGCTTGGAAAGAATTAGCATTGATTCTTATTCACCTTTAGCCTTCGATTGTTTAGGCGTTCTTACATATACGACGTAAGAATGCCTTGATGTGTATCTCCTCTATATCCTTGATAGTGCAATCCATGTACATTGCTAGTACCCTACGTGTGGGTCAGATTATGCAGAAATTTATTTTTATTGGCCAAAAGTGCTACTTGTCATCATGTGAGTGTTTTGAACTTCTTAAATGATGCCATGAAAATTGAATATAGGCAGGGATGTGCCTAATCCGACCTGAACTTACAGTAGATCAGAAGTTTAGAAATTCTCAGTCAATCAAGTGGGGCTGGTTTTGTTGTTGTTGAAGTTTCATCTTTAACCTAGAAGTGAGCAAATAATGAGGCTTTCAAAATATCAATGTTTTTTTGCATTAACTGTGCAGCACCCGGAGCATGTGAAGCATCTAGTGTTGGTTGGCCCTGCCGGCTTTAATGTAGGGTCAGATCGACTTATGCAGTTTAGATCAACTTGGAAAGGTGTTCTTGCAAATTACATCTGGGAATCGAACTTCACTCCACAGAAGATTGTAAGGTATGTTGTTTAAATTTGGTATGAATTAAAGTTCACTACTTTTTGTTGTTTTGGTGTGTATGGGCTGCATTATTCTTCAAGAACCAGAAAACAACCTATCATTCTTTTGAAATGGACTCATCAGTCATATAGACAAAGGGCCAATTACTCAACTACATAATTGGTGCTACATAAGCTGCTACATCAATTCCTGAAATCAACATGCTACAGACTTTGTATAATGACCTTCTTGAAGGGTTGGGTTTTGTAAGCAATTTATTAAACCCTACAAGCCCTACAAGCTCTGGGAATGCACTTTTCCAATTATACTTAGGTGGATGTCAGTACTTGTCCCTTGTCCTAATATTTGTTTAGTGAGCTTGTTTTTGCGCAGTTGCAAGTGCTTACCTTTGGTTGTGATATTTGCATTTGAATCTCTAACTGGAATAAATTTTCGTTGTTTTGCAGGGGATTGGGGCCATGGGGTCCAAACTTAGTACAAAAGTATGCAGGAATGAGGTTTGGCGAACGTGCGCAAGGGGCAAAGTTGACTGAAGACGAGTCGAAGTTAATGTCTGGTATATTTTCTATTCTCACAAATACCTGATGATCCTAGTGGAAATTACAGACACAGGTTTCACTTGTCATTGACTGCTTACGCTTCAAAATAATCACTCAAAGTGGTGACATTCTAGGATTGAAATCTCTGAAGATGCTTAAATGCTCCTGGGCATATGGATTTTCTCAATGTGATCTGTGACTTTGTAATTGTCTAGTTATGAAATATGTCTGTGACACCTAAATATAAAGTGGAAAAACATAGGTGACATACTAAATTTCTTGATGATATCATCATAAATGGTAGCAATCCTTGACCAGCAGGAACACGAGACACTTGTTCGACTCGAAAGCATACGAATGTTAAATTTGGGAAATACTGATAGAGAGGTGAGATTTTAATACCTATATATTGAGGATCCACCTGTATATCTCTACAGATTACATGTACCACACACTGGCAGCCAGAGCAAGTGGTGAATTGTGCCTCAAGTACATATTTGAGTTTGGAGCTTTGGCCAGGTCTCCGCTTGTAACTAGGTACGTATAAATATGCGCTTTAATTGTGCTATTTTGTACTTGAATGCCATATTGACCTCTTTTCCAACAGGGCAATGAATATTGATTCTGCTAGTGTAGGAAGGCATCTGATACTGGGCTTTGATACAGTTCTTTGACTATTTGACATGAATTAAATTGGTTTATTTTTGTGGACCTGAATGCCTGGGTTGACATCCACTTGTGCATCTGACTATAATAATAATATTGATTAGTGATTGGATTGTATTGCAGTGCATTAGATTGGAAGGTGCCAACATCTTTCATTTACGGCGAGGATGATTGGATGGATTATAATGGTGCCATTGCAGCTTATAAGAACAACTGGCCTGCTAGTTTACCATGTGAAATTCTCCGTGTGCCCGAGGTATTTTCTATCCCTCACGAATTTCAGGGCTCTGTCTTGGAGAATTGCAAAAGTTGCAGTGCATCATGACATGGTCGAATAAATAGGGTTTAAGATCTTGATATGCTAATCTTTGAATTTGTCTTATCATCTTGTGCAGGGTGGTCATTTTGTATTTTTGGACAATGCACCCGGTTTTCATGAAGCAGTGTTTTATGCTTGCCGACAGTACTTACCCGGAGGTTCAGATATTAAGCTGCCTGGAGATATCCACAAAGTTGAACTACCCAAAAATGCCGCAAAAACAAACGATGCAGGCGATGATGCCAGTGAGAGCTAGTTAGATTCATTTTTCAGTTGTTGACACCAAATCCTACATAGTGCTGGTCTGGGAAGTAGATTACTCAAGGCTGGTGGTATATAAATTCTTGGTTATCATAGATGTATTTGTCTTACCATTTCTCAGGAGGTTTAATAGACTAGTTATTAGCTAGAATGGCCATTGTAGGTTGAACACAGGGAGTCAATTAATTTTCTGACGTTTCAAATTTATATCCCGTTTTGACAACTCTGAAATGTGAGAAGATTGGTTTAAACCAAGCAGCAGATCAGTGGTTGTACATCATTAGTTCATAGTGAAGAACGGAACTTGTTCTGCAATTTTTTTTTGTAGCAGATTATGTATGAATGCAAAAATCTCAACAAGGAAGTTTCATGAATGTTGGCTGTGGTCATTATTCTTTGTGTGAATTGGTGGTTTGTGGCTTGTGATATTAATAGTTTCCTGATTGCTTGATTGCATACTTTTGGTGATTGTCCACGAATTTTGGTGTGATCAATTTGGACTGTACGATAGAGTCAAATTTAAGAAGGATATTGAAGTAAAAAAGTTGATACCAATGTTGGACCAGTATATAGGTGAATGCATGGTATCAATATTCAAAATCAACAATGGTATGAAAGAAAGTGCCCATGGATATCAAAATTGTAGCATTAGTGAAATATTGATATTTGGTGGGTATATCAAGGTGAGAGTAGCTTTGTATACTTGAGCTATTATTTGGGTCAATACCATTCTCAACCATATTGATACTTGGACAATTTTATCTAGGTATGGAGGTTCTTGCATGGTATGTAGGCCCGAATGGTATCAAAAACACAGATACCGTCAAATAAGCAAACCCTACTGGTATCAAGAAAAAGGAAATCCTCTTTACAGATGCCCGAATAGTATAAAAAAAGACAATACCAATGATACCAGACCAACACTCATTGGTACCCTGTTTGTTGTGTTTTCATCAAATTTAGAGTGACTTGGAAGAGGTTGCAGGAAACTAGGAAACCGTTCTTGACAACCTCAGTTGCAATGTCATCACATCAAGCGAGAAGGATCTGCAAATCCTTGAAGAAACAGCAACATCCTCAAATCAAGTGATTTGCAGGTATCAATCTTCTGGGTACTAATTATTGTGGGCAGGTAATGTCTCAGGAGCACTTAACACTAGGTATGTAGCTTCCATCATAGCTATCACTATGGTTTCTTTGTGTGCACTCTTTTAAATGATGTGCACTTAGCTTATGAATTATCTTGAATATCCATATGGACGATAAAATGGAGTCGAATTCAAGCAGAATATTTAACTGGTAGTTCTTGATGGAAGTGAAGATCTCAATATTCCGGACATAGAATCATTGTAACGCTCCAACAAAAGTGTGGAGTTACTAATTAAAGTTGGGAGAGCCCAACATTTAATGTACAATTTTAACAATGGTGTACCTCAATTGTCTGACAGATAGAAGATCCTTAGTGCATCTTCAATTTGATAATGAATAAGATATTCATACAAGCTCCAAAAATCATGAGGAAAGTGGCTACCCCCTCAATTTGGATTTGCTAACCATCTCGTACTAATCGTGTGTTTCATATCCTAGGAAAAGTGGGCTAGTCAGAAAAAGTAACCATTTGAGACTCATCTACCTTGTCATGTGAGGTGACATCGGGGGCTAAGTCACGTCAAATTAGGAGTAAATGGACTCCATTAGGAGTCCATGTGTGTGTGTTGGATGAGTAATGGACTCCATTGGGAGTCCTAGTTAGTTGTTCATCCACTCCATGGATGAAATCCACATAGACGGGGGGTTATGTGGAGAGGAAGGCATCTTGACTTGCCATTGTTGTCAAGTCAAGTCTTGTGAGTGTGTTTTGAGAGAGAGAGCTTGTTGTTGCTATCTTGTGGCTATGGTGTAGTAGATCATGAGTAAAGCCTTTGCATTCTTTCTCCATCACTTGCACTCTTGGATTCTCCCTTCGTGGAGTGAGAGATAGCTTGACTCTTGTGTGTGAATTTCAGAGTTTCTTAAGCTTTGTAAGGAGACTTCTTAGTTTCTTGAGCTTGGAGAGAGAAACCCTCATACTTGACAACAATTGGCTTATTTTTCATTTTTGGTTGTATTTTTGAGTTAAAATGGCCCAGTAGTGGGAGCAAATGAGTGATACAGGTGTATGAAAGCTTAGTTTGCAATTCTTTGCAACCCTCAAGAAGATTTTGAAAGAAATCTCCGCATTTCTCTTTTGGTGTCTCTTTGTGTTTTCTTGAATTGTTGATGGTTGAATCTTGAGACCAAATGGAATCTCAAGTCACATCTTTCTTGCTTGCAAATTGTGTAAGCAAATTTTAATTTTTTTTACAAAATTTTCGATTTTTATTTTTTATTTTTTTAGAGCTCCGGACGGATCTGAAGCTCTGCCACAGCCTCCTGAAGCTCCAGGAGCGGGCGCAGGTGGGGGGCGGACAGGGTGCAGGCGGGGGCGGGGTCCGGCGACCCCAGGGCGCAGGCGGGGGCGGGGCCCGGCGACCCCCAAGAGCGGCGGGGGTGGACAAGGGCCCAGGCCCAGGTCCAGGTAAGGTTTTATTTTTTTATTTTTTATTTTTATTTTTTTGCTTTTTTTTTATATTTTTTATATTTTATATTTTATATTTTTTTGACTTTTTATTTTTTTTTATTTTTGACTTTTGACTTTTACTCCCTTTTGACTTTGACTTTTGACTTTTGACTTTTACTTTTTTACTTTTACATTTTAGATTTTGAGTTTTCAATTCAACTTTTACATTCGACTTTTTACATTTTGATTTTGACTTTTGATTTTTCCTTTTCACTTGCTACGTTTTACTTTTCACCTTTTTACTTTAATTTTTAGGTTTTTTTGTCTTTACATTTTTACTTTCACCTTTCAAACTTGGCATTTATTTTCACAAACTTTGAGGTTCAAATTTGGGGGCATACTAGCTCCGATTGGAGTGAAATTTGAGCCTATCTTGTGTGAAATTTGCCAAGGAATCCAATGGTGTAATTGGATTGTTGATTGGAATTCAAAATCATTGCTTTCAACGCTGATTTTTGTTTTTGGGAGCAAATTAACTCCGAACGGAGTGAAATTTGAGCCTAATTTGTGTGAAATCTTCCTAGGAGTCCATTGGTGCAATTAGTTTGTTGATTGGAGTCCATAATCACCTTGGAAATGAGCATTTCCAACGCTGATTTCTAATTTTAATTACCAATCTCAAACCTTTGCACAATTTTGGAATTCTGGGGGCATAAATAAACACTTGGCATTTGGCAAGGGATTGCCATTTAGATAGCCCGCAACAGGTGCAAGTTGCCCATTACCTTGAAGATAGTTGCAAGTACTCAAGTGATTATTTTATGGTGCAAACTAGGAGCCGATATTATCGATCTCCATCACCGGATTACTTGGAGGACGTGCATACCACAAATCTTGAGCCAGAGGTAGATACCAACGAGGCTTTTGAGCCTATTTCGGCGTTGGACACTACTAGTAGGCTTTGGATTTGGAGTGTCGGCACGTTCGACGAAATGGAGGACGATCACCACGGTTCAGTGCGTGATCGGTTCTCAGGTCGAGCTGGGGGCATTTCCTTGCCCGATTGGAAACTCCGGTTTCGTACCTGGATTAAGGAGAAACGTCAAAGGTCTTCCAATTTCAATGATTGGTATGCCTTTGAACTTCTGCCTCAGCATTTGGAGTATGAGGCACTCCAAACTTATGAACGCTGGACAGAAGGTCATCAGCGACAACTTCGGGAGGTGGAGTAGTATTGGGAGGCCCGGGTTGAGCTTATTTCAACCCTTAAAGATGGGGCGGTTGCCACCTTAGCTCCACCCACCTTGAAGGAGGAGGAACCACTGGAGGAGTTTAAGGACAAAGAACTGGCACTTGGGCCAATAGTGGCTAGCAGTAGCATGGCTACCATTTCACGGATGGCACGTGCTACACAGGCAGCATTGACGGCTGTTGGTCCACCACCTCCATTTAATTCCCTTGCTGAATTTGTCGCACATTTGGAGGTGGAGTATGGTGGGTTTAGGCGAGACCAGATGCAGCGCATCCAGGATTTTCGCCGGGAGAAGGATGACACTCCACGGACCATGTACACGCGACTCGCGCGATTTGCTGTTGAGTCGGGAGGTGTTTTCGCTGAGAGCCAGCTTGTCAAAATCTTCATGTCTAAGATTGATAAGCGGCTACTTGAGTTGGCATCACCTCGGATTATCCTGGACTACGAAGGCAGAGCTATGCTTACACAAGCATTTGCCGTGGTTGAGAGATGTGATCGGGCTCTCTGTCAACACGATGCCACGGATATGGTATCTTGGATGACAGAGACTAGCAAATCAAAAAGAATTGTCACAACTACTAGTAATTTAGCTGAGACTCAACATGTTAAGGAGCAAATGATTTTGTACTGTTGGGGTTGTGGAGAGGCTGGTCATTCAAAGAATGATGCCAATTGTCCCAAGAAGAAAAAAAACCAGCCTTTGGGAAAATTAAAACAAAAGATAGAACCGGTAAAGGCGGGGGAAAATTCTAAGAGGAGGCAATTGAAATGTAACCATTGTGGCGGCACCAACCACGATGTGGATCATTGTTTCCAACTTCATCCTGAGATGCGGCCTGCCAGTTATGTGACTGGCAAATCTTCACGGGAGCAGACTTTTGAGGCTAAGGTTGCAAAGCTTGAGCAAAAGCTCAAATCTTTTGCATCTTTTGCTCAAATTTATGAGCCGCATGCAGGTGTTGGCACTTTGGGTTCTGACATGTATATGTTCGGAGCATCTGGAGAGGTGGTAGCTGCAGCTTCTACTCGCGCACAGACATTGGCAAATTCAGTGGCTTCCACAAGTGCTGGTAGCAACGAGGCTTCACGTCCTCACCATGTCGGTCCAGCAGACCAGGTTGGTCAAGCACGGCTACCTCTATCATTTGGATTGGTAGACACTATTACTACTGTTGGGGCTAAAAACTCTTTGCCTTTGAGAGATGGGGATTCCATTTCAAAGGACGTTATGCAGGTATTGGCACATAAAATTCTCCATATGCCAATTTTCTCGGGTTCGGAGTTGATGGCTCCGGATTTCAAACCTGCTGGAGTTTTCCATTCAACTGGGAGAATGTTAGAAGGCAAGGCAGATTTGCCATCCCTTCAAGTATCCCAAGCTGTTGTTGACGTGCCTGTGGCTGAGGAGGTGGAGGACTTAGCCAATTTGCGAGCGAACCTTGTAGATGCGGCAATCATTGCTTTTGGTAAGCACACTGATATTCCTCCTCCAATAATTTCATCAATGGACACGTCTTTTTCATATTGTGCAACAGAAGCAGCATATCTTGCAGATGTTTCTGCAAGATCTGCTCGAGAGCGACATAATTTACAACCTGGTGTTGTATGTCTGGTGAACGATAAAGCTTTGTTTGTCATGTCACGCACGGATAATCCCGCAATTCGTACAACACCACTGAGAGTTATGATGGATTCTGATGCTCAACCGGTTATGATTGGCAAAGGACTTGCTGACAGTCTGGGGTTGATGCCAGTAAATTTAGATCCTTGTCCATTCACAATTGTGACTTTAATAGGGGGTACTGAACGTGCAACATGTTATACCAAGGCACCTCTCTGTTTGATTTTTAACGTGGGGACAAGACCTACCTATACTCATTTGACAATGAAGTGTGTTGTTACCAATGCAACCAACTATGATATACTAGTTGGTCAGCAAGCTCTTTATCCACTTGGCTTTGGTTTGGATAATTGGACTGAAGAGGCGTGGATTAGACCGGGATGGCAGGAAGATATTTATTCATGTAGCATTTGCAGCTACTTCTATGACTATGGTTGCGGAGACAATGTTTGGTTTTAGTGGTTTAGTTTCAGACTTGCCTTGTTCACCAATTTTGTTGGAGGAAATATTGGCCTACACTTGTAATGTAGCAGAGCAACGAATTTTGCCATGTACCGAAATTCCTCCTCGACATTTCAAGGATCCATCTCTACCATGGCGTACTCCTAAGGAGTTATCCGACCATTGTCGACACATTGTAGCGGCTTTAGAGCTTGGGGAGACACCTCCAATATCATCCTCATTTTTTTTTGCCCAACCCATTCGTTGGCAACCGTCACATGAAGGTATTGTTCTTGTAGAAATCTTTGGGGGCATTGGCACAAGTTTGGCTGCAGTATTAGAGGCTGGGATTACAGTTAGGCGGTATATTCATGTGGATAATGGATATGCAGCCAACAGAGCCGTTCGACACCACATTCAACAATTGTTGTTGAGGTATCCCACACAATTGTCAGCCTCTGCTATTCATGGATGTTGTGGTCAACTCCCTCAAGACGTCACTATGATTAATGATGAGGATTTGAGAAGGTTGGGCCATGTGGATTTGATTATTGCAGGATGGCCGTATCAAGGCCATTCGCGTGCAGGAACTGTCCAAGGTTTGGATGACCCTAGGTCTAGTTTGTTTGCGGATTTGATGCGATTGATACAATGGTGGTTTGCCCACCAATCAACTCCGCCAGGGTACATTTTGGAAAATGTGTCATTATTGGGTGATACACGGCACAAAGTGGTGAAGGATGGTGAGTACATTAACCAACTTCTAGGTACTCCAACATTTTTGCATGCTGTATCCTTGGGATCCTTTGCTCACCGGCCTCGTTGGCTTTGGACCAATTTGGTATCATCTCAGGTGCTTTCAGCGGCAGTTGCTCGAATTCCTCGGCTTATGAATCACAAGGTGGATGACATTTTAGATGATCATCGTGTTTCCTTGGCAGTTACCAAGGATGACACCTTGCTATTTGCAGTAATTAACAAGGTGGGAATTCCGCGAGGTGCACTACCGACTTTTGTGACATATCCACGGTATTTTGCATTTCAATCTCGTGGACCAGGCATGGTTTGGGATTCAAAATCCTAAACTTACGATGAGCCTACGGCAGATGAACGGGAACGAGCCATGGGTTTTTCTACAGGTACCACAGCTGTTCACAGATTTCAAGAAGGTCAGAGACGTTTCCTATTGGGACAAGCTATGGATCTCAATAACATGGTGTGGATTATTGGATTTTGTCTTGCTGCTCAACAACATTTTCATGACCAATTGCTTACTCTGAGGGCAGAGGACAATGGTCAGGGGACAATAGAGCTGCAACCCAAATTTCACATGGAGGTCAATGATGCTGAGGCATTATTTTCTTTGAAGCAACATGCTGCAGAAGAGCTTCGAGCTCAACGTGTTTTTGCTGCTTTGGCCCAAGATTTTTGGTATGTCTGATTGTAATGAAGAGGATACGCATTTGATTTCAAGTGCAGATGGTGGGGGTAAAGGTGTTGCCCTCTCCACGGACTAGCAATCACAGGCTGTGCTGGCACCAAGTGGCAATCCTTCTATGGAGAAGGAAACCACAGAGTTTGACGATTGGTCAATTGAAGTGGGGCCAAAACTTACTGGTGCCGAAGCACGAAAGGTATGGGCATTTATTCGCTCTTACCGTAATTTTTTTGCCTTTAGTCTTCATGATCTTGAAGGATATAAAGATAAACATGTTCATATTCAACTCGAGGACGACCATCCTATTTTCAAACGGCCGTACAGACTTAGTACATCTGAAAGGTTGGGTGTTCAAACTCGATGTCAAGAATTATTGGCAGCGGAATTGATTGAACTCTCCAATGGAGAGTATGTTTGTGCTACGGTTATGCCTTCAAAGAAAGATATCTTTGGCAACTGGACGGAAAAACGGATGTGTGGAGAGAAGAAATGAGCTGCAACAATGTTATTGTGCGACCAATGTCAACGTGGATGACACATGGCATGTTTAACACCTCCCTTTTTTACTCTTCCTTCTGGCAATTGGGTTTGTCCTCGTTGTCGGATATCCTCCCACTCCATGGCCGTTAATGGTCATGATTGAGGACTTTGTAGATGTTTGCCACATATCTTAGTGGTGAAGTTGTTATCTAGTTGGTCGGTAGTTTTATGGGATTAAAAATCATATTAGGAGAGTTATCAAAGAATTCAACATAAATTGTTGAAGGCGATTAAGGATGGGGCTCACATTGCACCCAACCTACAGTTCTTGGGTTATTTCTTCAACCTTGAGTTTAATTCCTTCGATTACCACTACACCAACATGGATATGTATAGATGTAGCAACAACTTCATCATGTTCAAAACCTCTACCGATGAGTGTGTTTATTCCTAGCTAATTGGAGGGACTCCTTATCTGCTAGGGGGGGGCACTTGAAGATGTGGTTATTTAGCATATTAGTTTGCTATGTTTATTTTTGCTAATTGATGTTGATGACGACACTCGATCTGTTGTGTTTAACGATCTTAGTTTACACGACAGCTGTCACGTGAGGTGACATCGGGGGCTAAGTCACGTCAAATTAGGAGTAAATGGACTCCATTAGGAATCCATGTGTGTGTTGGATGAGTAATGGACTCCATTAGGAGTCCTAGTTAGTTGTTCATCCATTTCATGGATGAAATCCACATAGACGGGGGGTTATGTGGAGAGGAAGGCAATTTGACTTGCCATTGTTGTCAAGTCAAGTCTTGTGAGTGTGTTTTGAGAGAGAGAGCTTGTTGTTGCTATCTTGTGGCTATGGTGTAATAGATCATGAGTAAAGCCTTTGCATTCTTTCTCCATCACTTGCACTCTTGGATTCTCCCTTCGTGGAGTGAGAGATAGCTTGACTTTTGTGTGTGAATTTCAGAGTTTCTTAAGATTTGTAAGGAGACTTCTTAGTTTCATGAGCTTGGAGAAAGAAACCCTCATCTTGAAGAGGTGGTTGTTTAGCATATTAGTTTGCTATGTTTATTTTGCTAATTGATGTTGATGATGACACTCGATCTGTTGTGTTTAACGATCTTAGTTTACACGACAACCTTAACTTTCTAACTTAGTTCATTCTTGCGAAGAGGTCAAGCACTTGGCAAAAAACACCATGTCATGTGACCCAGTCAACTCTGCTTCTTATTATTCAAAAAAATTGAGAGGGTTTCAGAAAGTATGACTGAACATCTGCTGTCTACAAAATCCTTCAAGTCTGTCTGTTTGACCATGAGCAAGAATTTGTATCAACTGACAGATAACATTTGTAAATATCCACTCAATAACCTACCTTGACATATATGTCAGCCATGCCCACCTCCCAAGAGGGAGGAAATACTCCTACGGTGAATCTTGGTTAAACATGAACACCGTAGTGAGGAACGGGCTGCCATTCACATCGGAGTAAAATCCAAACTCCGATGTTACTTTTATTTTATTTATTATGCCAGCCATGTTTCAACTTAGAACATTGAATCGTATGTATACACAGTTCCCACGATGGCTAGAAGGCCGATGAGGAGGTTTGGCAACATGGTGACATTGAGAAGCCTGCTCTCGCTGAGGTAGCCTACCAGAGTGATTGTGCAGTCCGCAAAGACACGAGCCAAGGTACCTGCCTCTGTGGACAGAAGACCTCCGTTGTAGGTTCCACGTGCCAATCGTGAAGACATTACTTTCGAAAGCAGTGACAAGTTCACCCCTGCAAAACAAATATATTGCCATTCATGTTATTAGGTTTGAATAGAAATTCTAAATTTATTCCTCTGATGCTCTCAATAGCAGAAAATTTCACAAACTAGGTACAACCCAACTGACAGCACCAATTGCCACCCATGTGGGCTGAAAAAAGGGTTGGAAAAAGGCTTGATGCCACCATGCACAGGGAAGGACGAACTACAAAACTGCCTGGACAGAGACATCAAAGAAGCAGGGTCACTACCCAGCGAAGTTTAGGTGCAATGAAAGATAGGGTCCTTTTTAATGTTTAGAGTAAATTAACGATAGTATTAAGAGAATTAGTGTATTGGGAATTCATTTTGAGAAAGTACTAGGTATATTCCAAGATATTCATCAATGTGCAGAATATCTCATGAATATCCACATTACTTCATAGCCACCTAACATACCTTTCTCTCAAGTGCTTCGTATCTATACAAAGGAGGTCCCCCCCCCTGAAATCAAGGGTTAGTTCACAACTTTTCCGCTTCTCACCGCCATCACTTATACCCTCCCAACGGTGGTCCAACTACAGCGTTTATGGTATGTATTGTCACTTACTATTTGGAATTACTCAATGCTATAATTTCTCACTATGACTTTCAGTTTTTACAGATAAAGATTAAATAGGTTGCATGAACATTATACAACATAAATGACTTTACTTGATAAAAAAATTGATATTCTTAGCCAAAAGTTATAGCACTGAGTAACTCCGAATAGTAAGTGACACTAATACCATAACGCATGTAATGGCAGTAGGTCTAAATTGGAAATGCCTTTGGTCTTTGAGTAACCTCCACACTACATTCCATGGTTCCTGTTAGAACCCTTTTGGTCTGTATCTCACTGCATTCCATGAACTTTAAATTGTTACTCACCACTCACCTACTTGTGAATTTTAATTTACCAGTTGACAGAAAAGTTAGCACTTTCAAGTTGAAATTTTTTCCAAAGAGTAGGAAAGCCACATGTCTGCATGATAGCATTATACATGGAGAAATATTTACATACCTTCGAGAACCTCGGCAGATACAAATAAAATGAGGGAGGCGCTCACATACTGGCTAACAGAGTAGGTTATAAAGCCGTAGTTGAAACTCATGGCTATTCCAATACAAGTCAATACCTCCGCAGCAATTAGCAGTTGCCTGAGGGAAAAAAAAGGGAATCCATCTTCAATACAAAGCTCCCACATTTTAAACGAAATCCTAGTATTCATGCTGAACACAATGCAAATACATCAATGACCCATCTATTACATACTTGAAGTTTCCATCATTATTTGCATAACTACTGATGATTTGGAGGTTATAAAAATACCTATCCTGGAATAGGTTGCTTGCATAGCTCCCAACTATCCAATTGACTGGTAGTACAGTGAGCCCTAGAAGGGCCAGAAACAAGGACACTGAGCGTGTGCCCCACTGAAAATAGTGTGCTGTCACAACACTGGATTCTGATAGCAAAATCTCCATTGCAAACTTGAGCATGAAGTAGATGTAAAGTTGCACCTGGAATCCACAAAATGGAACCTTGAGAGTGTTATCTTCATTGACAATTTTGCACCACATTTTAAACAACGTAGAGTGGCGTGAATGTACCCTAAGCCCTAAACCTGGGTTGCATTGAAACAGTTCTCCAATGATCAGGCATTTCCAACTTAGCAAAAAGAACAAAGAGTGATCTCTCTGCTAGCCTATAAAGTTGGGCAGCTATGTTTGTTTGTAGGCCACGGGATTCAAACATCAAGGTAATTTCTCATCCTTTCTTCTAGTAGGACCTTTCCACTCCTTCATCACAAGTAGGAACTAAGGAATTTGGCAAATCATAACTAACCACAAAGACAAACCACAACAAAGTAAGGTGACAGGATTGGTGGTACCTTAACAGGTAAGGTGAGTAACTTATATGCTTCCCGAAGAGATGTTGCCGCTTTACTAGACTCTTTTGATTTGAGGTGTTGATTATTCACGTCTTCCACAGCCAACAACAAAGACACGTACCATAATTCAGTAATTACCTTCCCAAAAGGCTACAATGATATAAAATTTCTCGTAGAAAATAAAACTCTAGCACTTGGTGAACATAATATCTTGCTTCTAGCAACTTTGCAACCTGTGAAACACGTACATCGGAACTCGATTTATTTTTCTGTAAAGAAAAACAATAGAGGGTTTAGGACATGATCTTTCAACATCTTCTCTTGAGCATTCGAACATTAATACCTGCTCCATCCACTTGTACGTCGGAAGCCTTCATAGAAACTGAAAGAAATGGTTCCAACATGTCATCCTGTCCTTCCCGCTTTCCACCTGTGCCATGGTTTCCTGATATTCCCAAATGGATGACCACGATTCAAAGAGAAAATATTATCTACTTATCACCCACCAGAAAATGGAGAAACGTGGAGGACAATCTGCAGAGCATGTTGGGCAAATAAAAAAGAGGAAAAGAGAACGCCTATGTTTGCCAACACTAAGATGAATTATAGAGTCTTCCCGCCCACCTCAATTAAGAGGTGGACATTTTCTCACGGCTGTAACCAGGGCTACTTTGATCACCCATTGTTCCTCCCTTAAATTTTAAGGTTTTACTCTCTTCGAGCCCTCGATACCCACAACTTCTAAGATGACCAGTTGACCCAATGTGTTACATATAACATCAACACAAATCGGTTGAAGCAAGTGTAAACTTCACATGCACACTATTACATACTAGATGATTCCTACAAAAATTTCTTAACAGCTTCTCAAATATTCTTTCATCCATTGATACACACCTGCAGTTTGTGGCTGGCTGTCTTCCTCAACCACAAGGGGACTATGGACTGGCTCTTTGAAGCCTAAGACAATCCAGATAAGATACAGAAACCAACCGGCGGCCATAATCCATCCTGGTAAAGTATTAGCATTGAAAGTAAGACCGTAGAATGTTTTCCTGAACTCCAGTAATCCTGCCAAAGCAGGACCAGAGGCCATCCCTAAGGCACTTGCACTCACAAATGCAGCTGATGCTTGCAACCGCGCTTTTACAGGCACACAGTCGCTGATGTAACGCCTGTTCACTGCTCTTGCTGAACCCAACCTATCAAAAGCACACATTCCAGCTGAACTCGTAAGTATACAGATCTTGATATTTTGCTCCTCAGCATTCAGTTTCCCAAATTATGCAGAGAGTTGCAAGATGCTCTGAAGAACTCGAACTTTAGAGCCTAATAGAGTTATCCTTAGACTCTATGGGACATTTCGTCGGGTGTCAGTCCCTATGATCCACCATTGGTTATTTTGCATGCATTGTCAATAATATCTTTCCATTTGTTGTGCATGGCTCGGAGGTACTATTTGAATTTTAGTGAAGATCAACTTATATCGGCTCAGTGAGGGCCAAGCTCAGTTTAGCACCTCTTGGCATGCCATAATGAATTTGACCCGTCATGAACCCATGTAGAATGTTCTTCGTTCAAACCTGCAAACTACCTCCAATCATGCACCAAAAACTCCCCGAATATGGAAGGTGTTGTATGCAAAACAACCCACTCCCAACCAAAAGTTATGTTGAGTTAGAGGATAACTATAATATTTCGAGAATGCGTAGACTGAGAAGGTTGTCACTTACCCACAGAGCAGGCGTCCTAAGAGCAGCAGTGTCACAGAGTTGAAGTTATATGCAATAGCATATAGTAAATTGCCCAGACAAAGAATGATACTGCTGAAAATAAGAGGCCCATAGTAGGATTTGTTGGACCAAGCACTCAAATACACAGATGACACCAGTTGGGCCACAGCCATGGAGCCAATGATCACCCCACATAAAGTGGGTGCTGCCCCCAAACTTGTGGCATACTTATCCGCCGTTGGAACGATGATGTATGTATTCACCTGTAAAGACCATTCAAAATAGCTCAATAAACAAGTATTGAGGAACAAATAGCTTGAATCCTCTAAAGTGTAGGAGCACAGATTCATATATACAGGAATCAACCACTAACAAGTGACCAAAAGATTTATGAAACCTGCAGTTGGGTGCATCACCCACCCATAGCAATTTCTCTGGTAAGAATCTCATTTCCATTGATCCTAACAGGATATCTACACACGGGTAGATGACTCCATTGTGAAGTTGAACAACCACATGCGCTCATTTTACATGTAAAAAATGTAAAAAATGTACATAAGGCATCACCAAAGTGGGTCAAAATTTTATCAATTGTTTTTCATGAGTAGATATACACAGTACCTATTACATAGTAAAAAATGGTAACTAAATTTGATGATCTGTTTTTTTTATAAAACATACCGTTTCTAACTAGAATGACGCAGAATTGAACTAAACAAATTACTACAAAAAATGAAGATGACTAAAAATTTCAAAAAAATATACAAAAGATACCATCAATGGTTATGTATATGTAGAAAAAATATCATAAAATTTAAAATTATCTATGACATGTAATATAGGGGTAGCAAACTTTGTTCGCACGTGGTTTTCAACTTGACAATGGAGTGATCTCCCCGAGTATCTACATCCCAAGAAAAGCAACATATTATCCTTGTCCCTTGTCTTATAAATCATATAGACAGGAGTCGATCACTTACAAGCAATCAAAACGTTTATGAAACCTGCACGAAACAATTACCTGCTCGCAATTTCTCTGGGCACAGTCACATTTCCTTCTATCCCAAAAGAGTATTTGTACACCAAGAAATCTGTTTAGTAACAGATTATCCTTGTCCATGCATTATAAAGAAGCAAAATGTAGTACTTGATGCAACTGGTGAAAACAATGTGATCAGCCACACATACCATGTACAGATATGTGTTGAAAAGATTGAGCATAAGTGATACAAAGTGGTACTCTTCAGTACCACCCTCTTCTTCGTCAGAGGGCACATCCTCCCTTGCATTGAGCGCTTGCTGTCCCAGGAACCGCAGGAAGCTGGTTGAGTTTGTGAGCCTGTCTTCTGCCTTTCTAATTGAGTCGATGACTGGATCCTGCCCAAAATGATTAACGCTATCAGACGGGTCCACGATCACCCCATGCATTTTTAGGCTCACCGAGGTCCTTCAACTACATAACGTTCTTAAGTAGCCTATTTAGGTTCCAATGCCAACACAAAAATTCTTAGGTAATCCAAGTAACCTAAGAATGATTCCATTGTGGACGCACCTTCTCAATTTGAAACTGGAGATAGAAGAAGGCTCGTGTCCAAAGACAGGCAACAATAAGGACGTTGATTCTTGAAAATTTATTCTTGAAGCTAGAATAGAAAGAGAACGTCTTTACACATGCTAAAGAACGCTATGTAGGCTTTTAAACCACACTCATGTTACTATTCTGATGAAAATTAGAGCTACCCACATACATCAAAATAACAAAGACATTTATAAATTAAAGGGGCCAACGATATGAAGAAATAACTTACATGGTAAGCTATAACTGATGTCTGTTCGTATATGGACGTAACAGGATTTCCTTTATTTTCCAGCTCAGCAAGGTTGCGTGATATTGTTGCTACCATGGCACCAATACCCTGCCAAATCCTTTGTGGCGTCAGAACAATTGCACTGAACAATTTTTGAAGATTATGAAAGCAATGCATCGGTATTGACAACAAGCAACTTCAAAGAGTACGAGATTAGTGTGTATACTTTGAAAAGGAGACATTTTGATACCAGAGTATAACAAAATGCACAATTTACCACATGGCGAAATATTTGTTGAAGTTGAGAGTAAGGGTGATTAGAGCGAGTGGCAACATATTCGTCGCTCAGGCGGTAGCCCACACGCTTGTCAAATTTTTTCAGAATTTTTCTCAACCCTGTTGCGTTAAGATCCACAAATCGGAGAAGTTCCAACAAATCCTTCCCCACGCCTTGGTAAGCGTCACGAAGTCTCCTTATGCGAACAGCTGCAGTTCCATGTTCTGAATCTTCGGCCTCTCGTTCATCTGCCAATTTCGAAAGCTGGAGAGCTAATTGCCCTTGCTTGATTAGCAGAAATAGCACCATCTTCTCAACCTGATAGAATCCATGAGGATGTCAATATGGGCTCATAGGGTATCAGCTTGACTTTTGAAGGATCTGTTTGTCTGAAAACTTTTGAAATCTCAGAAATCATATTGTAATGTACCTCAAGAATCTGGAGACATTGAGACACCATGACACAAATGACATCCCTGGGACAGCGTACATATCTTTCCATAAGCACAATTGATGAAAATTCTAGGGATATTCCCAAGGGAACAGACCCAAACTGGATGTCAAGACAAATTGACCTTCGGAGGTGTCATTTCTCCAAAATCCCTGTCCTCCGAGCTTGGGCATTCATGAATGTAGCCTCAATTTAAGAATCTCTAACCTTCCTGCTAATTTCTGTGCAAATTGGCCTCTCCTCTATAGAAGTTCTTCCAACTTCTGCCTTCAAGGAGAAATATTCACATTTACTTAGCTCAAATACACGTCCGCTACTTTTCATCCTCTTAGTATGTATCATACCTGACGATCAAGCATTTCTGAAAATTCTTTGAGGATGCATTTGCGGTCTTCTTTGGGACCAGTACGCAACTGTTCGGCGTAATGGTTCACTTTTTCCTTCATCATCGCATATGAAATGTAATACCTATGTCACATAAACCAACAATATCATGATCCTTTCACTTAGGAATATTTCCACAACGTTGCCATAACTGATGGTTTTTGTCAACCGATCAATCGCACATATGAAATTTGATAGGATTATTGCCGTACATCCCGAATCAAGCAGAGTGAGCTTGAGCTCACGAAATTACATCCTATCCAATTGTTTGTAAAAGTCTGTATCCCAAGAAACCTAAGAAATGAAACTTACGATTCCCATGCTGGAACTTGACGCTGTTGCAGCTTCCTCCCAAACCCAACCATCGCTGGCCCTGCACAAAATTAGCAAATAATTACTTACTAGATTAATCACCTCTTTCTCTTCAAGTCCAAACAAGAAAAGACACACAACACCCATTCATGTAAAACCAACAAAGTCCAAGAAATGAAGAAATGGAGCAAGCAGTGCAGATTATATGCATCAGTGCACACCTCTTTGTTGTTTATTGGGTTAAGCCTTGATGTCTAACAAATGGGTTGGCCCTGATTGAAAATGCCACTGGCACTTCAGCTTTCTGGATGGGCATTCAAAATTTGAAGAGCTACTGATAAATTGTTCTATGATTGTGTCGTCGGGATTCCAATAGATTCTCCAAGACCCGTCATCTCTGATCATCATCCGCATCCCAAAAACACAGAAATCCACCTCACTCGAGATTGTCGAAGGATCGTTCCATCAAAGCCTCGAATAGGATTGAAATTCATGCCCCCTGCAAGAGGAAGAATCCGCACCAACTCCATCCGGTCAGCCAAAATCCAGGTCCTTAAACTAAAATCGTGGAAATTCATCACGATTCTGCCCATTCCACACTGAACCTCAAAAATCCAAGAAACTGGCCTTCAAGAAAATAGGAACACAAAAAAACCAAAAAAAACAGAGCAATCAACAAATTCTATGTCTCATATCGTCTTCGCAACTCACCAAATCCACGAAACCCCGATGGCAGAAAATACAAACCCACAAAATTCGCAACCTCAATTGGAGAAATCCCACCTCCCCACAAAACCCTGAACCCCCAAGGATTCAAGACCACGATCACCAATGCGCCGCTTCCTTTTCCAACGAAATTCTTCCTTTCTTCACCGAATTTGTGCCGGGCGAGCCGAATACCCGCCTTATGCCCGGGTGGCTTCAGATACAGAGCGACAAATTGGTGTGCGAGTCTCAATTGCATGGAGGCATTGTGATGATGAATCTGTTGGCGAGATTCTGAGACCGCTTTGAATGTTCAGCTTTTGACTCGCTATTCGGGCACGGCTTTGTTGTCGTCTATCCGGACCGGGGGCTCGGAAGGACCTGCTGTCCACGTGGCGGTAAACAGGTGAGACACTTGGCTGCGCATGTCCTACTTGGCAAATTCTGGGATGCCACGTACTCCTTGTGGATATCCCTCTATGTACGCACTGGCCTGAGCCAGAAAAGCCCTGGGGCCCAGGGATCTAAGGGACAATAGGCCTCCCATAAAAAGTGCTCCGGCCCCCTCAATTTCTTCTGTGGGGACCACATTTTGGCCCTTGATTCACAATCCGTATATAGAATTCAACTCGGTAACACAGTAACACCTCACATTATCTGGGCACCGAAACCAGATCCCTGTCAGTGTCGGGGTGTCAGAATCGGGCCGGGCCCGGCCTCCACCGATTTTTCTGAACCCGACCGAAACCTGCTGCCCGGCCCGCCCAACTTCGAAAAAAACATTGCCTTTGCATTCTTGAAGGCCGCTTGACTACAAATCCCATATTGAGTGCACTTCACCTTCAAGGTCCAAAATCCAATATATATGTTCACTTCCATTGAGTAAATAAGCAATTGACTAGGATTTCATTATCAAAGTGAAACCGTCAATCAAGCATGTAATTAACTTGGAAGTCAAAAATATTACAAAACTCTCACTAGCACTGAGGTTATAATTTTTGTGACTTACAATTTGAAATTGTCTTTGTCATTCTAAAATGATGGTTAAATTTAGCAAGCTGATTTCAGTACATAAATTAGGACATTTATTGAATTAATTATAATAAATTCATTGAATTGTATTAAGTTACTAAATTTAGTAAATTTAGTAACTTTGCTATAATTGATTCACTAAATTATATTTACTAACCTAGCAAATAATTTAGTAAATTATATTTAGTTATATTTAGAAGATAATTATATGGGGTTACGCTCGGGGTTACAGGCTTGTGGTTACAGGCTCAGGGTTACATGCTCGCGGTTTCAGGCTCGGGTTCCACTATGTGGTTACACGGGGTGGTTACACTCAGTAGTTACATGTTGGTTTTACGTTACCCTCCTTCTGGTTACACACACATTGTTGGTTACCCTCCTCCTCGTTGGTTAGGGTCCTGCTGGTTACACAATCCTCGTTGGTTACAATCATCCTGTTCCTTGGCTATCGTTGTTGGTTACGCTCCTGGTCGTTACACCCTCATTGTTCGTTATAATTCTTTTGTGGTTTCACACTCATTATTCGTTAGGCGGAACCTGGTTACACCCTCCTTGTCCTGTTTGCAGCTAGAGGTGATAATGTACGGTGATAATGACAAGGAACATGTTCTCGCTATCATTCGCAAGGGAGGCCGCATCAGCAGGGACATGTTCCTCAACGAACAAGATATTCACAATGTCACCCGTAACCACGCACGCGAAACGTACAATACTGGTTACATGAATTGCTTATGTGTGCTTCTTCATTATCCTCAATTGTCATTGCAGTTCCCATTTTACACGCTCATGATTTTCGACGAGTGGTACAATGGAATTCCTCTAGCTGCAAACAGGACAAGGAGGGTGTAACCAGGTTCCGCCTAACGAATAATGAGTGTGAAACCACAAAAGAATTATAACGAACAATGAGGGTGTAACGACCAGGAGCGTAACCAACAACGATAGCCAAGGAACAGGATGATTGTAACCAACGAGGATTGTGTAACCAGCAGGACCCTAACCAACGAGGAGGAGGGTAACCAACAATGTGTGTGTAACCAGAAGGAGGGTAACGTAAAACCAACATGTAACTACTGAGTGTAACCACCCCGTGTAACCACATAGTGGAACCCGAGCCTGAAACCGCGAGCATGTAACCCTGAGCCTGTAACCACAAGCCTGTAACCCCGAGCGTAACCCCATATAATTATCTTCTAAATATAACTAAATATAATTTACTAAATTATTTGCTAGGTTAGTAAATATAATTTAGTGAATCAATTATAGCAAAGTTACTAAATTTACTAAATTTAGTAACTTAATACAATTCAATGAATTTATTATAATTAATTCAATAAATGTCCTAATTTATGTACTGAAATCAGCTTGCTAAATTTAACCATCATTTTAGAATGACAAAGACAATTTCAAATTGTAAGTCACAAAAATTATAACCTCAGTGCTAGTGAGAGTTTTGTAATATTTTTGACTTCCAAGTTAATTACATGCTTGATTGACGGTTTCACTTTGATAATGAAATCCTAGTCAATTGCTTATTTACTCAATGGAAGTGAACATATATATTGGATTTTGGACCTTGAAGGTGAAGTGCACTCAATATGGGATTTGTAGTCAAGCGGCCTTCAAGAATGCAAAGGCAATGTTTTTTTCGAAGTTGGGCGGGCCGGGCAGCAGGTTTCGGTCGGGTTCAGAAAAATCGGTGGAGGCCGGGCCCGGCCCGATTCTGACACCCCGACACTGACAGGGATCTGGTTTCGGTGCCCAGATAATGTGAAGGCACAGTAACTCATTGCATGAAGCCACAGCAGCGCCGGCTGGGGCGAAACAACCCGTACACTAGTTCATTTGAGGCAAGGGTTTAGACATCCAACATGGAATGAGTGTATGGGTTGGTTCGCCCAAATCTGGCAGTGCTTGGGGAAGAGATTTTGGGGCCTATGTAATCAGTCAAGATCCTAGTGTTTCCAAGTCCAACCGGTTACATGTTAACCATCTTTCGGTTTTTCCTTATTAAATTGGGGTATATTCCATGGATTCCTCTAAACTGATGGGTAATTTTCCTGAAGTCTTGAACGTCAACCAGTTATTTCTCAAACTCAACCAGTACAACTATAGCAGCTGTTCATTGAGCCACAGCCCCTTGTAGATTCAGCTTGGGAATAAGTCCCGTACCTCCTGTACCATCCATGTGCCCAGAAATGGATCTGAGCCTAGAACGGATATACACTCTAAACTCCGTAGTATCACACCTGTGGCAACCAAAGTGCATGTGATATTACATAGTTTTGTAGTGTTAACATGAATGTGTGATACTATAGAATTAGTGTAGCATGTGACATTATGGAATAACACAAAGGAGATGTGAGGACAATTTGAATTCGTTCTCCTGTCACCTACACTAGTGTGGTCCACTCCACTTGGCCTTCCCGGGCGATGTAGCAAACGCATGCACCAACATTCAACAAGTGGCACGAGGAGAAGAAGAAGAAGAAGAAGACACTCCACATGTTGACACATGGTGCAATGCGAGGGTGTGGGTTGACTTCATGGGTGGTTTGCATTAATGACAAATTTCATGATATAAGGGAGAGAAATGTGACAATAAGGAGTGAGATTTGAACTACGAACATCCATTCCCTAGGGTTTCGGGATATTAGAGAGTGTGTGACATTATGGAGGTTGATATTACGGAGTTTAGGGTGTACTAAGCAAGGGCGCTACATTTGAGAATGTACATCGAGGGAGCATCATACATTTGGCGATCATACAAGAAAAGTGTTTGTTTTAGGCTCACATGCAGTACCTCATCATGGGTGTGTTGGTCGGTTATCAAGTTTATGTACTAAAGAGTGGCTTCTTAGGTATGTGGGTGTTATTTGGTTCGTTTTTCATGTTCTCCAGTTTCTACCGATCAGTTACATACACAACGAAACTTGTGTTGCATTAGCAAATCTACAATGACATGTCAACACAAATCAGATTGATAATTGAACTTCCCCTAATTTACTTATGGTTATAGGAAGTGCAATGTGTTGTTGATGCCTTGAAGGAATGCATAGGTCCGAGCAATTGTGTTCACTATTGAGTGAGGAGTAGTTAATAAAATTTGACGATACAGTCCAACCTCTTTTAAACATGTGTTTGTATGGTGTTTGTTTTTTAATCCTCACCTAACCACCCACCAATAAAATATAGGTCTCTGATTAAGGAGTAACTGAATAACACCCACATACCTTAAGGCAAGTGGGTCTTGAACAAATTGGGAATATTTGTTCACTGTTCATACATTCAAGTTGAAATTGCAAATTTGGGTGGAGTTATAGTCCCCGCACTATGCGCATGAATCACTATTCATCCCAATAATATTCAAACGAAACTTTGTTCATCCTAGTATTATCCCTTGAAATTACTATTCATAGTAGCACTATCATTGAAAATACCGACATTATTCACAATATTCTTATCATTCATTATTTGTACCGGCATGAGTTTCTTCCCATTTTTCAAGTTTCTTCCCATATTGGTAAAATATTGGAGGCCCATGTCATATGCTAAATATAGAATGAAACGCAATCATGCAGCTGCATAATGTTATGCACTTCTCATAGGGTATGAAATACACAATTATGCAAGTTCACTACAAGAAAACCTAGATTTTATAACTGCCTTCTTATCTAGATTTTGCAATTAGAATTTGTTTTCATGATTAGCAACAACTCCTTGTGGTGGTGTACCCAACAAAAATAAGATGTGGCGGCTCATCTAACAAGCCCCCGCTTCCATGGCCACCACATACGGTGTTGGGAGAATTGCGTTGGGTAGCAACGAGCCATGTTGACCATCATTGAATAAAATGTGAAAGCAACATTACTTGAATGTAGAAATATAAAAAACATTGTCATTGCCAACATGGTGCCTGGACTGCAGCCAACTCTAGTTGTAAAGACAACGGCAACTCCCTCCATTTCCACCTACTCATTTGGTTTGCTCCAATTTGGCGATGTGGCCGTCTGACCCCCTACACATATGTTGCGCCCCTATCATGGGAAGAATGGTTGGATGGACTTTTCACATGTCGATTGTGCCCACTTATGTGCCTTGGTTTTTAGTTGATTGGAGGGCTATACCCATCCAGTTTGTCTGTCACAACTCTACAATATGGCGAAGGGACTAAGGAAATTTTGTTTCCTAAAGGTTTAAAATGGACCAATCGGAGTGATGCATGTAAGTTGACTGGTCGACGCAACATTCAACCAAATCAATCAATCAACAAGTTTATTATTCAAAATAAAATAAATGACTGGTGGACTGGACTTGATGAGACCAATCAATCAACCAAATCTATGAACCATATTACACCATATTAGCTCGACCAGTTGCTATCCTAGTCAACCTCTCCAAAAATTCAAGTTGACCAGTAAAATAATTTTTTGATAATGGTTGTGTTGAAATGAAAGACAAATTTAGGATGATTGATGGCTAACACAAGTAGCCTCAACGGGCCACACATGTCATGCTTGGCCATTGGTGTCTTTCTAATGTCAAAAACAATGTCCTAAAGACTTGTACTTCCTACTAGTGAATGCCCATCTCTCATAGTGCAAATCATCATAACTATCTTCCACAAATACATTTAAATATATAATATGTCATTCTCTTAGAAATTGCGAGCATCCACTTTGTTTATCACATTTTTTTGCCATACATGTTTACATATATACAAAAATAACAATGCATATTGACCTTGCAATTATGTGTCCATGTGGATTATTGGATGTATAATTTATTTTTTCGATTCATGTTGTGAAATATATTGGCAACTTACCTTCTATCTAAATATTTAAACACTAGCAATTGTTGGTTTGTTGACTGCTCACACTATCCTTTGTTCCTATACAATACATTTGTACAACGCTCAATGCCTTTTCATAGGACTTAGAGCATGTCTCAATCCCTGCCACATTTGCACCATACCCAAAACAATTGGTCCACTATACATGATGGAATAACGAGTCACTTGCAAAATAAAACATTTGTCATGCTACATCAATCATAAACAATTTAATGACACTTACTAGATTTTTTTTCGAGAGCATCCAATTGGTGTGTTGAAAATAGTGGCAATTTCACTATCATTGTTATTCCCTAACATAAATCATTGTTTCATTGAAAGTGATACCTGTAGTTGGGTAATTTTCGTCCGCATATGCAAAATTAATTGAATGATTATTTTTATTAATTAAATGAATAACATGCTTGGTTATTTGAACATTCCACAATTTCTTTTCTACTCTTTATGGCCGCTCCACATCATGATGTAATGAAGCATGTGTACACTTCTAAATCCACCCCCTTCGTGCATGTAGCTGCAAGACATTTAGCAACCAATGTTAGTTGAATCTTTGGTATTGCATGATTGAAATCATATGGGATAATTATTTTTTCACCTTTCTCTTGCACATTACTTCTATACATGATCCATGAGTTATTATTACTTTTTCCTTGTAATAGAAATGTTAACACTTATTATGGGTTAAACACTTATAGAGGGTAGACTGTACTAGATAAAAGTTACATAACTTTGGATGAAAATGGATCCTTCCGGATGATCACGTCCGTCACTTCAAGCATCCATTCGTGACCACGGAAATGGGTCCACATTTGCTAAACCCAACAAGCGACCTCAGGTGCCAGCAAGTGAGCAAGACGCCAATTGTCTTCCACAATCTGTTTTCAGAATTGATTGGCGGATTGTCAGTGGCACAATGTGGTAGTTGCAATCCAAATTTCCTCTGTTCCATAAGTGGTTCTGGAACAATTACGGTTTTGAGGAAGTCACCGAATGAGTCTTGCAGCTGAAAAATGTCGAAATCTTATACCTCGGTCTTTTTATGTCTGTAGCAGTGAAATGTTGTATGCGATGATTAATTCTTCGAGGATGGGATTTGTTTACTTAAAATGCCTTTCCCTTGTTGATTATTTGGAAATTCGCACGACGGACTATTTGGAAATTCGGTTTTCGAAGTGGCAGTGTAGGTGAAGGTTTTAGGTTTAGGGTGTAGCTAATCCTGTTTAGGCCCACTTTACACTAGGAGTCGAGGCCAAGGGCCGAGGGAAATCTTTGCCACACCCAGGATGACGTCGACATAGCTGGGCCACCTGCATTGTTCAACTTCTCAATTTGATGCAGCTCATGAAAGGATAATAAGCTTCGTAAATTACAACCCGGGATTTTCGACATTCCGTTCCACAGGAGAAGTAACCCACATTGGAGGATAATCCATCGATCACTACTTACCACCTTATAGGGCGGGCCATGCGGAACTGCGAGATGGAGCCGCTCGGGGCCATAGACAAGTGCAGCTGCGAGAATCGTGAGAGCCAGAGAATAGCCTGTGACTGAGTGAGAGATGCAAGGAGGTATATGAAGTTTTCAAGCCTTGGCCTCTAACCCTCGGCCCCTAGGGCTTTACATTAGTGATCCTCAAGATTTCACGGCCTTGACTCCTAGTGTAAAGCGGCCCTCCTTGTGATTTTTTTCCTAATGTAGGTGTTTTGGAGTTGCAGAAATGTTAAAGACAAGTTTCTGGGATGCGAGGTCTGGACTGGCTGGAGCCCTCAAGGTGCCTTGACCTCCTGGATGATCATGTGAAGAAACGCATGCGCTTCGTCCATCAATCACGTCAATCTTTCTGCATCACATGAAGGTCAGATATGTTCTTGACAGTGTACATTGCAGTACTTTAATTTGGGGCTTAGGGTATAGGGTTCAAGCCACTGATTCATATTTATTGTCGATGATGCAGGTAACATATGTCCTCATTCCTTAGCAAGAAGGTGGTTAACGATACGAGGTTTTGAACTCTGTTATGAATATAATCAATTCAAAGTTTATGTGCACCTGTTGGTGGCATTTGCTTTCCTTTCTACCGAGAATTGTGTGAAGCGGCACCTTATGCATTAATGTCTCTTGTTGAAGCTCTATTTCGACCTTATGTAGAAAGTTGCTGCCATTCTATTACCAATTCTTGCAGGTATGCCAAAAATGTTAATTTGTTTCCTGGCAAGTGTAGAAACTTCATTTTTATTGCCAATCCTTGTAGTATCATCCAAGTGTTGTGTCCTGCAGTTTTGGGACGGTGAAGTCAACATGGTAATGAGCGCTTGTACTCTACGAGAGAATTACTGTAGTGATATTTCACCAAGACCCTGATAGGACATTTCTTTATTGAGGGTCTGATTTGAGAGTAGCGTTTAATTCTCAGGCGCAGGAAGGAACATAGAACTGATTGGCAGAGATGCATATGCGGATCCTTCCCTGTGGTGGGACAGGAGCTCTGATGAGGTACTTGTACATCACTGTCACTACTGCCTTTGAAGTTGATTTCTCTGTTAATAGCAAACCCTTACTGAATTTTGATTCAGATGTGACCTCTATGAATTTTATTTGTCGTTGCTATAGCAATAGAGGTGCTGCTTTTGATGACCAAAGTTTGTTTCTCACAAATTTTACAATTGAGGTCCTGGGAAGGAGACCTTCATGCTATTCCAATGCTACTGGGAAAAGTGCAAAACCATACTGATCAAAACCTTGAGCCTTACCTTTGGTGGATGTAGAATCCTGAATTTGAAACTTACAAGGTCAATCTGTTCTGCCAGATGGCCTCAAAATATTGAGGGCGTAAATCGCCTGTGCAGAGCAAAAATCTGATTGATCTAGTTTTATAGAATTTCTAGGTTTTCAAGATTGTCAGTTTGATGAAACATCAATAATTGCAACAGGTGGATCATCAACAATAGAACTGGTGGCATCAGAGCTCTTCCTTCACTTTTGAATGGACAGTGCAGAAGTGACAAAATCTGTCTTCATACTGCAAAGGATGAGAGGATATTTATCAAGACAGGTGGAGCAACGGATGTGCTGCACTATTTACAGAAACAAGGCTCCCATGTTGACTTGTGTAATTATGTGAAACTGTTGCAGAGGTGTATTGAGGTGAGAGATTTGGTGGCAGGACGGCATGTTCATGACCACATGACTCAGAATGGAGTACTACCAGACCTTTGCATATGCAACACTCTTATCAGTATGTATATACGCTGTGGGGCTATTCAGGATGCTCGACTAGTTTTCAGCAACCTTGTCAAGAAAACTAGTTTCTCTTGGAACGCAATGATTGCAGGGTATGCTCAGCATGGCAATATTGAGGATGCTGTGACATTATTGAACCAAATGTTGCAAGAAGGTCTCAATCCAGACAAAAATACATACATTTACATCCTAAATGGATGTTCCTCTCCAGCTGCTTTAAAATGGGGCAGAGAGGTATACACCAAAGCTTTGCAAGCCGGACTTTTGTCTGATGTGAGGATGGGAAACAGCCTTCTCAATATGTATGCAAAGTGTGGGAGTATCAAGGAAGCACGACATGTTTTTGAGAACATGAAAGCTCGAAATGTCGTTACGTGGACTATGATGATTGGTGGGTATGCTGAGTGTGGTCATGGTGATGATGCGTTTGCAACGTTTGAGCAAATGCAACAAGAAGGTGTAGAGCCTAACAAAATTACTTACATGAGCATTTTAAATGCAATCTCTAGCCCAGCTGCTTTGGAGTGGGGCCGGGTAGTCCATGGTCACATTATGGATGCCGGTTATCAATCTGACATGCAAGTGGCAACTGCCCTTGTCAAGATGTATTTAAAGTGTGGGAACAGTAGGGATGCACATCAGGTTTTTGCAAAACTTGTCAACCGAGATTTGATTGCTTGGAACACAATGATCAACGGACTTGCGGAGATTGGCCATCGGGATGAGGCATTTGAAATTTTTTACCAAATGCAAAGAGAAGGTGTGGTGCCAAACAAGGTTACGTGCATGAGCATCCTAAATGCGTGTACGAGTGCCTCCGCGTTGGAAAGAGGCAAAGAGGTGCACGCATATGCAGTAAAATCTGGTTTTCTAGCTGATACCAGGGTGGGAAATGCGCTCATCACCATGTATACTAAGTGTGGGAGTATGAAACATGCGTGCGAGGTCTTTGACAAAATGTGTAGACGAGATGTTATCTCGTGGACAGCATTGATTGGAGGATATGCTGAGAGTGGCCTTAGTGCAGAAGCTCACAAACTCTTTCAACAAATGCAACAAGATGGTGTCCAGCTGAACAAGGTCACATATATAAGCATTTTGAATGCCTGTTTGAGCCCAAGTGCTTTAGAGCAGGGCAAGGAGATTCATGCACAAGCTTTGAAGGCTGGAGTAGCTTCTGATCCAGTTGTTGAAAATGCCCTGGTGAGCATGTACTTTAGATGTGGATGTATTAGCGGTGCACGGCAAGTTTTTGACAAGATGGTGAAACGAGATGTTATCTCATGGAATGCAGTCATTGGAGGATACGTTGCAAATAATCACAGCAAGGAGGCTTTTGACTTCTTTAGTAAAATGCGCGAAGAAGGATTGAAGCCTGATAGGATCACGTACATTAGCATCCTGAAAGTATGTTCAAGTCCTGCATTTTTACATCAGGGAAAGGAGATTCATACTCGAGCAGCAGAGGCTGGTCTATCCTCCGATGTGAGTATAGGGAATGCCTTGGTGAATATGTATGCAAAATGTGGGAGCATTGAGGATGCGCGACAAGTTTTTGACAACATGAGCTTTCGAGACATGATTTCGTGGAACGCGGTTATTGGTGGACTTGCGCAGCATGGAAGAGGCCAGGATGCATTAGGGATTTTTGAACAGATGGAAAGGGAAGGAGTTAATCCAGATGCTGTCACGTTTGTGAATGTTCTCTCTGCATGCAGCCATGCAGGTTTAGTGGAAGAAGGCCACAAGTTCTTCTATGCCATGTCTCGAAATTATGGCATCGTTCCTACGAATGAACATTACGGTTGCATGGTGGACCTTCTTGGCCGTGCAGGGCATTTGAACGAAGCCGAAAATCTCATCAAGGATATGCCTCTCGAAGCTAATGGAACAGTCTGGGGAGCCTTACTTGGTGCTTGCAGAGTTCACAGTGATTTGATGCGAGCGGAGCGTGCTGCAGAAAATTATTTGAAGATTGATCCCGAGAATGCTGCTGTATATGTTTCTCTGTCACAGCTTTATGCAGCATCTGGTTTGTGGGATAGTGCAGCAAAAGTGAGAAAGTTGATGGACGACAAGGGTTTAAAGAAAGAGCCTGGTCGCTCCTGGATTGAGGTTGAAGGAGAAGTCAATTCTTTTGTTGCTGAAGATAGATCGCATCCACAGTCAACGGAAATTTTTGCCAAGCTGGATGGGCTGATCCAAAGTATGAAGAGGGAAGGATATGTCCCTGACACGCGATTCGTGGCACATGACGTTGATGAGCAGGAGAAGGAAGAAGTTGTCTGTCACCACAGTGAGAAGTTGGCCATTGCTTATGGGCTACTCAAAACACCTCCTGGAACTCCAATTCACATTTTCAAGAACCTTCGGGTGTGTGGTGACTGTCATAATGCAACCAAATTCATCTCCAAGATTGTTGGGCGGGAGATTGTTGCAAGAGATGCAAGTCGCTTCCATCACTTCAAGGATGGTGTCTGCTCCTGTGGAGATTATTGGTAACCTTGACACCACTTATAAAAGTAGGTATGTGATCCTCATTCAAAAGTAGGCATCAGTTATACACATCTTTAAACCATAATTCACGCCTGATGGCAACATCAGGGTCATCTCTTCTCTTCTCCCTTCTGCGGATTCTGTTCTCAGCGTCTGTGGTGTGTGTAATTGAAGTTACTTAAGCCGCTGAATCCATTTCTGACCATCACATCAAGAATTATAGATTCTTAGAAGCACGATACAAAAACATCATTTGAGTCGATGAGATGTCATATGTCAATGATGTCTATTTTGACAATGGCTTTGCGCACTCGCAATACATTTCCCTCTGCAGTTAACTCAACATGATTGGCTGCATCGGCTGGGACGACTCATGGGTCTAAATAAGGCTCCAGAAATTGTCACCTAGATTTACACATCTACCTATCTTCTAGACAATGATAATAATTCCAAAGTGATTTAAAAAACCAATGCAGTTCTTCAAATAATGACAATAATTTACATGGTTTTCTACATAACTCGCTACAAATTCACCCTGAATTCGAGCAGGGTGTATTTGTGTTTCTTCCAAGAAAATGCAATTTCGTATGGAATATAGACCTCCAGTGTCGGGTCTCAAATTTTTCAAATAATATTTGATGAATCATTTAAAGGATTTCATGACACACAGTTTTCCCAGTTGGCCCACTACTTTGAAAGTCGTGAACCCTGCACGCTTTGCCAGGCGTTCATACTCGGCCTTGGATCGCTCCCTTCCATTTGAGCAGGACAACTGCATAAAGAAATCTATTTTGAATACGTCCATTGCATCCATGGGTGTGGAGGAGCCTGTGAGGACTGGAGTTTCCTCGGGCATGAGCATTTCCATGATGATCAATTTCCCCGAGCTGTCACTTGGCAATGCGGCGTGGCAGTTCTTGAGGACTTTCAAACAATGCTCGTCATCCCAATCATGCAAGATCATCTGCATATACACACACATATAGGCTCACAGATCACAAATTATTGATTACTGATTGGCTACTAGGATTGAATTATGAAGGCATGTGGAGAAATGATGACCCGAGTATCCAGCAGTTCAAAGGTTTCTTGGCTCTGCCTTGGAGCAGAGCTATTGGTTTCATTGGTAGCTTATGACCAACGATTGTGCTGAATGAATGTGTCCATATGAGTGGATGAACTAGTCAAGTGACTGCACAATCAGTCACTTGTGACTTTAGAACTGGAATGTTGTCATTTTCAAGTTCCATCTTTTAAATCTATGTAGAAGTCTACCCAATGGAAGGTCACCCATGAGCAAAGAGAATATAGTGAAAATTTGTGGAAGATTGGACGCTACTTGTTTGTGTGCAACAATTCTAATAGCACAATGTCCTTATGTTCCACAAATAATATGATTTCAATCCTACGAAGTTATAATCATAGAAACTCAAGTATTTCTAGGTCAAATTAGAATACATTCAAACGTTTGTATATGTATATATAATATGGATCACATTCATAGGTATTTACCATCTAATCTGTAATGCTAATCAAGTGTACATATTATGCTTGCTAATTTGCAATTTGATTGAAAGTCAACAATCTTAATCATGAATGACATAAGCTTATTACACATATCATGAACCAATAATCATTATCGAAAAATCACCATTAGCTAGGGCCTCATGAAATAGTTACCTTCATGAAAATAGCATCACATCCACTAGGGACTTTCTCAAACATATCACCTCCTACGTGCTCGACACCTGGTCATCATCACCAACAACTGTAAGATAATCATAACATTTATTACTCATTCTTAGAGGGCTTCCGACTCAGGAATTTATCAAAAAACTCTTGCAAGTTGAGGTGCAAGTCTGCAGAGATGGCTTTTAGATTTCTAGTGAACTATTTCATTGGTCACATCATGCTTCTCTTGTCCAAAATATTACCAAATGCACCAAACAGCTATCAAATACCTCACATTGCCTCACTCTTAATAATTAGAAACTAGATACCAAACCAGCGCCAATGCTACCTCCCCCCTCCCCGCGAAACATATGACCTCCTACTATCATAACACTCAGATTTTGGAAAGTGGTTATGGCCTTGATTTGGATTTGCTTTTTCTGATGTTTCTTTTCCTTTTTCTTGTCAAGTTTGCTTCTCTTGACTGTGTAATAATTAAGTACTTACCGGGAATGTTGGGGTTATCGGCCACAACCTCGGGAAGATCGAAGTTGACACCGTGGATGTGCGGGTGTTTCTGCATGATGTGTGACAACAGCTCGCCGGAGCTTCCTCCCACATCCACCAGCTTGCACATGCTCGCCAACCCATGGTAACTCTTGAGGAACACCTGGGTGATCGGAGTGCTGAACTCCCTAGCCGAGGCTTTGAACATCTGCAAAAAGGTGGGGTGCGTTTGCGAGTACTCGAACATGTTCACACCATGTGCCATTCTGAATGGATCGTCCGACGTCAAGATCCCTCCGCTGCACCATCATTCATGTTCCCAAAGTGTCTTTTATGGAATACTCGTGAACATGCATAATGTGTTTTCTAGAACATCTGTGAACAGGCTAGCTCAATGTCCAAGTGGAGGCCACTTCCAACAACTCTCTTGCGTTCTTCTATCCACGCAAAGGATATTTCCATTCATAGCCTATAGTATAAATCCATGAGCAAACCGCTTCCCACAATGGGCGAGAGTCAGTGGATGTCTTGTTGCTATCGTAGTTCATCACCCACTCTCTTCTAGTTTGTTATGTAGTCTGTAGTGCTCACCATCTCATATCTTAGCATGTCGTGGCTTCATTGGACATGAGCACAATGAATATAGAACGTCGTAGGTGGACCTCGCAACATGGTGAGCCCTATCCTCAATATTGTACATGTGTCGCTCTACTACGTGCTGTAGCACGGCTACTCGTGTATAATATCTAGTACATATTAAAGTTGTTCTTGAAGTCCCAAAACTCATGGTTTGTTAGGGAGTTTTGGTCCACCTTGGGCATTTTATAATGTTTAAGGAGTGTTCAAGCGGCGTTGGACCCTCATTTTTAGTGAAATGGAGGAAGGTGTTTGACTTTGGCTAAAAGTTGGCTATATACAAACGAATTTCTTATTAAACTTTTAGGAGCATCAAAAGTTTTCAAAAGTTTTCAAAACTTTCAAAAGTAGGTGTTTAAAAAGTTTGCCATAACATTTGTTATTACATAACACTCGTTTGGTCAAAGTCAAATACCTCCCCTTCATTTCACTAAAATTGGGGAATCTGACACCACTTGAACACTCTTTAAACATTCTAAAATGGCAAAATTGAGCCAAAACTCCCTACCAAACCATGAGGTTTTGAGGCACTTTAAGGATAACTCTATGAATGAACTTCAAATACATGTGTTGAAGGCTCATACTTCCTATTGTGCATGACTTTGCATCATGAATATATCTTGAGAGCTCAATTGGAATAATTTGTTTCCATTCCGGAGGAATTTTTTGAGTTGATTAACTCACCTAACATGTGGCAATGCCACAACATACTTTGGAGCAATGGTGATCATGAGGGCCGAGTTGGCAAAGCTGCCGCTGGGGTTGCCATGCACAAGCACCTTGGACAATGGGGTTAAGGAAAATCGCCTCACCACTTGGGGGTGTTGATCGTCACCGTCACCGAACCATCACCCCGGTCAATGTGCTCAGTGAACATGGCCTTACATGTAAGCAATCATAGGACACACTCCAACTTGAGCGGGTTGGGGTGGGGGGCTTGCATGTGTTGTAGCAACTCTTGCGCACTCATGGCCACCCTGTGACCAGGGAGGTCCTTGGTAGCTAGGATGCGTGGGACCTGTGTTTCATAATTCGAAGAGTCAACTAAGTTATCTCAATCACCAAAAAGTCTCAAGCATAGGGGGTGCACTAAATGCATTTTGTTCAATGTACCACATGTCGTAAATTGATATTTCAGTAAGTTATAAGTAATACATATATTCTTAGAATATTCCATAAAATTGATAAATATTCTCAAAATATCTTATCAATCTCTTGGATCTTGGTTACTTCTATTCTTTAAAGAAAATTTAGGCCAAAGCGTATATGGAATCCTACAGTTTGTTCCACGTGGTTTCTTAATATATTCTGAGTGACCATTCTGAGGTCTCAAGTGACCTTATACATTCTAGATGAGATACTTGATAATCTTAAGAATAGATGAACGACCAAGTGATTAAACACGTTCTAGTCTTTTGGCACGAAGAATCAAGAGACTATAACAAGTGTCATCTACATATGAATAAAAGAGGCTCTAGGGATGAGGTAAATTCTCTCTCTCTCTCTCTTTAATTCTAACAACCTGAAGATCCAGGACCACACGCAACGCTGCTGGGTACATCCAGCTGCTACACAGGTTTTCCATCTCCTTCATCAACAAGGCATTTGACTCCCAATCCAAATCCTCGTTGCTTCTTCCGATCTGCATCGGCTTAACGCCCTTGGCCTCCATCCTAGAACCTAGAGAGTCCATTTTCGTGGACACCAAAAAGGGAGATTAAGTCTCTACCTTCAAGCTCGAGCTCAGAAACACTTTGGAGATGAAGAGCAAACCAACAGGTGTAACTTGACAATGACCAATATCACCAAGATTGGTTCAAGATGTGATCTCTACTGTACAAACTTCCACTAATGGGCCTCTAACTCAAAATACCAGTGCCTTGAAATCAACCACTGCATCCGATTCCAGACGCATCTTCAGGCTTTATACTACTTGATGCATGCAAACTCATCATTTGTCCAAAGATTTCCACCACCGGCGGAAACGTGGGTACTAAGAACAGGAGCATGTTCAGGAACGTTCGAGAACAAAAATTATTTTAGAACGTGCTAAAATGTCAAAAAAATGTAGGAAAATGTACAAATTTGACTTGCCCCCGACCTTGGATAATCTTCACGAACCCTAAAATCCATGTGCGAGCGGAATTGACATTCTCGAACGACGTCTTCTACAAAGAAAATGTGTTTGCAGTATCCATGGTCAGAAATTTGGTGACATGAGTACTAATGGGGGTACCAACTGGTACCATCTTTTCTTTTCTTTTTACCATTTGGGTATCTATAATGAGGATTTCTCATTTTTGGATACCAATATTGTATGGGTTTTTGAGGATATAAAATTGTGTTTTAGATACTGTCGAGGTCTATATACCATGCAAGAATCGTCATACCTAGGTGAAACCTTCTAAGTATCAATATGGTTTAGAATGGTATTGACCCAAATATTGACTTGGGTATGCAACAATTCTCTCACCTTGAGGTACCCACTAGATATCAATTTGATTGGTAGTACAATTTTAGTACCCACGGTCCTTTGATACCATTATTGATGTTGATTATTGAAACCGTGCAGTCAACTATACGCCGGTCCCACATTGGTACTTTTCTAACACAAAATGCACCTTCCAACTACTTAATATGTGTCCATTGGGCTGATTGTCTACCTTTTCAGAATTAGTGGTTGATCCAATTCCACAAGCAATTGGATCATCCATCGTAGATATTTTTGTGGCCAAAAGGTGACAAGTTTTTTAGACTTTGACATACCTAATTGTTTGACCTTCAAGCCTCAAGGTCAAGTATTTATCCCGGGTACGCAACTCTTGTATGATATGGCCATGATTATAATCACTTAATATGATGCATTTTAGTCCACTATCAAGTGATATAATTTGTTTTAATGTAGGAAACTCTTATAGCCCTTCTAACAAGGAATCCAAAAATGTAATTATATATAGAAAATGAATATTATTTAAAGCATATAATTGCATTAAAAACCTAATTATATGAGTCTTTTTAATACAGGTGCCATAGGCCAAACTACCCAACTTTTTGGGCTTTTTAATAAAAAAATCAAGGTTTTTATTATAAATAAAACATTGCCAATGACTTTTAATTTTAATTGGAGGCAACTACTTGTGTGGTTCTTTTAAAATTAGATGCTCTACAAGGTTAGGAAAATAGGTGTTTCAATTTTTTATATACATAGTGGAATTTTTTGTTTTTATTTTAATAGTAAATATGCAACCCAACTTTTTCTACATCTCATTTTATTTAATTTGGTCTTCACCCAACTTTTTGGTCCCTTTATTTTTGTATAACTTGATACATTTTTTACAAAATCCGTCCTCTAAGCCGTTTTAATGCCGATGTCCCCTGCGTATAATATGGGAGTTGCGTACCCATGGTATTTATCTAGCTAGGTGCACTAAATATAACAATTAGTGAGGGTGGTACTAATTTTAGTCACACGCACAATCTAATGAAATCTCAAAGATACCGAGGGTTGAAGTTGCTACTAAGTGACACTAAATTCACGAAGACGGTAAATTCTATGCTCATTTATCATAGATATCAAGAAAATTAATGTGTGTTTGTTAAGTGTATGCCACATGCTTGTTAGTGAATAGTGCCGAGTGCTGATACTTTTTGTGATTGGTGCCCAATGCCAATACTTTCATGCCAAGTGTCGAGATGAACAATGCTTTCTAGATATTTTAGTGGCTTTAATTCATGGTGTAAAGGAATTTAATATCACCTTTCCCACACTCAATTTTTATGTCCGTGGACGTGTCACAATTTTTTTGTTTGTTTATAAAGTTTTCACACATGTTTTGTCACGAACTTCTATTTTATAAATAAATAAAACCTACAAATATAAAACTTCAAGTCTCCAGGTCAAGCCCTTGACCTTCAACCCTTAAGGTCAAGTTTTTATCCAACTAGGTACTCAGGGCCATTTCACCCATGAGCCAATTGCAATGACCATGTAATGGTGAGGACCCTTGACTCTCATCCAAAGGTTATATCATGTGTATTGGGATAGCCCTCAGGGCAATCACATCCCCTTACGTTTCGTAACCACGTGCGATAATGGGGTATTTAATGAGGGATATTTATGCACCTCTCAATATTTATGTACAAGTACCAAATAGTGGACGAAATACTATAGCATTGCGAAACCGACTATGTGAGCAACAAACATTTCATATCATTAAAATTGTCATTTATTTGGTTTCAATTAGTAATACCAATCCTAAACCATTCAAAATACCATTCAAAACACAACCAATAGCACTTGGATACTAGTTAAAAGGTTGCCAATAAACATGGAGAAAACAAAATAGACAAGTTGTAAACACGGATAGAAAAAACAAGAAATACAATTCGTTGTCACAAGACATGAAACAACTACCTACTCCAAAAAAACAAGGTTGCATTCAAATACAAGAAAGCTAAATACAAATAATTTTAAACATTTACTTTAATTGTGTTCACAAACACCCTCCAATATCATCAAGATACATGTTCAACATCCTCTACAATGTCATGATAAGACTAATAAATTATGAGAGTTTTAGCACCAATGACGACGAATATCCAAAACTAGCTGATGGCATGAGGGGGGCAGGGTTCGAAGTCTCCAACCACTCCACCTTGTCTTTCTCCAAGGCAAAGCGCAATCCTCCAAGTCTACCACGGTGAGGTTGCCAAATGTTGTTGCGGTTGAGGGTGACGGTGGAGGCTATCAGGTTCTAAGCATCCATCGAGGCCCCACATGTTCAGCGCCGTTGCAAACCCAACAGCCATTGAGGAGCGTTAGAACATTCCTTTTCCCCAAAAAATCTCACGACATTTCCCTCCATACTAACGTGCTTGATTCAAATTTGGATAGAAATTACACACTTCTTCATCTAAGTAGTCAAACCCATAATTATTTTATTGATCCTACTACACATTTTTAGGGGGATCCTATGTCTATGACCCTATTTTTTTCTACTAATTCCTAAAATGGGAGGAATTATCCACCACCCTATTTTTATATATAATCATGTAGTAGCTAATACAATTGAAAACACGCATTAGAGATAAGTTTCCATCACTATTTGGGATTGTAGTTCTAGGGAGTCTCAAGTCTTTCTTTCAATTGAACCATCAAGTGGACATTAACCTCTCTCTCATGGAGGCTAGCGCACTCCCCTCTAGAGAATTAGTTGGTTTGAAATCATCGTTATTTACTTTCAGTCACATTAGCCTTTTTGGCTTCCCGGACATTAAAATCAATTTCAATTTCAGTCCCAAATATCAATAAAGAATGTCATTTTTTGGTTACAAATCTTACATACTTAGTACCTCCAGATTTTCTTGTTCCTATTGAGTTAGAAGGTATGACGGCGTGCTTGCCCATCCATTTTTAACAACAATAGCCCAAGCTTACCCAATAGGTGATTTAGGCTAGGGCTAGACGGTAAGGTATATTACTGAGGTAAAGGAGGTCTAGTAAAAACATGACCCCCAGATGTTTGTGGTTTATTCATTTCAAGTGGGTTCCTCTAGACCAATTTGGGGTCTCAAGTTAATTTGAGGATGAAGTTGTTCAAATAAGAAAATTACATGTTCTAATAGAATTGCATGCATTTTCACTTTGGAAAATATTGGTAGGGGCTCAACTCAAAGAGGTGGGCCTCTAGCCCTAGTCGATCATTTAGCATGTGTTTTGTGGCTCAACTTGTGACTCTTTGATGTCATAAACAACATTTTGTTGTATTGTTCTCCCTCTTTAGTATGACATGTTTGGGAAACACAAAAAAGTCGTATTATCGAGGTGTCGTCTTCTCATTAATATGACAAATGGTGTAAAGTTGTCGTATTATTGAGGGAATACGAAAACATAAGTAATATGAGCTTAAAAATATATATAATGAGTTTAAGCAATATAGATGGTATGAAATAATAACTTATAACTCCAAATAAATACAATATTCTCAAGAACTCCTGAAATAGGAGTCCAAAAATCTATGGTGTAGCCTACCGAAGTTAGCAACTGTCATCTTATCTAAGTTCCCTACTAACTTTTGAAAACTAATAATTTTGTTAACACCAAAATATAAAGAGTTCTCTAATAAGAAACTAAACAACAATGATGCATGACGTTTAGCATGAAGATACTAGTGATACTATATCACCCGTGTACAAGGCAACATACTAGGCAGGAGGCCACCCTAACCCTAACCATGTCCATTCTACACTAGTAACCCTAATTATCATTAAGTTTCCAATGATAAGTGAAGTTCCCAAGTAGTTCCCAAGTGAAAATGGATGTATTTTAGATGTACATAACATAGATGAAAGGAATTTTAGCATTAACTACCTCTTTAATATGACAAAACGGAGATTGTAAATGTCGCATTATCGAGTGTTGTAGTCATATAAAAGAGGGAGTTTTGAACTAAAAAGTTTGGTCTTGCAAAAATGTGTCGTAATATCGAGGGTGTCATATAAACGAGTGTCGTATTAACGAGGTCAAACTGTAATAACAAAGGTTGACATGCAAATTACTATGGCATACTTGCTATAACTTTTGATGTTGATGTTTGGCCTACACTATTATGAGCAAAGTGATGTTTTTATAGCACCTAAGGCATGTTGTCTTATTACTGAAAAACTTCCAAAAATAGGGTTCTAGGGTTCCCAAAGTTCCCAATGCAATGAACTGAGGGAGGGGAGGTATCAAGTTAGGTAGCGCCCATCTCCATAAAGGAAATTTAGAAGCATTGACATGGGAGAGGCATATACCAAAAATAAAAGCACAATCTCTCTAATTATGACAAGGTTATAAACATGGTCTCAAGGACAAAATAATTCCTTCCTATTCCTTTGCTATGATTAGTTGCTAGGGTGACAAATTCAAGACATGGTGAGGGTGTTTCGATCCAAGTTAGTGTGTGATTAGCTCACAAAGTGTCGGTTCCAAGACACATACTAAATGTAAAGATAAACTTAGAGGTGGATTATCATATGTATAGTTATAAGCGACAATGACATCCGTTATGAATGGGTATACTTTAAATGTAATATGAGGTGTCCCTAGGTCCATCATACATCAACCTATTAGAGAACTTTAAAAATTCATAACTGATTCATATTATGTCAAACAAAAAATATGAAATAAAAATTGATGATTTAAATTGGCATTTTTTATTTACAGTAAATAAATATTGTAGAAACATATAACTCTCTAAATGCTAAAATTGCTCAAGATGTAGATCTCTGTATTGGGCAGCACCTTGCCAAGTTCTACTGCGAGGGTGAAAATGCTGATTGCTATAGAGGCGCAATGATTTAAGACTTAAGACGACCATTTGGCATGACTTAAAACTAAGATCATATCCATGTAAGTATCAAGGTTCAAACATCACGTGAAGGTGACCAGTGGACCACGAAGTAAAAGTAACGAGAGTTAGGTAATATGAAGATTTTAGAGCTACATTCTAAATCCAAAACAATAAAAAACTAGAATGAAATAGAAAACAAATCACACATGTGACACTATCCAAATGCTGGGAAGCATTTGACCAGGAGTCATTAACAGCATTCTCCATGGAAGAAGCAACCTTCCACAACATCCCCATCAACTTTATCAGTTCCCAACAGTGAGAGTTCTCTTGATTTTCTGCTACTTATCTCCAGAGGTAACTGACAGATTCGAGCAAACTGTTGTATGTGTACTAAGACCTGAATTTCTACAGAAAGAACGAACCACGAGAGATCAGGAGACCCTGATGTAGGAACAGTGAATCACAGAAATGAAGATGGAACACCAATGTTTACCGACACAATCAAGAGGTCCATGGCTGTGAGTCATATCATGCAGCAACATTGCTACTTATCACACAAAGAATTCAGGTAGATCGAGAGAGCCAACCTCAAATCCCAGAAAGGCAACCTGCTACATGGAACCAGGGTTTGGATGGGCTGCAGTAGCTCAAAGTGCAGGATGCTTACTGCATGTATAAAAACCTCTTTTCAATGAGAAACTGTGGTCATGAAGCACATAAAACCTGATGTGTACATAGATCATCTGCACTCAACTCTGCGGTTTTGCATTCAGGGTTTAGGGTCTTTGTTCAGGGTCAACTATGACGTTTGGAAGTAATGTTGTAAGTGGAGACACTCTAAGGGAATACTGGAAGGTCTGCGTTTCAGAAATACTTCCCCATGGCATTTCTAACCCAGAGAAAATGGAGTATTGTGCACAACTTTGTTGGATACACCTTCTAAATACCTACAACCTAATCAGTCTGACTCCCGTGAGGATCCTTGTTGAGCACGGACAGCAGCCCGTCGTTCTCGTGGTCGCTGCTCACGGATTTTGCGTGGAGGCATCACAAATTTATCAAGAGGCTGGGTGTCAAAAGGGTGGTCCTCGTCAGGGAAAATTCGCAACTTCAACATCCGATCCTGCAGAATTTGGAAAAGTCAGATAAACAGCAAAGTATACAGCTTTGTACAAAGTGAGCCTCATCTCCAAGTAGACATACATGTGCTTACCAAAGGAATGCTGTTGCCAAAACCATATGCATCTGTATGCAAAACCCTTCAAAACTGATGCGTTGTCTAAGCCTGTGCAACATAACCTGCAATCAATTTATATAACAGAGAGTTCTTGCAAGTTCACTTCCAAGTACAGGAAGAAGAGCACTTACATCACGTAGCTTATTGCGTGGCAACATGCGCAAGACAGCTTTGCGAATCACTTCTGTGGAATCCCTGACCATTTGCTCTTTCACAGTCCGTTCCTTGAGATGGCCTATGTAGCTGCATTTATCCACACACACACCACGTTTGTCAACCATCACAAAGACAAATTGCAATCAGAAGTTATAACCTGTACGTAGTGATGTTGATACCACACTTCGAGTTAAAGTAACCAGTCAAACCATACACTAAGAATCAAGATAGGTAGTAAAGGTAAACTGGCCTAATTCAACTACCCATCTTAAATAGACACCTATATTTGAGTGGTGTCACATATGGATCTAACACCACGCGCCAAAAAGAATCATGTTTAAAGCGACTGGACTGCGTGCTCAAAACTTGTTAACCATTCTCGGCTCAATAGTCAACATAATTAGGGGGCCTATATTATCATTTAATAAGAAAGAGAATCTTCTTCACTTGGATAATGTGTAAGATATTCATGCGAGCTCCAAAATTGACGAGGAAAATGGCTACGGGCACAATTTGGATTTGCTAATCATCTCGCACTAATTGGTGTTTCATGTCCTACGAGAAGTGGGTGCAGAGCTGAAAGCTTCTGTTTAAATTTCACTTAACTTAATCCAAATCTTTTAGGGTTACAACACAAAACTTAGAATGACATTGAAAACAAATCACTGATCTCCATTTGTAAAGCGAAGACTCAAGCAAGTTGATGTATACGACATTTGCAATCGCAAGATAATGGAGAGAAAAGCCTCCACATACCCTGTGTGCCAGTAGTATTTCTTGTCTGTGAGCTTGTTTCCTGTGAGTGTTATATCCTTGGCATTCAGAACAACACATACATCACCCCTATCTTCATTAGGGCTGTATGTAGGTTTGTCCTTGCCCTGTATCACCACAGCTATCTGCGATGCCAATCTGCCTAAAACCTGCATTGCATTTCAACCCAACCTTAGGAAATTAGGGTCAGGGTTCAAGACCACGAAAAGGAGGAGAATGCAAGACCTCGCAAATTGACATCATGCCATTTGAGGTTCTGGAAACAGGAGGCGAAAATTTTGAGGAAGTAAATTTGAGCGACGCACCTCGCCTTTCGCATCAAACACTCGCCATCGAAGCCCTTCCGTGACCGCTGGCCTCAGGCCAGCTAGCGGATTCTACAAAATAAAGCAAGAAAATGTCATTCTTCGAAGCCTACGATCAGCACACAAGTAAAATTCACAAACAAAAAACGAATTCAGCAGAAAAAATCATGTAACATGTAAGCTTTAGATCGACTTACACGAAATCTGGACATGGCGGAGCGCTGCAAAACCCTCGGAGTCCGAGACACAGACTGGGGTTTAGGTTTCGTTCCACGCGAGCACTTACTCTAATTCCGTTAGTGTTTGACTACATTGAGTCCTATAAGCGTGGTGACATACCCTTATTCCGTGTAAATCTTTCGAGTTTCCATTTAGCCTTACAGCTTTTGTTTTTTAACTCTTAAAGGATCAAGGTAGATGGGTCTTAAATGGTTACTTTTCCAACTAGCCCACTTCTCTTAGTATATGAAACGTGCAATTGATACAAGATAGTTAGCAAATCCAAATTGAGGCCATAGCCACTTTTCTTGAAATTTTTTGAAGCTCATATGAATATCTTATTCAATATTAAAGTGAAGATTTGAGTGCTCATTAAATGGTCATATAGGTCCCCACAATTATTTTGACTATTAAGCCTAGAATGGTTAACAAATTTTGAGCACGTAGTCCAATCTCTTTAAAAAGAAAGATTTTTCAATGTTTGTTTTTGGATCGGCACCTAACCACACACTACTTAAATATAAGCGTATGATTTAAGATAAGTAACCGAATTAGGCATGTCAAAGTTCTTCTTGATAGGGTTTTTTCTAACTCGTAGCTATTATAGTTCCAAACCACCTTTGTCAATTGGATTGTAGAAAATTACTACCTACATTTCTTTATGGATTTTGAGGTGTTCAAAAAAAATTTAAAAATGGCTACAAAAATAAATATTAAAGGAAAATAATCAAGTCATTGACTTCATATTTATTGTTATGATGCACTAGATGAAAGAATTTATGGTTTTAACCAATCAAAACACACAAAATTACACGGTTGATGAGCAGTTGCTAGACCAGGTGATGGTACTATTTGCAGTCCATGCATAGAATATTTTGGACATACACATTGCTAGATCATACATAACCTAGGCCAACTAGAGGCCATTGCCCTACCCTCCTACCACCCTCTTGATGCCTAGGGTCCAATGTGAGCAAGGAGCCAATGTTCTTGCCAACTAATTTGGCATTAATCAAATCTATCAAGTCGAAATTACGAGTCATATTGTGCGCTACATTTGGTCATATAATCAACAGATTGTGCATGACCAAATACACATTATTGTCAATCAATATTCAGTCAACCATTATTGGCTTTGTTTATGACATGTGAAAGACCGTTATGCAATGGCTCCATTGTGGAATCTCTAATTTTGTTAGTTGTTAATTGTTTCCACAAAGACCAACTCTTGAACCTCCTATTGTGAACCAAATATCATCAAAGACAATGTAATCTAAACCCGTGCATGATGCAACTATTGTACACATGATGTGTTTAAGGTTGTTTTGTGATGGCTTCAATGTGGAAGCCCTAAAATTTATATTGTTAGTTATTTCACAAAGTTCAACACAACCTCATATCATAACCAAAATAATGGTAAAGAGAAACCACTCAAGCCTATGCATGGTTTGTGAAGTATTAAGAAGTGTCCACTATACGATTGTCAAGCACAAGTGCATCAATTATGGTATGCGAATCCATGCCCCTATACGACGACTTCAAGTTCATGACAACCACCTTCCTATTTACAATCAACATTTTTTGGTAATCTCAAATTGGCACAATAAAGGGCTTAATATTGGCAAAATTTTGCAAATAGAAAAGAAAATAAAAATCAATGGCAATTGGTACAACTTTAGCCTCATGTCAACTGAAGATGTATCCACAGGGGGTGCACCTACACTTGATTTAAGTATACACGTGGGAGAACCCCCTATTTAATGGGGGTGGGGGGTATTTACCTTCCTTCGTTAAATACTTTCCACCCTATAAGTAGCTAAATTTCTACTAGATGGTATTTTCTAACACCCTATCTTATTTATAAGTAGTAGAAATTTTGTGTGAACAATCTGCACATACATTACGCATATAGTACACTATGCATACATTACACTGCACAGATATTACTCTGCACATTACACACATACAACCATCATACTATAGCCTTTAGCATATTGCGTATGGTTCTTGAACCCCCTAGGATACCCTAAAAAACCTAGCCCTTCCATTGCCGGATGACGGTACTTTTCATTCAAAGGCAACCATTTCAACAAATCCATTCACATGTCCACATACATTTTGCCTATTTCTCATCCAATGCCACTAATGGCAAATGATTTATGTTGAACCTATAAATAAAAAATCTAAACCTAATTTCATTTATGCTACTTTACATCTAATTTTTTTTAAATAGCACAACTTAAACCACATTGTACATTATATGTAATGCTCAATTTCACGTTTAGAGGACGATGTTGTATATCGAAGCAAAATGTAAAATTATGTGTCTTGAATAAAATCCACCCTACATTTTCTCGCATGTGGTTTTCTACATTTTCATCAGTGCCCGCCCCTAGCTTTCCAACTGTGTCCGCTATCCAAGTTGGAACGGTGTCTATATTTTGAGCACATAAGGTCCGTGGTCATATTGTCAGAACTTCCAACTCCACATACATTTTCGTACATATATTGCAGCACAACTTGGCATTAATTAAAATTTTATTTAATTGTTTCATTTAGGCACCAATTATGAATTACAAAGGACCTTGTCATTTCAAGGTTCAAAAATAGAGTAAAGAAGCATATGTTATAGGAGCCCAATATTCTCTTGCTCCTTAAATCATCATACACTAAATAGACCTTTCCAATTGTGTTCACTATTGATTTCACTATTTAACCTAGAATGGTGTTTAGGTACATTCTGAGCCCATAGTCTCCCCCCCCCTCCCCTCTTATGGCCAAAAATCTCCCCAGACAATGGTTGGTCACTTAATAAGAGTTCTCTACCTAGGTTCCACTTGATTGGTGTTTGTACGTGTTTGCATACCATAGTTGAAGATTTGTGACACTCAAGTGATTACATAGCGAGAGCGTTCTTCATTCGCTTTTATCTTGACAATAAAAATGTCAATTTTGTTACAAGCAATTCGAATAGTAAACATAAGACACGTTTTGTGTGGAATAACAATAACTTACATGCATATTGGCAAATTTTGAAATACTAGGTTGTTGACTTTGCAAATATGTTTGAAAACTTATTGTATTCATTGTCTTATGCCAAGGTGAAAATAAAAATAGGGGATTGTTACATTGACCATGTAGTTTGATAAAATGACCATAGAGACACGTCACGTGGTCACATGACTTGTCAAAATTTGATTTTTCATCGCGCACATGAAGAGGAGCAAGGTATCAACTATGCTTCCTCTTTCTTTGCATTTTAGCTTACAACTAGAATTGTTCAAATTTTGGCAAGTCATGTGACCGCATGACACGTCTCTATGGTTGTTTTAACCAGTGCGTGGTCGATTGAACAATCCCCTAAAAACATACTCATACTAAACATTGATGATCGAAATATTATGTATATATTTGCATCCAAGGGCACCCATGCCGCATATTTGAATTTAAATCTTCAATAACAACAAAGTGTTATTCAAATAGTGCACTTGATTGGAAAGAGAGCCGCATTGAGAGGAATCCAATTATATCATTTGTGTTAGAATTACTATAAGTTTCCAAGTCTTTAAGATGTCGTTTTTAATCCATGCATACTCCCTTGGTATTTAGCTTTGAGTCTGGAACAATGAGAATTTCTTAGAATTTCTCGAATGCTATTGAAAGAAACTTTAAAATACGATAGATCCAAACCAAGTCCTTAATACATGCAGGTGTTACTTATAGATAGTTGCCAACCTGGGGTTATTGTGTGTTATTTTTGATTAATAAGTTATGACGTGGCCTTGTCATGGGCACTTGGTCCAATTCCATAGAATTTTTGTCCATTGGATCATATAACAAACTGTCTTGTCTACTTTAAGATTATGAATCACAAAGATTGTCAATTCATGCTTCATAATTACTTTAATGATGATGCAAATGTTGTAGGTCTAGATTCTCTTACTCTTTAAATGATCACATAGGCCTTTCCAGTTGTATTTGCAATTGAAGTTAGAATGGTGTCTATATTATGAGCACAAAAGATACGTGATCTTCTTTGTGGGAACTTCCAACTCCACATACATTTTTGTTTGTTGATACAACTTGGAAATTGTTTCATCTAGATACCAATTATGAATTACAAAGGAACTTGTCATTTCAAGGTTTATAAATAGAGCAAAGAAGCATATGCTACAAGAGCCCAACATTCTCTTACTCCTTAAACCGAAACATACTAAGTAGGCCTTTCCAATCGCGACGGAAGAGAATGTACAACCACCACCGTGATGGCTAGATTTCTACCAAAAAAAATTAAAAATCTATTAGTGTTCACCAAAAAAAGAACTTTGATCTCTAAAGGAGGTTGAAGTGAATAGTGCGTTTGTTCATAAAACATTTGTGGCCACGTCCTAAAGGACAATAACATTAGATGTAAAACTACACTAAATATGATATTTAGTGTCATATGGTATTTAATGTCACTTTGGTAACTGTTCGGATGACACTTCTTATGAATAAGTGAACAAATATTATCAGGGATGATGGATGAGTTCATCCATTGGCCAAAACCCTAGCTTCTCTTCTCAACAACTTGTGATGAAATTTGGATGAACAATCACTTGGTAAGTGACTGTAATTGCAACACTGTAAATCTATAATCCCCTCAAAAAATTACAAGGAATGACAAATACTGTTGGCTTAACATTTAATGTTGGTGACACTACACCACAAATTACAATTAGTATTGAGCAAGACAATTAGAATTGGCGACACTAAATATCATATTTAGTGTACATCACCCTTTGCAAGGAGTAGACACTACATTAGTATCCAGTAACCGTTCATAATAAACAATAACCAATAAACAAAATCTTTGGGTGTTTGTCTGAGAAAGGTACCATTTAGAGAGTATGATTATAAGGTTGTGGTTTGTGGTCCATAAACACCAGGTAATTAGCTCCATGTTGGTTGGGAGGGACTGTTAGTTCCATAAATTTGGTTTGAGTTCAATTCCTATCAAGCTCATTGAGTGGATGTGGATGTAGGATGACTTGGTGCTGCTATGTGAGCACATGCAAGAAATGAAGTATCAACCAATGGCCTATCCCTTCACAATTATCAATTGAGTTAATACAACAGTTTGTTCTAGACCTACTATAATAATAATTTTAATTTCCGCATCCACCATGTCCCAATCCTCTCAAGGAATATCATGAACATGAGCAGGAAGTGTGTTCCATCTTCCACATTTTACATATTATACAGACCATGTATAGTCTGATTGTAGATATTTATATATGCAACGCGATTCTCTGCTCATCACACTGTGCAACAACTGGAGTCTGGGATTGAGGGAAGTTGATTTCTGAGTTTCACATGTAATGACTGATCTCCATGAAGAACCCTGCTGCTCAAATATTTGCAAATGTTGGCACAAACTTATTACGTGATCGATCAAGGCAACGGAGTTGACAACATGGGCCTCATCCTTGCTTGATTGTGAAAGATTTCAACCACAAGCTTCCTCACACAAGGAGCCCCGGAGGCCTTCCCCACTTGGGAAAGTGGCGTGGTGTCCCATGTGAAAAGGGGGGCCACAAGACTAGACATCCTGCCCATGTGGGGAACGGCAAAAATGGGGAATTTGAAGCATTCCCCACATGGTCAGAAGGGGAAGTTTCCCACATGGTAATAATTGCAGGAAATAAAATTTCCAGCATTCTACGGACGACTTTCATCCACCATACCGAGGATGATGTTATCAAATTTTCATCCAAGAATGCAGATGATTTTCATCCATACAACGTTGCAGTGTGCACCACTTTTCATCTCTAGGGATGTGTGTAAACATAAGCCGTTGCAAAGAAAAATAAACATTTTTTCCTTTATTTTTGCTTACATAATAAAATATGTACATAAAGGATGCACTTGGCATGCATTTGACTTGGCCACTCCTAACCGGCTCCAACAATTTCGGAGGCCACTTCTAACCACCTCCGACAATCACAGGGAGGTCACTCCCTCTTTAATTAATGCACACACGTGCGCTCAGACCTATTTATCGGGGGGGCTATTTACCTTGCAAAAAAATTATAAGGTATGGTATTTTTCAAAATAAAGGTAAATGCTTGTATTTTAATACACCCTATCAATAATCATAATTTGGGGGGAATCATTTAAAAATACCCTATTTTACTTATACTACATTTTTTTCCCTTCCCGGCACGTGGGTAGAGACCATTAACTCCACATTGGAACCGTTGGTTCAGTAACGTTCAAGCAAGCCAGCCTACAAAGTCATCCATCCAAGCATTTTCAATAGAATATTACCTCTTTTCATCCACTAGCACAGACCTACCCTAGACCCACTACCCCTAGTAATTGTTTCCACGCTATTTTACATGTACTGACTAGATAAAAGAGGCCATTATATGTGATGGTATTTTACATGTAAACATGTTTCACTATTTAAAAACCCCCTATATTATATGTACGTTTTTTGCAAAATTTACCTACAATGAATATGTTAGACCCTATTTTTTTATCACACGTTGTTTCTACGATTTTCGCAAGTGACCTCCCCGTGCCGACAATTTCAGAGGCCACTTCTAACAAGGTCCGACAATTTTAGAGGCCGCTATTAACAACCTCTGCCAATTACGGACGCCACCTCTAACATGCTTCGACAATTTTGATAGCCACTCTATCCATGCTTCACAATGTAACAAAACACCAACCGCACTCGCTTCATTTCAACACAGTCCACAACAACCGGTTCTCAAGCATTTCCTCCACTGGCATTGCTGCTGCAACAACTTTTGCACCCATGTCATCATGGCCCTGTGGGAGGTCCTTCAGATTGGGTTTACAGTATGTGAGCAGCCAATCACCTAAACAACAAGGAGTCGAGCAACTCTTGAGCTGTAGGGAAGGCAATGATCAATTTGTGGTACCATCCTATGGGAATGTGGTCAACTTCCAATCTAGCTATTATTGCTCTTCTTGCTAAAAATTGTACTATGTAAGAGGCACTAAACATGTACAGAGTCGGGGAATAGAGCAACAACGAAAAACCTGGATTGGCAATATGTGAAGAATCGGAACCAATTCCAACAAGCACACGTGCAATTTTTTGAATTCCATCTCGATTAAGAGCCACAACAATGACATCTTCTGCAGGCTTCACCTATGACATCATGCAGTTGCCATTGAATGGTTTCCTAAAACAAAACCTGCAATACAACAACATTGTTCACAGGTATAGGAGCTTCCACCCTTGAGGAGATATTCTACATGAAATTTGTATATGTTGAAAGCATTTTCTGGTAGGGGTAGCTCAGTGTCTGAATACTACAGAAATTTGTCGCGTACCTCTCCATAAGGATTGCCCGAAACACCATGGGCACAAGGGTGTCAGCCATAAACCCCACCCCTTTGCTTTTGTAGTCCAGGTGGAGGTCCATGGCTCACATGTCCTTGCTAACCCCTTAGCTTCGGAAACCCTGTGGCGACGATTGCCACTCCGAGCGAGTAACACTCCCACAAGTTGGCCGGGTGGGTGTACTATTCTAGTGTCGTCCAAGCAATGACTTTCTAATTCTTAAAATGCAGAACGTTCATGTAGAACACCAACATAGAGTGTTATGCAGAGGATAATGCAAAGTTAAATGCAGAACATGATACCGGGTTCAATGCAGAACACTAGTTCAGGGCCCAAACAGGGGGTCAACGGAGAGTAGAATGCATGGTTTAATGTAGGACACTGGTTCAGGGTTAAAAACAGGGGGTTAATGCAGAATAAAATGTAGGGGTTGGTGCAGAACACTAAGTTAAGGCCTAAAACAGGGGATCAAAGGAGAGTAGAATGCATAGTTTAATGTAGAACACTAATTTAGGGTTTAAAACAGGGGATTAATGCAGAGTGTGATGTAGGACACTAGTTCAAGGCCTAAAACATGGGATTAATGCAGAATGGAATGCAGAGTGTGATGTAGGACACTAGTTCAGGGCCTAAAACATGGGATTAATGCAGAATGGAATGCAGAGTGTGATGTAGGACACTAGTTCAGGGCCTAAAACATGGGATTAATGCAGAATGGAATGCAGAGTGTGATGTAGGACACTAGTTCAGGGCCTAAAACATGGGATTAATGTAGAATGGAATGCAGAGTGTGATGTAGGACACTAGTTTAAGGCCTAAAACAGGGGATTAATACAGAATAGAATGCAAGAGACTAATGCATAGACCAAGGCTGGAACTAATGTAACAAGAGGTGAAGTAATGACTTATACAACCACTAACTCATGATATCAAAGCTAATGTAACTTAGGCAATAACATAACTCTTCAATAGGGCTCAAAAACCTTTTTGTTCAACACTCATAGGGTTCATAAACCCCCGTTGTCCTACATTCCTCTTCCTATCCTTCTACTACTCTTTGCTCTAACTACATAGAGAGGAGGGAGAGAGAGAATTCACAAGTAACAAGTGAGAGAGGTCCTATTGAGAGATCATAGTGCAAGAAGTCCTAATGTGTGTGAGAGAGAATAAGCCTCCGTGCTCTCCTCCATGGGACTACCCCTTCCAACTCCAAGCATTCCTCACCGTAGATCAAGCCATATCTACATATAATGGTTGGCATCCACGGCCGTCATCATCCTAACCCTTAATCTAAACTCCTAGATCCAACGGTTGGCATCCACGGCCGCCACTACCCTAACCGCCCTTCTCCAACCCCTAGATCCAATGGTTTTCGTTCGCCTCCTAGATCCAACGGCCTTCATCCACCCTAATCTCATCCGCTTGACGTCATCCTCCGTTCGTCACTGTTCGTCCGCTGTCATTCGCTATCGTGCACTTACCTCCGTTGTCATTCACTGTCTTTCACTGTCATTCACTGTCCTTTGCTGTCATTCACTGTCCTCCGCTGTCATTCACTGTCCTTCATTGTTATTCACTATCCTTCACTGTCATTCACTGTCATTCACTGTCCTTTACTGTCATTCGATGTCTTCCTTCATACTAACTAATTGACCTAACATAATTCCTACCCACTGACTTCCTTTCTAATTAGACCGCGAACCTTAAACCAACCGCGAATGGTTTGGTTAATTCACGCGGATAATTAATAAAATGCTTCAAAAAGATAATATAATTGAGAAGGTTCTACGCACACGCGCGTAGTAACTTCTTCTCGATATCCACCTACGGATTATTCCTGCTTTACCACTAGCTCAACTTTGGGATAGCACCGGTCAATGTAACCAACCGGATTCGAACCCGGATTGGTCCAAACCTAATACCAGTCTCTTAGACCACTCGCATCCACATGCGGATGTCCCAAGATTTAGTACTCATCTATATATTGACTATTTCTACTAGCTAATTTCCTCGTTTTTATAAGTAGTGAGCCTAATCCAACCCGCGAGCGGTTTGGGTGGCTCTCACCCACTAATCTCTCAAACCCCAAACCTAACACAACACCCGCTCAACTCTTCAAACTTAACTTTAATTAAAACACACAAGCTTCACTCTTTTTATAATTTTGAGTAATTGAAGAAATATCAAAGTCAAGTTTTACGGAACTTAAAGGTTAACACCACATGTGGGCACCATATTGGGCTCACATAACTGGCGACCATCTGGGATTAGATCCCCAAATCTTTTGCTCCGCAAGCAAGTGTCATCTCAAGCTCGGTATTCCTTGCACCTGCTTCCGGATGTACGTGTCGGAAAAACCTCCCCGTTCAATGTCTCCAATTGTAGTGAGTAGTCCATCGTGATCTACGCGAAATGTAGATGACGATGGAGTGGTCGACTGTTAGAATCGAAGACCGTATGAGAAAGTTATGGGGTTCTGAAGCTGCTAGGCAGCTAGCAGCTAAGGGAAAATGTCTACTTGGCCCCAAGAGTTGGGGGAGAGACAAAAGGATACTTGACGGTGGGGTAGGGGTCTTGCCTAGAGTCCTAGAGGCTTATATGGGTGAGGTGGTGTGGCCTCACCCACCCGGGGCCAAACGGCAAGGCCTCCATGGGCATTGGCCCAAGGTGAGGGCATAGTTGCCTAGTTTGGCTCGAGTTGTTGTAGTGTTGCTCCGGCAACACGATGTGCAACATAAGATTGGACTTCCATGGATGAAAGTCCACATCTTAAGATTGGTTACCGATTAAGCGGTGAGTCCCAAAAACCAAGTAGGAGGTTTGGTCCCCCTCCTATGAAGTGTTGGGTCCGCGGTATTAGGAGCTAACCTTTCGCATGGCGGTATGCGAAGGGTTAGCGCTCGTAATTCTTGCTAGATTTGAAAAATGGACCGAGTTAGCAATGGGGAGCTAGCAAGGGTTGCGACAAAATCGGACTGCATCATGCACATAAAAAATGATATATTTACCAGACACCTAAGACAAGGTCTGCATTCCAATCCTTGTGCAAAATGCACCATTTCATGCATTTGTTGCACTGCACCCATTGGTCATCCATATGGAGTTGTTTCCCCTTCAGCAAATCTTCCGACTTCATCACTCCATACTGGTCAAAAATTTTATCCCAATGGTAGTCAAATGTCTCACCCAGCCATTTTTCCAACTTTGAGAACCGGTCACTGTCTGTAAAGCTTTTTTTTGTTATTTAGAACCCTTACTTTTCCATTGCCAAAGTTCTGCACTTCACACATCGTCATCAGACAAATTTTGAAAACCCCTATCTACAAGAAATGGGGCATTGAAATCTTTGGTCATGTTGATGCACAAGCAAGGTACCTAGAAGAACTAATGATTGAGGTATGGTCACAAGGAATAATTACCATGACATTTGTAACATCAATAACACCAATAATACCACAGCCAATGTCCACACTGTGCACCGTTGCGCCTACCCTCCGATATGCTTGCAATTTCCAACTCAAAGCTTAACCAAACTGAAAGCCCAAAAAAAGAACTTCTACATGACTATCTGCAAAGAAGAATAGTAATCCTCACTATTGAATTGTAGGCTTTATTTGAAGAGAATAGAGAACGAAGAGAATGCAATTCGAGAAAAACTTGTAACAATAGGTGAGGCGCTTCTGACCCGCATTATTGAATTGCAAGCTCTATTCGATAAGAGTCATATGTCCATAAGTTTGCAAGGACAAATTCTGCGTCTTTTGTTTGATTCACGTGATTCGCGTTCGGAAAATGGTGAGGAAGTATTGATGTAGGGAAGTTGTCATTAGGAGAATTGCTGACATCGAAAGGAAAAGAGGGGAACGTTGAACTTAGCAGTGTGGCCGTACCAGTGTCCTGGAAGCAATTGATCAGCTTGTATCAGAAATTAGGCATGCCAATAGCTCAGAGGTTGAGAATATATGAAGGACCCGATGATAATCAGCGTGAACCGCATTTATTGCCTCCACATGAAGAGGATGTAGTAGATGGAAGATTAGAATGCTGCTGCGTACCAAGATCCCGTGAAACATACAAGAATGATTGTATCGGACGCGGACAAAAGTGTGGGAAATGTTGTAGGTTAAAAAAATTTGCTATTGCTTTTGAATACATAGAAATTAAGAGTTGGCTTGGTTGTATGTGTCAGAGTCGTATCTTTTGTCACGAGATGTTGGAGCTATGGAGGAACCGGTCGGATTGGATGGGACATGGCCCAAACTATGAACCACGTAACGTGAGGCAGTTTTGGCACGGAGTGAAGTTCCGGGAGTATCAATTTTTTTGGAATGCGGATAGCACCTGGGAAGGGCCGCAGCGATGTCAAGCGAAGGGTTGTGGACAATATTATAAAACATTCTCTGATTCAATGAAGTCCGCAGAATTATGTGAAAATTTTAATTCCGAAAGACGTGAGTATGCATTCACATGCACAGAGTGTGAAACTTTGGTTGAAGGTCGCAGAATTTCACATAGGGTATTCTCACTTGTATTGTATATGTGGTAATTAACGCGTAATATGTGATTTTGTTATTCAATTAGTGTTATTGAATTACTGTTATTTAATTCGTATTATTAAATTAGTATTATTGAATCTTAAGGAAATTTAAAAATTTAGAACTGATATGTATGGAATTGTATGCGTACAAGACGACCACATGAATTTTGTACTCATAATGTATTGGGACGGTTTTCAGAGTGTCCGCACTCGTTAGTATGATTGCTAGACTTTAGAAATTTTTGTATTGAATGGTGGCAAGGATTTGCATCCATGCACTTTTTCCATAATATTTATTTTCATAAGTTATGTCGAATTTATAGAAGGCAGCAGTGCGATGGTGTTGAGAGCATGTCTCAAACCATTTATAACGGAGTTGGAAGAATTATTTGTAAATGGTTTTAGAACTTTGTTTTCAGATGATTCACAAAAAATATGTATGAATCTTGATGTGCATGATATACGAGAGCCTATAATTTTGAGAGATATGTTGATGAATTTCACAGGGGACCATCCTGTCCAGTCCAAAGCAGGGCTATTGAAAGGTGGAGGCCACCTTGCGTGTAAGAGACACAATTTTTTTGCTAATAAGGAGGGAATATTGGGAGAAAGTGGAATGCCCTTATACGAACATAACAGAGAACATGTCCGATTCCCTCCACCTCGACGTACAATACAGTCTCTATTTGAAGCTATGACCAATTGGAGATCACTGTCCCAAGGTGGAGAACGAGCCAGACTTGCTAGAGTTGGGGGGATAACTGGTTATTCTAATTTATGGACCTCATATCATTTATATGGATTTGATTTATCTACCGACTTGGTTTATGATACTATGTACATTTTGGCGCTTTGTGTTTTCAAAAAATATGTATATCTTCTAGTGCAAACTTTCACTAACTTGGGCAGGGAGAAAGAGTTGGAGGAAGCATTGTGATTTGTGTCGCAACCGGCATACAGGCCGAAAGGGTTGGGACAACGGTGGCCAACATCATTCAATGCTTTAGGATTTTTGAAGGTTAAGGAATACACGAATTTCATTTTATGATGTTTGCCATTCATTTCTGAGAAATTACAAATCGAAAAACAATATGTTTTGGGAAGTTTGGGTGTGCTACTCACAGAAGTAGGAAGATTATTTTTTGTGAACATGCGAGAGCATGGATGGAGTTGAGAGCGTTTGACAATTGGAAAGAGACTTCTAAGTTCTTGGCGGGTGAGGTCGGAGGAGGGCGTGGGCCCGAACAATTCGCCGCTAGAGCATGTTGCAGGTAAACTGACCCACACGTGACTTTGAGGTTGTTGTAATTGTTTTGCTCACATCTCATGTTGCTTTAAACTATCTAAATATTGATACTAATGCAATACTTGTTTTGTGATGCAGGTAGTGGCGAGCTGTTTAAAGATATTGTATGATATGGATCACACGACATATTCTATTGTTACGGGTTTGAGCGCAATGTTGCTCAATATAAAAAAATTATAAACAATCATAAGACGAATGAAATTTCTTACACATCCTTTTATTTGCGTCGCTACTTTACAATTACACACATTAATATTTAAAGAGATCAAGACGGACTTCTGCCTGATACTAGAGGTTTATTAGAAGTTCACAAATATGTAAGAGTGCCGAAGTATTCATACAGGGAATCCGTGCCGAACAAAAGAATTTGTGAGTTTTGGCATGGAGATTGTGTGGAAGTTGTGTCGTCTGAAAAAATGGCAAGAGAAGTGGCTGACATACTTCCATACATGAAAGGATGCGAATGTATGGAAATGATAAAAAAATGGAATTGTTATAGGTTTGAAGGAGAAGCCTTTATAAATGCATGCAACAAGAAGAACCTATTTGATGAATTTTTGGAGGAAGAAAGATGTATTAACCGACAATGAAATGCCATTCTTCAGGAATGATATTTGGAAGTTTAGGTCTTTACTTCTCAGAGGACGGCGATTTTGGATTGGGAGGCATGTTGTCGTACAACTGGATGAGGACGTCATCAATAACTATCACGTATGGACGTGGATAATAAAAATTGAAGATTTTTGCGTCCATGAATGTGAAGGTATTTTGGAAGTTTTTTTCGTTGCTAGGTATTTTGAGCAACAAGTCCCGAGAGAGAACTCCCACATGCATGTGGTGCACGAATTGAGCGGTATGTGCATATTAAATTTGAAACCTGTTGAACTGAGCATAAGGCCGGTAGGGCAGTTGATGTATTCTTTTATGTCATTGCCTTTAAATCCACTTAGCGATGGCCGACGATTTGTGTTGGCATACGAACTGGAGGGTCTCGAACCACGGAGGCACTTGTTTGTTTCGGGACAACCCGGCCACTGCCCTCCATTTCATGTGGCAGACGATGTGATGGTGGTACGTGCGGGACATGGTGGTCCACATAATATGGTGGCCATCAGAAATGTGCAAGCCAAAAATGCACAACAACCACCCATGGACAACAACTGTTCTATTTTCCAAGAAAATAAAAATTTGGTTGGTAATGTGGATGTCAGCCACCTAACAGAATGGTCTGGAAGCTCCAAATTCGAAGCCTCTTTACATGCAAATGCAACATTGTCCTGGCATTTTTTGATAGAACGAAGGACTGACATGAGGGCCACCAAAGTATGTGGGGGTATTCTTGTGGAGTGGCAGGAACGTGCACAATGAAGGTGGGTGGAGGAGTTGCCAGTGTTTGTCCGACTGTGGCCACCTTTGGAAGTGCTAAAGCAGCGACAACGGCTCCATGATTATGCCGTGCCCTTTGGAATTACTGATTTTTGGAGGTGAGTTGTACACGAATTTTATGAAAATAATGCCTTGCATATGTCTCCCCTTTGTTGTGAGATGCTCAAATTCCACAGAATTGAAACACTTGAAGAAGTGAGACCATGACAGATAGCCCAATCATTGTTTATTGGTATGTTGTTTATTGATTGCATGTACCTGCCACTCCAATGAATTTTAGTGTGAGCAACTGTGGACAGATCTTTCCTGCAATTCCGCCTTCTATGAACGGCTTGGTTGTGTTTTGGACAACATGCAATCCTCACTGCCTGAGGTATTACTCAAACTTCGGCCGCACAATTACATTTGTGAAGCATGCCATTGTGCAGAGTTGGGCTTATTACAGGCGGCTGTTGATTATTTCTAAAGTCATTGACTCTTTGAAGTCCCGCAAGACTGTATGCAAATGCTGCCAGCTTGAACACTTTGAACATGTTGTGAATTCTGCCACAACAATACATGTGTCCATGTTCCTGGGCACGTTCTTCCAAGAAGCGAATAGTTTGCAGCTCACAGAAATTCAAGTATTTTGTAAGTATGGAATTAGATGCATGTGTTGGTTTGGAGGACTCCATAGACAGTTCTAGCTACTGGAACGTCTGTCATTTTCACATGGGGAAAGTTTTTGGACATGCTTGGCGGGAGCCATATTATTATCGTGCGTTGGACACATATCATAGTGATGCGAGGGGAAAAAATTTGGGTGTAGCATAGTGAAATTCACAACGTCAGTCCTGTGTGAGTACTGAGTAGGGCGAAAACAAACTATGTTGACGATCATGTTGGTGCAACCAAAATGTATTCTACTTGGAAAATAAATGCCCAGTATGGAAATTATCATGTTTCCCTTCTTTTCTTCTCATGGCATACAAAATTTTGCGATTCATATTTCTTTTGTTCTGTATTTCTACGCAATACATTTTCATGTATGCATCGTAAGCTCCGTGGGTACGAAAAAACTCAGTATTCAAAACACATTTTCTTCCCCAAACTTTTCAAACCAATGGAGGAATAGGTCTTAGGAATTTACACATATCTGTGGATTAACTGTCTTTGATGGCCGAGAGCAAGAACCCTTTCAAAAATCACAAATTCATAATCCCGAGCACTCACAATATAAAACACACATTAAAACATCTCCAACATATATTTGCAAAATTGTCCAGCATATGGAAAGTTGTCGCAAGTGGGGAAATGAAATCCCCACTTGGAGGCTCCAACCACATGGGGAACATGCCACAGTCCCCGCATCTCCCATGTGGGGAAGGCCTCCGGGGCTCCTTGTGTCAATTAGTGGTGATCAAATGCCTACCAAGTTTGATTCCTGAAGGTCCTTCGGTGATGTTTACTTGAGTGAAAAATTGCAACAAGTGGAGTCTGGGATTGAGGGCAAGCATCGTGTTTGGCACTGCGCCCAACATCGTATGGATCGAAGGCAGATTCCTTGGCTCCCAACGCTTCCTCTCGACCAATCGGACCGCTCCAGATTGTTCGGAAGATCCCGAATTGTACGGAAGATTCCGGATTGTTGCTGACTTGGGAAACATTTTTACTTTTCCTCATATAGTCCAATAGGGTGGAGGAAGAGCTGGTCATTCTCTTGCTTTGTTTGTCTGTTTGTCTGGCTTTATTATTCATGATTTATTTCATTGTTTATTGCTTTTGCAGACCTCCACGTCCTTTGGAATACAGAGTGTATCCCAGTCCACTGTCAGTCGACTTCGGAATAGTGTATTTCGAAACGTTGACGTTCGTAAAGGCGGCTTCAATTTCTCAAAGTACTTTGAATGTGAACACTACAAAGACTTGATTGACATGAATATCAAAGGCAGTGAAGAGAGGGAGAATCTCAAGAGGGAGTTGAGAAAACACAACAACCACTAGGTTTCATGCCGCAATCTCTATCATGCATGGCGCCATGAGTCCAAAATTAATCCCCGCGAGGTTCTGACTATCATCCACGACGGCATGAACACAAACAAAACAGCAATCCCCCGACTTCATGTCATCACGAAGGCCACTGCAGGGTTGTTTCAACTTCCAGTCAGCCTCACTGGCATGGTCACTCATGGCCACGGCGACGGCGCATATGCACACTACGCAACCGACTTGTGGCCCAAGGACTCTAACTTCACCATTTCGTCCCTTGCCAGGTGCCTCCGTACGTTGGAGAAACCCCCTGTTCGAAATTCCAGAATGTTGTTTCAAGATCCTCCATTGAACGATTATTTTGATAAACTTCTATGGGGTAAATCTCGGTGAGTTCTTCATTCTTTTTGTCCAACATTGTCATTCAGGTCATAGGGTCCTTGTCATCGGGAGGTCTCCCGATGCTCCCTCTTTCTCCTCCCATGGCTGTCCTCCTTCGTTTATATCGGAAGGCCTCCCGATGCCGCAGCCTCCAACCTCACCTCCATTTTCTGGTGTTGCACGTCCCAACGGATGCTCTGGATGTTGTACGTCCCACCTCCATTTTCACGGTTGCATGGCCTAAGCCTTGGCAATGTGGCATGAAAAGAAGTGTGAGTAGTAAGGGTGTAGGTAAGTGGGCTTTGATGCACCTCTAAGTGAGGAAGAATGCCTAGGAGTGCCAGGAGTTGGCATAATGGGTTGGATGACACGTGGGTCACCTCTGAGGTGGAATGTGAGGAGGGTGTTAGAGTAGTCATGGTGTAATCATCATCATAGGTGCATAAGCATTTTTTAATGCTACCGCTCCATGGTGTTTAAATAAAAAGAGTGTGTTTTATGTTTGAATTCACTGAAGCATGAGTATGGAGTTTTCTATGTTACAAGCTGACAAAGACATGTGAGCCATAGGCTTCCACCTGGATTACAGACGCATAAGGGTGGAGGTTTGTGGCTGACATAAATGGTGCGTCCACCGAGAGCGAAGCGGGATTAGGAGATTGAGACTTTGTCAGCCATAAACCCCCACCCTTATGCGTCGTAGTCCGGATGGAGGCTCATGACTTACATAAGCATGAACCACTTGACTGTCATCTCCATTCCACTTCACACACCATCAAGTGAGAATAATGTGCACACTCTGTTAATAATGAAAGGAAACACACACATCAAAGTGAAGAGAATGCCCACATTCCAATCCAACATCCTTCACTTGTTTACAACTACTTCATCTACTATCTAACTGAAGCCTTAGCCAACACCTACTATTCCAATGCAAATCCACACCCCATGTCCTTAAATGGCCACTAAGTAACTACCACTCCTACTTCCATCAATCCCACGGCATTAAGCTCCGGCCACACTGGTTTAGGCTTCGGCCACATCGTTCAGGCTTCGGCCACTGGTTCAGGCTTCGGCCATCTCCTTCAGGCTTCGGCCACTGGTTCAGGCTTCGGCCACATCGTTCAGGCTTCGGCCACTGGTTTAGGCTTCGGCCATCTCCTTCAGGCTTCGGCCACTGGTTCAGGCTTCGGCCACTGGTTCAGGCTTCGGCCACATCGTTCAGGCTTTGGCCACTTCGTTCAGGCTTCGGCCACTGGTTCAGGCTTCGGCCACTCCTGTCTCCAGCAGCTGCAAGAGAGAGAGAGTTCCTTCGCCGAGAGCTGCCGCTCTTGGCTCCCTCGGCAGCTGATCCCTTTCGAAAATCCAGTTCCCTTGCCACCCTGTAAGGCTTGCCCTTACCCAGTTTTAACATGGCTCAAGCCTAATTTAATTAACCCCCGATGGCTCCGCTCACATGATTCCCTTTGAAGCCAAAATGGCAAATTATGCAGAACACGACATTCAAATAATACAACATTTTCTTGCGCGACTAAATGGTGTCATAATAAAGGGGAAAACCATTATGTTCAATAGTGCTATGAAGTCATGCATACATTACACAATGGTCTACAAGTTTACTAAAATGTGCACAAATGACACTTACCATTAGTACGCTAAAAAATTTCCTCCCCTTGCATACTAAAATGCAAGACTATCAACTAAAGTATCCCAATGTGCTCCTCTAAATGTCATATATTAGATATATTTTCTCTTAAGGAGTTACACCTTAAACTCTATAATATCAACCTCCATAATGTCACACACTCTCTAATATCCCGAAACCCTAGGGAACGGATGTTTGTAGTTCAAATCTCATTCCTTATTGTCACATTTCTCTCCCTTATATCACAAAAATTGTCATTAATGCAAACCACCAAAGAAGTCAACCCACACCCTCGCATTGCGCCATGTGTCAACATGTGGAGTGTCACCTTCTTCTTCTTCCAATGCCACTTGTTGAATGTTGGTGCATGTGTCCACCACATCGCCCGGGAAGGCCAAGTGGAGTGGACCACACTAGCGTAGGTGACGGGAGAACAAATTCAAATTGTCCTCACATCATCTCCTTTGTGTTATTCCACAATATCACATGCTACACTAAATCTATAGTAGCACACATCCATGTTAACACTACAAAACTCCATAATATCATGTGCACTTTGGTTGCCACAAGTGTGATACTACGGAGTTTAGAGTGTACTTCTGTTGATGCATGGAATCATATTGGCAATTAGGGGGCGTGACACTTTGAGACCTCTAGGCATCTAGTTTAGGCCCTTCGCAAATAGGGTACGTGTCATTAACACCTATAATCGGTGTAGAGTAGTGTCTGTAATATGGCTTGCCCTTCACGCACCTCGCCATACCGACAGCTTCGGACGAATTCGGGCCTTTTGGTCGAAGTTGTCTGTAACGGAAGCACCCATCCACCTTCCCATTCAGTTGATCCATGGTAAGTATCTGCGGACCCTCCAAGTTGCAACGACCGATTCAACTCCGGTCACCGACAAGTTACGAAGCGAACTGGCAAATTGGGGGTTGCATCCGCTGTCAAGGGACGGGTTACAGGGATCTGAGAGTTTTGAACCAAACTTGTCACTCGCGCTCCTGATCCAACGAGTATCAGTTTCAACAGATGTATCTCGCAGTCGAAGTGACAACTCCCAGTCTGAAATTTGGTGCTCGGCTTCAATATCAGTCTGCATCTGGAGGTTAGTGCGAGGTTACCTTTCTCTCCTTACCAGTTGGAGAATTGGCTTCTGTAGTAGCTGTTGTAGAAATTAGTCTTGAACTAATTAGAAGCAATCTGATTCATTAGAATTGACCAGATGAGGCTTAAGGTGTAAACAACCATTTGAGCTTAGGGTTGATAACCTGGGTCCAGGGTATATTAGTAAGGAGATACCCTGGATACTAGACCCGGGTACCAGCAAGTAATCAAGATAGACTTAAGGGAACCCTGCCGGGTATCCCGAGGGTATGGAGGAGTAATTAGAGATTAAGCTAACTATGACAGTTTAACCCCGGATATCCCGAGGGTATCGGGCTAAGTATCAGCCTAGTAGGTATGGCCGGTCTAAAGGACCACTCAGGTGTAGCCACGTGGCACCATGTATTATTGTATTATTTTGTGAAAATACATATACCTCAGACTCCCATATACGGGTAGTTCTGATTCACACAACTACACTCTGTCTGTATGTACACCTGATTGTCCATATACTTAACACGTTATCAGCACTGCTCCCGGCTATACCCTGTCTCTACACTCTGCTATACATACTTTGTAGATACTCTGTGAGGAACCCAAGTGACCACAAGAGTGAGTTCTTTAGTAATCTCCTGATTTTCTACTCATAAACACAATACTCACGATAGGAGACACACTTTACTCACTCTGGACTACATACTCGGAGCATACTACGGAGACACCAGTCTACACATTTTCTTTTGTGCAACCGCTCCTGGTTTTTCCTCCCTTCTGTTTAATTATCTAATTTCAGTCTTGCATATATATACTTTGTATATATTTATATATACTTTGTATATATTTTGCATACTAACACTCGATTCTGATTGTATTTTGTTTCTATCTGAATTCTGTAATCTAACCGAAACTCTGCTGAAATTTTATTTTCTGCTTATATATATATATATATATATATATATATATATATTGATATATATACTGACCTTATATATATACACATATATATAATTCTGATATACTCTATAATATATATTATATATATTTTTCCTGTTATACTAACAAATACATATATATATTACTATATATATATACTAATGGGCGCAAGCACGGTAAAGTGGACAACTCTTGATCCTTGCTCATGTTTAAGTGAAAGTGATCCAAAACTATATACTAACTTTGAATTTTATGAAATAGAAATTCATAAACATTTAGAAAACATATGAATCTACAAAGCCAAGCAATTTATGTTCACAAAAAACAATTTCAAACAACGTATATGTATTTTAGAAGACGGTGCAAGTGGTGGTGCAAGTGGGTGTCATTGAAAAGATAATTGTCAAAAACTTGTTTAAAATACAATTACATTACATTAAATTGATTAATTTTTGAAATTTTTTTTACGATGACCTCAAGTTTATAATGAATTCAAGGAATATGAAACGAAATTCCAAGTTCAAAATATTTAAGGTCATGAAATTTATGTTCAAAACTATATTTAGTCAGTTGCTTTTACGCGTCACTTTTGATGATAGGTTTTGAAGATCTCATATTGATATTCTATATTTGAGTACCAAACTTAACAATAGAGGTCATCATGAAAAATAATCTATTTTAAACAACATTTTGCTACTACTTATAGGCGTTTGACCAAGAAAATCATGGCTTTCATATACCGGAGCACTTTTTTGGTCCACTTTACTATGCTTGCACCCTAATCTCCTGTTTTGAATTCAAGTATGTTTCAGTTCTAACAGTTTCAGTTATATATATATATTATATATATATATCAATATACATATTTGTATATTTTGTTGTCAAAACTCACCTGATTGTTCTGTTGTTCTTTATTTTCTTTTAAAATCTTTAATTTCGTACCGAAACTCTGCCCAATTTTTGTCAGAATCTTTGTAAGACCTCCTTTTTGAAGTAATAACCCTATCATAAACTCTGATTTTCCCTTGTCTAAATTCTGTCTAAATTTAACTTAATTGTTATTACTCTGTTTTACTTCTTTTTACCATGTTTCAATTCGTATTTACCCTGTTTGTCTTAATTCACCCGAACAATAATTTCAGAATATAAATAACCTGTATTTGTACTATGTATTGGTCCAATAATTAGTATATACTTCATGTCCCATTTGCTGCTCGCGGAGAAACATCAACAGTTGCTGCTGAGGAATGCTGAGTCGCGGCCTACACGTGAAGTCCACACCACAACGACACATCCTGCTGCTGTTGCTACTCCTGACATGGTGGTGGAGGCACATGCTGCTCAAGCATCCAGAAGACCCCCGAGAGGTTCTTATCGGAAACCCTATCCATCACACCCAGCAAGAGAGATGCGAGCCTATGGCAAGAGTGATGCGCATAAGGGATATAACAAGAGAGATGAAAACATAAGAAGAGAACCACCTCGACCTAGGGATAACCAATATAAGCCTAGACCCTTTCAACCAAAACCATTTCAGGGTAATTGTCACAAATGTGGGCGTAAGGGACATTTTGCTAAGGATTGTCGAGCTCCTCCCTATATTGTTAGCATGTATAGGGAGCTCCAACAGCTCAGAACCCAAACACGTCAGGCTTATAACTTTGAGAACCCAGATCCCAACTCAAATCCCTCTCCATATACTGAAGACGTTGAAAACTATATGACTATCTACGAGACGCGCTCATCAAACCCAAATGAGGCTCTCCTAGATAGTGCATCCACCCATACCATCCTCACAAACCCAAGATTTTTCCATTTTCAAGACAATGAGAAAACCTGGCAACATTGTACAATCATAACAATGGCCGGAAGCCGAAACATAAGGTTTCGAGAGGGCCGGGCAACGGTGGTATTGCCCGGGGGATTTACCCTAAATTGTGAAAGAGCAATGTACGCTCCAGATGCGCCTCGTAGTTTGATCAGCTACAGGGATCTGAGAGCAAGAAATATCCACGTTTCTACTGCGGTAGAAAACAGTGAAGAAGTCCTGGAGCTCAGGCAAGGGCTGAGGATCCTTGCCACCGCAAGAGCGGAAGACGATGGCTTATATAAGATTGTCATAAATTCCCTTGACAATGAAAGCCCCATCTCACTGATAGATGAGGAAGAGGTGTGTATGGCTGCTTGGGCTGGAGACCCTGAAGCAAAACGCCACAACCTGGCGAAGGGAGTGTCTGTAGACACTAAAGCCAAGCCTGATTTATGGCATGAGAGGTTAGGACATCCAGGCACAACAATTTTTCGCCGGATGCTTCCTTTGCTAACAGGTCATAACCTAGTTACAGCAGATGCAGGGAAAACCCATGAATGTGAGGCATGTATCCAAGGTAAATACATCAGAAAGCCCTCAAAATGGACATTACCAACTGAATTACCTCCTCTCTTATACAGACTTCATGGGGATATATGTGGTCCAATTAACCCACCATCAGGGACATTTAGATATTTCTTTGTCCTAGTTGATGCATCAGGAAGTCACTTTGAGGTTTCATTACTTCCAACCCGTAACATGGTTTTTCCAATAATACTAGCAATCATGCTTCGCTACAGAAACCATTTCCCTGAAAACCCCATTAAATACCTTCGCATGGATAATGCCAAAGAATTTAGATCCCATGCATTTGAGGATTATTGCACAGCAACAGGAATAATCCTAACCTATTCAGTAGCATATGAGCATTCACATATTGGAATGGCTGAGGCATTTATCAAGAAAATCCAATTAATAGCTAGGCCTTTACTGCTACATGCTAACCTACCATCTGACATGTGGGGCCATGCCGTTTTACATGCAGCATCTCTACTAAAACTGAGACCTACCCTGTTGAATACCCAAACCCCACAGGAGCTTTTATCCGGAAGACCACCAGATATCTCACACATCCGCGTCTTTGGATGCCAGGTATGGATCCCATTACCTGATCCTCGTAGGCACACCATTGGCGCACACCGCCAACAGGGTGTTTACGTAGGATTTGATTCACCCTCAATCATCAGATACCTTGAACCAGCCACAGGTAACCTTTACAAAGCCAGATTCGTTAATTGTCGCTTTATTGAAACCAAATTTCCATCCTTACCTTCAAAAACCCAACCTGCCCCGTTGAACTTTGATGCACCAGAGACTTTAACCATGAATCCTGACCATCCAACTTCATTAGGCAACACTGAAGTTATTAAACTTCTCAACCTCAAAAACCTAGCCCAGAATACCCCAGATGGATTTTCAACTCATCCACGGATTATTCGGAACCCTCTCCCAGGTACAGGTGACACCTTACCCAAGAAAAGACCAGAACCTAACCCGTTAATTACCCAGCCAGCAAAACAGCCCAGAATCCATTATACAACCGAGTCTATCGACTCGATCACTAAATCTGATCCTACAACATTAGATCATGCCATGCAAAGACCTGACTGGCCCCATTGGAAAACTGCCATTGAAACAGAATATGCTTCATTACGAAAATACGGAGTATTTGCAGAAATTGTTACAGACCTAGACAAACATCCTATAGGTCACAAGCTTATTTTTACCCGTAAAGTAGATTCCCAGGGGAGGGTACTCAGATATAAAGTTAGATTGGTAGCCCAAGGATTTACCCAAAGACCAGGAATTGATTATGACCAGACTTATTCACCTGTAATGGACATTGTGTCATTCAGATACCTCTTAGCCCTTGCAATTCAATTTTCATTGAAAATCTATCTATTGGATGTTGTAACTGCATACTTACATGGTAACCTGGATACTAAATTTCACCTAACCCCACCCCCTGGATTTCTGAAATCAATCCCTAACCCTAAACCTGTAAAATTCACTGGATTGAGAATATGTAAGGCATTATATGGGTTAAAACAATTTGGGAGAGCTTGGTACCATCACTTGTGTAATTTCCTGATTTCTCAAGGCTTTATTCATAACAATACCTTGCCTTGCATATTTACATATACTTCAGAAGTTGGATTTGTAATCCTTGCTGTATATGTTGATGATCTAAACATACTAAGACCCCCAGAACTATGTAAATATGCTCAAGACATTTTGACCAAGAACTTTGACATGAAGTATTTAGGTCAAACCTCATACTGTTTAGGTTTGCAAGTTCATTATGTACCTAATGGAGGAATATTTTTACACCAGCAAGCCTATGTACAGAAAATCCTTAAACTCTTTCAAATGGATCAAGCTAACCCATTAGCAGCTCCAATGATAGGACGCAGTAAGACTAATGACGATCCTTACCAACCTTGTGAGGAGGAGGAGGAGATAGTGGATAAACCCAAATACCTCACTGCGGTTGGTGCTCTAACCTATCTCACAACTCATACTAGACCTGATATGGCCTTTGCAACAAGTATCTTAGCCAGACATAGCCAAAACCCAACCTTGAGGCATTGGAATGGTGTTAAACACTTGTTGAGATACCTAAGAGGAACATCTGATCTTGGATTGTATTATCACAAGACTGACCAACCCGATATCCAAGGTTTTGCAGATTCCGGGTTTAGAACTGATGTGAATGCAGGAAAATCTCAAACCGGGTACATTTTTCTGAAATGTGGTGCCCCGATATCGTGGAAGTCAACCAAACAGACGGTCACGGCAACCTCAACAAATCATGCGGAGCTTTTGGCTTTTCACGAAGCTGCTCGTGAAGTCGTGTGGCTGAGAACAATGGAGAAGATTCTGGACCAGCAATGCCAACTCCGAATTACGGATCAGCCAACGATTGTGTACGAGGACAACTCAGCTTGCGTGAGGCAGATGTCTACAGGGTTCATCAAGGCGGATAGAACTAAACATGTTAGCCCGCACATATTTGGATTTACACAAGACTTGATAGATCAGAAACAATTGAGCATTGTTAAGATAGAATCAGAGAACAATATTGCAGATATGTTGACTAAAGCTTTACCAGCTTACAAGCATAGGAAGTTAGTTTATGCAGCTGGACTTAGAACACTCCAAGAGTTAACCTCTTCTGGTAATTAGTGCTCTTTTCTCTAGCTAAGGTTTTTTCCCAAAATCTGGGTTTACTTAGTAGAGTTTTTAACGAGGCTAATTCATCAGCTTGAAGAGGAGTGTTGTAGAAATTAGTCTTGAACTAATTAGAAGCAATCTGATTCATTAGAATTGACCAGATGAGGCTTAAGGTGTAAACAACCATTTGAGCTTAGGGTTGATAACCTGGGTCCAGGGTATATTAGTAAGGAGATACCCTGGATACTAGACCCGGGTACCAGCAAGTAATCAAGATAGACTTAAGGGAACCTTGCCGGGTATCCCGAGGGTATGGAGGAGTAATTAGAGATTAAGCTAACTAAGACAGTTTAACCTCGGATATCCCGAGGGTATCAGGCTAAGTATCAGCCTAGTAGGTATGGCCGGTCTAAAGGACCACTCAGGTGCAGCCACGTGGCACCATGTATTATTGTATTATTTTGTGAAAATACATATACCTCAGACTCCCATATACGGGTAGTTCTGATTCACACAACTACACTCTGTCTGTATGTACACCTGATATACTTACCTGTCCATATACTTAACAGTAGCAATTTCAATTCATGTGTATCTTCCTCATGTTGTAGCAACTCTGCTTTCGGGTCCATATTGATCCCCCCTGCATGCGAGGGCCTTTGAGCGGGAATTTGAGGTGACCAGAGTTAGGTCCGAGCTAGAATGTGGCACGATACGAAATTTTTTTGAGCAGAATTGGAGGAAGGTTATATGTCTCCGGTCTAAGGTTATATAGCAATTCCAGTTCATGCGTATCCTGCTCGGGTTGTAGCAGTCTGGTTTTGTGTCCACATTGGTCCCTACATGTGAGTGACTTTTGTGTGGGAATTGGAGGTCAGAGTGAGCTCCGAGGTGATCCGTGGACAAACTCCGAGCTCACGGATCTTCTGATTCTGACCATTTTGCAGCCAAGTACTTTGATTGTTTTGTGGACACAAAGGGCTCGGGGCGAAGATAGCAGTAGAGTGCACAAACGAATTAGTGGTGAGGCGGCCATCAGGAGCTATGGACCAAGCGTTGCCTGCAGCATGTGTGTTGGTTGCTGCTGCTGCCTCCACCTTGGTGGTGGGGAGCGTAATGGCCATGGAGATATTCAAGATGAAGAATGTCCGCAGACGGCTGAAGAAGCTCGAAATGGCCTCAACCGCCACGGACATGGCCAAGTGCACAGATGAGGAGGAGGATAGCAAAGCTGGGGATAACGAAGCTGAATCGTCAGATGAAGCTGAAGACTCGTCGACATCAAAGTCCAAGAAGGGAAAGAAGGAAAAGAAGAAGGGGAAGGAGGAGAAGTCCAAGAAGAAAAGTGTGAGTGAGGAGGATTGGGAGTGGCCAATCTACGACGAATGGACGAATTATTTGACGTACCAGACTAGACGCAAGCTGCGAGCTGATGCAGAGGAAAAGGCCTCGACTGGAGCCCCTTTTGAGGTGAACTACAACCAGCGAAAAGACGGGCCGGTCGAGGTGTCTGTCACCTTGTTGTCCGCGGCCCTCATTGCCGCCGTGAAATAATGCCTGCCTGAAAATTACAAGCTCTTCGATGAGAAGCCAAAGGTGAAGGGAAAGGATTTGTTCCTAGCATTGGAATTGTTGCGAGCCTACAAAGTACCGGAGGCAGAAACAGGCAATTGCCATATAAAGCATTTGTTGCGGTTCCTTGAAACCGAGTACAAGGACACCATTGTGCAAGTGGCACGCATGCGGCGTGAGAAGACCGTAACCTGGGAGCTTCTCTGGGCCTTTCTGCCGAAGAAAGAGAAGGTTTACTACAGGTGCAGCTTGACAGGGCAGAAACTCCAAGGGATCGTGAAGTTGGTGCACATTTTCAACAGCATGGAGGGGAAGTTCCTGGGGGTGAATTTGGAGATGAGAGATCACAACAGCCAAGCGTACGTGAAGGGGAGTGTCTCTGTCCGGGTGAAAGAATTTCAAGGTGAGAAGATGTTTGAGGCGGTCGGTGTATGTCCGATGCAGTTTGTGAACCGACGTGACCAGCTAGAGGCGATTCTCCTCGCGAATGGCAGGAGGTTTTTCACCATTGCTGAGGCGGCCAGGAGGAGCGGCGGCTGCTTCATGCAGTACAAGGGGCCGCATGTTACAAAGATACAGACACCGGGTGGCTGTTGGCAGCTGAAGAAGCGAAAGGGAGACGGGGCGAGTGATGGTGGATCTCCTAAGTTTCGCAAGGATGAACCCGGATTTCCCTCTGGATAATGCAAAGCCGCCGTCATGCTGCGACACTAATCTGATATGCGGGGCAGATTGTGATGAGGCTCAAGAAATACCGAGCGACGAAGAGCTCATGCTTGCACCTGCAGTCGTCTTTGGGTTCTCCTTCACCATCAAGCAGTGGGGTGCTTTTGAAGTCACTGGATTCTCGGATATCAATTTTGACGATCAAGCATTTGACTGTGACCTGACGTTGTCCGACCCGACGCAAAAGGACATGATCCGGGCTTTGGTTTCGCAATACGTGCATTCACCGAGCGGGGATGATAAGGCAGGCAAAATGTCGCGAATTGACCCAATTGCGAATAAGGGCGAAGGATGCATATTCCTGTGCTACGGTCCCCCTGGCACGGGCAAGACCCTAACGGCAGAATCCGTTGCGGAGAAGCTGCACCGTCCGCTCTGGGCCATTAGCGTCTTCGAGCTCGGAGTGAATGCATCCGCAGTGGAAACGAGTCTGATGGAGATTCTTGACATTGCATCGCAGTGGCGTGCTGTTCTCCTCCTCGACGAGGCAGACATCTACATGGAGAAGCGAACATCTGATGGTGATCCCAACCGAGCCTCCATGACGGCAATCTTCCTAAGACTGCTGGAGTACTATCAGGGCGTCCTCTTCCTGACAACGAACCGTGTGACTTCCTTCGACGACGCTTTTTGCTCACGAATCTCCATGTTCTTGCGCTACCGCAGCCTCAAGGTCCCACAGCGCGAGAAGATATGGGATAACTTCCTTGCGCGTGCCGGAGTGAAGGACGTCGACCTCAGCCTGTTTGCCGGAAATGTACTCAACGGCCGTGAGATCCGCAACATCGTCCGGATCGCACAAACATGGGCGACTAGCTCCGGTGAGGAGCTCACCACTTCTCATGTGTTGCGAGTTGTCGAAATGGTCGATGGATTCCGGGAGGATCTGCAAGGTGCAATCAACGAGGATGAGGGGGATCAACAGATCTTCAGTGCATTGGCCAAGAATAAAAAGCACGGTCTTCTCCAAAATGGCCATGCATCTAGCTAGATTGCAGATTAAGAAATATGGACACTGAGTAAGAATGTGCTCTAATTACTGCTCTAAGACGCCAGCAATTTCTGCATTCAATGAAACTGCAACCGAGGGGAAATACAATTGATTGTCCACATGCTCGATGGATGCCGCGACGATTCTGCCAGATACTCTTGTGGATAATGACAAGGTCGATTGTACACTTAGAAATTTGGAAGATTGTCCGCTTTTCCAGGCCAGTACGAAGCTGCAAACATGAGGACAATAATAGTCTCAGTAGAGATGTAAAGAAACTATTCCTTCGTGTAGTATCACATGCTCTCATTTCAAACCTTCACTATCCGTTATGAGTGTATTTCATGGAATATGGAAAACATTACTAAGTGACTTCCTGAGTGTTGCAATAAAAAAAGAACATGACGAAGCTCACATATCGTGGCACAAATCATGTCAATTGTTTCCGTTTCCAATTTTCTTGTAATCTCTGTGTCTCTGTGAGAGCCATCATGCACAACCTCTAAACAATGCTACTATGATATGTTCTATCAGCCAGATACCTTGAAGATGTTTACAAGCATGTACAGGATACTGGCAATGAGAAGGTCTTGCATTAAAATGTGGACATCCCTCCCGTTTGAATGAAGCAGGGAGTGAAGTTCTTCAGTGCACTACGCTGTTCGTGCTTCGCATTCAAGCAGAACACCGACATGGCATCGGCCCGCCTCCAATTTCCAGTAAAGAAAGAGAACTCGAGCTGCAGCCCTGACCGAGGTACAGGATTCAAGGGAAGACGAGATGCGTCCTCTAGTTGCCCCCGCATCCGCAACGACAAGCCATCATCAACCACAACGAAGATTTCATGCACTGCAAGCGCAGTCACTTTACCAAATTTTTCTTGACCCTCCAATTCTCGCTAGAGATTGAACATCGATGTGCCTCAGACAGCTGACCGTGAAACTTCACACATTTCGTTCGTGTTAGTACCTCACTTGTTGTAAGTGGTCCTGTAATTGCACACAGAGAAAATTGAATATATCTAGCAAAAAATAATGTTGTTTAATATCTTGCTCAATAGAAGGTCCCTCTTACGCTCTCGTTTAATGAGCTGAAAATTCACGATCCTTACGGGGAGATGATGAAGCCTCTGTTGATTGACACTATTCCCTGTGACTTGAATATCATCTCATGTGCTCAGACAGCTGACCATGAAACTTCAGATGTTTCGTTTGTGTTTTTATCTTACTTGCTGCGATCAGGCGTCCTATAATTGCAGTGCAAATTGCACAGAATAATGTAATTTCTTGCTCAATAAGAAGTGCTTCTTACGCTCTCGTTTAATGAGCTGAAAATTCACGAGCCTTGCGGGGAGATTATGAAGCGCCTGTTGTTTAATGGACAAGATTCTATGTGACTTGAATATCATCTCATGACCCCGTCCTCTTTGTTCTGGAGATGGTTACCACCCGATTACCAGCGAACAGCGAGTGAATGCGTCTTCCGTGCAAAGAAAGCTCATGTACGATTGCTAGAGGAAATTGTAAGAGCAGATGTGCAGGGGTAAATAAATATTACCAAAACACTAACGTGATCGCCATGGCCGTACATGGCCATGTGATGCCGGGGTTGCTTGATCGCTCCGATGCTTGGCTATGGCCTGGAGCAGGGGACCATTCCGCACCTTGCGGTTGCTGGCACTGAGCTTTCTGCGGCACATGGCGGTTGAACGATCCACACACAAAACTTCCACTTCATCCTACGGCGACTTCTCTTCCACTACATGACACGGCACTTTGTGCCTTTCACTTTTACCGCTGAGCTGCTTTTTGGGAACATATGAAATGCCTTCGGCCATCGTGCTGCTGATCACAAGCTACCAATGCGTCTCGAAGTTGATCGATCCCTAGTGCATCAGTGCTCCGATTTAAACATACGACTGGTGGCATCATATAGCTCATCTTTTCTTGTGAGCTTCTTATCAACTCTCCCTCTGTCTTTCCGGTTTCTGCCTGCATAATCAGGACCTCGATCATTAAGTTTGAAGCTTAGACATAGCCGGAGACCACTTTATCTTAGAACGTAGACGATTGGTTCTCCTTAGCCAGTTATTTGTAACCGGGGAATCCGTGGCTATGATTTACTTTTGTACAGTTCCATACCTAGATCTTATATAGAGAGAGCAAAGTGTGCATGGAAGGCTGGACATACAGACGGGTTAATGATTACCCGTAGTGTAAGAGTTTGCCATTACTCCTGCTCTAAAGTCCATAAGAGGCATCCATTGGAGCGAAGCTTGTTTATTTAGTAACGATAGCAGGTAGTTCTCAGGTTGTACTTTCAATGCTATTTATAATGTCTATGTCGATAGTAGCGTGAACAAACACAAGAGTCTATCTATCATCATAGAACCGCTGTAAGAGTTGGTACATCTACCTCTGTTAATACTTCCAGAGTCCTTTATCGACAATCAATGTACTTAGTAGAAGACGATGAGTACATATTTGGTAACCATATGCACAAGATGTAATATGTCTTGTTGCCACTGTTTATCACCAAGCTTCTCGATTCTCCTGGTTCCCAATGCTATTTGAAATGTCTATGCCAATAGTAGGGTGAACAAACACAAGAGTCTATCTATCGTCATAGAACCGCTGTGAGAATCTGTACATCTACCTCTGTTAATACTTCCAGAGTACTCAATCGTCAATCTATGTACTAGTAGAAAACGAGAAGTACATTGTGGAAACCATATGTACAAGATGTTATATGAATTTGTTACCACTGTTTATCACCAAGGTTCTCGATTCTCCTGCTTTTCGATGCGATTTGTAATGTATATGTGAATAGTAGTGTGAACAAACACAAGAATCTACCTATCTATCATCGAAATACCGGTGTGAAAATCTGTACATCTACATCTGTGATTACTTCCAGAGTACTTTATCGTCACCCGATATACTAGCAGAAGACGTGAATAGTAGTGTGAACAAACACAAGAATCTACCTATCTATCATCGAAATACCGGTGTGAAAATCTGTACATCTACATCTGTGATTACTTCCAGAGTACTTTATCGTCACCCGATATACTAGCAGAAGACGATAACTACATAGTTGGAAACCATATGTACAAAGATGTAATATGTATTGTTGCCACAGTCTATCACCAAGCTTCTCAATTCTCATGCTTCTTGCCACCGCACCTTGCTGTAATCTACTGAATCTAGAAATGCTCCTGATCTTGATTTCTTGCAGGACCTCCGTCCTCTATCCGGCGACAGAGGCGATCCGACCATGGCAGCACACCAAAATCCCGAAAGCAAGTACAGCAGCAACTCGTCCATTCGTTGTTGCAATGGAGTGAACTACTCCTTTGACTATACCTTTGGTTGTTGCAGCAGAGTTGATCCAGATGCAACAAGCAAGAAATCCATCCTTTCAAGATCGAGAAACCCTGACGTCCATCAGAAAATGGTCAATGGAGATGGAAGAAATCCAAGGCTGGCCTCATCTGTGGTCAAGTTGAGGGCGTTTGAATCCAAATCCGGAACAGCAGAAGCAGGAACCTCGAGGTACTACGTTCAAGCCGCTACAACTTCACAAAAGATTGTGGAAATGCTGTGGAACTTGTGAGTGTCTGGGACTCGGTTAGTTACCTAGATGGGTTCTAGTGCAAGTGTGAAAGGGACTAAACCTTTTAAAGATCTTTAAAACTTAAGGTAAGATGGGTCCAATGAACAGGGAGAACCGGCCGCTAGTTACAAATGAACCAGTTGTGTTTGAGAAATAACCGGTTAAAGTTCAAACTTCATGAAAATTACCAATCATTTTAGAGGAATCTATAAAAAAAAAATTGCCTCAAATTGATAAAAAAAAACCAAAAGATTATAACATGTAACCAGTTGGATTTGGAAACACTAGGATTTTGACCGGTTATGCCCAAAAATCTCCTTGGACAATGGTTGGGTCTTACTGGTTACTTGTTACCACTAGCCCCTCTTCTCCTAGGATATGAAACACACGATTAGTACAAGATGGTTAGCAAATCCAAATTGAAGCCATAGCCAACGGTCCTCACAATTTTCGGAGCTTAGATGAATATCTTATGCATTATCAAAGTAAAGATTCTTGTGCTCATTAAATGGTCATATAGTCCCCCCCTCCAATTATGTTGACCATTGGGCTGACAATGGTTATCATATTTTGAGCATCTAGTCCAATCTCTTTTAAACACACATATTTTGGTATCCGTTCTTGGAAGCACACACCTAACCACATATTACTCAAATATGGGTGTATAACAAGAAAGTAGCCATGAACAAGGGTTGTCTACCTTAAGAGTGAGAAGCCATGGGGAAACATTTTGATTGGAATCATATATGTGTGTGTGTGTGTGTGTGTGTGTTCAATATAAACAACATGGTCAATTGTATGTTTTTGGTTTGTGATTTTTCACCAGTACATTGAGACCACCTCATCGGGTCGAGTGGGCCTCCTCCAGTGTCAAGAGTGTGATTGACTAATCCATCATTTAGAATTGAAGAATGCTTCAAGAAACTTGGGAGATGATGAATGTTTTGAAAGATGTGTTCCAAAAATTTGACATAGAAGAGACTGGGACAGTGGTTGATGGACATCATGGAGATGTTGGGGATTGTATGTTCTTGAGAAATTATCGGTTGTTGGAATTAGTGGATCTTGCACATTCTTTGTTATTACCAACTTGATGAGCTGACAAGATGTTCTGACAGATTTTTAAAGAGAAATCATGTGCTTGAATGAATACCGAGCTGAATTTGATGAACACCGTAGGTTGATAGGATGTTGGGCAGATTTTGTCTGATAATTAATTATTTTAAAAAATAGTGCTTAGGCGGTCCATACAAATATTTATGAAAAATTAGGCAAATTTGTACATGTAAACTTATTCATTTAGGCACATAGCATATCTTATAATGAATCCATGTATTATAATTTATTTTTCATTCATTCATGGCGGCTAAGTACGCGATGTTAGCCTTGAAGGTTTAGGTCAAGCCATCTTAGTGTGCTAATTAAGGTTGTGAACAATTATTATGTTGTTTTGTGTTCATGTTCAATAAAGATTGTGTGAGAATTTGTCTTTGGCCCAACAGAGTCTTCCTCCCCTCCTTTGAAGCAACATAGTCCTTCTCTCCCTTGGCAGACTCCTCCTACAACTTGCTTCCTTCTTCCCCTGCCTCCCTCCATCCCCACTCCCTCTTCGCAAACAGACTTCTACCTTCGTCGAAGCTGCTCCATAGTCAACTTTGAAGCTGCACCAGAGTTTCAAAAGTTGCATTAGTTGTTCCAACACACCAAATTTCCTAAACTTTAGGCATTTTGATGATTATTTTTTCTTTCATTTAGACCATATAGCCCAATAAACTCCAAAAATATTAGGCTTCATTATATTAGATTATTGTCCGCCCAACTTGCTATCAACCTACGTACAGTACACAAATTACATGACGGTGTGGATCCAACTCTTGCAGCACCAAAGATGGAGAGAAGAAGGGGCAAGTTTGTGTGTGTGGAGGTGGAGTGGCTGCCTTGTGAGTATTTTATCCCCACGCCACACAAGTTTGTGAGAAATATACTCATCATAAGTCCATAGCATAAGTGCTTATTAAGCACTGTTTTGCAAGCATCTTTCCTTTCATACAGTAATGGGTAGAATATCGAAAGAAACCTTATAATTGATATTATGTGGGTCAATGCTGTTAAAAATACGTCATAAAGTGTCCATAGGTATAAATAGAATAAAAAGAACATCAATGTGTTTATACACTGGTGTGAATGGGAGCCTGTTCTTCCATGCCATGATCATGTTTTATAAAGCTTCATAGATATGTAAGTGTTATCATGGAATGTTACAATGGCATATATGTGCAAATATCAAGTGAGCATCAATGTATATATATAATGAAGAATGCGATCTACCAAACTGGGTTAGGTTTTATACTCATGAACAAAACCTTATTGAATCCACCTGAGTTGAAGTTAGATACCCACACAATATTGTTATTGCCCCTCATGTAGTCACCTTCATTTGACTCCTCAGTGTGCCCTCTACATATATACTACACATTCATATTACATAAAGAGCTTGTTTCTTACCATATTACATATAAATGCACATAAATATATATATATATATATATATATATAGTGTCCATGACCGCCAAGTAATGCTACTCCATTTTGTATTATTATTGGAGGTTTTTATTTTCTTGCTTTGTATTGTGGAGTGCAGAGTAAGCTCGGTTGTGAAGCTTTGTGGGTGGGGACTTGTAATTGGCCCCTTTGTCCATTCAGCAGAAGGTACTAATCAGTGTTGGATTGGTATCATCTCTTTTTTATTAATATCATTTAGGTATCTATAATGAGGATTTCACAGTCCTTCATACCAATAAGGCATGAGTACTTGACAGTATTTGTGTTTTTGATACCATTTGAATATGTATGTGCACCATGCGAGAGTCATCATCCCTAGGTAATATCACCCTAATATCAATATGGTTTAGAATGGTATTGACCCAAATAGTAACTCGGGTATACAAAGATATCACTGGACATGGTTCAATCATATTTGATTGGTGTTACAATTATGATACCCACGGGTAGGTTCTTTGATACCAGTACTTATGCCGATTGTTGATACCCATGCATTCGCCTATATATTGGTCCAACATTGGCACTAACCATTCCAAATCATGCGCGACTTAGGGCCACTTCACACACAAGCCAAGAGCTGTGACCATGAAATTGTGAGAGCCCCAAAGAAAGTGTCCTAAGGCCGTCCCAAAACACCTCCAAAATCATGTAGTGTGGTCACAGACCCTCAAGTGTAGTGTGCAGTCATATGTGATCGGGCCCTTAGCCAAATGCTATTTCAATGACATTCTATTCATGCGGGGTCCTTACACATGATAAAATAGAATAAACCAACAATTGTGAGCGTTCGGAGTGCCATGGTCTCCCGGTTTTGTGTTAGGCCTACCTCCAAGAGGTGGGTTTTGAAAACAGTCCAAGTGACCATGAAACATGATCCATTCGATGCCATGTAGGAATCCATGTAGACTTTGCATCCATCTTGCATCCACATACTCCGTTGGTCCCTCAAGCGTAGTGTGAAGCAAACTTGGACCGGCTCCACCTTTCCAACCAATGAGAGTGCTTGGAGTGTACTGGTGACGGGCTCTCAGTCTCGTGTGTGAAGTGGCCCTTAATCCTCAATATTAGAGGCCCTTCCAAGAACTTGGGCAATAGATTGTGAACCCGTGCGAGAGTTAATTAAGCTAAATGCTGGCTTTTGCAGCGGACATCGACTTGGCAGCCGAGTTCATAGAAGCCGGTGCAAGCTTGGTGATGGAAGTCGCTTAGGAAGTGAAGGCAATCGCACATGTTGCTCAACTTTCTTCTGGAAAGGCTGAAGCTCTTGCTATCAAGGTGGGTTAGTTTTCAAGCTCGCAACGATCATGCCGTGTGTTTGAACATCTGGATTTCAACCAATCCTTTGAGCATTCACTTCTTCACCACTCTCAATCTTTGTTGTTGAAGACATATCAGTACACCAATTATCTGAATTAGTGTGTGTTACTATTCGGAGTTACACAGTGCTATATAACTATTTAATGAGAATGTAATAGTTTACCAAGCAAAGTCATTTATGCTCTATAATGTCCAAACAACCTATTGAACTTTCGTTAGTAAAAATTGAATTCCCGAATAAGCCGTTATTGCATTGTTTAACTCCAAATAGTAACATACACTTGTTGGGATAATCAGTGTAATACTCGTTTTGAGGTATGTGCAAAGTTGGCCACTTTGGAGCAAAAAAAGACTAAGTGTTGGAAATGGGTTACTAACGGAATTGAGCACTTCTATTTTATGTTCAATGCATGCAAATTTTTCAAAGCTTCACTCTAGAACTATTGCTTATCTAATTTATTTTCCTTTCTTACAAGTTTCTTTGGCTTGAAATGGATTAATAACCTTGATATGGGCATTGAAATTTTTAGATCTATTTTTAAAAGCGATATTCCCCTTGTAGCACAAAGACCCATAGGCTTCGATTGAATTAATATCTTTGAAACAAAAAGTTTGCAAATTGTATGTTTTACTACATGATATTCCCTCTAAAGAACAAAGACTCATAGGTGGTGTGTAGAATGTCATTGTAAATACATATTCGTGAGCTCTGAGACTCGTCAGTTGGGATGTACTAGCACTTATTTGATGTTATTATCATTTGTTTTTGAACAGGTCCACTTCCTTCATGATCATGGCTATGTACAAGGCTGAAAATACTACTAGCTAATCAACAATTATGACATGCAGGTCGACGCAACAACAAAATTGGTGAAACAAAGAATGGATGAGATAGCATATCTTCTAGAAGGTGAAGAGAATTTGTCAACAATCCTCACAAATTATGCCGCATGGAAAAAAGATGTGGAAATTAATGACCAACATTAAGGTGCTCAATCAAATGAGCATAGCCCAACAAGCAAAGCAATCAACACATAACAAAGAAATCGTGAAAGTGTTTACTATATTAGTCTATGACGATAAAGCTAGGTTGCGGTGAAACATAATCATTGAATGTGGTAATTGCAGAGTAGGAAGCCTTTACAACCTCTCAATGAATATAGAACATGAAAGAGAGAACAATGAGGGACCTTGAATGGTTTGTTGTACCCTTCATTTAACATGTACGTTCTCTTGTGTTTTGAGAACGTTGTATTTTATTACGTATGGTCAAACTTGCGTAAATATTGCCATTGTTTTTCATGGGTATTTGCACATTTTTCCCTCCTTCTCTTTTTTCCTAGGAATTCCCACTTTTTCTTTCCCATTTTTTTTCCTCCACATCTTCCCATTGAAACATATGATTTAAGGCGTTATGTCCAAAAATATGACAACATGTTCATTTGCCAACATGTCCATTGGGGATGTTTCCAATGAGCGGAGGGAGCATATATCTAGGTTGTAAGCCAACTGACAAAATGGCAAAAGTCAATTGCTTAAAACAATAACCATTAAGCATTTATTTTCTCTTAACCTTAAGCACGTGAGAGGCTCGATTTGGGCAAATCCATGCACAAAAATATCTATTTGAACTGCACATGTCTATTTGTAAGTAATTGCGTAAAAAATCACCCTATCTAAATTCATCAAGTGTTAATTCTTACCTTGGTTAAATACCTTAAATTCAATAAGCATGACATGGGTGCCCTTAAATGCAAATACATACACCCTAAACTCCGTAATATCAACCTCCATAATGTCACACACTCTCTAATATCCCAAAACCCTAGGGAACAAATGTTCATAGTTCAAATCTCACTCCTTATTGTCACATTTCTCTCCCTTATATCACAAAATTTGTCATTAATGCAAACCACCAAAGAAGTCCACCCACACCCTCTCATTGTGCCATGTGTCAACATGTGGAGTGTCACCTTCTTCTTCTTCTTCTTCTTCTCCTTCTGCCACTTGTTGAATGTTAGTGCATGCATTCGCCACATCGCCTAGGAAGGCCAAGTGGAGTGGACCACACTAGCGTAGGTGACGGGAGAACGAATCAAATTGTCCTCACATCTCCTTTGTGTTATTCCATAATGTCACATGCTACACTAATTCTATAGTATCATGCATCCATGTTAACACTACGAAACTCCGTAATATCACGTGCACTTTGTTTGCCACAGGTGTGATACTACGGAGTTTAGAGTGTACTTGAAGTTTTGATCACCAATCACACATGTGTGTGTGTTTTATATCCTTGACATAAGGTAATGTGCTTGATAAAGTGTCACGCCCATAAGTATAAAATTACAATTTTCAAACTTGGCATGGACTTGTACAAGCTGTGTACGGTATACAAGTCAACATGTCTCAATCAAACTTCAACCTCGTCCAAATGCATATTTTGGGCACAAAATAGTGTAATGTCTTCTTAATCAAACACTAATGTTATTCCAATGACTATCACAAAGGCTCATTTATTGGGAAAGTCAAAGAGTCAATGCCAATGCTAGACACTTTAAGCAACATACATGCAACCACTTAACAAGATTTAATATATGATTGATGTATCTATCTATACTCACAAACCCCTGACTTCCATCCACTTTTGTGTTGCGAAAGCATATTTCCATTTGAAACTGCCATATTTATATCTGCATTTCAAAAAAATAAAAAACTTTATTAATTTCATGATGTCTACATGAGAACTTGGTAAATAACTCATTAATCAAATCACTTTAGGATATTTTATTCTATAATTTAGTCACCTTTTGGGTGAAAATCAAATGACAAATTAAGTCATTGATTGTTCATTTCCTTGTGCTTGTTTAGACTTTATGGTGGCAACAAACATACTTGGTTTGTTGGGAATAGTGGATCACCACATCCACTTTCCGCATTAAAATGCGGATACAACAAGGTGTGTGAGGGCCACTTCACACACGAGACTAATAGCCTGTGACCATTACACTTCAAGCACTCTCATTGGTGGAAAAGGTGGAGCCGGTCCAAGTTCGCTTCACACTATGCTTGAGGGATCAACGGAGTATGTGAATGCACGATGGATGTAAAGTCTACATGGATGCCTACATGGCATCAAATGGATCATGTTTCATGGTCACTTGGACTGTTTTCAAAAACCACCTCTTGGAGGTAGGCCCAACACAAAACCGGGAGACCATGGCACTCCGAACACTCACAACCGTTGGTTTATTCTATTTTATCATGCGTAAGGACCCCGCATGAATAGAATGTCATTGAAATAGCATTTGGTTGAGGGCCCGATCACATATGACTTCACACTACACTTGAGGATCCGTGACCACACTACATGATTTTGGAGGTGTGTTGGGACGGCCTTTGGACACTTTCTTTTGGCTCTCACAATTTCATGGTCACAGCTCTTGGCTCGTGTGTGAAGTGGCCCTAAAGCTCCCATGGGAAGCCAACAAACACTGGTTAATAGACTAGTTAACGTCGGAGTTGATGAGAGCATCTCCACCCTTGCGCAGAAAGGCAGACTCTCGAAATGTGCTTTGAAGGGCTCCAAGCATGCACTAATTTTTTTTAGGGTGGCACTCCCCCACCCTTACCTTGCATACCGGCTCTTCAACCCGAAAAACCGTCAGGAATATTCCCTGTAAAGTGGCTTCAACCCAAAAGTGGCACGATTCAAAGATCGCAAGTGGATGAGCTCCCGGAATTTGGGCGCAGCAAGAGCAACGCTCACCCGGGAGGATAGTGAGTGGAGTCGAAAGTTTGAAGAGCCCTGGCAAGTTTGAAGAGCCCGGGCAAGAGGGGTGGGGCAGATTTTTCTGCCAGGCCGCGTCAAAGGGCTTGCCAAGACCCTTTGACGCGCAAGGGTGGAGATGCTCTGAGCCACAATAACCAATAACCCATCAATGTCCACGAAAATGGTAAATGGGGTTTTCACAAAACAACAATACGAGCGCTAAGTGGACACCTCATTTTCCAATTTTGTGGACAATGAATGGTAATTGTCCTTGGAGCTCACCAAACTCTACATTACAGAACTCCTCTATCAATTGGTATTTGTCGGCCTTCACTAGGGACCATGGGAGGGTTTATGTACTCCAACTTGGAGTTGGAAGTAATCTTTGGAAGCCAACGTGTTGCCCTCCACTACATTGATCTTGGTCGCCAAACTTGCAATCCGTATTTGGTTGTTAAGGCAACAATTAGAAAGTGTGTTTCTAAACTACGTGTATGATTCAAAACACTAGTAAACATGAATATCGAACTAAATAAAATTGAATGCAAATGAACACAATGAAGATTCTTTGGAAGAAGGTGTACGCATATATGGTTCATATGAAACAAGTGGAAAGTTTTTTTTAAAATATATATGTGACATCAAAATTCTATATTGGTACATAATACATCGTTGCATTTGAAAGTAAAAATGTACATAGAACAAATACAAAAACATATATGAATAACAAAACACTCTCCGTGTTGGTCTTCCGTGGATTATTTGGCACCAACAAAATGATCTAGTTTTCAACAATTTGCAGTGGCCCGTTGAGAAAACATGTCAAGTCATTTGGGATGCATTGCAGGATTATGGTAGGATTGAGCGGAAACGGACTCTCAAGGATTTGGAAGAGGCCCCGGATGTGGCCTACCGAGACATCCTTAACGAATTTGACTCTACGTGGGGGGTCAAGAACCTTATTGTGACTCGGAGTAACTTAGTTGTCGCTTGGATGGATAGACCGCAGATGAGCATTATTTCTTGATTCCACTTGGGTTGCGCTGGCTCGCCCGGGTTGGTTGTATTTTGGGTCACCTTTGCAATTGAATTTCTCAATTTGTGCCAAAAAAAAACACACTCCGTGTTGCATAGGGACTATCAAGCACAAGGGGCTCGATGTGCACCTTTGATGGATGGTTACATGGAGCAAACCAAGCACCATGGTCCAAAATATTCTTGTTAAAATTGGTTCTAGGCAAGGACGTGCTCGTTAAACCTCAATGCATTAAAAAAAAATGACCCCCCCCCCAAACACCGTCCCCCCTGGATACAAAGCTCCCAAAATGTGAGGTTCTTTGACCACATCACCGGTGTGATCAAACTTACCCATGAAATGAAGAGTATCGATTGAAATTTCTCATAGGTGAGTCCTCCTAATTCTACCTTCCTACATGGGGAAAAAATTGCACCATCTTATACTTCTCCAAATCTAGCGGAGAATCACTTAAGTGATCGGTTATGCGACTCTACTCTAGATAAGCACAAGCCACCAACCAACCACATTCTAGTGCCCTGCTAAAATGTGGAGGGGCTATGGACACATACTGCTAGACTTCCATGCGCCCATTGAAGCACTTTTTTTTACCTACAATTGCTAGTCACCAAAGGATTGACGACTAGTTTTAGGAGGAGGAGGAGGAGGTTAATAGGCGGGCTTGGATTTGAGAAGATGAGCGTAGCTACACTAAATATGATATTTAATGTCACTTACTATTCACAGTTACACATTCCTATTTTTTTACTATTGATGTAAATTCTTACCAAGTAAAGATGCCAATGTTCTATAATGTCCAAACAACCAATTTGACCTTTGTTGGTAGAAATGAGATGTACAATATACAATTATAGTGTTGCATTATTCCAAATAGTAAGTGACATTAAATATCATATTTAGTGTAGTTGACACATACTAAACCTGCCCCACCAAATTCCATATACATTCGGACAGATTTGTCCTTATTCCCACTAGAATCTGGTGCCGATGGTCTACATGGAAACTAACCCTAAGAGCCACTCACACACAAGCCAAGAACCGTGACCATGAAATTGCGAGAGCCCACAAGAAGTGTCCAAAGGCCGTCCCAAGACACCTCTAAAATCATATAGTGTGGTCATGGGCCCTCAAGTATAGTGTGAAGTCATATGTGACGGCCCCCTCAACCAAATGCTATTTCAATGAATATCTATTCACACGGGGTCCAAACATATGATAAATATAATAAATCAACAGTTATGAGATTTCGGAGTGCCGTGGTCTCCCGGGTTTGTGTTAGGCCTACCTACAAGAGATGGTTTTTGAGAATAGTCCAAGTGACCATGAAACACGACCCATTTGATGCCACATAGGAATCCATGTAGACTTTACATCCATCTTGCATTCCTTTCCTCCGTTGGTCCCTCAAGCATAGTATGAAGTGAACTTAGACGGGCTCCGCCTTTTCCACCAACGAGAGTGCTTGAAGTGCAATGGTCACAGGCCCTCAGTCTCATGTGTGAAGTGGCCCTAACACCCGCCTACCAACCTTAGTCCCAAAACCCGGGCAGCTTTGAAAACTTCCGATCCTGACCGGCTATTCCCAAAGTCCAGGGAGTTCAAATTTCCCGCGATTCTCTTCCCGCTCCCTGGCTATCTCAAGGATTCAATAAAACCACTCACCAGCATCCGGGAAGCTCACTAAACCCTAAACCCTTGTCTTGCTCTCCCTCGCTGTGTCTGCCCCTTCCATTTCCACTTTTTGTTCTTCAGTGTTCTCTTTTTCTCTCTCTCTCTCTCTCTCTCTCTCTCTCTCTCTCTCTCGCTATGGCGCGTACCAAGCAGACCGCTCGTAAGTCCACTGGAGGCAAGGCGCCTCGCAAGCAGCTGGCCACCAAGGCAGCTCGCAAGTCCGCCCCGGCCACGGGCGGTGTGAAGAAGCCCCACAGATACAGGCCAGGAACCGTGGCTCTGAGGGAGATCCGCAAGTACCAGAAGTCCACGGAGCTCCTCATCCGCAAGCTGCCGTTCCAGAGGCTGGTGAGGGAGATTGCGCAGGACTTCAAGACCGATCTGCGGTTCCAGAGCTCCGCGGTGTTGGCCTTGCAGGAGGCTTCGGAGGCTTATTTGGTAGGGTTATTTGAGGACACCAACCTGTGTGCCATCCATGCGAAGCGCGTGACAATCATGCCGAAGGACATTCAGCTGGCTCGTCGTATTCGTGGAGAGCGAGCTTAAATCTTTGCAGCCTTTGGTTACCGTTTACCCAATGGTGTTTTATAACACCACCATTTTGCGTGAATTTTAGCCCTCTGATCTGATCTGGTCCTTTCTTGCTCTTGCTTGTTGTGTTGCAGGGAATGAAAGTATCAGAAGGTGGTTTGGCTTTTTCTGTAATGGAGCACTGGCGGTGTGGATGTATTGAGGCATTTCGTACCATGCGCATCTGTGGGTAGTCTTGTTCTTGATCAGTATTGGTGCTGAACATTTGTTATTGTTTAGGATTTGGAAAGGTTGGTTGCCTTTTACAACGGAGTCATGCGGAAGTTTGGGGTATGTCGTGATCCTTTTACAATGCCATAGCTTGCCTGCTGCAGTGATGTGTTGGTCAATTGTTAGATTGAAGTTCTGTGCCATAGATTATGTCACGAAAAGGCTTGTTGAATTTGGCTCGGCAGAATATCTATCTGGCTGGCGTAGAGCTTATAAGTTCTTGCTGATTATTATATTTGTGGTGTTTCTGTTTCTGACATTTTAGTCTATGTTTTAAGGCAACTAGGATAGTTCTTCGCATCCAGTTTTAGTGTAGCTGGGTGTCGTAAGAAGACTTCAATCCCATTTCATATGATGGGATTTTTGGACGGTTAGGGCTGCTCTGTTGTGGACAACTCATCGTTGCTATTGGAGGCTAATCGATTGTTTGAACATGTATGCAATTGAGTTTCTCATCATGTCTGTGATTGGTACATCTGTTGACCTTGAGCAGTAAACTCATTGACAAGCAAGGCTTCTTGAATTCGGGTGGGCTGAATCGTTGGCTGTTGCAGAGATTCTGAAGCTGCACATTCCATGTGCAGCTCGAATAAGTAAGGATCTGACACAACCACACCAACAATTTGTCACTGTCTCATTTAGATTGGAAAACTACCGGTAATGCTCTGTCGGTTTGGCAGGGGCTTCTGCTGGGATTGCAGTGGTCACGGGTTTTTGGATTCCTCCAATTCCGTGCATGTGATGCGGAGACGTCATAGTGAATCGTGATGCTGACGTGGTAAGTAGGACTCGACTGCCATATTTACCAACTTCTATGACCTCCTTTCACGTTCTAATCAGAGCAGCCGATGATCCAGCTTGTGACACCTTAATAGCTGATGGAAGCTTTGCAAGGAACCTCAAATGAGTCAAATGGCAAGGTTTTCCTGTATCAATATAAGTGACACAAAAATGTGGGCTTTTCTCTGCTTCCTTTGTGCAGATTGTTGTGGATGGCCCTCTGTCAAATGGTGTGCCACCATTTGGCTATTGCCGCATGTGTGATTTGGTTTCTATTTCATTCTAGGTTTTGATTTCTTTTATGTTGATTTCTCTGAATTGAGTATGTAGGTAACTCTAAAAGCTCTGGGTTGACTTTCTCTCTTCGTTCTTGTTGTGGTTTACTGGTTACCTTCTTCATCTGTTGAGTGTTGTCCTTTTGAAATTGCAAGCAAGGCATGTGACAAGCATGGGAAGATGACTCCGTGTGTATGCCACGGTCCACAAAAATCAAACGTAGCTTGTACATTTTAGTATTGATTTTTTGGTGAGGCAAAGGTAAATTCACAGGGTGAACATCCTGATTTATTCACCACACGACAGAGGCATGAACTTTTGCACTTCCTCCAAAACATTGAGATGTTGGTGCAACATATAAGTTATGTGGGCACTTCCTGCTTCAGATATTTCTGGCTGTTGGATCGGCTTGGGATAATGCAATTGTGAAATTATGAAGAGTTTCGAGTACTGCCATCGGGAGGCCTCCCGATGTTGGGGGAATGGGAACGACAATCGAGTTTCCAGTACTGACATCGGGAGGCCTCCCGATGATGGGGGTTTGGGAATGAAAATTCAATTTCGAGTGCTTGCAAAAATTCATGTATGCAGAAACATTTTGCGTGCAATCCAGTTGACATCGGGAGACCTCCCGGTGTCAACATATAATGGCCAACAAACTAAAATTTCCACTGCAATAACTCACCAGTCTTTATATGTGCGGCTACTCCAAGCTCCGTGTGCTCCACGCGACACCTCCATGTGCTCCAAGCCTCTACCTCGGACTACACGTTCAAAAATTAGCACACTGATGAGAGTAATGTGGATGGATGATAAATCTTGTGCAAGGATGGATGATCTATGCGTTCATGCCATGGACGAGAGTCTGAACGTCCTCTGCTCACTCCACAATGCAGCAGGGCTTTGCCGTGGAGCAAGTGTCGCAAATGGCTCCGGGAGAGCTCCTCATATATACTGCTCCGGAGCCGACATCCTAAATCCTATTTTTTGCCTACGTCAGCTATACAACGTGTGGACTAGATCGCGATGTGACTGTAGGTTGCTGTCCACAAAGATTAGGTTCCTAATCTCTTAGCACACTCTATTTAATGATCACGTCGTGCACATAATGAGGGCACCAACGGCTCCAATCGCCACCACTTTGCACACCAATGGCGTCTGCATTGTCACTGTCGCGTGTGCCGCTCACCATTAAATCGCCGTCTTCAATCAACACTTTATTCGTCACGCATTCCAAGACTTCCTTTGGCACGAAACTCTTGTCGTGTAACTGAATGGCGACGAGCGGCCGACAACCCTCTATCATAGGGGAGCTAAATATAGCCATATTCTAGCGATTTCTCAAAAATTACAAGCGGTAATAATGCTTGTGAATATAGTTTACAGCGAGTGAATATACCCTTTGACATCCATCCGACAATATCGGGAGGCCTCCCGATGCAGACAAAAACTGACAGAATGTCAGGATTATTGCTTCAGGGTAATAGAGCAACGTGGATGTTGAAATTGAATGCGGAACTACATGAATCTCAAGACCGGATTCACGCAAAAGAAAATGAATGTGGGTGCAAGCATAGTAAAGTGGACCAAAAAAGTGCTCCGGTATATGACAGCCATAATTTTCTTGGTCAAACGCCTATAAGTAGTAGTAAAATGTTGTTTAAAATAGATTATTTTCATGATGACCTCTATTGTTAAGTTAGGTACTCAAATATAGAATACCAATATGAGATCTTCAAAACTTATCATCAAAAGTGGCACGTAAAAGCAACTGACTAAATATAGTTTTGAACGTAACTTTCATGACCTCAAATATTTTGAACTTGGAATTTCTTTTCATATTCCTTGAATTCATTATAAACTTGAGGCCATCGTAAATTTTTTTTCAAAAATTCATCAATTTAATGTAATGTAATTGTATTTTAAACACGTTTTTGACAATTATCTTTTCAATGACACCCACTTGCACCACCACTTGCACCGTCTTCTAAAATACATATACGTTGTTTGAAATTATTTTTTGTGAACATAAATTGCTTGGCTTTGTAGATTCATATGTTTTCTAGATGTTTATGAATTTTTATTACATAAAATTCAAAGTTAGTATATTGTTTTGGATCACTTTTACTTAAACCTGAGCAAGGATCAAGAGCTGTCCACTTTACCGTGCTTGCACCCATGTAGAAATCAATGTTGACCGCATTCAAAATTTGGAATTATGAAATCACTTACCCCATTCTAAGCTCAATTGTCGTTTCAATGGAGAGAACAATGTCAGGGCTCGGCGCTATGGTTGAACGATGACCATTAATGATGACGAGGCCTTCTGCGACAACAAGTGGTGGAAGAACCAAGGCGATAAGAATCCAAAAATAGATAAACAACAAGAAGTAATCCAATGGATCCAATGCAGTAGAAGAGAAGGCATGTTTTGGATTAGGCCGATATCACAATGACCACCACAGAAATCCATCTACACCTCTTCATTCTGAGGTTGCGACTCCCCTCTATACCTCTTCATTCTGAGGTTGCGACTCCTCATTTCTAACGCTTCATTGTGCGTGCTTGACGTTTCATTCCGCTACGTCCCGTGTATGTACGAGAGTCTAGTGTACAATCCTCTTGCTTCATCAATATGCAAGTTTCTCGCAGGCCACACTTACTTTCATTCGCACACATTCATGCCGAGACTTTCATTCACAAGCTTTCATTCTCTGACATTTATTCAAATTGATCATCCACAATATTCATCCATTTCATTCATCCATAGTGACGTCAGCACTGCACATCGTGACGCAAAACCGGGAGGTCTCCCGATGATTTGAGTTGCGACATTGTTTTCTTATCCTGGAACACCAATAGGATCGGGAGGTCTCCCGATTCCATCGCTCAGGGTTTAGTATGTTCAATTCCCAATCAATGGATTGGGAGGTCTCCCGATGCTCGTAGCGTTGGGTACTTTAGCTGAGATTTTTGGAACACCCGACCTTGCATCGGGAGACCTCCCGATGCACGTTTACCACCCCCTTAGCACATCGTAGTCATTGGTGTTCATGCAGGATCGGGAGGCCTCCCGATCTTGAATGATTTGTGGACATGGCTTTTATCGCAGGCCAGAAAGTCTATTTCATATTGAATGACATCCTGGTAGGTATAGGCAAAGTGGTCGATGGCATGTGCGTTCAAGGTCCTCCTTTGCCAGGACAAGTATTCATCAAAGCACTGTGTGTGCACTACGGCCTCGACCAGATCGTAATCGACTATCCGAATGTTGGTGATTGCATTGGCGACTCGGTGGGGTATCCAATTCCATGGGCCCCGGAGATCTTGTGGTGTGTGCCGGGGACGTTGTGGAGTCCTCCATTGATTCGTCAGGGGAGCTCACTGTATTCGAAGATGATGACGAAGAAATGGAGGATCCCCAGAATTCCGAGCCTTTGCTGCCAAGTTCTCCAGAATCGAACGAATTGATTCTCCCAATGTCGACGCCATCGCATCCGATGGAAGCTTCTTACCCCTCGCGGACGGGATGGAGACACAAAATTTGCAACTTGGAGGACAACACGGATGCTGTGTTGGCGACATGCCGAATCTATGCTTGCTTGCTAGAAGAGGTATTTGTCATGGATATGATTGGACCTGATCACGTTGGCGTGATGGTCATCAATTCCATTCCAAGAAATGGGGACCAGATAATGTCCATGAGATTGTGGCCATTAAAGGAAACCCGTTTCCTATACGGTTTCCTACTCTCTAGGGTGGACCAACACCTTTGTGACAATCCATCGAGTGAGAGTGAAGAAAAATTCTTCGCAGGTGTTAAGAAATCTGCTTATCGCAGTTCCATTCGCAAAAAGAAAACACCGGAGGAGGCGCCCAAAATTGGTCGTCTCCTCGACTTGGCGTCTATTCGCGCTGTTAGTGCGCAAGAATGTTGCTCCAGGAACTGTTGTCAATTGTTTCCATGGTCGTCCACCCAACACGTCAGAGTGAATTACTAGAGAAAGTCCTTTGATGAACGGAGGGAATGGGGTACGGAGGTTTTGAGTAGGATGCAAACCATGGGATCGGGACATGGAGTTGTGTTGGAGGGCAAAATTGTTTGTCTCTGTGCTTGGTGGAAAATTCATGGCGTATCTCGTGCAACGTTCATGACTTACAAGCAATGATATAGAAATGAAAAAAAATCGTCAATTCAAGGCAACAAGGGCATGCGAAAACCCAGAGCGAGGACCATCCAAGCTCAAACGACTATGGAGTCGATCATTCGGATGAATACTGATCAAATGGCCCATCAGATGAAAGAAACTGGAAATGGACGGCACGATATTCGCAAAGTTCTCCCTGCTGATCTCACTTGGGAGAAGGTGCGGAAGGAAGTTAATGAGGTGAGAAGACGTCAACATTATTTAATGTCTTTTAGGAATCCTCAGCATCGGGAGACCTCCTGATGTCCAATCTTATTTCTGTGATTAGGGCATTCTTTTATCATGTAATCCACGCATGTATTGAAATCTTCTGCATATTTGTTTGGGTCCACTGTCACGCAGAGCATCGGGAGGTCTCCCGATTCTATGCATTTCTCGTGTAGAGCTACTGTTGGAATTTCGTTTCCGCCGTTCTATTTTTTTCCTGTTTGTGTTTCCTTCCTTAATTTATATTCATTATTTTTGCATTCCAAGGCCATTTCATTATGTATTTTTACTTCTCGTTTTTGTCAACATAGGGTGATCTATGACCATCGGGAGGCCTCCCGATGGCCATGGCCTTCCAGTTCTTTCCGTTTTTCGTTTTCTTTGTGCATTCAACATTCTTCTCAAACAGTGGATATGCATTTTGAACATTGGATGTTTTCACAAGCACTTTGTTCAGAGTTTGTATTTATTCATATACAAAAAATTTGTGCAACGATGGATTTGCAAACACTTTGTTCAGAGTCTGTATTTATTCATATACAAAAATATTTACATTGGAGTCTCCATCCTATTCTACTTACTTTCCAATGAACTACTACTTTACTATCAACTACGACCCGCTGCTCGAATCTTGAGTTGCCGAGCTTTTGTAGCGCTCTTCGTCAGTTTCGGTACGAGGTGTTCGGTCGTCGAAGACTCCATACTCGCCGTTGTCCCTGGCGTAGGCTTCTTCATCTTCCGAGACTTCTTTCTCCTTGTCGTCGTCTTCATCCTTCTCCTCCTCCTCGTCTTCATCTTCGTCATCCCCGTCGCCGCCTTTCTCCTCTTCCTCTAGATGATGAGCGAAAAACTCCTCGTAAATCCTCCATTCTTCAATGTCGCGATCGCCTCCACCATTGTTGGATGCTCCCATGCTGGAATGTTGCGAATTTTCTCCCCCTCCCTTTCTCCAACTCGCGGTTCCCCTGGTGGAATTCTTCGAATTCCACACTACTCGGGTGTTCTCTTTGTCGCGTCCTCTGCTCTCATCTACTCTACATTTCTTCGAACTTCTCCCCTCACAGTTGCCCCTTCCCTCCTTCCTTCCTTCTCATACTGTCGGGTTTGTTAAAGTCTTCTATTGAGTGGGATATGCAAATTGAGCAGAATTTGGAATCGAGTACTACAAAAATGGATGTTGGTGTTTTTGCGCTGTCTGGGTGCCTCCCTTATAAGCGTTTCAATTCTTATGGGACATCATTTCTTTTCCCACCTATCATTAAGACGTAAGATTTTCTTGGCATTACACGTATGTGCACATGATCTGTGGGGCCATCATGTTATGTGAATCTGATACGCCGCATCTTCTCTTTAATTCTGATTACATCTAATCAAATAATTATTATGATATCGCCATCGTGTATGTTGCATGGGGAGGTCTCCCGATGATTTGGCCGAATTCGCACGTGCCTAGTATATGTAACCGATGGCACGTCATCTCCTGAAATCATGCTGCCATGGTTCATTATCCATTTTTCCATCATTTAGTTTAATATTTTTGTTTTTTCATTTGTATCCAGTTTGGGTCAAGCATCGGGAGGGCTCCCGATCCTTTCATTGTTTATTACTTCTGCAGTTTACATTACCGAGGAGCCATTTTAACCTCGTCATTCATAATTTTGTAATCATCATAAGTTGAATATCGTTGTTACTTCTTCCTCACACCCAAAGAGCTTTAGAGTCTTCCTGTTTCATGGAAGGGGCAATACCAAGGAGCCATTTTGACTCGTTATTCATAATTTTGTAATTCATCATAAGTTGAATATCGTCGTTACTTCTTCCTCTCACCCTTTCATGGACAAAATGGCGACCAACATGGGCCAGCCCAAGACGGCCGTGGAGCCCGCCATGTACGTGGGTGTCACTAAGACATGCATGTTTTGTGGCTCCACCAATGCCAGGTTCAAGTACCTCAATAACAAAAACATCCAACAACCGAGATACAAGTGTTTGGACTGTAACAAACTCTTCACCCACAATCCCACTTCTCGAAGGAAGAAGCACCCGCAAGGCTACTCCTTGATTGCGAGAAATAATGTGGGAGCCACGATTCTCCCGAACAATGCAACTGTAGCATGTTTGAACCCACGTTGCGGGAAAGTTGGAGCTTCTAAGTTCATGTTCTTCAACAATGGCAAGGTCACACAACCACGTTACAAATGTGGAAGTTGCAACACTACTTTCACACACGGGGGACAACTCAGCCTCAGGAGGAACTTTGAAGACGCCATGCAAGGTGTTGGAGAATGTGGTGGAAAATTCTCAAGTTCAAAGAGAAAATTTGTGAACACCACACAAGAAGCAGGAGAAAATGGTGATTGGGTAGGAACTTTGGACTTGGGCATCGTAGCAGATGTTGGAGAAAATATCGGTGACCGGCCATTGAGCTTGGATTGGAATTTTGATGACAATCCGGATGTTGGAGAAATACACGGAATTGAGGTAACCGCACAACCCGAGGTGTTGGGGAACAACAGCAGAGTGACATTATCACCTCGACCACAAAGCGAAGAGTCGAGGATTGGCTATTTCATGACATTATTGCAAAAAGATATTGAAGATGGCGATCGTCTTCATGCCGATCATGAAACAACCGATGCCCCAGTAAGCCGTGACTCTTTTGAGCCGGCGCCAGCTACAGACAATGAAGAAGAAGTACAAACTCAAGATATGCCTAATCTCATGGCATTTTGGAAACTATGATATTGAAACAACGCTTGCCAGTTCTGTAGAATCTGGCATGTGTATTTACTTGTGAAAAGAACAAAATACATGGGCTCGAATTTTTGAGACGCTGGCTATGCTTCCTATTTACATTCGGAGCGCTGGGATAAGGTGGTGATCAAGAATCTATCACCATTGATGCAGCATCTGGTCGAAATCTTTCAAAATCAAGGATGAGGTCATCCTGTGAATTCTTGGCCGAAGTATGTAAATTTGTACCAACATTTGCAAAATTCTGAGCGGTATTTTTCTTCACAGAGATTGGTCATCAGAGAGCAACCTCAGAAGAAGGCTGCTGGTCTTGAGCATTGAATTTGTGAGACATTCAAACTCATTCAGACTTCTCAAGAAAGGGCAACAATTCAAGTGGAATCTTCTAATGCCAATCACAGGAAAGCACTTCTCACAACTAAATTAAATTAGGAGTTTCCAATGTAGAACTCAATCTAACATCTTGGGTCGTCATTGCAAGCCACTTTAGATATGCTATTAAAGTGAATATTTTACATGTAAACTTTTGCCAAATATTGTAAGACAACACTTGAATATTTCTCATTTTGGAACAAGAGCTTCAATACTTCACCTTCTCTATGTCTCAATTTTGTGAATCTCACAAATCACTACATAAACATAAAATTAGGAAAGTGAAGTCATTTTGCAAATGTAAGTGGAGAGAGGCTTGTTGATGCATTTACTATAGTGCCGGTTCACACGGGTCCCAATTCCTAAGTCCTAAGTCCATGGCGAAGTGGGCTAATCCGAAAAGTGTCTGTTTTAGGCCCACTTTCCTCACAACAGTCAATTTAAGCTTATGTCTCAATCTGCACAGCTTCTCTTGCATCGAGTACAAACTTGAGGTCTTTGCTGAGAATTGAAAACACACAACTTAAAATTTGGGCAATTCAGAATGTACACAACGATGTAAAATTCTACACAACGATGCTCAACCGCGTATCATTTATCGAGATATAAAACCACCCAACATCCCTCTTGACAAGGGCATGAAAGCCAAAATTGCCGATTTTTTGTTTAGCTCGCCGCCTGTTTCATGATGAAAACAGTCATTTGTGTACATCGCATATTGCAGGGACTGCGTACGTCTTCAATTCAAACCCCTCCACTTCTAGCAATTCTTCGACACACTTGAAATTGCACAATGCTGAATGAGATTGTAGGTAAATGCATTTCCAGACCATCGATTTCTTCAATCCAACCATGCGTGAAATGTGTGTGTTTTTTAAAGGTGGGTGCATGGCTTCAGAATGTGCAGCTCATGGACAATTTACAGAGGTGGAGGTGGATAGCTTTGGAGTTCTTGTTCTTGAAGTTATACTTGAGTTGGGGAAAGAACATTGCAATTTCATTATCTCCTGATAAACTGTATCTCGTAGAATGGGATCCTTACACATGAGCTTTACCCTATAATTTCAAGCATGTGAGTAGCCCTTCTGTCTGGCTTCATTTGTGTAATTTATCCATGTGAGCAGCTTCCTGGGTTGAGGGTTTAGGGTTTAAGGTGTAACGCTTTGTATATTCCTAAATCTTGGGGTATAGCACTTTGGGTGTGGGAGATATAGAGTTAAGAGGCCTAATTAGGTGGCTTGTCTTAATTAGACACCTACATTTGAGTGGTTTGTGGTTAGGTGTTGATTTGAGAATGGTTGCCAAAAAGACATATGGTTTGAAGGGAATTGAGCGATATCCCCAAATTTGATAACTATGCTATGTACAATACCCTCCAATAAGTATTGGTCGTTTTTTAAAATTGTTGGACTGTGAGAGAAAACAATGTCAACTTCAAGGAGATCATGCATGCACATGTAACGAGATATTGATATGAAATTTTGTGAGCTATAAATAAATTAAGTGTTGGCACCATGGGAGTAATGCAATTTGTACCAATCCTTTATCTTGTCAAGATAATTTGCATTCTTTGAATATCGCTCACATGGTGGTTAACAAGTGTATTGCATGCATGATGACGGTTGAATGCATTGTGAAAGATCTAGTTGCTTGAGGGTACTACAAATTGATGTCCAAATCTTCTCTCTTGTCATTGCAAGGCATTGCAAGGGTGGGAGTGGAAAAATTGATTGTGCATTTGAGGAATTCTTGTTGTAGAACGTGAAAGAGGTTGTTTTTGTAGGGCACATTGTTGTAGTGTGATCTATGCATGCTTCTAGCATGTAGTAGCTATCTAGAGAGCATGAAGTCAAGAGAGTATACCGTAGAAGAGAGATGAATGATTGTTGGTATGCATAGCGTTGGATTGTCAAATGCAGAGATTGGAAGGAAGATGGGCATCCCACGAACATTTGTTCCAACATTGTCCATTTGTTTCAGCGTCGTGGAACAATAAATAGTATGAAGCGGAGTAGGAGGCCTCATAAATTGGCAATGTGACACACTAGAGAGTTAAGTCGCCTTCTAACATCAAACAGACATATTCCACTTGCTAGATTGGTAGAACAAATGAGCGTGAGAGTGCACGCTAATACATTGAGGAAGGTCATAACAAGCCTTGGATTTTGCAATCGTGTTGTTGCTAAAAAACCATATCTTAGTTTGAAGCATAAGACAGATAGGTTAGCATTTGCAAAAGCTCATCAGAATTGGATAGAATCCGATTGGCGCAACATCATGTGGACAGATGAGTCAAGCTTTGAGATTATAAAGTACTCATGACAGGTGACAGTTTGGAGACGACCAAATGAACGCTACTTCCCAGATTGTTTGGCTCCGTCTTTCAAATCCAGTCGCACATCTGTCACGATTTGGGGTGCATTCTTAGGTTATCAAAAGTGTCCGCTTGTTGTAATGCCACCTCATAGACGCACATCTAGCAATTTTATCGACATTGTGTATGAGGGTTGTTTAAGTGGATTTTACTTTTTGCATGATGATCCAGATAATCTTATCCTTATGGAAGACGGTGCTCCAATGCATCGTAGTGTCCTATCTAGTGCTTGGAGACATGCGCATGGCATGAAGAAGCTTCAATGGCCGGCAAATTCACCTGATTTAAATCCTATCGAGAACCTTTGGAAGATTCTAAAAGATGATGTTCAAAAGGAGCCTCTACCAAGGAATAGGGATGAATTGGTCGAAACGCTCCAACGAGTATGGGAAGAAGTGTCTCTGCAGACCATCAATGTGCTCATTGCTAGTATGCCTTTTCGTATGGAGGTTGACTGTCTTATTCGTTTTTATTGACTAAATAATAAAATGCTGAATTATCATTATTATTGACTGTCGAATTGTTTATCACTATCTTAGACATAGTGTTTAGTCCATTCATGTTTCCGTGATGAACTCGGGGTTCAGTAACAAGTATGTAAAACAAATGATTAAATTGCAAAGACAGAAAATGTTCCCCACTTTAGATTTGCACTATGTAGCTCTACCCAACCTCTGCTTATTTATATTGACAATGCACCATGTGGTTGGCAACCATTCAAGTGTTGTCCGTGTAACTGACAACCAATTTGCGGGGTTTTACTATGGTTGATCACTTGATATGAGTTCAATTTACGAAGGGATTTTTGGACATTATCGATCAAATCTTAGATTTTCCAAGTCCTACTTGATAAAATGTTGTGATCTTTCGGTTTTTCTTTATTGATTTGAATTATATTGCATAATGTTTTCTAGAGTCAGTGGTTTTCTTGAAGTCTTGAACTTCAACCCGTTGTCACTCAAACTCAACCGGTTCATTTGTAACTAGCGATCAATTCTCCCCGTTCGTTGTATGAGTTCTCTATCTTTGTGCCACCTGATTGGTGTTTGTATTTGTATGCATACCATGGCTGAAGATTTGTGACAATCAAGTCATTACATAGTGGGAACATTTTTCATTCACTTTTATCTCATCAATAATAAATAATTTCAATTTTATTACAACCAATTTTGAGCAATAAACAATAAAACATATGTTTTGTGTGGAATAGCAACAACTTACATGCATGTTGGTAATTTTTGAAATACTAGGTTGTTGACTTTGCAAATATGTTTATGTGTTTGAAAACTTATTATATTCATTGTCTTATGGCAAAGAGAAATAACCGTGCTGTGGACGATGAAATGCTCTGTTCTACTTAGTGCTTAAGAAAATCCATGTCATTTGCACAATTTCTGCTGAAATCACAACATCACTCAGGCTTGACTTGAACATTTTAATTCGCTACCACTCATTTACAAATAGAAATTACATTAGTCTGGTGAAGCCGTTGCTCATCTTTTGATAGCCATGAATATGTTTGGCTATCGACTCCTGCAGCAAGAGAGTTCTGAGAGAGCCTATCGATTTCGGGAGGGCGAGGCGGGAGCAGGAGGGTGAGCAGGCAGGAAAGCAGGCGGGGGGCGGGCGAGGTGGAGTCAGAGTGGGCCCCCCTAACTACGGTTAACCACTTCGAGTGGTTAATCTAATTGGGATGACGGGGCTTGGTACTAGTATACGGGTTGGTTTGCCCCAACCCTACTTACAAATAAGTGTCAACTTGGGGGTTATCGTGTGCTAGTTTCAGTGAATAAGCTATGTGACCCTATTATAGGCACTTGGTCCCACTCTATAGATATCTTGTCCATTGGATTAGATAAGGAACATTCTTGTTTACTTAGAGATTTCCAATCTCAAATTCATGCTCCTAAATTACTTTAGTGAAGATGGAAATGTTGTAAGTCTAGATTTATTTACTCTTTAAAAGATCACATATGCCTTTCCAACACGGGGGGTGCACCTACACTTGATTTATGTATATGTGTGTGAGAACCCCTTATTTAATGAAGGGTGGGGGGTATTTACCTTCCTTCGTTGAATATTTTCCACCCTATAAATAGCTAAATTTCTACAAGAGGGTATTTTCTAACACCCTATCATTATATGTAAATTTTAGAGTCACATAATTATAATCACCATCTTATTTATGAGTAATAGAAATTCCATGCGAACAATATGCATAGACATTACGCATACAATACACTATGCGTACATTACACTGCGCAAATATTACTCTACACATTACACACATACAACCATCATACTATAAACTTTAGCATATTGTGTATGGTTCTTGAACCCCCCCGGGATGCCCTAAATAAGCCAGCCAACCCTTCCATCGCCGGATGATGGTACTTTTCATCCAAAGGCAACCATTTCAATAAATCCATGCACATGTTCGCATACATTTTGCCTATTTCTCATCCAATGCCACTAATGGCAGATGATTTATGTTGAACCTATAAATAAAAAATATAAACTTAATTGTATTTATGCTACTTTACATCTAAATAAATAAATAATGCCACAACTTAAACCACAATGTACATTATATATAATTCCCAAATTCACATTTAGAGGACATTGTCGTATATCTAAGAAAAATGTAAAAATTAAGTGTCTTGAATAAAATTCACCCTACATTTTCCCGCACGTGGTTTTCTACATTTTCGCCAGTGCCCGCCCCTAGGATGTATCACAATACGCCATGTTCAATCAAGTAAACCATTACACATCATAACCGTAATCATTCCAATCTAAAAGTTTGCATCATTAAAGAGGCTCGGCCCAAAAAGTGTTGATGCCGCTTTACATAAATCGTTAACAAAAAATGAAGCTATGTCCAAAAATTGACCACCCCATGCTTGGCACATGTTGCACATTCACTGCTTCCATCATGTGTCCTTAGATATTTTGTTAGTAGGATTTGTCAAACATTTTTCAAACACATGATAACAGGTGAATCCCGTTTTCATTGTGCCTTCTCATCCCTCATGGTCCATTTACTTTATTTCACAATTATTGCAAATCATTAAAGCTTGTTGTTTGATCATTTATTTTCTCAAACATGTTGCATGTGTGTTTGTGTCTATATATATATATATATATATATGGTTTTTTCATATGTGTTGGATTTCATAGTTTTATTTAATATTTGTTAATAAAACTATGTGCTTAGGGTACGCTCCAAGTATTGTGTTCAAATTTACCTTTTCTGCAAGGTAAATAGGTCCTGAGTGCACGTGTATGCAAAACATAAGAGGGATTGCACCCCCCGAATCCCAAAACTTTGGGTTTTGTTGAGCAAATTTAGATGAATTCCACCACTCTAAGTTTAACAAAATATTGCTAGAATCAAAGCCACCAATTTGTACCTCCAGCAAAGTTTTTTGCCATTGGTATTGAACTTGCTTTTTGTATGTTGTCCTTGATCTATGGCTCCATCGCATGCCCCTTATTTGGCATGACTCGCATGTACTCTGTCGTAGTGTAGGTCCAATGTTTTTTGGCCAAAGGACCGTCAATGCAGTAAGGTTCAAAATGAGGAGAACACTCTACATGAAGATATTGCAAAATATTATAAACAATGCCCATGGATTCTCTAGCCTCTGAAGGCATGTATGAACAATCCATTAAAAACGAGCCAAAATGATGGTTTGAAAAATTGGTGGTTTGATAAAAGAATAATAAATAGCTACCATAGGAATATGAGTTAAAAAGGGCCACCTTGGCGCCAATTGTGGCCCAAGCTTTTCCTGTTGTTGTTGGCTTGCACCCCTGAGAGTAGGAGCAAGAGCAGCTTAGGCTATGGTTGATAGCTATGGTGGGCTTATTTTGCCATTTTATTTTGCTCTATGTGCGCATACTATAAGAATATGATACTCGGCCATCACTGTCACTCACATACCATTCTTCCAAATATAGGCTTAAGATGTTCTCAAGTTCATATTGTATCAAGGCATATACCATATTATTACTTGTCGGCTATGTTTGAATGATGCTATCTAATTGTGCAGTATTTGGAGGACTTCGAGGGTGAGAAGGAACACAAACTACTATCTAGGATACGAAAATATATCTACTGCCCATGTTTTTCACATCTCATGATAGATATTGGAACTGCCCATAAGGCATCCAAGGCCTTTAAATCCGTGAACACAATTGGGGTCTTTGACAAGCACAATTGCACCTTTCTATATGTACGTACAATCCTTGCATTATTAAGACATTGTTATTCACTTACAAACTGACAAATGTTTTAAATACATCACATGTGTTTTATTTAATTGTTCAATACCTATCCAATATGTAATTGGCTTCAATATTATTGATTCAAGTTTGTATCCAACTGCTCATTGATAGTGGCCCATTAATAACCTTATGAGGTCATGATAGGGTGACTTTAGAGAAAATATACACCAAGTTCTCTATTTGTAATTTCTATTTGCATTATTTGTTTTGTTTTCAACCTCTTATTTGGCTTATATGCTTGCATTGAGTTGGGTATGTGCAAACTAATTTATGGGAACGTTGAGTCGGACAATCTATATCGAGAGCGTATTAATGGTGTGAGTTTTGGGTATCAAAATTTTCATGGCCAACTGGACTAAACACATGGCGATATTGCATGAATGATCTTCCATGAATCGACTTTAACATACAATTACTTTAAGTTCGCTATCGATGGCCAATTCATTGGAAACGAGGTGAGTAGTACATTGGTCTTCAAGGCTAAGTCTTGGTATAGTGTTCATGCCAAAGCAACTAAAGAATACAATGAAAGAGTTGACTTCAATTGAACCTGACTATGTATTTGTCCAATTGGTCGATAAATCATGTTGTGTTATTCTCATATAATAGATTTGGAGAGTGATGGGGGTGTCGTTTGATTGGTCACGAACTGTAGGTTGGAGCCGGTGGTATTTCTTGAAGTGTACTTCATGTTGTTTGAGCACTTTGAATTCATGATATACTACAAATTTATAGAAGGGACTATAATGGAAGTCTGTATCAAATTTATTTCTAATCCAACTTGGACATTATCAACATCGTTATCGAATCATCTCATTGAATCCACATATAATATGATTGACTAAACATCCATAATCAAAGCAATACAAATTTTCACTGCCACAACACTGGAACAATAAAGTCTCAAGACTTTATTAGACCACAAGACAATGTGATTCATTTTAATGAAAGTTTGTATTACCTATCATGTTGAGGTGGATCTTATCTTGCCGGATTCCCTCCATTGTTACTCTGTTATGCACGTGTCTGCCCAATGTTTGGCTCTTAAGGTGACAACGATTCGTGCCCTTCTCCTTTGTGCTCTTCTAGTTGACATTTGGTCTCTTACTCATCTGAACATGTGTTACTTTGATCTACGTGAACACTATGCTCACATGGTGGTCATCTTACCTACGTGACCCTTATGTTTATCTTAGTCAAGTAACTATCGTTTTCATTAGAATACCCTAGGCTTGAGGGAGTCCTTTAAGTTAGCATTAACCTTCTACCTGAAATTAGCCTCTAGTTTAAATTAACGATTCAGTTATTAAGGTCACCATCAATGCTAGATTTTGACACCCCGAGCTTGCATAATTTGAAGAGCCATTGCTCATAAAATCATCTCCTTGCAAGTTTTCATACCAACTTTGCGTTAGTTTTAACATATATTTAAATGGAGATCATCATAATCATGGCTAACTTTAGTCCACAACCAATGATCGGGGAGAACCGGCAGTTAGTTACAGATGAACCGGTTGAGTTTGAGAAATAACCGGTTGAAGTTCGAGGCTTCAGGAGGATTACCGATCACTTTAGAGGAAATTATGGAATACACCTCATATTAACATAGAAAAACCAAAGGATGTCAACATGTAACCGGTTGGACTTGCAAACACTAGGATCTCAACCGATTATGCCTAAAAATCTCCCTGATCACTGTCCACAACCACAACCACAACCATTTGACTGAATGTGTGTGAACATGCCCTTCGTAAGCATTTACTAGGGGTTACCTACCAACAACACGAGTGATTCATGCCCCGATGACACTAACAATTCTGTCTCATTCTAGCCGTGAAATTGCTAAGGATTATGTTGAGAAATAGATGCTGGCCCACCACTTTTCACACTATTATAACTGGAGATGCCACTGGATGGTGCCAGCAGACCCTCGCCCAATGCGATTCGAATACCAAAAAGACCACGTCAGCCAGACCTGACAAAGGTTTAAGGACAAGACTGACCAAAAGACTGACCAAAAGACTGACCAAAAGCCCAGAAGCAACGGTCCACGTGGCAGCACCCCAAGCCCCCACTTGGCAAACTAACTCCGACCTTGCTTCCCAGTATTCAGGGCTCGCTCCCATCTCAGCGCATTCGCCACCTTAATCACCACCAGATTGGATTGAAGTAATCTGTTTTGTTCACAACCACACCAACAACACACGAATTGAAGTCTCAGCACTTAGGTGCGCAAGGATTTGGAGCTCTGAAAGTTTGCAGCTTCGCAGCCTGAGCTGGTATGGGATGTGTCGCAACTTCGTTGTGTGTGTGTTGAGGATGTTGAAACTTTGTTGCTACCAATCCTGCTTCCATAATTCTGTATGCTATCAGTTTCTAGAAGTTTTTTTTCAGGATTCTGAGGTATGGGGACGATGATAGGAATTGGTGGTATTGGGTAAATTGATGCTTTTAGAGTTGCAATTGAGTCTAGAGTGTCGCCAGCTAATCGAGTCGCGAGGTTTTAGCTTGCTGTTTCTTCTCTATTCTCGTCGTGGTTTTATGCGCAAACGTTTCTGAGTGCAAGTGAAGTTGTGATTTTCATTTAATTTTTATGTTTTGGATTTTTGAGTTTCCCTCTTCTTGTTTGTGTACTTGGGTTTAGTTTTTGTCTAAGTTGTTGATGGTGAAGGATGTAGCATTGGGTAATATTTTGATGGTTTTGGAGATATTGAAACCTTCTTTTCAATACATCTACCTTACTTCCTTTGAAGTATATCTAACAAAATTGAAATTAAAAATAAAAATCCTTATAAAATTGCAATATAGTAATTGATGAGATTGGGCTGATGCTCCGAGAATCATTTCAATTCTGGTGTGTGGACAGCTAATTGAGTTGGAGATGTTTCTGAGTGAGGGTGAAGTGGTCGGTCGAGCTGTGAGTTTTTTGGTTTTTTGGTTTTTGTTGTTATTACCCCTCTTCTTGTTTATGTTCTTTGGATTCATTTTGTTGCTTGTTGGTATCGGAGTGTGCGGGGATTGCTCACGGCGGGAGAGGAGAGGAGAGTGGTGGGTGAATGCAGGAGAGGTTTCAGGTTGAGGATCAAAATTGCACTCTGAAAGTGGTAGTAATGATTTTGTTTGCAGGTTAGGAAGTTGAAAATTGGAAAGGATTTCAAGGTTAGGATGGAGGTTTTGAAGTCGCGGCCGGCGGCACTGCCACGAGTGACCAGCATGCGGGAGCGGATGCAGGAAACTCTGCAAGGCGAACGAAACCAAAGCGTTCGCCTCCTTGCACAGTAACTCAAAACCCTACCCTTAGACTCATTATTGAACTACTTGTCATTGAACAAATTATCTCCACACTACAATGGCAGATTCTCTATAGAGGATTTTGTGAATGGCAGACACATTCATTTTGCCTTCCTTTGGCTTTCTACAAATTAGAGAACCAAAATACAAGGGACATACTTACTATGGTACTTGAATCTGGTATAAAGTTCGAATAAGGTTTGAATTTCAAATTGACAACCTTCAAGAATTTAGTGTTTTCAAGAATGTGACTCGAATTCATTACGCAGATCTGCTTGTGAAGCTTTCTATTTGGAAACCTGACCTTTTCTTTTCTTTTTTAATTGGCGGGAGCCATTGAACTTATGGTTTGTGACATGGATGATATATTGACAATATGTACATGTGATTTGTGGGGCGCAGTTTGGTAGCCAAGGGGCGCGGAATCCTACAACCGCATGATGTCATGACCGAGCTCCAGAAATTTCTAGAGGAGGACGAAGGCTCGGAATTGAAGGATGGACCGATGGGTCGCATTTTAATGGCATGTCAGGTATGTGATTCTTCTCTTCAAATGGAGAAATCGAATGAAGAAATCAAACGTGTGGTTGTCTGTGGCCTTCTTGATGCCACTTTTCCATCCCTGCTTGAAAAACCTCAAGATTTCTATTGCATTCAATGTTGATCTTATGTTCTACAAAGTATGAATGTAACCAATTTGAATCGTGGAAGTCCTACAAATGTGATAAGATGTTTCTTATGGAGCTCTTCCTTTGATGATCCTCTGCTTCATCATCCATTCGGTAGAAACCTTGAGGTTGCTTCTTTCAGTAGAGAATCTGTGTCTCAGTTTCGAGGCTTTTGTGGGCATTGCAGGAAGCCATAGTCACATTGCCACCCTGGGTTCTATTGCCTTTCATGTTGATTCATATTACAAAGGAGAAATGTAACGATTTGAATTTATGGAATTCTTAGAATGTGACAAGATGTTTCATATACAACTCGTTTAGGGTAGTTTTGGGTAGAGAATTTGTGTCTCAGGATTCGAAAAACACTTAGAATCAACTGTAGTATTCTTTTAACAACATGCACATGTATAAGATTCAACAAGTTCACACATAAAAAATTAGAGAGCTTTTTAACCTTTGTTTTGTGGGAATTGCAGGAAGCCATAGTAGTGCCACCCTGGGTAGGGTTGGCAGTAAGGCCTCGACCCGGTGTGTGGGAATACTTGCGTGTAAACGTGGATGAAATGGTTGTAGAGGAGCTCACCGTCTCCGAGTACCTGTCATTCAAAGAATGCCTTGCAGACGGACATCAGTAAGAAATCTCTCTTTCATCCTGCACAATTTTTTCTTTTTCATCACAATTGTAACTGGAGATGAAGTTGGGTTTTTGTTGTTTGCAATGCCTAAGTAGAATTTGCGTATTTGGTTGTTTGCAGCTGCAACGACCCCTTTGTTTTAGAATTGGATTTTGAGCCGTTCAATGCGGGGTTCCCACGAATGACAAGACCATCATCCATCGGCAATGGTGTGGAGTTTCTCAACCGGCACCTCTCTTCGAGGCTGTTCCACGATCCTGATAGCATGGAACCACTTCTTGAGTTTATGAGAATCCACAAGCATAAAGGGCAGGTTAGTCCTTTCTCTAATTCCTGGCACAATATTTGAGTTATGCTTTAACCCAATGGGACTTTTCGTCTGGAGTTGGTGGGTAATCTATGATTTTCCATTGGTTGTTTTACACATATGTCAATAATTTCTTTGCACTGGTGATGGTGATGCTTGGAGGTGGTGTTTGGATTTGAACAAAGAGAAACTTGTTTCGATTCAGTGAGGGCCCAAGTCATGTTAGGACCTTTTTGGCATGTCAAAATGAGTTTGATGCTCAATCGACTGATATAGAATGTTCTTCGTTCAAACCTCCACACTACCTCCGAGCATGCACCAAACAGTTACTGAAGATGGAAGGGGTGTATGCAAAACAACCAACTCCCAACTAAAAGTGATGTTGAGTTTGAGGATAACTTTAATATATCTCTATCATGATTCCATGAGCTGATGACTCGTTCTTGTTAATCGGTTCATCAGGACCGCAAAGATTGGGGGTGTTCTTGGTATGATTAATAAGCATTATGCGTTATTGGACTCAAAAACTTGACTTGTATTCTTCTGGAAATAGTTCATGACAATGGTTAGAGAATGGTTGCAGACTTTGCTGCTAAATGAGGGAATTAGCACCCTTAGCAAGCTTCGACATGTTCTCGTCAAAGCGGAGGAGTATTTGACCAGACTTCCAAGTGACAGCCCCGTCAACGATTTTGCTTTCCGGTATGCCCTCATCCCCAGTCACCGTTTACAGCCCTTTCATCAAATTCCATACAGATATTCAGCTGCTTAAATTCAGCAAGCGGCTATTGTGAGGGGCTTTTGTCCAAATAGACTCTAGAAATGTTGACTTTTAGCAATGTTCATCTCCTTTAGTTATATCTGTCGTGAGGTTAAGGTTTGTGTTCTTTGGCTGGTGTAATCAGGTGAAAAGGAATCCGCAACTCTAAAACCTTAGGCCCTTAAGCTGTGGTTCTGGGGACCGTTGTTCTACGAGTATCCCTTTGAAATAGAGCATTATTGGAAAGTGTGTAAATTTGCAAGGAGAAAAGGAATTGACAGGATGACACATTTTGTGAGTGTGATACAGGTTGCGAGAATTAGGCATGGAGAAAGGGTGGGGTGACACGGCAGGGCGGGTTTTAGAAATGATTCACTTGCTACTTGACCTCCTCCAAGCCCCCGATCCTGACACCCTTGAAAAATTTCTCGCACGAATTCCGATGGTGTTCAGTGTGGCCATTGTGTCGCCACACGGATATTTTGGACAAGCTGATGTCCTTGGGATGCCCGACACGGGTGGACAGGTGAGTTAAATGGACATTATTCCTGGTTGTGGCTTTGTTGGGCTGTTAGCAAATGAAACTTATTTATCTACACAAATCCTTTATCTGTTTCACAGAATTATACTATTTGTCATACTATTAAGGCACTGATAGATTCCTATTTGCAGCGTAGCATTCGTAAGCATGCGAAAGGATGGTGTCTTTCTATTCTAGGCTCAAAAATAATATTTCAAGAATTAAGGTCCTTGATTACATCCCTGAACACCGAGCCTAGTAAAGTGGCAAGATCTCATTAGTCAACACCTCCTTGTTGCTTATCTTTGTACACAATGCCTTCTAACGTCTACCAAAATTCAATTGAAGAGGTGCGTGAGTCCCAAATGGAATCATGCTTAGGTTATAAGGATCACCTCAAAATCATTCCATTTGCGACAGAACCTAAATAGGCTACTTTAAGAATGTTACGAGCCTGGTGAGAAAATGGAGGAAACACTACATATATCATCGTTCTAAGGTGGATATATGTGCTGAAAGCTCTGGGTGGGGGTTCAGATTGTGTACATTTTGGACCAGGTCCGTGCAATGGAGAGTGAGATGCTAAAGAATATCAAGGAGCAGGGCCTTGACATCAAGCCTCAAATTGTTGTAGTACGCATGTTACCCTCATTTTTCATTTTTCTAAGCCAAACATGAATGATATGTCTATTTCATTCCAATAGAAATTGTCACTAATATACAGATGTGAAAGTTGGGTGACCTGCAAGAATTGTTTTCTGATTAGTTATGTGTTAAATATATATAATGCTTTTGAGGTTGTTCCACGGTGGTTCAAGTGTAATTTGAACTTTTGTTTAAAGTTGGTGTTAACGTTGTGGTACTCTCTCTCCAGGTGACTCGTCTTATACCGAATGCAAATGGAACAACATGCAATCAACGGATTGAGAAGCTGGAGGGCACAAAGTATTCCCGCATCCTTCGGGTGCCATTTAGGCACAAGGACGGAATCCTTCAAAATTGGATCTCCCGATTTGATGTTTACCCATTCCTGGAGAAGTTCGTTATGGTCAGTTTTCCGATCATAATTAAACTGATTCTTTGTTGCACCTGCGGCATCATTGTTTGATGCTGCAGGTTCACTGAGGTGGATATGCAAGGGCCAAAAACGTAAATACTGACCAAAAAAAAAACAATCTCGTTTGCGGGGTACTAGGTGTATTAGATGTACGAATTATGTCTAAGGGCTCTAGTCCAATATGTCATCTATTTGAAGTACCCACTTACTCAATGTTTCGACATGATGCTATTCATTTGGGTGGTTCAGTCTACAATTTAGTATCAGGTACTCTTAAATCACTGACCGTCTTGTAGTAGTTTTGCGCTCTATCATGTTGTTCACTTATGCAAATTTAACTTTTATATATATATTTCAGGATGTTGCAGTGGAACTCATTGAAGAATTATCTGGGAAGCCGGATTTCATTATTGGCAACTACACTGACGGCAATCTTGTGGCCTCCTTGCTCTCTCACAAACTTGGTGTCACCCAGGTCAGTAATTTAATGTGTCAATCTTGTGTCTGGGTTTTGAATGAAGAAGAATTTTTGGCCCTAACAGTAAGGCGTTGTTAATGTGACAAAGCAAATGTCTAAATTCTGACGAGGATTATTGAATGCAACAGTGTAATATAGCACATGCCCTTGAGAAGACAAAGTATCCAGAGTCAGACATCTACTGGAAGAAATTTGAGGAGAAGTATCACTTTTCTTGCCAGTTCACTGCAGACCTCATTGCTATGAACCATGCCGACTTCATCATCACAAGCACTTACCAAGAAATTGCTGGCAGGTATAAAGAGTTATAATCTTTAGAGGTTCAACGAGTCTACTATAGACCAATGTTCAAGTCTGAAAATCATTTTTTGCTGATTTCTAAGCTTCAAAGTACAGTATGTGTAAGGTAGGCGTACCTAATTTGGTTACTTATCTTAATCTGAACACCTATATTTGTGGTATGTCGTTAGGTGTGGCTCCAGGAACGGATACCGAAAAGAAATATGTGTTTACCCGCTCAAAATACAATAACCATTCTAGGATAAACAGTCAACATAATTGGGGGGGGGGGGTCTATATGACCATTTAATGAGGACGAGAATCTTCACTTTGATAATGAGTAAGATATTCACATTAGCTCCAAAAATTATGAGAATAGTGGCAATGGTCTCGATTTGGATTTGCTGGCCATCTTGTACTAATGACGTGTTTCCATATCCTAGGAGGTGGGCTTGTTGGAAAAAGTAACCAATTAAGACCCATCTACCTTAGTGCATTGTTTACAAGGAGAAAACGAAGATACAGTAATATGTGACATTGATGATCAAATATACATAGCATGTACTTGCTCTCAGTGGCAGCTAAGTTTTGTATTTGATCCCGAATCTTTAATTACTTCTAAGTCTCAAACTAATTTAAAAAGTATATTTTATGTATGGCTCAATATTGAATTGGGTCACCTTGAGACAGCTAGCTAAAAATTGTAATGATAATTATAGTTCTTATTGTTTGCTTGTGGTAATTTATACCTTTCTAACAGTATAAAAGTGGGGGTTTTTCAGTGCAGAAACTGTGGGTCAATATGAGAGCCATGTAGCATTCTCCCTTCCTGGATTATACCGCGTCGTGAACGGAATTGACGTTTTTGACCCAAAATTCAACATTGTCTCACCAGGAGCTGATTCGGACGTCTATTTCTCCTTCACGGAGAAGGAAAAACGTCTAACCAAATGTCACGAGGCTTTAAACAAACTCTTGTATGATCCTGAGCAAACTGCTGAGCATGTGTAAGTGACCCATTTTCAGGCTCATTTTTATTTACCGTCACAATACTGATAACATTCTTAAGTAGCCTATATAGGTTCCAATGCAAATGGAATAATTCTAAGATAACCTAAGAATGAATTCATCAGGGAGCTAGGTATAATTTTAAGATAACCTCTTCAATTGAATCTTGGTTGATGGAAGAAGGCCTTGTGTCCAAAGATAGCAAGAATGAGATTGGTGTCGACTAATTAACCACTTGGCATTCATGCACGTACTCAAGGACCTTGATTCTTGAAAAATTATATTCTTGGAGCTAGAATAGAATTTCTGTACACATGCTTAAGAATGCTATGTTCTCCCTCAATGTCCCTTGTGTCCATCCCATTATTTATTGAGAAAGTTCATGATTATTTTGGCTCAGAACTACATATAAGGTTGATGAGCCTAATTCTGTTACTTATCTTAATCGGACACTTATATTTGACAGGTATCTGGTTAGGTGTGGCTCCAAAATGGATACTAAAAAGACGTGTTTTAAAGAGATTGGACCACTTGTTTAGAATATGGTGGCCATTCTAGGCTCAATTGTCAACATAATTGGGGGGGAGGGGCATATGACTGTTTAATGAGCACGAGAATCTTCACTTTCCTAATGAACAGGATATATGTGTGAGCTCAAAAAATGGGTATGGCATTGATTTGGATTTGCTAACCATCTCGTATCGGTCGTACGGTTCATATCCTAGGAGATGTGGGCTAGTCACAAAAAGTTACGATTTAAGACACCTACATTAGTAGGTGTTTTGTCAACTAGTCTCAAAAGCTAAAGGAGCACTTGATTAATAGCTTGTGACTGTGCAGTGGCACGATAAAAGATAGGAACAAACCTATCCTCTTCTCAATGGCACGCCTCGACAAGGTGAAAAACATCAGTGGTCTTGTGGAGATGTTTGCGAAAAACTCCCGGTTGAGAGAGCTTGTCAACCTTGTGGTAGTGGCGGGTAACATTGATAAGGAGAAGTCGAAGGACCGCGAGGAGATTGATGAGATTGAGAAGATGCACAACCTCATGAAGGAATATAAACTTGACGGTGATTTCCGGTGGATTCGTGCGCAAACGGATAAGGTTCTTAACGGTGAATTGTACCGACTCATTGCGGACTCCCATGGAGCCTTTGTACAACCTGCCTTGTATGAGGGTTTTGGGTTGACAGTGATTGAGGCTATGACGTGTGGTCTTGTGTCAATTGCCACGTGTCACGGTGGTCCCGCAGAGATTATTGAAGACAATGTTTCAGGTTTCCAAATTGATCCTTATCAGGGTGACTCGGCCAGCAACATTATGGTTGGCTTCTTCGAACGATGTGTAAAGGAGAAAGATTATTGGAGTAAAGTCTCGGAGGCAGGCCTCAAACGGATTCACACCAAGTATGTCAAATTCTCCATTTTGTCGTCCATCAACTTTTGTTCATTGATGATGGGATAAAACGTTCAATTTTAGATTCAAGATTAAATTGGCTCTCTAGTTCTTTGTATAAGACATAATATAGCCATGCCTAATTCAGTTACATATCTTAATTGGACACCTATATGTGAGAGCTAGGTGGTTTGGTGTGGCATGCAAAATAAGATTGGACTATGTGCTCAAAATATGATAACCATTCTAGTCTCAATAGACAACATTATTGGGGGACCCTATATGACCAGTTAATGAGCACGAGAATCTTCACTTTCATAATGAATAAGATATTTATATGAGCTCCCAAAATTATGAGGAAAGTGGCTATGGCCTTGATTGGGATTTGTTAACTATCTTGTACTCATCATGGTTTCATTTCCTAGGAAAAGTGGGCTACTTGGAAAAAGTAACATTCAAAACCCATCTAGGCACCTTATATGCGTGTTTTGGAAATTGGGGTCCCACCATCTATGATTAATTTGTGGTGGATTTTTGAAGGTATACTTGGAAGATTTATGCGGAGCGGTTGCTGATGTTGTCAAAAGTATATGGCTTCTGGAAGTATGTTTCCAAGCTTGGTAGGCGTGAGACAAGGCGCTATATTGAAATGTTTTATATTTTGAAATTCAGGGAACTGGTATGTGCCTATTTCACATCTAGTTTTTTTTAAAGAAACACTTTGTAGGATCTTTGGAGCTGTGGATAAAGGTCAATGCAGTATTGTAGTTCTTTTACACGTGGAATATTCTTTAGCAAACCTAATTTATTGTGCTCTTGTTCCCCAGGTGAAAACTGTGCCAATTGCAAGTGATGACACCAAATACCTCAAGGAGCAAGAGAAAAAAGTTTAAGGAAATTCTTATCTGGCAGGGGCCAGCATCTATCATTTTCTCATGTGTAGATTTGAAATGTCCACAACGTAGGTGCAAAATGATTTTAAATGTTTGTGCAATTTGGACCCTCACCTATCATTTAATACAGCTCAATGCGTACACCAATTTGTAAAGAGGAAGTTTCCAGTGCTGTCTATAGGAATTTTTTTTGTTTGTGCCAGCTTTAGTGGCTGTTGAGGTGTAATGTTGAAAATTTGTGCTCCTCTATGGATTTATGCTAATTAAGAAGTTACACTACTGTACAGTGGGATGTATCATTACAAGCTGGGTGACTGGTTAGATTACCAAAAGTTCTTCAATTCCTGAGATTGAAATAAAATAAATTCTGATCAACCTTTCAAAAAGATCTGTATGGCTATGATTGATTTGAGAATTTTGGGAGAGATATTTACAAATTGCAAATCCTCATTAACTTTTGTTTAGGTGAGGATCTTTCTTAGGCAGTGACCCAAAAAAGGTAGAAACACAAATTTCTTCAAACTGACTTAAAAGGCTTTGAATTATTCTCTTTCAATATACAACAGCGTGCCAACCAACTAGGCAACAAATGCCATCCTTTGCTGTGGTTTTTCCACCTTGAAAGCCCGATTGGAAGTTTGTGCACCGATAACGTCCTCTTGGGGAGCCAACCCCAATTGGAGAGCCATGATCGAGTAGGCGGGAAGAAGAATCTGTGAATCTGATCCAAGGTTCGTAGGCTTGCTCACAGTGGGTGCAACCTGTTCATTCATATCCCAAAATAGCAGCATGGTGTAAAAAACCTCAAAATTGCTTGAAATTAGGATGCTTTTATAACTGAATTGTCCTAGGAGATTTTGGTTACAAAAACACCAAAGGTACTGAGGTTGTTTGATAAGCAACTTACGTTTGTTGGATTGGCGAATGAATTCTCGTCCATCAAACCTCCAGATGTCATCAGCATCATGGTCGAATCAGCTACTGAAACACAATTGGTTGATAGCCCAGAGACCATGAGGTGTAGGTTCAGAGGATTACTCCCATAATTCACTGCCTGCAAATCAACAACCAACCAGCCTCTTTGTGACACACCACCTCAACAAACCAAGATTAAACTTAAACAAAATTAAATAAGGATGAATATGAAATTGGTCAAGCATTTTGCAAAAAAAATTGAAACCCCAGCTCACCTTCACAATCAGATAATCTAAGCCGTTGGAAGAGTTGTGAGCGCGGATTGTTGATGTTACGAGATTCGCAGTGCTGATGGAAGCATTAGCCTGTAGAGTGGAAGGAAGAAGGTATGCACCATTGGAATGCTTGAAGAACTGCTGTACCCAGTAACTGGGTGTTCCATATGCTTGCCATGAGTTGAAGACAATGGCATCAGGGTTCCACCTGCAATATCACATACATTGTTGTGCACATCACACTCGTGTGCTTTGCCTCGATGAACCCTAAACTCTAAACCCTAAAACCCAGTAAAAGTAGCTTTCCCAAATGAACATGCAAAAGGAACTAAAGAATGTTTCCAAAATATTTTTAAGCACATCATTTGACGATTATAATTTTCAAATGTACTGAACCATCTAGCCATCGGACTTGTTGAGTCAATATTCCTTCCATTGTGATTACAAAGCATAAATTGTTTGCATAGCACATAAAACAGTGCTTCGCCTAGATGAACCCTAAGCCCTAAACCCTAAACCCTACCTTAGATGAACATGAAGGAACTGAACAGTGTTTCAAGAATATTTTTAAGCAAGTCATTCAAAGACTACAATTTTCAAATCTACTGAACCATCTAGCAATAGGACTTGATAAGTCGATATTCCTTCCATTGTAATTACAAAACATCACATTTTGAAGTGCCTGGGGTAATTTGAAAATGAAGGAGCATACGTTCTATCATTGTCGTTCACAAAGAGAGGTGCATAGCTTGCCATGTAAACTACATCACTGCTCCCAACCAACCCACCATGGTTTTGAAGCCTTCAGTTAGTCAATGGTTAGCAACAGATAAAACTGAACACTGCTAGCAAAGATTGTCATTCTTGAACTCAATCACCAGCTGAGATATTAAAGTGTAAAATATACAAGCTTGACAAAAAAGAATACAAATTTATGTATCAACATTGATTCCACATCGATTCAAGCACATCAAATCACATCAACTGAATCAACACCTACCAAACGTAGGATTGCAATATTGGTCTTTCATTTCTATATTTTATAGTTGGAAGACCTAAAAGGTTCAATTTTAACTTGACTGAATAACTAAATGCTGAGCTAGCACTGAAAACAATATAAAACAAATCCACGAAGAGACAAAGAAAAAGTATGAAATGGCAAACCTATTTAGTTCTAAACCAATAAGGAATGCGCCTTCAGCCAAGGCTGCCAGCAGACTCCCCTTTCCGGCATCGGATCCTGTCACCGCATACTCGCTGACAAAAGCCTGTCCCAATGTATCACTCTACGGATTAGAGACATTATTGTAAAAAACACCCATAAATCCTCTTTTAAGCAAATAACTGAGCATATTCCTATTGTTAGAACGACTTGGTGTTCACTAGGTCTTGTTAGCAATTAAATGAGAATTCAAATCACCTTAGTACAGTCCACCCTCTATAAATGTTACACCTATAAGTGTTAACCCTCTCTAAATGTTAACTTTCTTCTACTCCCCACATATTGCACACTATAAATGTTAAACGTGTTAACTGTTAACAAAATGGTACTCCCTTCTTTGTAAATTTGACTCAATAAATGTTAACGAATGAAATACAACCATAATATGGATGATAAAAACTACACATCCAGTTACATTCCTAGTGATGGAAGTTCAAGAATGGAGGCACAAGAGTATGTGCAATACGAATTAGACTTTGATTTGAACAATCCATATGAGGTCACCGAAGAGGATGTATGGGATGTTTTAGGCTCTATTGGTGGGACTTCTAATGTCTCAGATGATGATTGTGAGGGAGAGGAGTGTGAGGTGGAACCCATTCCATCTTATAGTGACTTGCAATCTAGTTTTGGTACCATTAGAAGGTACATGGAATCACGTTCATGTGATGTGTCCAAGTATGTGGGTTTGTTGGTGCAGATTGAGAAATATTTGCAAGTTGTGCATGCAGATGAATCTCACCAAAGAACCATTGATTCATACTTCACCCGTGATTTGTAAACTTGATATTGAATAAAGTTTTGATTGGGTTTGCAATTTTATGAATGGTATTCTCTCACAAGGACTCTTCACAATTGCTTATATTTATAAATGTTAAGATTTGTATATTGCTCAAAAAAGTAATTTTATAATTGTTAACTGTTAACACCTCTATAAATGTTAACTTTGATCCACTCCCGAGGGTTAACATTTATAGAGGGTAGACTGTATTTGGATATCAAATGATTCAGTTATGATTTCTCAAGGTGTTTCTGACAGGTGTAACCCAAAATTGACTCTAGGCTGCCATAGGCATTCATATTCTGGTCATACATCTTTATAATCAATATCTAGTTCTTAGGGTCGCTTTTTTGGGTCAAAGTATAGGTCCATGTTGCTTTTGAGTATTTCAACTTTGCGGTGCAAAAGACTCACCAAAGTCTCCCTCTTCATTCGAAACTTTCAGCTTTCAACTTTTCAAGACTAAGGTAAACATTTAATTCAATGTGGCCCACACTATTCATCATTGACCCAAATTGAATGTCTTGCAATTAACTAGAGAGGATGTCATATGACACTTGGTGCTACATGACCAATCACAAAGACCACTTTAATTAGCATGGCACACCAATTTTAATGCAACACTAAATCAGATGTTTAGTGATGAGCCTTATTCTAAAACTCAGACCGATTGCATTTTTAAAATACCCTCTCTCATTGAAGTACAAGAGCAATCTAAAATACTTCATTTATATCAGCCTTTAATAATTAGGGCCAACCAAATGGTCATACCTTAGGGCCCGTCCTTGACGTGTGGTCGAACGCATGGCGCATGTTGAAGAGGTTGTTAGCACTCGTGTATACCTGTTCAAATGGCAAGAAGAAGATTAAATGTTGCTCCATGTGCCCAAAAATAACTCATGTATGAGAATGTATCATCACAAACCTGTAGATCCTTATATCAACACTGGTTTCACATTGATTTAATCACACCAAACTCCAATATTAACTCAATGCCTATCAAACATAAGAGTTATCAGACATAAGTCTCAAGAAACATGCTTTGGTAGGGAGTTTTGGCCCACTTTTCACATTTTATAATGTTTAATGAGTTTTCAAGTGGTGTCACAACCTCCAATTTTAGTGAAATGAAGGGGAGGCGTTTGAATTTGCCCAAAAGATGGTTATATAACAATGAAGTCCTTATCAAACTTTCAAGATCACCATTTTAAGTTCCTTCAAAAGTTTCCCATAAAATTCGTTTTTATATAGTTGTCTTGTGGCCAAAGTCAAGTACCTATCCTTAATTTCACTAAAATAAGGGGTTCAGCCACCACTTTGACACTCTTGATACATTATGAAATGTCAAAAGTGGGCAAAACTCCCTACCAAAACAAGAGTTTTTGAGAGACTCGAAGGATAACTCTAATGGGTTGCAAAAGGTTAATCTTTTATTTCTACATCTTTTTGTGGTAGGTCAAGTGATGGCATACATGGTAATCATACAAATCAGCCGGTTGGTCGAGCGCACCGCCTGATCCATCACAGTTGGTGATGAGTTGGATGTCTGGATAAATAAGTTTGATAGCTGTGTAAAATGCCAAGTAGTTTCCTGATCCAAGCACAGTAACAAATTAACATGTTAAAATTGTTAATGGAAAGTCCAAGAATTGTGAGAGGCCCACTGACAGAAGACTATACTAAACATTTGATTTACTTTCGTATTAAAATTGGTGTGAGATGTTGATTATAGTAGTTTTTGTGATTTCTCATCTAGCACAAAGTGTTGTATGACACCTTCTCTAGTTGCCACCCAGTAATTGCAAGACAATTAATGTGAGTTGATGATGAATAGTGTGGGCCACACTAAATCTTAGCTAAATATCTTTTCTCACCTTTGTAATATGGCTTCCAGCAGTCTTCATTGCCAATCGCCACGTGTTGCAATGAGAATGGAGCAGGGTGTCCCATTTGTGCCCGCAATGCACCCCATGTCGAATTTGCAGCTCCTCTTGCAAATTCAAGGCCATCCAGAACATCCTACTCAAAATGCAGAAAAAAACATGTAAACGTATAGCTTAAAAATATATACCCCTCCCTAATAGTCAGAAAAGCTAATAACCCTGGACATAAAAGTTGAGTGCATGTGCTCTCATAATTAAAAACTGTGAAGAAGCCTTGTATACTGCAAATGCGCTAAGGTATGTGGGTGTTATTCAGTTCTTTTTTTTTTGTTCTCCAACTTCTACCGAATAGATTTACACATCAAAGCTTGTTCCCTTAGCAAATCTACAATGAAGCATCAGCAAAAATTAGATTGAAAATCAGACTTTCACTGATATAGTGATGGTTATCGGAATTACACGTTGTTGATTTGATCGAATACATAGGTCCTCCCAATTGTGTTAACTAATGAGTGTGGAGTAGTTGATAAAATTTTAACTTGTAGTCCAATGTCTTTTAAACATGTGTTTGTATTGTTTTGTTCTTTGATTCTCACCTATCCACACACGAATCAAATACAGGAGTCTGATTAATAAAAGTAACCAAATAACATCCGTGTACCTTATGTCCTAGGTGATCTTCCCTATTTATTGCTGTCTACAGTAAGGTGCTTCCTGGTTCATCCTTTTTGATATCAAAATGTTAATTCCACGTAGGATTTAAGTGTCCCAAGCAATTTAACAGTGCCATATGGCAAAATTCAGGAGAATTATGTATCAAAACCCAACACAAGAAGCACACAATTACGGTATATGCACTGGACATAATGAAACTAGAAACAGGTAAGACCTAGGTGTCTCTCGGTCAATGGTAACTCCAAAAGGTTTCAAGCTGAACCTGAACAAAGGGCAAGATGTTATCTGTCGTGACCGATTCTTGGTGACTGATGCCTGCAGTAGATATGCCAAAGGATAGCAGTCAAATTTATGAACTATAATTGAGCAAAACTTAATAAAGATTTCCTTAACCTCCCAAAGATCGCTCACTCTGAATTTTCCGCGAGTATACCCTAGACTTCCGATTAGGAACTATTCACAATAATCAGGAAGACTTTCATACCACTGTTGAAGACCCAAACTGGTGCTGCCCCTATATCCTCTGCTAGCTGCAATAACAATGAACCCATCAAGAGGTTGGTGTTGGGATGGTGTCAAACTTAAGGTATGTGGGTGTTATTCGGTTCATTTTACATGCTCCTCAACTACTCCCAATTAATTTCACACAACAGAACTTGTGTTGCATTAGCATCAACAAAAACTGTATTGAAAATCAGATCTCCCCTGATTTAGCTATGGTTATGGAAAGGGCATGTTTGTTGATTCCTTAATTGAATACATAGGTCCTCCCAACTGTGTTCGCTATTGAGTGTGGAGTAGTTAATCAAATTTGAAGACATAGTCCAATCTCTTTTAAATATCTATCCTTATGGTGCTTGTTCTTTAATCCTCAACTAACAACACGCCAATCAAGTGTAATTAAGAAAAAGTTACCAAATAACACCTGCACACCTTGCTATAGGATATTATAAGGTATGTGGGCGTTCCCCACTCCTCAGACAAATTTGACTGTCATATCGAACCAGGAATTATTTTATCCAGTTAGCAATTGCGAATAACAAAGATTGCCATTTCAAGTTTCAGAATTGGAGTTGTCATGCAGAAGTTATAGGAGGTCCCAGTGAAGATTGCTTTCTCTTGCAGTGATCACATAGGCCCTCCCAATTGTGCAAACGATTGAACCTAGAGTGGTTAGTGTATTTTGAGCACGTAGGGCAATCTCACCGTAACATGTGTCTTTTTGGTAACATATTTAACTACAAACCTTGCCATATATCACTCAAATGCAGGTGTCCAATTAAGAAAAGCGCTACATCAGGCCCATATACTGTGGTACATTTTATTTCTTTCCAAGAAGGAAAATGGACATGATAAATGGCATACCTGGAGGCCCTCATAGAAGCCAAAGCCATCATCAGTCCAGTAATTCCACACATCTCCATAGTGTCCAGGACGATTCTCGTACGGACCCACCGAATCTCGCCATCTAAATGCATTTTTCAAAACTGCACCCTCCACGTAACACCCCCCTGTAGAGAAAGGTGAACACATAAGAACATTCACAGAAATTCCATATATGACATTTAATAGTAAAATTTCATGCAGCACAACATGATGCAGTGTGACCTCATAAATCAACTTGACAACAAATGTCCCTCATTGGAGAGAAGTTCAATCTTAATGTTCCATACGAAACAAACACTATGGGCTTACCATAATTACAGTCTAATGTTGCACTAATATGTGGGCCTTGTTCCATTTGGGGTCCTTAGTTTAAGGAGCCCTAAATTGTAGCATCCAATGAGAGCAAAGGGCAACGAGGGGGTATGGAAGCTAGGGATCAGGCTAGAGAATTGGGTCAGCTAGGTTGTCAGTTTGTTGTTTCTTGTGTTAACTAGTAACTTCATGTCTTTTATTTGTTCAACGCTTCTTCCATGCCTCTGCAATTTTCTTGGAACACATATCATAATCTTGGAACTTACTCCATCTTACTTCAACACAATGTATGTGAGGGCAAGGGAAGACCCAAGGAAATGCATAAGGTGGGAGAGAAAAGAGCGTGAAGAGGAGAGGAAGGAAAGAAAGGAGGGAGAGTGGGTTAAGTTTTAGTGTTTTTGTTAAACTATAAATAGTCATCTTTCCAAAATGATGTGGCACCTCTACAAAAATTTCTATCTCTAAGTATTTATGAGATGTTGTTAAAGGGGAGTTCACAATAAGTAGGGTTAAAAATGAGGGTACACAATACCTGGAAAACGAAGAAATCCAGGGTTCAGATCCCTAAGCATGGTAGCAAGCTCCATTCGATACCCATGGCCCTGACCATTAAACCAGCACACTGTTAAAAACTGTTTACAAGAGAAGAACTCATTGAAAAGGCTAGTATGTGCTGACTGTATCATGTATAAATACTCAAAATGACTGAAATTTATAGATACAGTGTTCACACCAAGAAGCATGGAATACTTCTACCTTGAACGTGTTCGTGGGCATGGCAGAAACCGAGTCAAGCCAGAATACGCCTCTCGTGTTGCTTGTCAAAGATAACCGCGCAGAATGGTCAGTCGATTTGGCAGATAATACAAGTGACTGCTTACTCCATGCTCCACTAGTGTCCAAACTGGATCCCAAAAAAAATCTCAATTAGTGGGATATGTTCCAAATTCACCACATAGAGCAATTCCAGAAGATAATGCATTATTCGTATAGGGATATAATCCTCCTTCATCGCACATAACAGTCAGTTTTCTAAATGTCCATTAGGATGAGAATATTCATGTAAAACATAAAGATTCGTGTTTTGCAAACCTAAGGAATCGTTGTGCCAGCACTTGGGTGCCATCATTGGATGTAAAAGCAACAGAAAAATTGGATGGAGTTGTCGTCCGTACATAGAACTGGACACGGTATGTGTAACCAGATTGAATGTTCTGCAATGTACAAAAATCACTTAAACATTTATGGGCATGAAATGTTGATGGATATTCGCATGCTTCACTTCCTCTACAAAGATTGTCCCTCTAATATATGCTTCCTCGATGCCTTGCTACAACTTTACATATTTTTTTCAGTCGCCATGAGTCTCTCAAAGACTTATGGTTTAGTAGGGAGGTTTTGGTGCACTTTTGATATTTTTATAATGTTTGGGGAGTGTTCGAGTGGTGTCGGAACCCCCAAATATAGTGGAATGTAGGGGAGGCGTTTGACTTTGGCCAAAAGATGGCTATACAAAAACGAATTTCATGGCAAACTTTTGAAGGCACCTAAAATGGTGCTCTTGAAAATTTGATGAGTTCATTTTTACATAGCCATCACGGTCTTTTGGCCATAGTCAAACGCCTCCCCTCTATTTCACTAAAGTTGGAGGTTCTGATACCACTCGACCACTCCTTGAACACCATAAATTCTCAAAAGTGGGCCTACCAAACCATTAGTTTTGAGAGACTTTAAGGGTATCTTTATTGAGATAGGAACTGTATGATCAAATCCAGCTGCGTCAAAGTTATGTATCCGGCTTCAATGGCATGTCATGATTGAATGTGAACAAAGGATGGCTACAAAAGTGATGTGTCACTTTTCCAAGACTCATAAAAAAAGTTTATCAATACAGCGTTGCAAAATATGTTGCTGTTTATGTGGGATAAAGAAGGACCACTGACCATGCCCCAAAATCCTGGATTGGAAACGCCAGCACCTGAGGCTGGACATGCATTGCTCGCATCCGAAGGGTCACACAATACTTGAACCTTGAGGGCAATTGGGTTGCGCGCAAAAGGTGAAGATCTTTCGGTTCCGACTGTGACTTGTGTACTACTCCCAACCATAGCCCACGGATCAAAAAGTGAAGGTGTGTTCTGACCTCCTGCTTCAAAACCTGAATATTTCACAGAAAAGGTGGTGTCAACAAAATGCATACATTGCAATATTTAGTGTATCTCACTTCACAAGTCTGCTTGGAAAAAATGAGTCAGGAAGTGTCCACCCCTTCTAATGCTGCAGTATTATAGACTACCCTTAGTGAGCTTTCTATCAGACAAGAAGAAATTTTTGTTTTCCACTTAAATGTTTCCACGTGTCTTTTTTACATTGATAGAAAGTCACTTGAATTCCACGTGGTAAAGATTAAATAGAGCACCCTCTACAGTAATAAGTGCATGAAAAAGGGATCAAACCTCGGTTGTGAACAAGCTCTGCCCAAAGGCCCCCTGCTCCTGCATGATTGATTTCCTGAAAATAAATCCTTGTAAGTATCGAGGTTCAGACAACATTTACAGATAAAGGTAACCAGAGGTCAACCTCAAAGTAAGAATCAAGAGAGATAGGTAATCAAATCTTTGAGAGTTACATACTCGATCAAAAGGGAACAATAAAAGGAACAACAGAAACTAGAATGAAATAGACACACAATTTACCAGCCATTGAGCTTTATAACGAACAGACTGCCTCATGAATCTGAGGCAAACTCTTCTTGAGCTAAGACTTTGGACAGTTGGAGCAACACACGATTTTCAAGAATATTACAAAGAAACAAACAAAAACAAAGAAAATACAGATTAACAGCAGCAACATGATTATCATTGGTTTTTCTCTTACCTCAAAGAAAAGTCCGAAGAGATTTGCGGGCATTTGCCTGCCTGTGTCGCTTGCATTCACAACCAGGCTCACAGTTTGGTTGATTTGAGCATAAGCAGGCATCATGAAGATGGAGCCGATGATGTAAAGCAATGCCAACATCAAACCCAGAGAACTGGTCGCCATAATCTCCACACGTGAGTTCATGTTGCTGAAAACCTCCAACAAGGTTGAAAGCTCCAAGTTTACAGAGATTCAAATGAAATTCAAGAGCCACTCAACAAAACGATGTGTGTAGCTCTCCACCTCCAATCACCTATTCAATGATCACCATCATCACATCATACTCATGTTGTTATTATTATTATTGCTACTAGCTATTTCTAAAGCATTGGAGGCTTCAATTGAACCCATAACAAGAGGTTGACATATATCATTTTGGTTCACATTCTTTTCAGATAGATAGAAGTACATGATCTGTGGAGGTCTCAACAGAACATTTAAAATGAAATTTTCTCCATGAACAGAAATTGATAACATAACAAGGTGTCGCTAGTGTTGATGTTCAACTGGAATTTCATATCCATGTAAATGGGACCATGTTAAACTAAAGGTAACTAGAACTCCATGTACAGAATTAAATAGAGCTGTGTGTGGAACTAATTCAACTTCCCCTCTTAAAATAAGGCATGGAAGGAGAGCTCTAAAAAAGGAGCAAGACGAAAATCACCTCCAATAGCTCAAAGAAGCGTGGTCCAAGCCTTAGATAGAACTATAGACTAGAAATCGTAACCTCGAAGTTTATCTCTCCGTGACATGACAGCAATCTCACTCAAAGAAATTCCTTTCACTCTGTAAAGCTCTCTAGTGCACCTTCCTTTGGCCAAGGCCAAGCTGGTTGTGAAGGAGGAGGATTCGGGTAGCATTCTTTTGAAGATCAAGTGAGAACCTTCTTAGGTAGATTGAAATATGCTAAGCAGATTGTTCCCTCGATCTCATTCCCAATTGCAGTTGCAGAGGATGTTGAAAGATTGCAAACTATCTACTAAAACTCAATAAAGCAGAGCAAAGCGCAACATTTAGTTCACATTCAAATCAGATGGATTGAAACATAAGGCTGAGCAGATTGTTGTCTTCAAGAATATCATTCAGAGTTGCAGCTGCAAAGAGAGGAGATTGAAAGATTGCAATGTATCCACTAAAATTCAACAAAACAGAGCAAAGCGCAACATTCGGTCCACATTCTTTTCAGGTAGATTGAAACATATAGCCTGGGCAGATTGTTGTCTTCAAGAATAGCAGTCAAAACTTCAGTTGCAAGCACAGGAGATTGAAAGAAGGGTTGCAAATGGTCCACGAAATTCACAAACAGAGTTGTCTCTGTAAAGAAATCCATCAGAATTGCGGTTGCAAGCAAGAAGAGAGATTGAAAGATCATTGCAAAGCTTCCCGGAAATTCAACAAAACAGAGTAAACCCATCATTTGGTTCACATTCTTGTCTCTCTAAAGAAATTCATCAGAATTGGAGTAGCAGGCAACAAGAGGAGATTGAAAGATCATTAATTTCAAGAAGGAAGGCAGAAGAGGTATATCACGTACCCAAGAATCACCGCAACAACTTGCACCAGGTGATGGCGGTTGGGGGCTCTTAATGTCAACTTCATGTTGGGATGGTTTTTGAAGTTGCGAAAAACTACACAAAAACACAAAAATGGGATTCAATGGGGTTATGATGGTTTCACACTCTTGATGATGGGTGTCCTAAATCTTCACTGCAATTCTCTGTTGTCGAAGAATGGGTGCTCTGTCTCTCTACTCTTCACATCCAAAAGGAAACCATCATAAGTGAATGCAAAGACTGACTTGCGGGTACTGACCAATTCGAAGACGATGACGATGATGATCTTGGAGGTTTTGTGTGCAATTTAAGCTTCCATTACACCTCTGACACAATATATCGCCTCAAATTTTCACAGGATGGGGAATTTTGGAGGTTTCTTGCAAAGGGAATTGCAACAGCAAGAATCAAGAAGTAGAAGGGATGTGAAACAAAAGACTTTTATGGAGCTACCGGAATCGCTCATCTCATGAGGGGCAGGGGGGCGCCGAATTGGAGGTTTCTTAGGAGGGGAATTGCAACAGCAAGAATCAAGAAGTACAAGGAATGTGAAACAAAAAGAAAGGTAAAGGATCTTGGTACAAATTTTATGAACCTACTGGAATTGACCATAAGTTTCCTTGTAGCTCTAATTTTTTCCTCTGAGGGTTAGAGCTGAACCCTGTCAAATTTCGTTTCAAAGCGTGCACATCACTGAACCTGACTCAAAAATTTGCAACTCATCGACTGTCTCCTTCATTGGAGCAAGAAAATGCACCAATTCCACCGACCTTGGTTGATTGCTTGACTGATAAAACCTGGATTGATTGAACCTGTCAGACTGTATTATGATTTTGAACACTTGCAAACCACGACTCCACACCGGAGTTGAAGGTGTGCAGATCCCTGAAGCTCAGTCAAGCTCGAAATTGAGGGGAAGGGAAAAAAAACCCAAAAAAACCCAAAAAGGCGCCGAGAAATTTTCTGTGAGTTTCGAAGCGGAATTGACGCAACCCACCAAACTAAAATTCAGCTACAGTCCGGCATTATTTGACATTCCTTGGAATTACTGGGGTTGAATCCGACCCAGGTTGCAAAGATGACTTACACCCTAAGCTACTACTGGCTATGTCTTTCTCCAGGAAACATTCAACTGACAAGAATTCGATCAGAAGAAGAGCAGATTTGTGCAGAATTTGAATTTTGCAGGTCAAGAAGTTCATAAATCTCTCTGCAATTCTCAAATTTGGACGCAAACCCACCAAACAAGCACTCCAAGTCTCCGAACAGTCTGAAAGCGGAAAAGGGATGGATGGAGAGGATGGATGGATGGACTCATTGGACGACATTCGTTTGTTTGATTCCTTGAGGCTAAAAGATGTTGATAAGTGACTCAGCTGAGCAGATTGAAACACTTAAAGATGCACACATGGCATTCTAAGTTAAGGTTTATGTGTGCCTCAACTTATGTGGTCACTTGTCTTACGTGGCTAGCTAGTTTTTTTAATATTTAAATCAAACTCAAGCACAATTAATTTGGCCACATTTTGATTTTACATATATCACTTGGGAACAAGGCTAATTTCCAGCATACAAGCATAGTCGAATTTGAATAGAGAATCACACTTGAGTGAGGCAATTGAATACATCACAAGAATTTTATTGAATTTCTTTGCATTCCTCAATTTTTGATGCAAACACCCCAAACAACCACTAGAACTTCGAACAATTGGAAAGTGGACAATGTATGGATGGAGGAGCCCATCATTGGATGGAGGAGCCCATCATTGGATGAATCTTATTGCTCTTGATTCCTTGAGGCTAGTAAGGAGACGGTGGCTCATATGTGTAGATTGGAACACACATGACATTCTAAGATATGTGTGTGTTTTTTAGGCATAACATTACTCAGCGACATGGGCCCTCATAATATAATAGTGGGATGTTGGGAGCTCAATCTGAATCTGAGTCTTCTTATGCAGCTTTTCGAGCATCCAATTACTATATTATGAGGGCCCACAGAACGAGAGTTGAGGGCTAAGTAATGTTACGGGGGCAGTTGTCTGATGTGGCTATGGAGGTTTGAGGTCTTATTTGGACATCCAAGCACAATCAAGTTGGCCACATTCTGATTATGTGTGTGGTGCCTGCGAACAAGCCACTTTAGGTATACAACTAGACCCTTTGCACAAACAAGCATTTTCATTGGAGACACTTGAACAAGGGTTTCTATTCAATAAATGTGGTCGAAGACAATGACTCTTGAAGAGACTTGTAATATGCATAGAAGTGGTCCCAACTCACTTACAAATAAGAGCAACATGTAGGTGAAAGCGCATGGAGTAGCGGGGTACGTTGAGTGGACGGTTGTGTTCATACTTACCATCCAGCATGCAAGTTCCATGAATGGGGGTCCAAAATGACCACCCCTAGTGAAAACGACATATGGTAGCCATATTTTGCCCACTCACACCTGCCTTCAAGAGAAACAAAGCACAAAATATATGGGACTCAACACCTTGTTTTGCAATTAGGGTGTAATTTTCACCATCAACTCTAGTAAGGTGATAAAAATAGAATAAATTAAATGAACTACAATAGAGTGGCTCAAGACAAGTTTACACTATTGACCATTGACTATGACCAACACTTTTTTAATTCTCTCATTAGTTGATAAATGAGTGGCAGTCCCACTTCACTTTACACAAGATCGCTTAGAAAAAGCAATAACCATGTTACAAAAATGAATGAGAATCCTACATGTCCATAAATGAATAACGTTTGGTGGTCACCTAGATTTTGTAGTGAGAGAACCCAAATAGATTGTCTCGATAAAAAAAATGAAGATGACCATGTCAAAACAAATTTATTTATAGTTACTTATTATCTAACACATGTCTGTTTTTAGATGTTGTAGATTTTCATTAAAAATATTGTACCTTGGTCTAAGTCCGCTTTATACTATGTCCCGTGACTGAAGTTTTTAAATTGATTTAAGATTTCTTATGGACATGACTTCGAACTGCGACCATGATAGATTGTCTCAACCAATAGCATGTAACTATGTCAATTGGGTGTTGTCCAAGAACATAGTATCTTTAGAAGGTAGGATAGAAGGGTTTGACTCCATTATTATTGGAGTTCCAAGAAATGGATGCAAAAGCAAAAAGTTGAAGATAAGGTGAGGTGGCCCATGTAGTATGTTGTAGTACTATGATGTTGAGTGTGAGTGTATCCAAAGTAAAGAGTCTCTCAAGCTCGCTTCTTGAGCAATCACAAGTTGGGCCGCAACCCGAGGCTCAGAATGAAACTGACTCTAAGTTAGGGCCGCTTCACACTATGCCCATCCAAGTCGAGAGGCCATGGGATTGAGTGGCCAAACTTTGTTGAGAGTCCAAAGAAATGGGCTGAAAATAGCCAATAAAATATAGTAAGTGGAGCCTTCGGCCGGGCATAGTGTGAAGCCTCCAAAGGCCAAGCCCAAAGTCCAAACCCAAAGGAGCACCCCACTTTATTCCTTGCCCAAAATAACCCCTCCAATCTAACGGCCAAGATCTTGTCAATGATTGATTTTTTAATGCAAAGAAAACCGACAGCCTCTCGACCATAGTTTGGGTTTCTATTCCCGTCCGACCCAAACTTCCTTCAAGAGTCCGTCGCCTTCTTCAAAAAGTAATCATTTTAAATTGCGACGGCCTTTGGACTTTGGCCATAGTGTGAAGGGTCGAGAGGCCGAACTCTTGGTTTCTTGCAATTTGATTGGTGGAAATTGACGGCCTCTCGACCTTCGGCCATAGTGTGAAGCGCCCCTTAGACCCTTCCATGCTCCATTGACAATGCCATGAAGTAAGTAGATATGTCAAAGGAAACGGAGCGAAATGTCCCATTTGACCACATTTAGGGTTGCCTAATAAGCAACTTGCAAACCTATTTTCATCAAAGGGATGTGGTCCTTAAAGCGACACCCCTAGCTATGTTTTCTTTCTGATTTTGGGTACTCTATTTGGACAATTTCAAGACAATTGGTATAGGTTAACAACTGCATTAGTAGTAACATGCATCCCATTAAAAAATAAAAATCAAATATGCTTCTTTTGTGACTCCTATAAATCGTCAAAGTGCATTGCAACATTGGCATTTCATTGGGGGGTCCACCATGTTGGATTGTTTGGTGAAAACCGTCTCAAAATCAGTTTGATAACGCGTAACTTCACATTACTTCGCTCCTTGGTTGCGTTCTGTGGGACTGGGTATCAGGCGAGCATAATTCTCCTTTAATTTTGTGATGCCCCGTTTATGAGGAGCACTTAGGCTGTGCACTGTAGAGTTTTTGACAAGTAGCTATAATTTATCAGATGTTTATAATCATAGCCTCTTTCTTTGGAAAGAAACCATCATCTTGTTGTTTAATAATGTTGTGAAGAGCCTTCTTTCAAATGAGGGTATTGTTCATCTTTTGTGCAACGGTTCAGTTCTTTCACGGCCTTGTTAAGTGGGAAGTAGACCCATAGTGGATTAGCCATTGTGATTGGCCAATATTGGTGCTCTTCTTAAACCGTTCTTACATCCTTCTTACATCACCACTACGATTGGCCCAAGTGTTGTTATTTTGTACTTTATGCCACATGTGATTAATGGCTTTTATCTTTGGCTTACTTAATGCACAGTCACACTCACTTGTTCACACTTCAAAGATGAAATATAAGTGTCGCTTTAAGTGTGGTGTTACTTTTAGGCACACATGCCTTATTTACATAACATTTGTAGTGGGGGCACTTCCAACTTCACATACAAAATTAGTTGCTAGATTGGATTGGAAATTGCCTCATTTGGCTAGCAATTCCAAAACACAAAGATTTTCATGTCGAGTTTCATACTCAGTTGTCTTTACCATTAGTATTAGGAAATACATGTGCATCAATAATAGTGTATTAATTATTGTTAGCAAGTAACTATTTTTTTTGAATAACATGGGGCCTCCAATAGTCATATGAGATAATATATTTATAGCATACAAAACATTTTAAGAAATATTTTTATTTTAAGGTTATTACTTGTAGACCTCCAAAAAAATACGCTCTGGACGCACGTGGTTGCCAAAACATGTAGACTGTGACCCTACCGAGGTTCACTTTTGAAGTTGCCAAGATGCGAAAGCTATAAGAGGTCAAAGTGAAGATACTATTTCTTATTAAATGTTCACATAAGTCCTCCCCATTGTGCCATTCACTTGTGAAGGTCAAGATCGGCTATCATACATTGAGCATATAGTACAATCTCAATGTATCGGGTGTTGTTTCATTGGTGTCCATTGTAAATAGGATGTCATAGAAGACATTCATGCTTCTTCTGAATGGCTTGGACTCTACATCGTCCCAAAGTCGATCCATTCAATCTAATTCATAATTCATAAGAAATGCACATCAAATCATAATTGAATGAAGCTTTTAGACATAGAGACTTATCATCATTATGTATACCATATAAAACTTCCACTCATGAATATCATCAAATTAATATCACATTTCAATGCAACTAATACTTAGATCTGTATCATCAATAAATAGTCATTTTATAATCTCGTCTTTTGACACATCGTTAATCTACATATGCTCATGTGGATTAGGTGGTCACTATGTCAACACTTCATAAATCTACAATGACATTTGGACACATGAGGGACACATGAACCTTTGTTTTTCCAAGATATTTATGTTTCTATTGAATGAAATCAATGAAAATATTTCACCGGTTGCACACAAAGGGCACATCGTTTCTAAGGTCATTTGTGATTCTATAAAATAGTTCCTCATGGAGGATTTGATTCTTTTTTTTTATCTCATTGTACTACACATTCCCTCTACTGCCCTAATATATTTCAAGAAAATATTATAGAGAACCTATTTCCTTTGCATCACCATCCACCCTTTCAAAATTTCTCATGTGGCAAAATGTCCATAGAGGATCTTGGGGTTTACGTAAGTCTAGACTTACACAAGACTTCTGGACAATCTTATGATAGAAGTGGTAAAAACCAACATTTAATTATATCACAATGAAGACACTTTTGTTGCATGTTCAACAAGTTGTTTGTAAAAAATAAACATCCACATTGGTCCTCAAAATATGCCTATAATTGGGGTTCCAAGTTATTCATGTGACTCTAGCCCAATGAACTTGTTTTGCAATGTGCATGCATCGAGAACGCAAGAATGTTGAGCCTTTCATTTTCATCAATATTCATGGACCAATTTTATTTGCAATATTCATTACGTTCTATTTTAGGAGCAACGAGATTCATGAGAAGCTCATCATGACAAGTTAGACCATTCTGTGCTCCACAATGTGGAGTGTGCCTATTGTAGGCACTTCTAATTCCACGTACCAATTTGATTGTTGAATAAATGAACAAAAAAACTTTGTATTGAGAAATTTATGTTGATCGATTAAGATTGATAACCAACTTAAGTAGGTGGATGACTCACTGCTCCTGCAACTTGTCATCCAGTCTCCCCTCTCATTGACTATCTAATCCATAATTACCTTAATAAAAAGAGGTTGAGCAGAATGTTTTTCATGGATTCTATTGTTTTGGTGTAATGCAATTATTATGGTGCAATGTGAGTGTGACACTCTTTTTTGGCAACATGGATACGTGAAGTGAGATGCAACCCAACTTGCATTTGCATTCATTGGAGTAAGTGGCAAGTGTCATCATATCATGCACTCTTTGTGACTTCACAACTGTTCAATATTTGTATGATGATTCCAAAGCTTCCGAAGCATGTCGTTCTCGAGTCCTAAGCACGCGGCACTCCTACTCTTGGAGTAAGCCTACTTCTTGCGTACACCAAAGAATCCTAGGAAGTCTAATTTCCAATCCATCATGTGTAAGTTGACATGATTTACACATGGTCACCCAAGGGGGAAGGGGAAAAGAGGACACTCTAAGTTTTATTTTGCAACATGTGAATCATATGGGTATTTTTAGGGTGTTATATGCTACGTATTTGCAATAAAACTACTATATAATTCATTAAGAATATGATCTTTCATTTTGTGCTTTCATCTTTCCAGGTTTTATCTAAAGATGTAGAAATCATGGGGATTATGTAGTAATTGAATTCTAAGGATGGATGAGTATAGGAATTAATTCTCTAGAATATTCACTCTACCTACATGTACTTAATCGTCTTTGGTTCCAAGTGGACCCCGTGTTAGCAATATTTCCATAATATCCAGAAAGACCAAATGTTAGTTTAGAGGTGCCAATCATTAGAAAGTGAATGCGTATACTCCAACACATGCAAGTACGAATCAAGTAATACTACCTATATGAATATAAAAATGAATTCCCTTGCCCTCAAATACAATTCCCTTACCTACATGTATGAGTAAATGAAAATAAGATTGGAGATTATAACTAGCCTTGTGTTCCAACAAAGACCAACAACTTGAAATAACCAAGGAAGTATAAGACATAGTTAACAAACTAAGTACACATTGGCCACTTTGGTTTTTCGATGCATCTTGTCAAATAGTTTCAATGGCGACATGATTGTCTAAGAAACACACACGCGGTCTGATGGGTTCCTACCCCAAGTATGCCAACCTTATCCCTAGCTTCTATATCTTGATTACCCCTTGCTCTCATTGGTTGTTGCTATTTAAGATCAAAAGGTTTATGATGCTCCCAAAACTAATGACCCCAAATGGAACACGGTCGACATATAATAGCCCAGATGTAACCACATGTATAATAATTGGCATTTTAAAATCAATGTGGGACACATACTCCAATTAGAGAACATGTTGTGAAAATTATTGGTCTCGCTTGATCACATACTCTATAAGTTGTTGCTTGACAAACGTAACTTAGACATGTCTTATTCAAACACATTTTGTTGGATGTAAAATGGTTCAATGTTCTCCTTAAACAAACACTTTCTATATTGTTTTAAGGATAAATGCAACAACTCTTTGGTTGTGATAGCCAATATCTCAATGCTCAACACCGCTCAACACTAAGTTACCACTTTGTGCACGTCACCTGTGTACCCACTTGGGCTCTTAAAGGAGCGGGAGTGTGTTTATATAAGACACATGGCGATTTGTACAAACTCCCAACAAGTATTGAAATTTTATTTGGTCTAGGGTACTTGAGTTCATGTTTTACACAACCTAATAGAAAGTGGAAGTGAAATTAGGCATATCTGACAATGGTGACATGGTGTATATTTTCTAGGTTATTCATATGAGCACAAATCTCCGTATCATCATCAATTTACATGTATGTATGCTTCAAATAATTGCATTATTTCAATAAAATAATACATGTACGTTACAAGAAACATTAAGAGGTCTGGACTCATACTACAAACGACTTAGATTCAAATACATACCATATATTTCTTAGCACCATTGTCACATATGACTATATTTCCACTTTGTGCATGCTAGATTGTGTTTAATATAGTTGCAAGCTCATAGAACATAATGTGACATTAATACATGTTGGGGGCTTATACATATTGATCCACAATAGAACATACATCAATGCACATCTCCACTCTAAAAATTCACCACGAATTGAGATTTTTTTCATCTTCATTCCAATCTTATGATGTTAAATTCGTACAAAATTTAATAATCAATTGAATTTCTATTCTTGAATTCATTACACATCATAAGAGGTTAAAATTCATGGAAGTGATCACTATAAGAAAACTGCATTTTTTGATGATGTTTTTGAAATTTTAGGCGACATCCAATAGAACATCCAGATGTTACAGTGGACGTCATTATTGACATTTGGATGTTCTATTGGATGTCGCCTAAAATCGTCTGCGTTGTCCAAAAACGTCATCAACAACGCAGTTTTCATCATCAAAAACGCAGTTTTCTTATAGTGGATCGTAATAGGCTCATCTACCTTAATCGTGAAGCCAAACCTCAAAACCATGGGGGGTCTAGACTGTTGTGGGTAAGACAATCACTCCTCCGCTTGGCATGGATGGAAAGCAATGCCACTAACTTAATGGTGCAACTTTGGACAAAACTCCAGCAACTAATTTAGAGGCAACGGATATGGCAAGCAACTCAACACACTTTGTGAATCTTCCACTTCCATAAGGCCTAAGCTACATCACGTATTTTAATTAGTGTGGATTATCATTTAAAAACTATTGTAGGTGATAAGCAACTTCAACACAAATTAATTCAAAAGTTAGGAAAGTGTCACTTGTACTATTGATTGGAACTTGTGCGAATCCCACATGTGTCACCTCAAAAACTTAGCATTTCAATCCCAAACTATCAAACATGCTTACCATCCACGCTACAATGTGCTATAATCTCTTACATAGAATGTGGCTTTACACCATCAAGGTTTGTTATGTTCTATATCATGCATACCATTTATTTATGTTGTACTTGCAACTACACTACAAATCTAATTTTAATCTGACATAAAATTGGTTTTCCATGTCGATGTGAGTGGTCTTCATGAGTCATTTGGCACCAAGTATCATGAGCCACTTTCTCTAGTTGCGATCTAGTGATTTGAAGACAATTAATGTGGATCGATGATGAATAGTGTGGCTCACATTATTTCCGATGTATAGTGTAGTTGTGTATGCCAAACTTTCTTCTATGGATAAGGTATTTGGTATTCATAGAATGAAGCTCGTGTCACATGATAGGAGCGATACGATCGTCTAATATTCATGCTTTTGGTGTACCATTTGCCAGCTAATGACCCCTCCCCATCTGACTTTAGCTAAGCCTAAAAGTTGGTTCTAAAAACATGGCCTTCACACCATCGACATTATCTAGTGCCGAGCCTAGTTGGCAAATGATGTGGCATGGTTTAAAAGTGGAGGTTTTAAGGCTCAAGCACCGACCCTCCCATCGGGACCTAGACATGAGACTAGAATGTAGGACCTTTAAAAGTGTCACCTCCCACCCTTGTGATTGGTTGCTTTTAGTCTTAGCTATGAGGGCACGAGGAGCTCCATTAACAAAAACCGATGGTAAGATAGATGAGTAATAAGGCATTTGAGGATGGGACAAAAACTATCCAACATGTCATTGCTTGGTAGATAAAAACAACAATGAACATGTGTGAAAGCTACTTAACAGAAACCTACTCGAAAATCTCCGAAACAAGTTCTTGTAGGTGCATTGGGATAGCCGGATGCCTCCGCTATAACCTTGGGAGCTTTACCCGGTTTTTATGAAAGACTTTGGTTATTTGATAAAGTCATGTGGGAAGGGGGCATAAATGATATAAACATATTGATTAACGCACAACCAAATGGTACTAGTAACTTAGATGATCCCCTGAAGGACATTTTCGGAGCATGAACAATTATGCAATCCACAATGAAAGTGGATACTGGAGTTTAGTGAGTTATAAAAGGGTGTGAGGAGAAACAATGGTCATGGGGATGTAAAATATTTCCAGTCCTGAAATAGTATACTACAAAACTCAAGAGCAAAAAATGTGCGCCATCCTATAATTCATCCATTATATGTACACAATACAATTCACTAAGTAGGTGTGAAAGATGTGGAAGATATGAAAGGTCGATACTTGATATTGAATGGTCAATAAAAATTGTGAAAGGTCACAACATTATTCAACATCTTGTGAGCGTTCCACAACCAAAATATATCAACTGCAGATTAGTAGGGCAGAACATGGTAAACAAGCCGAGGGCCACTTCACACACAAGCCAAGAGCCGTGACCATGAAATTGTGAGAGCCCAACAGAAAGTGCCCAAAGGCCGTCCCAAGACACCTCCAAAATCATGTTGTGTGGTCACAGCACGGGGGGTGCACCTACACTTGCTTTATGTATACACGTGCGAGAACCCCCTATTTAATGGGGGGGTATTTACCTTCCTTCGTTGAATATTTTCCACCCTATAAGTAGCTAAATTTCTACTGGATGGTATTTTCTAACACCCTATCATTATATATAAATTACAGAGTCACATAATAATAATCACCCTATCTTATTTATAAGTAGTAGAAATTTTGTGTGAACAATCTGCACATACATTACCCATATAGTGCACTATGCAATGGCAAATGCCAATTTGGGATGGATTTCAAGGAACATAGATGTAGTTGTCTTAAGTGTTCATATAGAGGCCACAAAATATTAGTGTTGAGCAGGTTTAGCAATTCCAGAGACAGTTCGACTCACCAACACCACCAAAAAAGGCCGGAATTAGTCCTTCGGTCATCATTTTCCAATGACAAGAACAAGAGCAAGCACATGAGCACAGGAGCAAGCACAAGAGTGAACACAATGAGCACAAGAACAAGCACAAGAACAAGCACAACGAGCACAAGAGCGAGCACAATGAGCAAGAAACCCTAAACCGAAGCAGAGCAACTGACTAGAGAGAAAACAAAAACCTAAGGATGGTACTTCCATCCAAAGGTGACCGTTGCAACAAATTCATACACATGTTCACATACAATTTGCCTATTTCTCATCCAATGCCACTAATGGCATATGTTTTATGTTGCACCTATAAATTTTTAAAAACTAAATTTTATTTTATTTATGCTACTTTACATCTAAATAATAATAAATACCACGACTTAAAACACACTATACATTATATATAATTCCCAAATTCAGATTTAGAGGACGCTATTGTATATCTAAAAAAATGTAAAAATTATGTGTCTTGAATAAAATCCACCCTACATTTTCTCGCACGTGGTTTTCTACATTTTCGCCACTGCACCCCCCGTGGGTCACAGATCCTCAAGTGTAGTGTGAAGTCGTATGTGACCGGTCCCTCAACCAAATGCTATTTCAATGAATTTTTATTCATGTGAGTCCTCACACATGATAAAAATAGAATAAATCAACGGTTGTGAGCGTTCGGAGTGCCATGGTCTCCTGGGTTTATGTTAAGCCTCCCTCCAAGAGGTGGTTTTTGAAAATAGTCCAAGTGACCGTGAAACATGATCCATTCGATGCCATGTAGGGATTCATGTAGACTTTACATCCATCTTGCATTCACATACTCTGCCGGTCCCTCAAGCGTAGTGTGAAGCAAACTTGGACCGGCTCCGCCTTTTCCACCAATGAGAGTCCTTGAAGTGTAATGGTCAGGGGCTCTCAGTCTCGTGTGTGAAGTGGCCCTGAGCCAGCTCCGGACGGCAGCTGGTTAGGTGTGTCAGGCGGCGCTAAACAGCTCCAAGGACAGATCTACGGAACGAAATGTACACTTCAAGAAGATATCGTGGATAGAGCCCTTAGATGTACGGTGTGGTCAGAGGAAGACCGGCAGTTAAAACAAGGGGACTATGTTAAATTTTAATTAGAGGCGGCACTCCCATAACATTATTCAGATCCATAACAGTGTTTAGTGGGACTTGACAATATTTTGAGGAATATTTCGTAGAATACTGTCAGTCCCACAGAACATTGTTATGGATCTGAATAATGTTATGCCCTTCCATCAACGACCAAGTTTAGTAGTGGCTGATACATGATGGTGACGATCAGAAACCTTGGCCCCACAATTTTTGTGGCCATTTGCCGGTGTGCTTCACTTGCTTCACTCATAGTTTATCAGGCTAAATATACTTAGACAAGCATTCATAAGGTATAATTTTAACACCTTACATGACATATTCCCGGCCTCACCCAACCTAGTCACTCAGTTGAATAATGTTATGTGAGAAGTTGGGTTTAAAAGGTTAATAAAATAAAATAAAACCAACATCGAAGTCTTTTTACCTCAATGTGAATGAGTGATTGTTCTCACTTACACTAACCATGTTTTATCAAGTGTCATAATAAGAGTACACATTTCCCATCAACCAAACTTTCTAGTGTTAATTTGCCTTGATATTATGACTATGATGCACGTAATATGACATTTTTAGGCATGATTTGTCATATAATAAAGGTAGTTAATGCATGCCAATGGTGGGACCCACGCTAAGGATGTGCCTTGGGATCGGGGAGTACATGGTGAATTTATCAATGGGTTAACTTAAATTAGCTCAAGTCAACTGTTTTAAACCTTGGTTTCAAATTAGACATTGCACTTTTGAGTCTTTGGGTTTGAGTGGAGGTTGAAGGGTTTAGGGATTGTTGGATCTGTAGACTAGAATTATGAAGTTGTTGAGTTCTCTTCTTGATTCAAAATTTGCCCTGACACCTAAATTTCACATCTCTTTAGATTGGAGATTTCAATCCTCGCCGACTTATACTCTTAGATTTGTCCATGCCACTCTTCAATTCCTTGACTCCGGAGGTAATGGCAATCTTGAGTGGCGGATGTTTTTCATTTCGGTCATAAATTCAACAATTTTGGTGTTGTTGACCAAATTTGCACACAAAAACAACTTGCACGGTAAGCAATGACTTCCTCCGCATTGGTTGTGGCACAGGAAGATGTTTACAATATGGATGAGACTGGTTTATTTTATTGTGTCCATCCAAACAAGACACTAAGTGCAAGGAAAAATTTGTGGGCACAAAATTCAAAAGGACATTTTCACTCTTGCTTTTGCTGTAAACTCAACAGGCACTAACCTCGGGGGGGACACTTAGGAAAATTAGTAAACATGGTGCGTTAAAATATAGGGTGTGTTTTATTCATGAGCAATAAAATTTAGAAAATTATTGGATATAACTATGGACTATTTAAATTGAAAATCCATATTATAAATAATATTGGGGTATACTAAGTATTGAAATTTATCAAGATTTTAGATATAATATAGCATAGGGATTTTGATAGAATGATAGTTTGTTTCTGAAGTTCTTCCTTCCACTTGTGTGCAACAGACTAAAGTGTTGATTTTGGAAAACAACAATGTTGTTTAGACTTTGTTTTCTCAGCAATAGATTGCAGCCAACTTCGTTCACCCTAAACCTTGGACCCTAAAGTTCTAAATTTGTTGGTCTGCTTGTGACTGCAGTGCACAGACTTGTGTTTCTAAACACAAACATTGTTGTAGTTCATGCTAGTAATTCAAGTTCATAGTTCATTGATTCTCATGGTGGTGATGATTGTTTGCATTGTTATTGATTTGTAGTGATGCTTGTTCATGCTAGTTCTCATTGCATGTCAAATGAATTTTGTAATGAACATAGGCAATCCTTAAACACAAATTAGGGTGAGCTAATTTTTTATAATGAACATAGGGTTGAAAAAAAAATCTTTTGTGAGTTATAACTATAGTAAGGCATCATAATAATACACCATATTAGGGAATTATATAATTAAACGGTGTGTTCAAATCTAACATCTAGACATAATACCCCTACATTAAATACCCCTTTAACACACGTGTTCACACTAAGTATAGTGAAGTGTCCCCCCCGAGGCACTAACAAGTTGAAATGTGTGATTATTTATAATCTCTAAGCCCAAGATGCTTGGGAAGGTGGTTGCCAACAGATTATGTGTGGTGGTTTGCAAACCAAATGGCCTGGATGATATCAAATGTATTTGAAGTTGGATGATGAGCCTCAATGTACATTTCAAATCTCAAAAGCGGAAGGTACTTTTAATTATGGACAATTCTACTACCCATTCCCAACCAACGTAGGGGTGAATCGTTTGGTTTTTCAACCTTGCAGTTGAACAATATTACTATTGCTTTCTTACCACCTAATGTTACAAGTGTGGTACAACCCTTGGATTAGGGAATAATTGCTTTATTCAAAGTTCAGTATAAGAAAACGCTTTTGGAATGAGTTCTCTCTCAGTTTGATGCTTCTATTATTGACCACGACTTGAAAATAATGCCTAACGTAAGGCATGCTATTATGTGGTATTGAAGAAATGCTTATTGAAGAATATGTGCAATTGGTAGGAGAGGAAATTGTTGATATAGAGTACAACATGGTGGAGTTGGTGGATTTGGCATGGCATAGAGAAATCCATTTGGGTTTAGATGTGAATGACGAGCCAATAGAGGGGAATAAATTGGATGACCAACCAACACCAATAGTCAAGTTTTTTCTCAAACATGTGAGTATGCCCAATTATTATCAGACTTTGCAATGCAACATCCTATGAAGTTTTGAATTGTAAATGTGATGAACATGCAACCTTTTATGGATAGATTGAACAAGATGTCAATTTTCAACATCATCAAAAGACAATAGATTCTTACTTTCATAGTGTGTGATATGGTGAAGACATCACCATGAGACTATATATAAAACTCCATATTTCTTTAATGAAAATATTTTTTTCATATTTATGTATCTTCATTGTGTATACAAAATGACATTTTACATCGAAATAGGCCGTTTTCTTGAAAAACCTTGATAGTTCGACATTTGGGGCTAAAATATCATATTATGCAGAGTATGAAATTCGGATAATATGAGAGACTTTCTTCATAACATTATTCAGACCCATGCAGTGTTCTGTGGGACTAACAGTATTCCGGGGAATATTCCCGGAATTTTTCACATTCCGTTTGAATGTGAAAAATTCCGGGAATATTCCCCGGAATATTGTCAGTCCCACAGAACACTGCATGGGTCTGAATAATGTTATGTTGCCCGACCAAATGTGTCATATTAAAGGGGGAGAACAGTACTTCCTCCCTCTTCAGAAGTGGTCACTATTTTGAAAAGGTAAATATAAATGACTGGCCCCTGCCACTCTTTCTTTTTGAGAGGGTGAGCTAGAAAACAGGTTAAATGTCCATAGGGTGGCCCGATATGAAATTGCAACTTTTAGTAAAAAGTTATAGCGCTATATAACTCCAAGTGGTAATCTGGCACACTTTTTGGTGAAGTTTAGGACAGTTTATGAGGAATTAGATCCAAAGGTGACTGAACTGGGGAGCTCATAACTGTTGAACAGATTTTCAAGCGGTGTTTATTTCTAGACCAAGCTATTTTATTGGCATGGACAAGTTCTTCCATTCATAGGCCTAAGAGTAATTTCCATTCATGTGAAGCTTCTTGGAACCACTCTAAATTGAGAACTAAGTCGTTTCACAAGAGCAATGAAATGTTTGTTGTTGTTGAGAACTTCCAATGTCATGCTTAAGATATCCTCAACAACAACCCTAGAGAGCTTCCACTACTTAAAGGCCAAATTCACCTGCTAAAATTATGCAGAGAATCATGAACGGACACATCAGAAACTGAAAAGTCACAAAATGAATTGAAAGGTTAGTGTGGAAATTCTCAGTCTTGAAAACGCTTAATAATCCCTAATCTACCAAACCCAAGTCACAGAGCTTAAGCATCCTCAAAATTGGAACAAGAAATGTGAATTACTGCACCAAAGGGTCGTTGATCAAGTACAAAAGAATGTATTTTTTCACCACCATCTCCACACCGAAGCATGCACAACCCAAAAATGTTGAAATCCCAGTGAGTCAGATTATGAACTTGAATGATGCTACTTTAATGTTGAACTGCCTCAAATCCAAAGACCTACATAATAAACCCCAACCAACTCAAACATTTGCAATGTGACATAGAACAATGAACTTATGTCAAAGGACCAGAGAAAAAATGACTACTTCTGATTATTGGAGGAATTATTATTCACTCACTTTTGAGTATGAAAATAATTCCATAAGGTGCAACCAAAGATAATAACCTTGACAAGTCAGGTTTTAGTGCATGAAATTTGAAATTAAAGATTGCTATGCACAAGGCTCTGGACACTTAATAGGCAAGCCCCATCATGGCTCATTATCAAACAAAGTCGCGTCAAAAGAACCGCAAAAAGAGCCGTTACAATACCCAGAAAAGAAGTAATGTGAGAAAGAGAGTGTATCGCCGCAAACCTAATACGACAAAGTATGTGAACAGAGCACATCAATCTCCGCAGTCCACCTCCACGTCCTCATTGTCTGTTGATTGCAGTGAAAGTGCATGCTCTTTGTGTAGGCAAGAGCAGAACCAGGGTTGTGACCCTGGCAACAAACACAACGGAGGAAGTGCTAGTGAGTCGCAGTCGGGATCGTTTCGAGATTCAATGCCTGCCAGCAGAAAACAATCTCCTGAGGCTTCTCCGTAAATATAAAACATGCCCATTATTAAATATTAACATAATATCATATCACTGCTGCTAAAGTAATACAAAGATAAAAATCAATTATTTCCAATTCTGCATGTCCTACCTACTTCAGCACAAAATAGGGAGTGTTATTCCACCTTAACAATATAAATTGTTCGAAGCTTCTGTACTCTCTGATTTTCAGCAAATTATATGGTTAAGGTAGATGGGTCTTAAATGGTCACTTCTACCAACTGGCCCACTTCTCCTAGGATAAGGAACATGCAATATGTATAAGATGGTTAGCAAATCCAAATCAAGGTCATAGCCACTTTTCTTATAATTTTCAGAGCTTAAATGATTTACTTATTTATTATCAAAGTGAAGATTTTGTGTTCATTAGATGGTCATATATGCTCATTAAATGGTCATATAGGTCCACCCCAATTATGTTGATTATTGAACTTAAAATGGTTATCATATTTTGAGCATGCGCTCTAATCCCTTTTAAAAATATGTCTTTTTGGTATCCATTCTTGGAGCCACACCTAACCACATACCACTCAAATAAAGGTGTCCTAATAAGATAAATAACAGAAACGGTATTGTCTACCTTATATGTATAGGTATATGTGAAGAGAAAAAAAAACTATCAGAAGAACTTGAAACAGTCCCATTTGAAATCCATGTTCACATCACTGGTACAAGTTGTTTTGCCAATATCTATATGCAACAACAACAAATATCATTTATGTCCTCATTTTGCATGTCCTACAAACTGAAGCACAAAAATAGGGAGTCCTATCCCACCAACGAAATGACTGTTCGAATAACTGCTACTGTACTGTGATTTTCAGCTGTGAAATAGACATATCAGAAGACCTTGCATGTAACAGACTTTACTGACTACTCATCAAATTTGTGGTGCGCAGAACAGAAACCTCACAGTTTGAGATGGTTTTTGTTTGTATTCAGGATCCGTCCATCATCTGAGCATTATGGGTTGAACGCGCCTCAACCTTGCCATGAAATTCTTGATGTTCAAGGCTTTGAGGTGCCTGGAATACTACCATTGGACCGTCCTAGACCTGAAAGGAAACCAGAGGGCACTTATCAACCTTCCCAACTAAGTAGCTATGTAGAACCCTTTAGAGAGCCATTTTAACATGTTCACACACTTCCATTTTCCATACACGTGTCTTACCTCAGTACCAGATCAAGGTAGAGTGAGGTTCGAAGTTCAAAAATTTCGACATCACAGAAGTAGCCAAGTACATTGATTTGATGTGTGCAAAAAATTGAACGAGGTTGATCACTTCAAATCTGGCATTGAAAAGAAACTGCGCCAATGGAACGCTTCCTCGCCACTTTACAATCTACACGAAGTATGATTTTCAAAGCAATACATATCAAGCCCATCACAGTTGAACACCACCCATAGACTTCACCAGCTCTCCAAAAACAACACAGAAGTGCTACAAAAGTGTGTCTCTTTGCTATGCACGTAACTGCTGAAATGCCTATTTCTCCAAATACAATTCTGCAGAAGGCTTCAACACCTCAATACAATGTTTCTGAAACAGCTTTTGAGACAAATGCCATGCATTTATATACATGGATATGAAAATTCAACTAGAAACTAGAGCATGCACTATGATGATGCAGCTTGATTGGGCTTCTTCTGTCGTTTCTTAGGCCTACTTTCCTCCCTCTTCTCTGCAAGCTTCGTTCTGATGTCCAGAAGTTTTTTACTTGCATCCTGAAACATCGCTTCTGATCGAACTTCAAGCATATTCTGCAAAAACACACATTGCAAACAGAGTTTAGGTTGAATCTAAGGTAGATGGGTCTTAAATGGTTACTTTTTCAGACTAGCTGACTTCCCTAGGTATTCGTAAAACACGTGATTAGCATGAGACGGTTAGCAAATCCAAATCAAGGTCATAGCCATATTCCTCATTATTTTTGGAGCTCATATGAATATCTTAATCATTATGAAAGTATAGATTCTTGTGTTCATTGAATGGTCATATACATCTCCCCCCGCCTTGATTATGTTGCTATTGAGCCTAGAATGGTCATCATATTTGAAGCACGCAGTCCAATCTCTTTTAAACACGTGTCTTTTTGGTATCCATTCTTGGAGCCACACCAACCCACATACCACTCAAATATAGGTGTCCGATTAAGATAAGTAACCAACTTAGGCACATCTACCTTATAAATCCTGCTTTTCTAGTGCAAATTAAATCATTTTACAATATCTCCCCTTAATAGCATGTAGCTATATTTAGAAATAGACAATAATTTAAGTACATACTGTTCATATAAACATAAGTTTATACTTTCATAGAAAATGATTCTACATGAATCTCATCAATCACCACACACAAAACTGAAATACTCTGCAGGCATTTCAGCTTTTTACCTGAATATGCCCCATGCCTGCCAAGTTGTATCCAATGGTATCCTTTAATTTCTGCACACCCACCCATACATATCAGATTGATCATCCTGCAAGCGATGACAAGTGGCCCAAAATCTACCGAAGACTGCTAGATAGTTAATGCATTGCACACTCAACACTAAAGAATATTCAAAAACAGTGTGAAGAGATAGAAGTATACCTGCACTCCAGAGTGCAAAACTGCATGAAGAGAGGTGAGGACAGAGCGAGCTGACATGGTTGCTGTGAGCTGTTGATGGTGAATTCGGAGAAGCATGACAACTACCCGACACACTAGTTCCACCTGTTTGTTCAGGTCCAGAATTGCAGAATCAGTACCTTTGAACATGGGATTTGAGTAGATTTCAAGCAAAATAAAACTGCCATATTGCAAAATTTCAGGAAGCCGAGCACAAATCACAAAGCAGTCTTCGGTACCAATAAGTGCTAGGGAGTGCCCCATGCCTCTTCACCTGTACAACACTCATAATATACCTGAAAAATAAATCTAGGCAACAAGTCTTTGACGAAGAGTGAACAGAAAAGCCACCTTAGAGTGATTCATACTGCAAAGAGAGAACATAAAGAGACCAAATCCTACAGGAGCCAAAACCAACATGTACCTGAGTGCCTGCACAGATCCACTCTTTCGGGTATGCCAGCAATTTCAGTGCATCCGAAAATGGTAAAGACTGCAGGAAGCGTCATAAATCATTAAAAATGAGGGTATATATCTTGCACTGCAGAACTAAACATTCACTGAATTCATCTTCCAGAATCTTCACACAAAGTAGTTTAAGACCCAGCTGGTAAATCCAAGTGATCAAACATAAGTAATCCTCAGCTGTTTAGTAACAAACATAAGAATCACTTACAGATTGAACAGTAAACACCTACCAAGAGCGCTTGTTCGAGATCACTTGGTCGCACAGAGGAAATTGCACGCAAAACATAAGCTGAGGGAGTGAGCCCGAGCATAAGTACATTTATCTTGAATGTAACTAACTGGCCATCTTCTGTTTTCTGCAAAGTTGCATCCAGATCTTTCCAATAAGCTTAAAGACTGACAAAGCATGCAAGCTCAACTCATAATAAATTAGAAGATAAGAATGCTTTGCTATCAATCTGACAGTGTGCAGGACAATAAGTAACAAGTAGTATGAGAGCCTGCAAGAGACATTCTCGTGAATCTGATTTTTTGCTGTAATCTTTGAAACACACATGATTAGTGTGACGTTCTCAAGTAATTTATAATTTTCATAATTTATGAAATATCTGAGCCCATTATCCGATATAACAATGTATTGCACAACACCAAACAACTTGATATTAAAAAATATCAGAAATAAGTCATAACTCCACCTTATGCTGAGCCATCCGTTCAATCTCAGACTCAGCCATATCCAGCGCTTCAATAATGGAATCAGCAGCCGACAATGTCTCCTGGCTTTTTTTACCACCAACTTCTGTACCTTGCTGAAGGCCATCTTCTCGGGTATCATCTGTTGTCTCAAACATTGTCTCCAGCCTCTTTTCCCTCTCTTCCTGCAGATAAAGACATTGCAATCAGAAACCTTCTCTTAAAACCCAAATGCCAGAGGCTTTTGCACGTTCAGACGACCTACTATAAATTGCTGCTATTTGGTTCCAAAAGGCATCTTGTGCTTCTACAAAGTTGTTGAGGATGTTTTAGAGACTCTATTAATAAAGATATAATGTATAAATTCCTTCAATAAACTACAAATTACTAGATTAAAACAAATACCTATGAAAGTTCATAATTTGGACACATGATATGCACATGAGTAAAAACTTTATCGAAGTCTTTTACAAATCCATGCTTTCATGATATAAAAAGATTCAAAGCAAGTGCGGTTAAATATAGGAACTAAAGCAAAAGGTGCTATACATAGTAGGATGTTTGACAAAGGCCAATGTGTGAAATTCTTGTAGTTTGTATTTTCTTGTAATCACATACTTGACCATACCAAAATGGGACCGCCTCCTTGTCAGAGAGAACATTTTTTGGAGTGCCACAAACTGGTTCATAGGCATTTAGGGGCTAAAGATCAGTACATACAACCCATTTGTCATGATATCGTTGCATAGACATAAGGGTGTTATTAAAACACAATGGACCCAATTTGGATACATCCCTGGACCATGACAATCTAGGAATCCTCAAAGCAGGTCATTGCTTACAAAAGCACCAAGGATTAAAGTGTCTCCAAGAAGAGACCAGGGTGGACATAATTAAAAACCTGCAAAGGACACATGGCATGCAACTAACCTCAATGAAAAATGGCTCCTCAGTACGATCCCACCGTCGAATAGAACGGTCATGAGATCCAGTGACCAGGAAGTCACCATGGGAACTAACAGCAAGGCACCAGACCTCCGCATGATGACCCTCCAGTGTTAGCAGAAGTTCAAACTTGTCAGCATCCCAATACTTCACCACTCCATCCTTCCCCGCACTGAAAATGTAGTGAGTTTTGGGAACAAATTGAACTGCCATCACGCTGCCCATAAGAACAATGTCAGGAATTTTTTTGTAATTTATGAGACAAACAGTGTCAGGAATCCAAATCAGTAAATCTGCACACAATTAGATAACAATCCAAAGAAAATTATTCTTGTATAAGATTTCATACATGTGGCATACACTAATATATGTGAGAACTTTAGCATTGCTCCTTTTGTATGCAGAGTGGGGTATCCATCATGTCTGCAGACTCGTGCTATGGAATCGAAAACCTTGACTGCACAATAAAATCTAAGTTCAAGAAAACACAACAAGCTGGATACTTCACTCCAAAGTCCCAAGTTATTGTACCTGTCACCATGGGCAAAAAGGGACTTGTGACAGTCACCAAAATCCATGCCCCAGATCTTTAGATTTTTGTCAGCAGATCCACTAGCTATCAAAGCTCCATCGGAAGAGATGTCCATGGCCAGCACTGGCAGCTTGTGGCCATACAGCGACACAAAGAATTTCAGAGAGTCGGCAAAAAATATCTGCACTCAAAAGAGCCTCATCAGAAGAGAGTATCAGGAATTGCACAGGACTTTCCACAATTTTGCAACAAGGTGGATAATGCTTTCAATTTGATTGAAGGACAATTGCTTCTTACACAAAAAGTGTCGATCATGGATAACAAAGTCCAACTGTTTTTCACTTATACCAGCAGCATGAATAGTGCAAACAGATATAATAAACAAGAGGTTATTGTAATGATATTCAGTATATTGATATGTTGTCTAAAATGCGATATTCTTTTTAGTCAGTTAGGACATATCAAAGCAGTACAAGACAACCTTTTAGTGAATGGGGATACCTTGATTGTTGAGTCAAGAAGGGCAACAGCAATGTACTTCCCATCAGGACTAATCCGCACACACAGAACATCATCCGCCATTCGCAATGTTCTTGTGTTTCGTAAACTCAGCTGTTTGCTGCCCGGCTGCCATTTAGTACACAAAGGAGTTAGTAAAGATAGAAAGGATAAAGACATGCAGAAACCCCTGCTACCTCCACAAGACTACACGTGGAATTTTACTTGAAAATAGTAACCACCTACAAAAGAAAAAAATTACCAGAAAGGTGACACCAGATGTAGAGGTAACCAGAGGAACCACTAACATTTGGGACACCCATCCACATGGAGGGGCTCAAAATGCCATTTCCCTTTAAATTACTCACTGAATCCTGAGTTTACTTGAAAAACGAATAATACATTTTGAGACTACAATAAGCACTGCAACTCAACCCCTGACACAGAAGGACAAAATTCTACCCACAATCAAAAGAGTTGAGACTGGTAGAAAACAAACCTTGTCAGCAGATTGCACAAGCTCATACTCCCAGAACTTTACATCATGGTCTGCACTCCCACTCACAAAACCAGAACCATCTGGCATGGGCGCCAATGACCACACAGCTCCAGCATGGGCCTCTACAACTTGACTGCGTTCAGCACCTGATATGTCAAAAATTTCAATACCTCCAGATTTAGTACCTAGGACTGCTTGTCGATTTCCTGGCACAATTGTTCCACAAAGCCCGTAACCAGATTCTACAGTACGAAGACATACTCCTGACCTAGGGTTCCAAATTTTAACTGCATTATGACTGGCAGTCATAAGAGTGGTACTATCAGCACTAAGGGAGGCCACACGAACATCCGAGCGGTGACCAGAAAGCTCAATTGAGTGAACCTTCGCAGAGGAATCCTCTTGAAGGTCGTAAACTTCTAGGCTGTTATTTTGGAGTGCTAGACTGATTGTTCCTACTGTCCCTTTCTTGGGCTGACCAGGTGAGAAGGCAAAGGAAGTGATTTTCTGTTTCAATCTAACAGTTTGCAGTAGCTCAAATTCATCTGAAGCTGAGATTACTTCAGATTCTAACATGTCCTCATCACCATCCAGAACTTGCTCTCCTACTGTTCCTCCCTTCCCTGTCTTAGTGGCTTTCTCTCGTTTCCGTTTCTTTCTTCTCTTTGCCTTCTTAAGTGCCTCAGACTCATCACGAACACGATATATCTCCACTACTTTGCCGGCATCCTGGCACCCTAGCAAGGATCCATTCACGCTGAATTTTATTGATGAAACCCGATTAGTACTTTGTCGCTTGATGCTTCCTAGAGGAATCAATATGTCCCACTTGCTTCTTGGTAGTTCTTTCCCACCACCATTCACAATTTCTGCATCATTCTCAATATCTTCCGGCACAGCATGCACTTCCTTTTGCACCTCCTGTACATCAATTGATGTGGTAAATGACAAGAAAGACCAGAAATGCCATGACCTTACACCCCAGACAGACATTTCAGTCATCAGATGCAAGATCAACATAGTAAATGGCTCAGTTCAACCTACCTAACAAGAAACGAAACAAGAAACAGGAGCTCATCACAAACAAATCATCATCAAAGGGCAGACTGTTCATCCACAATCTAAAAGAGCCACCAGATAACATAGTCAGAAAGTTTATGACCCAAACTCACCTCATTCTCAGAGATTGTGAAAACTCTAAATTCTGGATCCGCTGATCCAGTGACAAGGTGACGCTCCAGTGGGTCCACATCCAAGGCCCACACCGCACTCCGATGGCTCACAACTCTTTGTACACAACTTTGTGTATCCAGGTCCCACACACGCACATTTGTGTCCTTGGAGCTGCTCACCAGCTTCTTGCCTTTTTCTAAGAAAACCAGATCCGTCACCTGTCATCAGCAGACCCAAGCAGGTGCAAGTCACTTAGCCCTAATTGACTTCAATTGCAGGTCCTCTGTATTGCACAAAACATGCAATTCATAAACTGTGCAAAATGCAATTCCAGCCTGGAGAAGTCCATATTTTAAGATACTTCAATTTCTTTATCCCATAAATATACCTTTCATAAACCACAATGTATGAAAGGTCAAGGTAGTAACCTGGTCTCGGTGTCCCTTAAGCCGGAAAAGACCAGCTTCTGCCACAGCATCCCACACTATGATGTCTGTATCTGTGCTGCCTGATGCCAACAACGCACCTCCCTTGTTGTATGCTAATGCGGTAATTGCTCCTTTGTGCCCTGTAAGAACAGTCTCACAAGTGCCCTTCACAATGTCCCAGACCCTTATGGTGCCATCCTTATACCCCACAGCAACCTACATGCAAATTTCCCATTAAATTATTCCCACACAAATTGGGCAGATTCAAACCACTATGAAGTGATTGCATAGAGAGACAAATTCCATCAGGACCAAATATGCAAATGCTGATCTACTGGACACTGTGACACATTATCAAGGTTAGGGGAAACAGCTTATCGCAGATTATGACAAGCTCCAACCATTGCCCTGAAATTGCTGCTATATAAGAGAGGCAATAGTCACACACCACAAACCTCTAAATTCATATATCAGCACGAAAATTCACATAGATTCAATCACATCAAACTACAACATTGAATCCATGCCTTCTACACATAGGGTTGCAATTTTGATCTTGTGTTTCTATAATTATCAGTGAGATAATTAAAAGGAATAATCATAAGTTAATCACTGTTGAATGAATCAACAGCTATATGATGAGTTAGCACTGCAAAGCTAATAAACCTTGAAGGATAAATACATATCAACACTGACTCAACATTAAAGAACGGCCACTTGCGTTTTCTGACTGCCATCACTGCGTCCCTGACTAGCCCCATGAATGTAGTAGAAATGAAATTTTCAGCTTGGTAACCAAATCCATAACTGCTATCATTCCCTCTCCCAACCCCAACAAAATCTTAAAACCTAAACCCTACACCATTGCTGTGATGATTTGATGCACATATGTGATGTGCTTTGATAATTCGATGTGAATATGTAATGTGCTTCATGACGATTTCTTCCTCTTCTAAAGCAGTTATAACCACGTTCCTCAAACACACCAGAGAAGCACACAATGGTGCAGGGACCATGTTGATTTATGAATTGCATCAATGTTTAATGAATCATTAGCTAAAGGTTGAGTCTGCACTATAAAGATGCTAAAAGCCCTCAAAGAGTATGTACCAACACTGACTCAATAGTAAGCACTGGTCACTTGCATTTTGAAATGAACAGTGTGATTGCCAATGCCGATAACTGCCATCACTCTCTCTTCCAACCTCAACTGCACCTTAAACCCTAAACCCTACACCATTGCTGTGATAATATGATGGTGCATATGTAATGTGCTTTGTGCCAATTTCCACCTCTTCTAAAACAAATGTGGCCATTTTCCTCCAGACATGTCAGAGAAGCAGACAACTGCACATGTGCCACAGCAGCAATAATAGATATTGAATTATGAGTTGAATTAATGTTGAACCGTTAGCTAAATGTTGAGTAACCACTGAAAAAGTATCAATCTTGAAGGGTACGTATCGACACTAACTTGACATTACACGCTGGTCACTTGCATTTGGAATTGTCAGCTGCCTCCCTGACTAGCCCCAGGATCGTGGTAACAGTGAGATCATTTTCAGCGTGATTACCATATCCATAACAGCCATCACTCCCTCGCCCAACCCCCTTAAACTCCCTTAACCCTAAACCCTACTCCATTGGTGAGCTTATATGATGTGCATATGTAATGTGCTTCGTGACAATTTCCTCCTCTTCTAAACCACATGTGACTTCTTTCCTCCGAACATACCAGAGAAGCAGACGAGGGCAATTACATTTTTGCAATTAAGAATGTTAGCTGCCACCCTGAGTAGACCCAGGAATGTAGTAACAGTGTAATTTTGAGTGTGATTACCAAGTCTATAACTGCCATCACTCCATCGCCCAACCCCAACAAAACCTTAAACCTTGAAGCCTACACCATTGCTGTGCCAATGTGATGTGCATAAGTGACCTCGAGGGGTATGTATCAACAATGACTCACAATTAATGGCTTGTCACTTGAATTTTTGCAATTCAGGGAATTTCCTGAGTAGACTCAGGAATGTAGTAACAGTATAATTTTCAGTGGTGATTACCTCGTCTATAACTGCCATCACTCCATCACCCACCCCCAAAAAAAACTTAATTGAAAACCTAAACCCTACACCATTGATGTGCTAATGTGATGTGCGTAAGTGACCTCCACTTCTAAAGGAAATGTGACCTGTTTCCTCCGAACATACCAGAGAAGCAGACGAGGGCACAGGGGCCACAGCAGTGACAGGAGGCCGAGCACCGGTGGCTAACGGAGGCGCAACGAGGTTGTTCACACACCGCCCTTGTTTCACATTCCACACCAAAAACTGCTCCAGAGCACCTGCCAGCAACAGCTTCCCGGACTGGTCGTAACATACTCGGGCTTGGCCGGAAGCCACCAACCCGAAAGATTGGCCTTCCTCATATCTCAAGTATGCCTTCACCATGGTTCACACAGCTTGCAATCCACACGCAATTCCCTCCAAACCACTACATACCACCAAGTAACTCACTTTCACAGAACGCAGCTACCATCCATCACTCCATCTCTCAATCCCCACAAATGCCTAAAACCCTACGATGCCTAAAACCCTACGCCTTATACCATCAATGAAGCACTACTGCGATGCGGTTCGTGATAATCGTTTGCAACGTTGGCGGTGTCGATTCGTTGGAATACTGGTGCCCTGGGTTGAAGGAGCGGATTTAGGGTTTAGGGTTTAAGGGAGCTCCGAGGCCTCCAAGACCTAAAGCTGAAGAGAATTTTATTTTTATTTTTTAAATTGTTTTTGAAAGAGCCCGACTTTACAATACTTGTAGCGCTTAGGACCCGTGACCGTTTAATGTAAAAATCTCTCATTGGCGAGACTGTCCACTTCACTTTACACTAGAGCTTGAGCCTCGGTTGTAGTGTAAACCCCAGTTGGTGAAGAATCCATTTGTAATCAATCATATTGCTTCATTTTCTTAAAATTCTTGGCCGGTATACTTCTTGACTGTAGTTTAAACCAACCCTTGGAGGCTAGTACTGATTATAAAAGTCCAAATGTTCTTGTGCAATTGGTGGGAATTGGGAGCCTTTATCAGTGCCGGCCTACTCTGCCTAGTCAAGCTAAAAAGGTTCACTCAATTGGGCCTTCGATCTAAGTTTTGCAAGCCATGCTTATTGTAATATGGCATGTACACAAACGTTAATGTGAAAAAATTTGTTGGAGCTTCTCATTGGCTATGTAACTTAACTTAATGTTATTCCATCCATAAGGTGACAAACATGTTGAACAATTTTGTATGCTTTCAAAATTGGAGCTCGGTCCATGTCGGTATGAATTACATGCAAACTCATGAGTATAGGGGATAATATTTTACTCTACTAAGAATTCTATTGTTCATAGAAAGATCACCTGCAACATGAAGCACTTAGCACTTAGTTCATGGTTTAGTTTCATAAAACCCATCTTGAATTTACATATCATACTAGGTCTATGCTCAAGAGTGAAGTGTTTTTCATACATGTCATTTTTCAATTGGCATTGATATGTTTGTCTCTTTTTTGCTTTTATGTAGAGTGGATGACTTGACATGGCTGATGGGAGGTTCAAGTTGCAAAACGGCCTTAAGCGGCTATAAATGAACAACACTCATATGATGTGACAAAAATCCAACATAATCTTTACTACCTCCTTTTGGGTAGGTGACATTATTACGTTTGTGACACTAAATACCATGAAATAGTGTAGCACTAAACATATTGTTAACTTTAAAGTTGATTCCAGTATCATGTTTGCTTGAAAAAAAGAATTCCCAAAACATACATTTAGTATGGTCCCGACATTTTGTTCACTTCACGGGGGGCTTGCACTTAGTGTGACTTATGGGAACCATGTACAATGACGATATAATTGTTTTTTTTTTTGGGGGGGGGGTTTATCTTGCTCACAAGTAATCAAATGATCCATTCAATTAGGTAAATTTCTAATTGTGCATAATTTGTAGTACCTTTCAATTACTTTGAAAGGTTGGGGTTAGTCATTTTTATGTATCAAATGTTTATTATAAATCAACAAGTGGTTGGTCAAAAGAGCACTATGCTCTATGATTATCCTCCACACGTGGGCATTTATAGTTGGTTGTCCAAGGCCAAACTTTGGCTCATTTCATAACCATCCCAAAAGGCAAAGCTAATAATTAATTGCAATGCAATTAAGCCACACAACTTTTTCATAAAGCCACAATACAAAGCATACATACACAAAATTGATATGCACTCAAGAGCAACAAGAGCCATTTCTTGCAGAAGCATAAATTGATGACATCCATGAGCAAAGTGGTGGAAATCCTACTGCATTTTTATTCATGTGAAAAGGTAAAAAAATAAATGTGCCCACACCAAATTGCTAGAAGGTATACAATTTGTAGATGCCAACAAAACACCAAACTCTCATAATGCAGCGTCGTGACCTAAACCAATGTCTTCCACATTGCTTACATGAACTTGTCATCCAATGTTCTTCAACAAATTTTTCATCTAAGACCAATTTTTAATATGCTATGGGCTCGACATGGGAATCTATGCATTATAAACCTTTTGCACTTTCTTTGCAACATGGTATATTAGAAATAAAACAAACCTAATTTCATGGAATTTATAACACCCCACATGATTTTGAACTGAAAGTCACATATTGTGTGAGGCCTATTTTATTTAAAACCACTTCAATTTTTTGATACCATCATTTTAAAAGACCCAATCTTTGGCTACATGTAGTTCCTAATTTTCGGGAAGTGTTGGCCCCGTGGTTCATTTGATAATGAGAGAGACACTCCTAAAAAATTATTCATAACACCTTTTCGTTCAATTGGCATGCAAGATTCCTCCTTTGAAAGGCTCCCAAGCAAACAACTTCTCGAAGGCGAGGGCTAAAGATCTTTTTACTTTTTAAGCTAGGGCATCACCCAATCTTACACAAAGTGAAAAAACAATCAACCGTATCAGTCTAAAAACATCAATTTCTTGAGTTCATTCGACTCCAAAATTACCATCAAAGACCCCGAATTACTTCTCTACATCCACTCCTACTTTTGGGGACCCAATTGGGATGAATTTATGAACAATTGCATGAGAGGCATGCTTGCCCGACCAATCTCACATAGAGTTGAAAATCAAGAAAATCAAGAATCAAAGAATTACTTTCTTCAATTGAGTCAACATCAGAGAGCACGATTTAAACATTTCATGGGACTTAATTGGGATGAATTAACCACATACATATGGAAGGCATGTTCTTATATACTATTTTTACCAACTCAAGAGCAAGACAACTACAATAAAACAATATATTTCGTGCATCAATAAGACTGGTGTGCCTTGTTGATTACCACAATCATCTGCATGACTCGTCTTGTAGCACCAATTGACATATGAACCCTCTCTCTACCTGCCGCCCAATGATTGCAAGTGAAGGAGTGTAAGTTGATGATGAATAGTGAGGGACACAAAACTTGATACAAGGGTTGAATAATTTTATTTTCATTGAACCATAAATTTAAGTTAGCGGAGTGATGAAAATGATAGTTTAAAAAGTTCAGCTCATATGAGGGTCACACATATTTAAAAGTGTCATTTTTGGTAGGCGGAGGCAAAGTGTCACAACAATGACATTTTGTGTAGAGATTGAAAAACCTATGACTTGGATCAGAGTTGAAAACAAACATTCTAACCCATAAATAACAAGGGACAAACTTGACAACCAAGCCCCCCAAGGCTACGCACATGTTCGCAACAAACTTATTGCACCTTCACCTGCCCACGCCCATTTCAAAAACAATGTTTTTGAAAGTGTGTGTGGGGTCCCCATTGCGGAAACCATACATCTCTCAACACGCAAGCACTAGATTCTAGGGATGGCACATATTATCATAACCGATTGCTCATCCAAGTGCAATATGGGTCATGAGAAACTTGTCGTAATATTTCAATCATGCATGTGCAAATATCATCCATAATTCACAAACTATGTCCATGAGTTGATCGGTTATGACTAAACACCAACTCAAGTACGTGGATGACGAGTTGTGGGAGCGGATTGTCATCCAATCTCCTCTCGTTGGTTATCTAATTCATAGTCAATAAACTCATGAACATTAACGAATAAATTATGGATGATGGCGTGCATCCATGGATGAAACCTTGCAACAAGTTTCTTATAACCCTAATGCTCTTGGATGAGTGATTGATTACGAGTGATAACCAACTTAAGTAGGTGGATGACAAGTTGCATTGACTCACTCTCCTCTTGTTGTTTATTTAGTCAATCGGCGGAAGAGAGAAAAAAAAATCCAATTGTTAAGGGTTGGTTTAGACTGTGGTGAACAAGTGCACTAGTGGGTCAAGTTGTAACGTATATCATAAATAATGAGATTCAAGAGGCATGTTCCACCCAAGCTTAGAGCTTATATACTTGCTACTACTATGAGTTGAGGCTCCCTTCAACTAGTAGTGCAAGATATACCACTAGCTCTCCCTCCATGCCTTTAGGATAACTCTAAGTATAGTTAACTCATGGTCGTTACTTACGAGGTGATAACCTAGTGTAACACCATAGTCTCAACTACAGTAGTAGTAACTCCATTTACCTTGTAGAACTACTAGAGCACCTAGGGTGGAGCCTCTAGTCTTCTAGCAAAGGAGTTTAGTTGAACTAGAGGTTGTAAATAGTAAATAAATAATAAATAAGTAAATACACGTTACACAAGTATTCAACCTAATACAAGGTTATTTGAGGCAACGGTTGGTATCATGGGGGAAAAAATAGAAAAAATAAAATTAAAGATGTCTCATGTTGGAGGTCTCTAGAGGCCAAGTTTCTTATATGAGAGTTTGAAGTTGCCCAAGAAACTTGACCCCTGGAGAACTTGTCATGTTCTTCTTTTTTCACAAAATAATACATTCAAGAATGCACATAAACACTAGATTGTGAACTTCCAACTTTGTACATTACAAAAGCCTTACAACTTAACCACAAGATTGTGATTGCCTATGAGCTCGAACCACCCGACCATAGGAGAGAGACAAAAAGATCCTCTCTCCTCCACTGAGCTCCCTTTTATGAAAGGCCTTATGTTTACTTTCTATTTCTCAAATGGTAGAAGTCTTCTATTCATAGCTCTATCTTTGGTTCTACTATGAAGCTTCTATCTTTTGGCTCAATCACAATCCACTTAGTTGGAACTGTCTAATTCCAACTTCATCCAATCATCCAATGCTCTTTTAGTTGGAATTGTTTAATTCCAACTAGTTTCACTTATTCATGGAGAGTTGTCTAGCTCCAATGAATGAAATCCATCCGTTGGGAGTTGTCTACCTCCAATGCATATATTATAGTTGGAGTTGTCTAACTCCAACACAAAGATATTGCAGAGGGAGGTGTCTAACTTCAACGCAAAGATCTTCGATCGGGGGCTATCTAACTCCCGCACACAATTCCTTCATGGGTTGTCTAGCCCTTGTGCACCATTCTTTATTGGGATTTTTGACCCAATTATATTATTTGGAGTTGTCTAACTCCAAATACCATCTACTCACATGCTAAGTACATCAAAGTACGGTTAGTCTTTATTTTCTTGCATCATCAAACCTTGAATCTTTTCATCCAAACATATCACAACCTCTCCTAGCAAAAACAATGTCGCCATCTTGGCAACCATGTCATTTTTCCATTCATGCTTGAAGTTCTCCCGATCAGAGAAGTCTTGGCCATAGTGTAAACCTTGGCTGCAGAAGAACCCACTCGTAGCCAATCATATTGCTCCATTCCCCTAAAATTGGCGATCGGTGCACTTCTTCACCGCAGTCTTAACCGGCCGTAAGTAATGATATTTGCAATTGGTTAAAAAGAATGTGATGTTTGTAATAAATGGCAAGGTAACTCCTCAACTCGTGCACTCCCATAAATGACGGAAGAGTCAAACACCGACTGGACAGTGGAAGAAGGAGTTGCACTCAAATCTGAAGATCATGCACTGAGAGACGTACGACGGAGTCGCCATCGTTGCTTTTATTATTATACTTTCTGGTCATTCTGTGCTGTTAGCTTAAGTTACTTACATTTTTCTCGCAAATCTCTTGGAAACTTGTGATTCTTCTTTAAGTTACATCACTTACTTACTTATTTCCTTCCTTGGCTGCTCTCCTCAACCCTAGCCTGCTGTTAAGTTCCTCCTCCCCGAGTGACCCTGCTGCATTATTCGTCGTCCCTGCAGCATTCATTTGTTGCCACATTGGTGACAATTGGAGTGAAGGAGGCTGGAAGGAAGGAGATCGGAGACAGAAAGGATTTGTGGATTGTAGGGAAGCGATTGTGGTACCTATTGGGGATGAGCTGGAGCAATGGAGAGGCTAGGAGGAATGGAGCGGCTTCTCAAGGCAGCGCGTGCCTCCGGATCGCTTAACATCTCCAACCGTGGCCTCACGTATGTAATACGATTGCACGATTGATTCATTGGATTTGCTTGCTGCTGCGTTTGGTGAATGCTGATCTGGTTGTTTGTGAGGGTGGGTTGGGTTGGGTTGTGTTCTTGGAGCATTTCGTGATTGGAAGGAAGCTGGGTTGAGTGTGTTCGATCATCTCCAAAATGGGCATTGTGGGTTTGGTGGCCATTTGAGTGCTGGGCGATCCGATACACGTCTTTTCTTAGCACTCTTTCAGCTGCACTGGGTGTCGCTACCTCAATTCGAGTGCAAAAATTGGAAAGTCAGCGGGAAATTTGAAATTTTTTCAGTCTCTTCTTCCCGATCCGCGAGCCTTTACAGGTCTTTGGAAAAGCTCTAAGTGTTGGTGGATAGGGGAATTCAGAGCATGAGCAACAGTTACGGCAATTTTGAGTTTCTGAGTTTTGGGCGATCGGATGGGGAAATGTCTCTTGGTAGCATTCTTTCAGCTCCACTGGATGGTGTCAATTATTCCATAGAGGAATTTGCAAGTCCAATGCGAAAATTGAAAATTTATTGTACCTCACTTGCAGTGTCTCTTTCTGATCGGCCACTCTCTATAGGTCTTTGGGGAGTTTCGAACTGTTGGATTCTGTTCAGATTAGCATTCCCCCTTGTTCACAAGTTCCTCTTGCTTTTGTACCGCTCTGTTTGTGTTGTAGCAGTAGCAGCTTGCAAGAGCAGTACATGAGCTGGGACAGATACTCGACTGTCTGGTACACATGGCAATTGGAACCCCACTTCTTTCTGTTGTCCTAGTAAACACGGACAAGTTATGGCAGTTCTAAGTTTTTCCTAATTTATGTTTTCTGTGAATCTCCCCAAAGGACAATGGATTAAACCCTGGTTACATACTGCAAAAGTTCTAGGGTTGCTAGTGAAGGTTAAGATCATCAGAACTCTGATATTTGTGAAGAGAGTGAAGCACCACAGGCAGAACAGGAGCTGGATATATATACTTGTTTGTCTGGAACATATTTGTTCTGTTTTCCTATTAAACACGAACAATTTATGGCAATTTTAAGTATTTTCTTTTCTATGTTTGCTGTGAATCTCCTCACTGGACAATGGATCAAAATGTGGTTAGATACTGCACATAATTGTAGGGTTGCTCGTGAATTGCAACTTGAAGGTTAAGGTCATCAGAACTCTTGAGAAATGTGAAGAGGATGAAGCAGAAAGGCAGGACAGAGAGGAGAAGGTCTACCTAGGGAATTGTAACCAGATAACAGAACCAAGTGAAGTTTTTCAGTCAGTGTTGTGAGAGTGTATTTCCACTTTTTAAAATCTGACAATGGTAGCAATATCATAAACAATTGGATAGGAAGACTAGTTTTGCTTCCTTGTCTATGTTGAGCATTGAAATACAACCAGGTCTGATTGCACCAAGGATGATATAAACCTTATCAGTTATCAATGAGCGGCATTTCAAGCCAAATAGGTAGGCTTGCGACAGGTATGTATTTTGACTGATTAAAGGGCTCACCTTTTCTTGTGCCAATTGCAAAACAGAGAAGTACCTCCCCGTGTCTACAATCTGCTTGATGAAAATGGCCCAGATGAAAAATGGTGGGAGGTAAGCAACAATCGGCCCTTTAACCTTTTCAAGATCTTTATGATTTCAGCAATTGCATTGCAGCTACACCTTGACGCTGGAGTGATGAGATTCTATTTTGGTGGCAAGAAAAGTTTTTGTCAGGATTGAATGTATGTCAACAAACCCCAATCCGCAAGTCATCTGAAAGTGTATGTTGGCTGACTTTCTGTGTTTTTGTTAGGTGGTGGAGATTCAGAAACTGGACATGTCGCATAATAGCATAACAGCCCTGTCAGATCGGTTGGGTGACATTGGCTCACTTGCATTTCTGAACATCAGCCACAATCAACTCACATTCCTTCCTCCAGCTATTGGCAAGTAAGCAAAAAAAATGTTTTTTTTTAAGTCAGAAATTTAAGTGATGCAGATGTGTCTGATGTTGCAAACTTCCTACTCATTATTTTTGTTTTTGTTGTGCAGTCTGGCACTGCTCAAAACTCTTGATGTGTCCGGGAACTCGATTGTTGAACTACCTTCAGAGTTAGGGTCTATGACCTCTCTGGTCAGGTTTGTCTTTCTAACCGTCTTTGAAATAGTCTGATCATTTCTCCTGCTCTTGTGAAAAATTCACATGTTTGCTGCATAAATACTTGCTATATTTACTCAATAATAGGACCAGGTTAGTAAAACATACATGCATTATAGGCCAAATGTACTTGAGTGCATCTGAGTCTTTTTGCAATATTTTGTCTCAGGTTAAATTGTGCAAGCAATTCTCTGGCTAAGCTTCCTAGTAGCCTTGGCAACTGCTCTGACTTAGTTGAGCTCAAGGTGTGATGGTTACCTTTCCCAATAATTTCCACTAGACATGATATGGTAGTTCAAGCAATGTCCTTTTGTTATTGTTTGTGTTGAGCTTATAAATACATAAATTCAGCTGTTTGTGGTAGATTCGAACAGTTACTGGATTATTGCAGATTTCTGGTTGCCATTTCCATGCATAAATGTATAATTTGAGTATGTTTTATTATGTTCCATTTAAAAAAAATTATTGTCAAAACTTACTGTTTAATGGTGGACAGGCACAAAACAATTCACTAGTGAATCTACCAGAGGAGCTACAACGCTGTTCAAAACTTGCTACTCTTAACATTGAGGTAGATTCTGGAAACCCTATTTCCTGATACGCACCAATGAATGTCTGAACATACATGATCCATGTATCTCCCTCAACTTAAGGATATAGTCTCCTTGATCTGTTCATAATCCTATATGTTGGTAATGATGCTAATAATTCATATCTTTGGAGTTGCTTTGATTTGGTCTTTCTCACCAGGTACATTTGTCTAACTGTTGAAGGATTTCCTACACTTTTTTGATAGAGCAACCGCATCAGTGAGCTATCTGAGAGCTTGTTCAGTTCCTTCCCAAACTTGACTGAATTGAGTGCAGGTAAGTACCACCATATGGTGATTTGGATAATAGTTTCTGATCTGTTAATTAGGGAATACTTGTTTGCACATTGTGTTTTTACCTATTTTTGTTGGTTTTGCTCTAAATGTGTCTGCTTGCCTGAGTATCACATAAATTTTTGTGCGTCATATGCCTGCTTTCTTTGAAACTTTTCCAGTAGTTTTAGTAGATGAAGAGATTGTTAGAGCTTGATGTTTCATTTAGAGGAGCGGAATGAAAATACAGTGTCGAACAAGTAGGTGTAACTGTTGAATTATATGGTGGTGAGCTCGATGGAGTAAGTTTAAGTGATCTGACTATGGTAAAAAAATACGCTAGATGTGCTCAATTAGGTGAAATATTTGAATTTGACCATGCTATTTTAAAGTTGAAATGTAATGCCAATCAGTTCAGGGTATTGCTGATGTTCGCGTTTCTGAACTACTTGTCATGATCTGTTTGATCAGGGAGAAATGCACTCACAGGGCTGCCTGATTGTTTGGGAAGACTATCAAAGCTTGTTCGGCTTGATGTCCATCAAAACCGTACACTCCCTAACAAGCAAACTTGCTTTCTTGCCATCCTGATTTTGCTGTGTTTGGAAACTGGAGCAAAAACATATTCATGCAAGGGTTGGAGTATATTATTCTAAGAGCTGCTGATCTGTGACAGGCATCACACAAATTCCACCTTCAATTGCTGGCTGCATTGCCTTGGCAGAACTCTTCTTGGGGTGTGTTTTTATCTGATTTTGTGTTATTTTTATCTATCGTACTTGAAAATTCTGATTGTTTTTGCAACTTAGTATTTTACATCCTCTAATAGAACTAGGCTTTTCTGGAACTCTATTTACACTTCCAGCTTGTAGACTTGCTCCATTCTTGCTCCTTTTAAGTCATATAGAGGTGCCTGTGATGATTAAGGTCTCAGTTGAAGGTTACTTTCACAAATATTGGACATGAGAAAGGCTTTCTTATTAATAGCTTCCTAATAATCTTGTGATATGTGCTTTCAGAGATAACCTACTGAAGACTGTTCCTGAAGAGATTGGAAAGTTGAAAAGCCTTAGCAACTTTGATCTGCATTCAAATCAGGTAAAGTTTTGTAGATGCATGCCTTGCTTAATAATAACATCGTTGGGTGTTGTGTTTATGTTTTAGTATATAATCTGTGAATGTAGTTTAAAGTGTTTTTTAGTCCAGATCCTTCTAGTGGATGATAGAGAGCACTCATAAAATTTCTGGTGTAATTGATGTTTTATTCCACTTGGATGAAATTCAGCTCACAGAGTTCCCAGCCAAGGCTTGCTCGTTGCGGCTATCACTATTGGACTTGTCAAACAACAACTTGTCAGGGCTGCCTTCTGAACTTGGTAAATTCTCCCACCCAAAACCAAACCTCAATATCTTAGAATTGCCTTATTTGTTTCTTGAATTACTAATTATTGCTCTATACCTACTTTTATTTAAGATCACGAGTTGCTGGAATCTAATTTTTATGTCTGGGTCCAAATCGATTCCTTGTATTTTGCAGGTGCCATGACATCCCTCCGTAAGCTTTTGCTGATTGGAAACCCAATGCGCTCACTCCGAAGGTACTTATGAGCTACCAGTGTGGGCGGATTTTTTTTCTGTGGGTCTCTTGAGTCTCATCAGAAGTGAGCAACATGTCTTCACTTTTTTGAATAAGACAGATAATGAACAACATGAGGTTCTCAAGTCTGCTATTTAGCTGACATGTCTAGTTCTTCTTTAGTTCTGAGAGTGACGAACGGTGAGGAGTTTATCAGCTTTTGAAAGTTTGAGCTGCTAATCTTGCAGTTCAGTTGTTATGGGACCTACTCCAGCTTTACTAAGATATCTCCAAGCTCGAATCCCTGAAACAGAGGCAGAACAAGGTCAGACCAGCACAGAACATGCATACATACATATTATATTTTATATATCTTGCTTATTGCCATTCTTCTAATTCTTTATTTGGTCCACGAATTATTACCTACTGCACTTTTGTATGGTCAATGCCCATTGATCTTAACAGAAGTGATATCAATGTTTTCCTGCATTGGAGCTCAAATTTGCTCAAAGTGAGCTCTTCTCGAGGTTGTTCAATATTGGGATACATACTTACATCCATCCATATATATATATATATATATCTTGTTGCCCTTTTTTTTAAAGTTTATTTGGTCCCCACATTCATACCTACTGCACTGTTGTACTGTTGCTGTCATTGATCTTGTCAGAATTGACATGAGTGCTCTCCTGCATTGGAGTTAAAATTTGCTTCAATTGATGCCTCTTTTTGAGGTGGTTAAATCTTGGGAACAGTAAGATTTAGCTGATGAGCAGTAGAAGTTTTTGTTTGTATTTCATTTTGAGTAATTTGAAGTTGTTGATAGTAGTCTGGAATCAATTGGGAGAGGGTTGTGGAGTGCAGAAGCGAAGGAGCAAGGTCCGTCGTCAGGAAATGTTTTTGGAGTGGCGTTGCCTGACCAAATTGTGCAAGCATCTCGTCAGGCTACCTCCTCAAAGGTCTGCATATCTGCATTTCAAAAATTACAGTATCTAGTCACTGTTATCATCAAACATCGTTGAGATCATCTGTTTTTTGAGAATTCCTTTGTGCAACACCTACTTCAACAAAAGTGCTTCAATATCTACATGTTATTTATTTTTCTCATTGTGCCTTGTTATCTTCATTTTCCTTAGTTGCAGTAGCTCCTACTCTAGACCACATTTCTTCATGATAACATTTTATTGTCATATGAAGGCGATGACTCGATCTTGTAATTTTGCAAAATTCAGGCTCTTTCATTACCCAAAAAGAACCTGTCAGAGGTCCCACCAGCAGCGTGGGAAGCAGGGCCCATCACAACTCTGGATCTCACCCACAATCAGATCAAGGTGTTGCCGACTGAGCTCTCTATGTGTTCAACTCTTGAGGTGAGAAACTCATGAATATATAGGAGTTGTCAGTTGATTGCCATGCTTTAAAGGCATATTTTTTATGTGTTCAAGTTGTCAAATGTAGAGGGACAATGGGGTTATCCTTCATCTCAATTGGCCTTTTTGTCAGGAGTTGGTTCTGTGTTAATTCCTATTGGTTGTTCTGAATACAATATCAATAAGTTATTTCCATTTGTGGTGCATGCTCGGAGGTACATAGTGTTTGAGATTAAATTTTTCAAATTCAAAACACTATGAGCAAGTGCCAATTACGAAAGAGTCTGAGTTGTGATTAATGCTTGTGCATGTTCCCAGGTTTTGATGCTTTCAGACAACGCGTTGACAGAGTGGCCAGGAGCCGTGCTGGCATCCTTCTCACGTCTCCAAGAGCTCCACCTGGCTAGCAACCCTTTCATCGAGGTATAAAGTTTTCTGACACTTTTGACTCACTTGTGTTGACAAGGTATGGCCATTTTGGTCAAAAGCTAATGAGCAGTGGGAAAATATATGCCAAGTATATTATATATCATATTTTTGTATATTAAAGGCTGTATAATAGAATGTACTTACGTTATGAAGACCTATGCTTAAGTATCAAGAAGTCTACATAAGTTTTGCATATTTATACTTAATGTATATTTATTAACAAATTATTAAGTATTAAGCAGACTTACTATCCACCTGGTATAGATTCTGACTTGAGCATATAATTATTTCTGAAACAGCTTCCTCCAGGAGCTTTTATTGCTGTCTCAAAGCTACATGTATTGGATTTGAGTGGTATACCAGCAAAGTTGCCACCACCCCCAGCGCTTGCAGAGATGCCCCACCTGCAAGAACTTCGTTTGAGGTGAGGAAATCTAGTAACCTATTCAAACATGTTTTGTTTGATCTCAAAAGGTAGATGTGATCTATGTTTGATGTTTAGTAAATCAACCCCATGTAATCTTAGCTACATAAAAGGTTGTAGTTAAGCAGCTGAGGCTATGAAATGGGAATCTCTAATAGAGATGTGTCAACCTGCTCTTTGTGTGTTACTGAAAATTTCCTACTTGTACCAGCAAGGGAATGTAAGGAGCTGAAATATAGGATGTGGAGGATTTTAAAACAATTTTTTCTGAATTTGTTTTTAAGATTTGGTTATTGACATTTCCAGCTTTGGATTACAGAAGGGTGCAACTACAGGAGTTTCGAGAAGATCTCAAGTCCTTGCAGAAGTTGCGTGTACTGGATCTTAGCCAGAATTCTATCACAATCATTCCTGAGGTCTGCATGCAATCTTTTTTCCTTTTATCCTTCCTTCAGGCAAAAAAATTGATATTGGTCATATCTGTGGTTTACTTATTGCATTAGCATTGGTCCATTGCCAGCAATGATGTGGTGTTGTTACTAAAGTAAAGTTCATATTGATGTTGCAGTGGGTGACATGCCTAGCTCGCTTGGAAACTTTTGACATCTCAGACAACAATATCTCCATGCTTCCACCCAAGCTGGTATGGAATTTTTTCTTTGTTGCAATCCAGCAAATTTGATGCTTGTATTCAGTGTGCATTTCAGAAATTTGTGTGCTTTTTTTGGCTTGGGCGCTGTTTTGAGACTCATTTTCAAGTTGCAATTCTTAGTCGTGATCAGCATGGATTGAGTGCAGGGACTACTTGAGCCAACCTTGCGGCACTTGAAAGTGGATGGCAACCCCTTGCGAAGGTATCTATAATTCTTCAGATTTTGTGGGGGAATTTCATTTCCACAAAGTCTTCCCATACTCTTTTTTTGGTTTTATTAATTGTGAAGACTTGGAGCTCCATGCTGTAACTAGGGTTCCACAATTATGATCTGGTTCCTTTGTTTGAGCATCAGATGTAATTTTTGGGATTAATAATTGTTGCTGCAAAATTGCAGTATTCGGCGGCCGATTTTGGAAAAAGGCACAAAGACTCTTCTCCAGTATTTGCAAGACAGAATTCCTGCAGAGGTCAAGTGATGGGCTTGAAGCAGAAAGTCCCATATTCTGCTTTATGTTCTGGTGGGTGTTTGGATCTCTGAAGTAGATATTGAGTGGCCTTCATCTCAAAGGTAGCCTGCTGAGTATGTATTTTATCGGTAGGTGGTATTTGTGCTAGCAATGTGGTGGAGCATAAGATGATAATCAGGTGATTTACCTTCAGATGTTGCTTATACATACTCATCAAAGCTTGGACCTGGGATATTGATTTTTCTATAGATAAATTCAATTAGGTAGCAGGAAACCAACTGGAAAACCATTGAATTGTAGAGTTATATACTCCCGGAGGTATTGGAAAAAGATTAAGCTTATTTATGCAAGTTAATACATGCATTTCTATTTCTGCCTTTTTAATACTTCTCAGTCATCTTTCTGCAAATAAACTGGAGATTTTGCTGGTTTATGCTGCAGATGGTAAAGCACACTTTAGCAAGAGTGTATGTATTGAAAAAACATTGTTTTTCTCAGTCAAAGATTCTACATTCTAGTCTTGGGTCACAATTGAAAAGTAAGATTTCCTACATCACTCTTGTTGACGATACAAGCGGGTGTGCTTACTTACTTTCTGAAGAGTATATATGGCTAAGTATAATCCTGTTGCTTGATGTGGGGGCTTCTGATTTGAATCACATTTATACCATGGTGGTGGTATAAAACATTGCTCTCAAATGATGTATGGGAGAGAAAGATATGCACGTGCTCGGTGAGTATGGCTCTCACCTGAATTTTGTGGCAAATGATCACACATCAGCAGTTGGTTTGTGGGGTAATAAGATAATTTGGCCTCCATTGATTTTTTTTTACTGCCCTTTCAGTGTGGTCTTTCCTCTGAACAAGTGAGAGATAGTGGAACCGTCTTGCAATTTTGGAGGTTCACAGTAAGTGGCAGCTACTGATCCAGTATCTGGATTGAAGAGGACATCGCATGCAATGGTTGTCAAGAAATATTCTCTGACAATACCCCCAAACAAGTTGATTTGCGACTTCACGTCTATGGTGAGACCCAATGGTATGTGGTGGTGGTCCAAAATTGCTTGCTTCAGGCTGGGCCCAGCCCCATATAGAGGTACATCATGGGAGTTTGCGGTGATCGAAACCTCTCTCTGAGAATTACAATCTTCTTGAAAATCTGGTACCTGCACAATTTGTTGTTGTTTCCTCAAAAAATGCATCTTTCAATCATAATTTGCAAACTTGATCTGCTAGTTGCCAAAATAATAGTCTAAGAGCAGCTCCTATCGTCAGTGGACAATGATTCTGTCATTAATTGACTTTCTAGGTTTCTTTAGGGCAAGATTGCATCCTCATTCCACCCTTTGTTTTCCAAATCTTGTTTGCCACGATTAGTGAGAGAGAGAGGCAACCCTCTAAACCCCTTCCCATTCTCTGAGTTGAAAGTCATGGACTCAATAATCGGTGGGAAATGAAGATTTATGGTGTATGTGGACTTAATGTGGGAGATGAGCATGTGGCATCTGCCCACAAAACTTTGATCATAGGAGTTGCTCTAGAAATGTTTCTCACAACAAACATCCTAGTTAAAAATGCCATCCCATGGTCTTGAGACAGAAATGAAAATGGGTTTTTGTTTTTATAATAAAATGCTGGAGACAGATTTGATTGAGTGATGAAGATAATGAAGTGTTTTGAATTACCTGACCATGCCCAATGGGTCTGGGGAGATAGGAGAAATTGACAGTGGCAGGGCCGACAAGTGTGCTGTAGTACTGAGAGGGGTTGTAGTAAGCCAGTCGAACTATCGACTGCAGACTGACCATATCGGTAGGCACTCCGGATCGATCGAATCCTTGCACCACTTGAAATTTCTGAAACTCAACTCCCTACAAATTGGAGCACATTGTTGTGTTAGTCTTTTGAACTTTGAGTAAGTTCAACAAGTTTCCATAGCTAATATTGGTAATGTTTCGAGGTCTTCTACGGCCTTGGATTCTTGTATTCTTGTGCATGTGTGTAGTGATTTAACCCCTAAGTGCCGGAGCGACCAAATATGGTCGCCCCGTCTGATGGAACATGCCCCACTGTCACCGGTTGACTCTTTTCAAGGGGAGATATTTCCCCAAGATTTAGAGGAAAATTCTTGACCCACGATTAGGGGTTGATGAACGGCCAGTAGCGTCAATGCAACAGAAGACTGTTCGACCTGGAGCTGGAGTTTGGTTCCCCAGCTCCAGGTCAAACAGTCTTCTACCATGAAGGTTGCAAGTAAATTTGTTTGACATGGTTGTAATCCTTTCTAGCACCAGAGTTTTCCGAGTATCAATGGACTGATAAAATTCTGGTCACTTCAACTTTTTAAAGATTGTGTTTGGATAGACAAATTTTCAGGTACTTGGTTCTGGTATAAGGGCAGACGCATTTTTTTTCCCCCCAATTTATCACCATTGCTACTTACCATTAAATAGAGTTGCAGATCCAGTGATGTAACTCTGAGAAGGTGGATTCATCTCGCAATCAACCAAGAATATTTGTAAGTATACAGAAAGTGTATTTTAGAGTCTTTAGGGCCAGTTTGGAGCTGCTTTTGTGCCATACCATGTGCATTTTCAAAACTAATTTTTTTTAGATTTTCTATGAACTGTTCGGATGCTGAGTGACCCCTGCTTTTTAGGAGAAAACGCTTCTCATTAGTTTAAAGACGACATTTGAAAGTGTAAGCCTTTTCAGGTATTTGAGACACAAAAAGATAGATCGATGGGTTTCTGTGAATGCCATCTTTCCAAGCATGTTACTCCTCTTCGTGCCGCACCAAACCATCTGTCCACTAAAATTGATCCAGAAACAGCTGACATTCTAAAGGGAGGACTCGCCATCGCAGGATTTTTCAGGTTGTTAGGGCATTTCAATCTGTCAGCTCTCTCTCTCTCTCTTTTTGATAGAATGACTCCAATGAAGAAACTGTGCTGATTAAGAACGAACAAAGCGCGCAGTATGTAGTACCTTGAGCCCTGCTTTAAATAAAATGCTTCTAGGTAGGTTCTAAAGAGCATATTGAAAGTTCAAGCTCTTTCGGCAAATTCAGATGCAAAAGACATCAATGCTCAATGCCCTCTTTCCAAGCATGTTACTCCTCTTTGTGACACAGCAAAGCATCTAATCATTAGAATCAGTAGAAGTGAATATTCTAAAGGGAAGATCAGTTGCCATCCAGGAGTTTCAGGTCATTATAAGGGGAAAAGTTCCAATCTGAGATCTCTCGGATTCATGAACGAAAGAAAATTATTATGAAGAAACTGTGATGATGCAGATGCCAATCAAGAGCAAAGTGGAGTTAATTACCTTGAGAGTGGTGATGGGAGCCTTTGGGTGGCAGAAGAGCCAGTACACGGAAGTAGAAATCCCAAGCAACAACGTCGTGAGCAAAACCATCATGCACATAAATACAGCCAAAGATTTCAATCCGTCACGGCATCTCGATGATGATCTTTTTATGCCCCATTTAAACCATCCCTCCAAACTGGTCATCTCCTCGTCCAAAACCACCGTGTCCCACTTGCATGAAGAGCTAATGAGCTTAGCCTGGGATGATGGTTGCAGCTTGCACCAAGAATGCAACCGAGCGGTGACATCCATCAACGACACAGGCTCCGACACCCAGCTTCGGCTCAAGAACGAAGCACTTCGACTCAATGGTGGCTGATCATTAAGGGAGTACCCTAGTGATGAAGGGTTAGGGTTTCGGTCGTCATCGGTGTCGTGATGGAAGTCCACCGAACTTAGGTTGACGATGGTGGAAGGGCTTTCCACGTAGTATAATGCAGGGTATGGTGATGAAGGATCATATGGGCATGTGGATGATTCACAATATTGTGATGATGATCCGGGGCTGTCCATTATGTTGTTGTTGTTGTCGTTGTTGTTGTATGGGGCTGCATAGACGGAGGGATTTTGGGACTCTAAGGAGTGGGAACGGAGGAGTCTTGCTCTCTGTTGCTCCAGCTGCAGGGTAAAGGACTCCATGGCACGGAATCTAATGGAATGGAATGATGTGGTCTGCGATGGTATAGGCTGGAATGGGATGGAATTTTTTTTTTCAAGATGATGCCTGCAGATGTCTGCTAATGTTGCTCTCGAGTCTACTGTTGGAGATATGGTGAACTCTGTGGCATGGTAGCCAAGAAACGGTGGGCTGGAGCTATCTGGAAAGGAGGAGAATGTAGCTGTGCGGTTGCTCATGTGTTCTTCCGGATGAGATATTGAGGCGAAGCTTAAGATGAGCAAACTTATAAGCAACGTACACAAATCCTTATAAGGGTGATTAATGCACACGAGAAGGAGATTCGACTTAATCTACCAGTGGGCACTGTAACTATAAGTAAAGTTGATATCCATTGATTATGTCTTCCTGCAGGTACGTAGCTAGAACCAAATGAGCTGATGAGAGAAGAAAGCCGTGAAGCCTCAAATTTCTGGATTAAGCCTACGAAGCACTCATGTGGAGAGTTCTCTCTGTCTTGATGATCGAGTGTGTCCAATATCGTGATTGTCAGAAGCCGCAATCCTCTTGTCAACCTTCTTTCTGCATCAATATCTGCATGCCCACTACTCCTTATTAAGTATCTGCTTACTCGTATGCGGACGGCCACTGATCTCAATGACCAACTCCAACCAAACTCATACCAGATCAAAACTGCTTACAGAGGGGACAGTTCTAAAAATCCATCACTACTTATGTGGTGAAGGTCGATGAAGATTTTAGAGAAGCCCACTGATCTCAATGACCAACTCCATACTCAATCAAAATCATACCAGATCGAAACTATAGAGCAAAGTCGAGTTCTCAAAACCACTACAACTTAAACATCTGCTTACTCGTGTCCTAAAGCATTGGAAAACGAATTTGAAGCCCAATGACCAAAAACTCCAATCAAACTCACACTAGATCGGAACTGCATACGTACAGGGCAGACAGTTCTCAGACCCACTTACTGAAACATCTGCTTACTCATTAGCTCGGAGCCCAATATTTAAAATAAAGAAGCCCCCTGATTTCAATGACCAAAGTTAACTCCAACCTTCGAACCCCTTCCCTTTCCCTTCACTTCATTTCATTTACCAATTGATCAGCTCAACCATTCTCAAACCCAGATTTTATAACCTGTAACAACTCACTCTACAATACTGTACCCAATTGTTGCAATGACTCCCCCTCAACGCCAAACTCGATCAATCTGACAGAGCTAGCTCCAGACTCCGATCACTGCTCAGAAACTTGATAGCTCGACAACAAGAGTCCACAGCTAACCCTGGACCTAGCTCAGTTTGTACACATACCAAATATTTATAACTCCCAGCTGATGATGATCCCTTGCAAGATTAAAAAAAAAAAACCTCCGGCTGTGAGTCGATGCAGCATTCAATGATCCACCTCCGCAATCCACCTCTTCAAGGTTCATCAAGATGAAATTTTGGTGACGAAGATGCATAATTTTTGAGAGAGGAAGATGAGCCGCAGCAAGAACAGAAGCGGAGGCAGTTGCAGGGAGGACGACGACTCCCTGTCATCATACACAAGGGCCCAACCGAATTCCTGACCGGTTATGGCCGGTTTCTCGTCATGATGGATGCGAGGTCGCCAACGGGTGGCAGTTTCTGGAGTGTTGTGCTTTGGGATGACCCGGTGTAGGCGGTGGCTGTAATCCTGCGTGCCGTTGATCTGGGCCGTTCAGTGTGGACGGGAGGGATCCGGCATGCGCGTAGGGGCCACGGTGCAGTTACAGAAGGAGGGAGCTCTCTTGTGTGGGTCCTTTTCCACGTCAGCTGATTGACACGTGGCTAACAAGCTTGAGTGTGTTGATTATTATTAGTTGAGGTGGGCGTAAGTAGTACAATTGCTGAGCTTTAAGTGGGACCCACATATTGGCAACCAAATGATTAAGAAACGTAGCATTGCTCCATTTCATCCAAGATTCCAAGTGGAGGCCACTTCCAACAACTTCTTGCGCTTTTCTATTCAAACAAAGGATCCATAATCCTAGACTTTACATCCATGAGCAGACTGGTTATGTCACATAGCCAATTGCTCACCTTAGAGCATAAGGGTTCTCAAAATTCATCACACATTTCCGTCCATCGAGGCACAACATCATCCACAATGTTCAGATTTTACTCATGAGTTGATTGGTCATGAACATTAACCAACTCAAGAAGGTGGATGATTTGCTGCTCCCGTGACTCATCATTCACTCTCCTCTTGATGACTATCTAGTCCATAAGTTCATGTAGAGAGCCCATAAATATTTAGAAATTGATTGATAGCAACCATTGATGAGAACGAAGGGTAATGAGGGGTATCGAAGCTAGGGTTAAGGGTAGGAGAATTGGGGTAGAGACCTATATAGGCTATGTGCACATTCCTTAGACAATCATTGGACAATCAAGGTTGTCGAATGTAGTACCTCTTATTGTGCCCGCTAGTACCTAGTTGCATGTCATATAACTTCTTTAGCCACTTCATTTCATGCATGCTTCTGTTTTTTCTTGGAACATATACCTAGTCATAATTGTGAAACTTATGAGAGCCTCAATGAACACAAGGTATATGAGGGGAAGGGAAGACATGGGCAAAGTTTTGTGACACCTACCGAGGGGAAGAGTGAAAACATTAATTAGTATCGATTAAAAATTAACATTATTTTAAGGAAAACCCTACCTTTAAATGAGGATCATATACCCAAAAATAGATTAGTGAGTTAAACCAAGATGAGTTTGCCATAAACGTATAGGAGGCATGATCCACCCCACCCCTCCCCAACCCCCTCCTCCATAGGTGTTGTGAACCGAAATCCTGAAGACCTAAGGAATGGACAAGGGGAGGAGAAAATGGAGGCTAAAACCACAAGGAAGGAAGAGAGAATGGAAGGATGGAAGGTGGGAAGAGGGTCTTAGGGATGTTTTTGTAGATTTTACACTTTTTTCTTCTTCTTTTCTTTTTGGTTAGACTCATGTTAGTTTGTCCGTGGCATGAAGAGTCCACCCTCTAGGGTTTATACTATGTAATGAAAATTTCCCAAAATTTTGAGTTTTTTGACTCAAAACATGTCATCCAAAATGGATGCCAAAATTAAATCACTACACCAGTTATCCCAATTAATGTGTGTTACTATTTGGAGAAACGCAATGCAATAACATCTAACTCAAGAATTTTATTTTTACTTACCAAAATCTCAATGGGTTGTTGGACATTATAAAACATAAATAACTTTACTTGATAAAATATTACATTTTAGTTAAATAGTTATAGCATTGCGTAACTCCAAATAGTAACACGCACTAATTGGGATAATTAGTGTAGTTTGCCCATACCATGTTGAAGGCTACTTATATGCCACTATTGAGATTCTAAAGTTTACATGTTTGGAAGAGAAAAAGAAAAGAAAAACGGTTTTCTTTTCAAAAAAAAATCCAATTAATATTTCTATCAACTTTCCAAACTTTATGTCAACTGATTTTGCTTGACCTTATTATTTGTATTTAAAAAAAAATTGTATTCAATTGGTCAAGTACGAAGTTAAGAGTCAAGAGAAGCCCACTATTGAATAAGTAGAGACAAAACTGAAAGCCAATAAGTAGGTATCATTTGTCCGGGGAGGTTTTTGGGTGCAATCGCTCAAAATCCTAGTGTCCAAGTCCAACCAGCTACATGTTGTGATCTTTCAGTTTTCTTTGATTAATTTGAGGTATATTCTATGGATTCCTCTCAAATGATCGGTAATGTTCTTGAAGTCTTGAGCTTTTCAACTAGTCATTTTTTAAACTCAACCAGTTCATCTGTAACTAGCTATCAATTCTCCTCGTTTATTGGTAGATATTGATAAACCCATTGACGTTCATTGCAGTCTACCCTCTCTAAGTGTTACCTCTTTAAGTGTTACAATGCCATGATCGTTATATTTTTCATACTCCCTTGAAAAATACACTAGTAAGTGTTATATGTTACTAAGTTACAAAAAAATTACTCCCCTCTTTGTTGGCTTTGTCTGTAGGACAGAGACTATGCATCAACTTCTCTGTTTCAAGAGCAAATTTCCTAACCACTTTGCGTTCACACTTGGACGTTACTTGTTCTTGCTATTTTTGGTCCATTTTATTTAATGTGGACGTTAACTATAGTTATATATATCTAGTTAGCTATAGTTGCTCCCTAAAATGTATTGAAAAAAATCTAGTTAACTATAGTTATTTTGGTAGTTGTTAATTATTTATTTTTTAAAATTTGGGTGATAATGAGTAGCTTCAGTCCTTGACCTGCATTTGAGAAGAAGGTGCACAAAATCCAAGAAAGGTTTGGTTATAGGTATAGTAAATAGTCATGGACTGGCACAAGCAAAGTGGACAGCTACAATTATAGTCTTTTATAGTAAAGGACAGAGCCTCACGGTTCTACCGTTTTCTTGAATTTTATTAATATATAGTATATGATTGTTATTTGCACCAAAATCCATGAAACATATGTTAACTTCCACACTATGTTACTTCTCCTCCCTTCCTCTCACTATGGGTTCATGTGGCACTCCACGTGTAAGTCCTAGCATCCATGAGTCAAAGTTCCAGCACAAGTTTCTATTACTCATCCCTATCCGTAGGCTTAGGATCATTCTTGCATTTAATGCTCCTAAGCCGCTTGTAGTTTACATGATCTCTTACATTGTATTTAAGTAGAGCAATTGCTCACATCAATTCAAGCTCTCACTTGTAGTGAGTTCAACAATTAAACTCAACAGGGTATCAAAGCGAGAGCATGACTAGCTAGAGAGAAGAGACTATTTAGAATACTCTCACCTGTAGTGAGTTCAACAGTAATCACTATATTCGTTAATTTGAGACTTTCTCTTGTCTCAACTTAATAAATGGACCACAATAACATGGTCTAATGTTTGGGTCGTCCTACCTAAACCATCTTGATATGAGTTCTTAATTGGGTTCTTGATACGAACACCCGCTTCAAAGTATTTGCACCTTACAACATTCTCCAATATCTGTGTGATTTTATATGTTCTAATATTTGTAATTGTCTCAAAATGCTGAAAAAGTCCCAAATTAACGAATATAGTGATATTAGCTGATCGAAGGGAATAATATAGGTAACAGGAACGACCACTGACATCACATCACCACACTTGTGTTAGAGAAGATTTGAGATACATGAGCAAAGTAGGAAAAATAGCAAAAGGGTTTATTATGTCTAGAATCGGTGCATACACAAATACATCCATCACAACATATACTTTAATGTTGTGAATTTTTTACCACTAATCTAAATGACATGTTGGAGGGTACATGTTGAGCCAATGTGGAGAGTGGTTGAGAGTGAGCCTCACCAAGTTGATTATCCAAATTGATTCATTTTAAGCCTCTCATTAGGGTGGTGAGGACATCTGTTGTTGAGTCTCATAGAATTTATTTGTTGAGTCATTGGTATGTCTATCAATGTAATTTCTTACCTTAGTTTCTCTCCTTATGATTGTCATTCTCGTGATTGCGCATATAACAAGTGCATCAAAGGTATCTGAATCATTGAGGATGATTTAGAAACTAGCGAAGTGGTAGTTTCCAATGTTTCATTTTCTCAAGCGCGGAAAGCATTGGCAACCCTATCTACACTTCTAGAATAACAACAAAGTGAACTTAAGTCAAAGCTTTTGTCTTTAGATAAATCCATCACTCTTTCCTGTATTCAAGAGTCTCGTCAAACAACAATAGACTCTTATTCTAGTCACCAAGTAAGTGTATTAATATATTTGACAATATTTTATAAGTGTTACTAATGACTCTAATTTTACTATGTAGTTGTAACTCACATAAGTGCCGTTTTTTTAATTGCCCACCCTCTCTGAGTGGTATCATGCTACAATGCCATAAGTTTTACAAAATTTATTCTCCCGAGAGATAACACTTAGAGAGGGTAGACTATAACTATGAAGCAACCCATCCTAATCTTATTGGGCACTATAGTGTTTTGTCCTTGGATTTGAACATTGGTTTTGCATATGCTTGGTGCAGATCCTTCACTACAGGAAGTGTGGTTCTTACCACTAATTATTTTCCACTAGACGGGTTTGAAATCTATGAATATGGATTGGAAATCTATCATTGTAGTAAATCATATAACCATCTAGTGGAAGACAACCAGTGGTAAGGAATTGTGATTCTTGTAGTACTTTGACAATTAAGTTCTTGTACTTGCATGTGTGCAAACTTGATAAGCTTGATAAGCGAGCCTGGGCAAGCTAAGTTGTACACATATATTGAGATCATATCCACATCCCATGCCTTTGGTTACGGATGATTACATACTACGTAGTCTCACGCTCAACCTTTGTAACATTATTCAGCAGTGTGCATCTGTTCATGTGGGACCCGAGAATATAACCATGGGATGCTGCAACTAGTGCAGAGTCATAATGTTATGTTTCAGGTGGGGGACAATGAATATATTCTTTAGTGGAATTTAAGACACTTCCAAGTGCATCTTCCAGTTATCCAGGTCCTCGAAATTTACTAACATATGTTGGGAATCACACATTGGATAAAGTTTTGTGACATCGACCATGGGGAAGGGTGAAGATCATATACTCAATCGTGTAGGCTAGGGTTCCTACATTTGGCTATAGTGAGCCCTAAATCAAGGTCATAGATTCTATTTTTTAGGGCAAGGAGACCCAATTGGAATGAGCCAAATATAACCTCAAGACGACAGTTTTTAAACTGCACCCACGAACCAAAATCCTTGCACATTGTTCGAGAATACCGCGTGTTGGGAAACCAAGAATCATGTGTTACATATTTGTGTGTGATACGTGGAAACTATTTGGTGAAATTGATTAAAAATGTTATCTTGGAGTGTGTTTCATTTGAACGGCCTCAATTGGACACATTTAAAAAATAGAACTTATGTGCATCTCAAACATGTAGTGCAATAGTTGTGTATATTGCATTTTGATTGAGCAAAATTTATACGTTATTCATGTTGCCCTCTATGTTGGTGTTTTTGAATCATTCAAGTAGTTTATTTTTGTGGTTTATGTGAACCACAAAATTTCATTTTACTTTTTCCACAATTGGAAATTGGTGAAAAGAAGTATCATATAATTAGGATTCAAGAAAACATGGACAAAATGAATTTCCAAAATAACAATGCATGTAAGAGTATACTGCAAGGCATATTTATTGGAGGGAAAATTTAGAAAAATATAATGGAACCCTATTTAATACATAAACAAATACTCACTCCATATGTGTATTTTCCAAGAATAACATAGTGTGCGTGCAACTAAAACTTTGTCTACAACAAGAAATACACTGTGAACCTAAGAGGGAAAAAAACCACCCTTTCTTTCATAAATTCCACCCATAAATAGACAAATATATCATTTCAATATGTTCAAATCTATGCATAAGTCTGCAATTTACTTGATTCCTAGTCAAATACATGACTTTTAACAATAATGTCCTCTGACAAACTTGGACAAGATCACATCCTTCACACAAAGACTCATCAAACATCAATTGAAAAGCTATAATTTACAAGGTCATTGAGTTAGACGCGATCGTCAACCAAGTGTTTGAGTTGTGAAGGACATAAAATGTAGAATAGTTCTCCCCCAAGTTTCAAGTTGGTGTACGCATTTCTCTAGATTTTCTAAAAAGATGATTTCACGAAAGCCTTGAGGTTGTGGGGCTAGGAAGGGGTCGGCATGCGTGATTCAAGCATATCACACTTTGTCCAAGATGTGTTTGGGTTTCGTAGTCGGACCCACGCATCTAACTTAAGCACAAAAGTCTTCTTAGTGGAACCAAGGAACAATGCTTATGGTTGTCATGTAGGGTTCTTGCTACGCGTAGCTAGATTCTTTATTCCATTAAAAAGTGAAATAGTGTCCTTTTGTGTCCCTCCAATAGCAGTCATCAAATACATGGCATGATCCACTTCACTGCAATAATGCGAGAGAATATGGTCCTTCCATTACCGATGTTGAATTTTTTCATGCTATCATCTGCACATTCTATGGTAACCTGTCCTAATATTGCGCAACAATGTTCATGCTGCCCTTATGTTGCGTAGCAATTGCACAACAATATTGAACTCAAGTCTTTGCATCGTAACTTTATTCCTCACTCCAGAGGAGTCTGGAGTGCTCCGAAGTTTTCTTCTTCTTTGCAGTTTTTTTTCTTCAGTTTTTTTGGGTTGGGTTTGGCAGTTTTGGGTGTGGTAGTGTTGGGGTGGGCGGGGTAGCGTAGGCATTGGGTGCGACGATGAAGAGAGACGGCATTTTGGGTGGTGGGTTTTTGTGGGTTTCTGGTGGTCCTGGTATTGGCGGAGAATGAGCTCCAAGTAAGCTTCACCTGTACTTAACCGCAGTGGTGATTCGCTTTTGTTGTTTCTATTTATTTTTAATGTGTAAGCGTATGTGTGTTGTTCACTACCCTGAGGAGCTTGCTATGTAGGATGGATTACTAGATGGAAATGGAGAAAGAACAATTGATGTTTGGTGTTGATGACTTTTCCAGAGAGTATCAGTAATCTTGTTGTGAGCATTTTGTGAGAATATATGGGAATCTGTTGCCATGGTGTAGTCCTTCTTTACACCGAACGTTTTGTGAGTTGGCAGTTGTTGTCTCTTCTGAATCAATCCCAAGATTACACAAGGAAAGGCAAAGAGGGAGAGGAAGTGGAAGCAATGGTGGGTCAACCGAGCTGCTGCAATGATAGTGCAAGCCAATGTCAATCTCAGCACAGGTATGCATCATCATAACTACGGAGGGTTTGCCAAATTTTAGGGCTATGTGATTCTGCTTCCTTACTCTTACTCGTGTCAAACATCGTCTACATGCATTTATGTATGTATTTATTTATGCATACCATGTTATTAGATAGTGCAAACACTTGAAAGGGGTTGAAATGTGAGATATTTTTGTTTAGGGAGCATTCTTGTGTCCAGAGCATTACTTCCTGCATTTGCTTAACATTGTCAAATTCTTCGGAGAGAGGAGTTGTTTGGAGGTGGTATGATATTGTGTGGTCATTTGTGTAGCTTCTCTCATCCTTTTTGTATCGTTTGCTACTTTTGTTATCTATCTGTGTTGGGCATCCTGTGACTTGAAGTTGGTTTTATACACAACACAGGAGTTCGGTATCAAACCTTGGCCACCTCACTTCTTAAGCGCGCACTTAACAATGTACAGGGCAACAACTGTTGAGCCGCTTTGGAGAAATCCGAGTCGAAGACTGTGAGATCTTAGAGTCTTAGATCACAGGTAATGACTGCTTTTTCTTGACATTTCCTGGTTCAACAAACAATTTTCCTCCTCTTTTATCCTCAAGTTCTGTACAATTGTGGCTTTCAAAGCACAGTAATCTTGAATAGTCTTTTTTATGTGCATGAAATCATCAAAATAGACGGCGGATGATGAATCACTGTCGTCGCTGTGAAGTGGTTTCAGATGAATAATTCCACTTTGTGTATGAAAGATCCGTGTGCATTTTGCGCAGTAATTTCTTGAACATCAATCTTGATGCAGGCAAAGGCGGACGTGTCTGCTCAATTGCACTTGCTCCTCCCTCTAAAGCGGATGTCCAAGGCTCACATTGTCAAAACTTGAACCAAATTAGTTTGAGTGCCGGCTTCCGAACCGGTTCTTGATTTCATAGGAGACAGTTCCCTTGTGCTTCTTTTTTATGTCGTATCACTTGTATACGTTCACTATTTTCTGAGAGGTTTCCGATACGAAGACACGTGGATAATGATGTAATGTAATGTATATCTTGATTGATAAAATTGAGCAGAAGTGTATTATAAGTCGTGAAGTTTTCTCAAGGACAATCAGAACAATTATCTGGAACCTCTTATTTGAAATAGCATAAATGGAGTAGGGATAATAATTTTGCAAGATTCTTCAAGAATCTCACTTCTGTCGGTGAAATTCTAATTAGTTCTAATCCTGATCTACTTCCTCATTAATAGTATACAGGAATGTGGATTTTAGGACTGAGGATGTATGATAATACGTAGCTTATGGTGTGATCGAATTTTTGATGTGAAGAATGTAGAATAAGGACCGGAATTCAATAAGGTCTAAGAAAGGACCAGAACTGTGCAGTGAATTTGTACCTGTCTTTCAAAGAAATTCTTGCCATGCCCTAATATTGCGCAGTTCATTGCGCGCGCAATTATCTGCGCAGTATTAGGGCGGCATTTTAAAATTCTAAAATATCCACCCCCTTGGTAATTGGGCAAGACTGTTTGTCTGGATTTCATCAGTTCTGAAATAATTTTTCTTCCATCCAAATCACGCTTCATCCCACTAAATATTCCCAAAAAAAATTTAAAAATTCTAATTTTTTTGCCTGATATGTCTTGTCGATGTCAACACTGCGCAATATTAGGACCGTCTACCATAAGGGCTAGGGCGAAACAACTTGTACACTGGTTCCTTGGAGGCAAGGGTTTAGGCATCCAACAAGGAACGAGTGTATGGGTTGGTTCGCCCAAATCCCATTCTAAGGGCCTGGTTTAGAATGGGCTAAGGTGAAGTCCATCGGTAAAGAATTTTAGGGGAATGGAGCAATATGATTGGCTATGAAATGGGTTCTTCACCGGCCGGGGTTTACACTACGGCCAAGATTTGTTCAATGGAGAACTTTAAGCATGGATAAAAAAAATGACATGGTTGCCAACATGGCGACATTTTTTTGCTAGGGGGAGTTCTCTGGAGGTTAAGTTTGTTGGACAACCTCAAACCTTCGGACAAGAAGCTTGGCCACTGGAGAACTCCAACTTGAGGTTTTTGTTTGTTTTTTTATTTTAAAAAAATTGTTTTTCCTTCTTGTCCGCAATACAAACAGTTGCCTCAAATAACCTTGTCTTGGGATGAAATTCTTGACCAACCAATACACTTCTTCACCATAGTCTAAACCAACCCTATGATGATGGTTATACATGTAAAGGGTTTCTGAATCAACTAGGATGGCACGCATCAAAAAAAATCTTTCTTTTCTTTACTTTTTTGTACATTAAAAAAACACAAGGCATATTGGAACGAGGCATTGAGGGGGACTTCATGGTCATTCTAGTCAGAATCATCGCATACGAGCGTACCTCTCATTCATCCAACATAACAACCCTGAAATAGTATGAAATTATGATGTTTCTATTTTTAATTTGTTTGACACCACTAGACTTGATTTAAAGACTTTGAATTAGTCTAAGGTGGACGGGTGTTAAATGGGTACTTTCTCCATTTTAGCCCATTTCTCCTAGGATATGAAACACACAATTAGTACGAATGGTTAGCAAATTCAAATTGAGGCCATACCCAAGCCATAGCTACTTTCCTCATAATTTTCAGAGCTCATATGAATATCTCATTCATTATCAAAGTGAATATTCTTGTGCTCATTGATTGGCCTTTAGATCCCCCTCCCTCCCCCAATTTTTTTGACTATTGAGCATAGATATTAGGCTATTTTGAGCATGTACTCCAATCTCTTTCAAACACATGTCTTTTTGGGAGTTTTTTTGGGAGCCACACCTAACCACGTACCACTCAAATATAGGTGTTTGAAAGAGACAAGTAATTGAATTAGGCACATCTACCTTAGTCCAAGTCATTTGAGATGATTTGGCCACCACTTATAAGAGATTTTAAGAAGTTAGGTTTGTTTGCTTGTTTGTTTTCTTTTTCTTTTTTAATGTTGGAAGGGTGAGAAATACGCTCCTACAATATGCAATAATTCCCTCTCTCCATTCTAGACCACCTCACACATTCCTTTCAAAGCCTCGAAGAACCCTCCTGAGTGTCAACTCTCAGAGCCAATTTGCACAGAGCTTGAGGGCCCTTGACCTATGGTATGCAAATCATGTGATTGGTTGAGATGTCAAAGATGGTCCAAGTTCACTTTACACTAGACCCCAAGGGCCTAAGGGACCAGAGAAATTCAAATGGACGAGAAATCTACATGGAGTCATACATGGCATCAAATGGAAAATGTTTCATGGTCTACCAAATATTGCATTAGGCCCATTAAAAAGAGGTGGGTGTAAATGTAAAACTAAGGGTTGTGGCAAGCAAATAAATTGTCATATGGCTCCTAGGAACATGTATTACCATGGAGAGGGGCCCTGAACTACCTACTATTTTGGATTGCCCATAAAGTATCTTGCGGTCCCTCAACATGGTCCGCTTTCACTTTACACTAAACTCAAGGGCCCATTCATTGCAGAAGTAGATATGTATTTCCCAGGGTACAACCTTTGGATGATGTTCAAGGGCCCTTACATGTTCATGGTCACAGCTCTTGGTCTGTGTATAAAGCGACTCTCGCCTCACCCTCCCTCACTTCATGGAGAATTTGACATTGTTGTGAATTCAACAATCAAACAAATTAATTAAAAAAATTAGAATTGGACCATTGTTTTTGTAACCTCCTATTCAATATCATATCAAGAAGGACATCACACAAATATTAAATGACAAATTATCATAGTCAGTGTAAGGGGAGATTTTGGGCATCATTGGTTGAGATCCTAGTGTTTCTAAGTCCAAAGTCTACAACTGAAGCCATTATTGTCTTGAAGAGTTGAGCTTAGGTAGTTCAATGGCCTCATAAGCACCGCACCACCAAGGCAATGCCTGCACCAGCCTTTTTTTAGGGGCTAAATGTAGCCAGAAGACTACAACTAAAAAAAGCCAGCGAAAAAACCCTAATAATTTAACCCTGTTTACATTGGCTTAGGAGCCAAAATGTCCACCTCATAAGGTGGGTGGGTGCCACTTAGCCCCATTATGCAGAACGAGGCGGCCGAGGTGTTGCCCTCCACGTCCTCTCCCAGCGACGGTGACATCAAGAGCGGCGCCCCATTGCGATCCGGACCCCTGCATCATTAGGGCTGATCGCCACCCCCAACGACCATTTCTCCCCCTCCGTGGATGTCATTCGCCCATTCCACGCCTTCATCCTTGCTTCATCGCCATCTAGAACTACGCTGCTCCAGGGTCTCATCGCCTTGGATGTGTCTTCGTTTGGAATCGCCTCTCCACGGCTCGCCTCCTGGATCCATTTGCCCGCAGCCCATTCCTCCTCCTTTCTTGAGCAATCAGTAGATTCAGTACCATGTGAATGTTGACGGCTAGGTAGTGGGGTAGTGGGGTAGTGGGGTTGATGGAGGAATGAAGGCTTGCAATGTTGAATCTTGCTTGCTCGGCAAAATGCGAGGAATCGACGACATGCTCACAAAATTGCCATTGCCTCCCTCACCTTCCATCCTCTTGCTAGCTCTCATTGTTTCTAGTTGTTTGTGCAATGCAATTGAATTTATTCTGCAATTGTTTGGATTTCTGCAATTTGGCTTTCTGCAATTGTTGCAGAATTCTAACTTACTGAGAGTTGGGTGTGGCTGAGGGTGTTGGCCTTTGGGTGTAGCTTCTTCTCTTCAAATCCATTGTTGTGTAGGTGGAGAGCTTTTTCTCGTGAATCGAGGGTGGAGGAGGTCTGATGTTTGTGGAGGAGGCCTGATTGTTTGTGGTGGAGGAGGTCTGATTGTTTGTGGTGCCTTCCCTGGAGCCTTCTTGGGCATCTTGGTGGAGCCTTCTTGGTGGAGCCTTCCCTGGAGCCATCCCTTCAGCCTTCCTTGCCGCCCTGTTTCTGCCTCTAGCCGCAATGTCTGCCTCCTCCACCCCATTGTCGAAGGCTCTCAAGGCCAGGAGGGCCACCGTCCTTGAGAGCTACTTCATTAGCTCGCGGAATTCTGCCAACTCTGGCCCTATCTGCATGCTTGCTCCATCCCCTCGCAAGCGCGCAAAAGTTGATTCATCTGCCTCTTCATCTAGCAGCAAACCTGAGGAGGATTGCACCACTCCTGCAAGAGTTAATGTAGCCGTTAAGCTCATCTGCCCTAGTGGCCTACCATCCAACCCAAATCCCGGTTCCTCCTCCATGTGTGTCGAGTCTGAGTCTGATCTTGTAGAGGTGATCAATGTGGTTGACTCCGAGGTACCCGTAGCCAAGAAAAAACAAAAAAAAGTAAAGGTAAGGAATGTGCTAGTCGTAAGTGTCAAGATAATTGGGCTCTTGCCCATCTATGGGCAGAAATGTTGCGGGCTGGGAAAGGGTCTTCTATGGACAGGGTTCAATGCATTGTGTGCACGTCGGTGAAAGGCAGACCTGTTGTGATGGGTGCTAAATCCGATACCCTTGAGAAGCATGCTGGAAAAAGACAGGCAAAGGTTGATCTTCCACACTTGAATGTAAAAAATGATGAATACTACATCAACCCGAAGTGCGGCCATCTCAAGGCTATTTGCATCTACAATGCCCAGTCCTTGAATCGGCCAACTATTCTCCAGCAAGTAAGTGTCCTCCACCCAAGCCATGTTTTCTCTTTTCATCTTTTCTTATATGCCTTTCTTGTAAGCCTTTCTTGTGTGTATGAAAGATCTAACCTGCACATTGCTTCATTGTAGGTGCAAAAAGAGTTCAAAGGAGATAAAGCGCGCAAGATTGCACAATTTGCCACGGTGTTTCATATGTTGCAGCATGGTCGCCCCATGCTGGAGTATGAATCCATGCGAGAGTTGTTTACTTTTTTGAAGATGCCCCACCTCAACAAGAAACACTGGGGGGACAACTCCGGATGGTTGATGGCTGAATATCTCTATGCCCAGGTTATGCAAAAGGCAAGAGAGGTTATTCACGGAGGTAAATTTCTTAGTATAAGTGTGGATGAGGTTACTACTGTAGACAATCAGGCTTGGATAAGTATCCATGCCTACGTTGTCCAAGACTTCTACCGCACTCCTATATTGGTGTCGGTGGAACGTCTCACGGAAGGGGCCACTGCTCCAAAGCTCGCTAAGGTGATTGTGGATGCTTTGTTTGTTCACGGGGGTCTAACCCCCCAGCATCTCCTCTCCAAACTTGTTTCATTTGGGGCGGATGGCGCTTCAGTTTTCCAGGTAATCATTTTTCGCCTTCCTCCCTTCATTTTTTCCACATGTGGTCTGATTGTTTGTGGAGGAGGTCTGATGTTTGTGGAGGAGGTCTGATTGTTTGTGGTGGAGGTCTAGTTGTTTGTGGAGGAGGTCTGATTGTTTGTGGAAGAGGTATGTTTGTGGTGGAGGAGGTCTGATTTAGGGTGGAGGAGGTCTGATTGTTTGTGGAGGAGGTATGTTTATGGTGGAGGAGGTCTGATTGTTTGTGGAGGAGGTATGTTTGTGGTGGAGGATCGGAGGTCTTGTTGTTTGTAGGTGTAGGAATGTGGTCTAATGTTGATCGTTGGAGGTGGCAGGGTGCAAGGTCAAGTGTGACCAGGCTCTTACAAGATACAATCAGGCCCCACATGCATGGGGTTCATTGTGTCAGCCATCGCACCAACCTTGCGATCAAGGAGCTCTCGCATTTGCCGGTCATAGACAAGATCGAGAACCTCTTGCATAACTTGCACAAATACTTTGCAAGGTCTCCCAAGAGACACCTCGAATTTACGAGGCTCTCAGAGGTAATGCAAACCAAAGGTCTAAAGATCATAAGGAGCATGAAAACGAGGTGGTTGTCCATGTTATCACCCTTGAAGAGAGTGATGTTTGAGTATCGAACCTTGGTTCACAAGATGCACCAAGATGGTTTTGATGGAACATCAACATCAGCGGCAAGGGAGGTAGCAATTGGTAACTACAACTTCCTTGTAGACATCTCTATCCCTATTGCCTTGGCCGGTTTTTTACCATTGCTTGAAACAATTCACTATCTTGTGAAATTCAGCCAACAACAAGACATCTTCATATGCAACTATCTTGCCGCGGTCAAGGTCTGTCAAGGTCAACTCTACCAGCTCTATTGTGATCTAGTTTCCTCTTTCAGAAGTGATTCTTTTCGTGAGTTCACAGATTTGATTAGTGGCCGTCATGACAGCATGTCTCTGTCATGGGTGCCCGGAGTTTTGGATGTGAACGAAGCCGCATGTGAGTATGTTGTCTTCAAGTGTGGGCCTTTCACCCATCCAGCCACTATGCCTAACGGAGATGGTGGCACCCAAACAGTGTCAAGGGAGGCATTCAAAGACATCATGGACAATGTCAAAGGCTCTTGCACAGGTATGGCCATGTTTGTGTGAAATTGTGTGAATGTTTTTGTGTGAATGTTTTTGTGATATATGTTGCTATGCATTATTGGGGATTATGTGGCTAACCATGAAGTTGGGTGTTGTGGTGGATGTGGTAGGGGCTGCAGATCGCTTGATCAAGGAACTGTCAAGCCGCTTTCCGGCCTCGAACTTGATGGATTCTCTGGGGGTTGTCTACCCCCAGTATTGGCTCCAACCTAATGCTGATGAGCTATTTGAGGCACATTTCAAATGCTTGAAGGACCACTATTGCTACGAGAAGAAAGTCGGTGAAGTGTACTCACCACCCATGCTGGAGATGGCAGCCTTGAACCACGAGGCATGTTTGTTCAAAGGGGCAATGAAAGTAAACGCAGCTGATGCCATGCGTAAGCCCATTACTGTCAACCCCCTAACCAAGCTTTGGCGGAATCTAAGTATGTCACAAGTGTTGAGGAGCAGCTTTGGCGAATGGTTTAAGGTGGCTGAAATGGTAGTTGTTCAAGTGCTTGGGTCCGTTGAGGACGAGCGCACATTCTCAAATGTGGCATTCACAAAGTCCAAATTACGTAACCGTTTGAGTGAGCACTTGGCAGCCTGTGTAGGCATATTCAGCCAAAAAATTTACAAGATGGACAACTTTCCGTTTGAGAAGGTTTATGAGATATGGCATGCGATTGTGGCCCTAGTCTAGAATTTTGCTATAGATGTTGTAGGTAGGGGAGCAATATTTAGTGCAATGTTGTGGTTGCCCTAGTGCACAGAGATTTTTGAGGTTTTTGAGGTATTTGAGGTTTTTGGAAGTCACCATTGGAGTCTGGTTACTGGAGGTGGAGGCTCCTTGTATACAACAGTCGAGGCCTCGTCTGAGAGGACTTTATTTTTATTCATTAGAATTTAAATTTTAGAGACATAGATGATAGAAGTTTTTAGCTGAAATTTTTTTAGCAATTGGTTTTAAATACTCGCCAATGTGCACAATGTATTTGAAGGCTTGTTGCCAATTTAATGACAATTTTTAATGCATTATTGCCTAAATGAGCAATGAATCCTATTTGCCTATCGCCCTATTTGTACTATTGTGATTTACGTCATGTAGCCAAACGGTGAAAAATGAAACATATATTTCTAAAAACAAAACTACTTAAAAAACCTTGCATTAGCCACTACAACGAACTTCATCCACACTACTATGCCACCCGTCCGAAATTTAGAAAATGCCAAAAAAATGGCTGGCCTGCACATCACTGCCTGGGAAGTTTTTGGGCATAGTCGGTCAAGATCCTAGTGATTTTAAATCCAGCCGGTTACATGTTGACATCTTCCGGTTTTTTTTATTCATTTGAGGTATATTCTATAGATTCCTCTAAAATGATCGGTAATTTGCATGAAGTCTCCAACTTCAACCGGTTATTTTTCAAACTCAACCGGTTCATCTGTAACTAACCGCCAGTTCTCCCTGGACATAGCTGCACACACAATGTTTGCCGCTCCAAGAGCCAACCAATCGGACCCCAAGCCGCAGCAACCACCACCAACAGCACCAAGTGACAAACAAATTGCATGGCCAAGACATCGCCCGCACATCACAAGCAAAACCCCAGTTCAAAGCCCTCACCTGATACAACCTACACCAAATCGCAGGTGACTCACAAGCTACGACAACAAAACATCAACACCATCGCGGTGGCTCAAAACACCTATTATCAAGCAAACGAAGTGGCACACTAGGCAAACCTCCCTTTGTTCCAAAATGCACAAGATGTGCCATGACAGTGTTCCTAACACTCATTATAATATGCTTCTTCCCACTCTCCACACTCAACTATCATGCATGCCACTTTCTCGACGAACACCACGGTGAAAGCATCCTCCTCCTGAGCAATGCCCTCTTACCCGATCTCGCCAGCCATCCACAACTCGCTCGCCCAAATGCCGCACCGCTAGCTAGCCGCATCCCACGTCCCCCATGATGGCAACCCAAAGTTGCAATGCTCCTCCACTCTTCCTACATCAACCCACCAAGTTACGTCAAGCTTGGCTCCCTCTACACCCCTGCACATCCACTCTCCTATCTTCAATCCCATCCCCTCAAAGCCCCCCCAGTCCAATTACATGCACCCACTCACCCACACCAACAAGTCCATCCCAAACACAAATACTTCCATACTCCCCAAACCTGGCTTACCTCAATTGTGCAACACCCTCAAAAACGCTAGCTCCCCTAACGCCGCACACACCCTCTTCGGAAACACCAATGAAGACCTACACTTAATCCCCTCCATTCAAACACAAATTGCTTTCATCATCACTTCCCCCTCCCCAAACCAATTAATTATATTACAAGGGGACTTTAATAGGGACATCTTCCTCCAAGGGCGTTCTACTCACAAAGGGATTACCCCCCCCCCAACCATGAGGATCACACATGGGCCCACTTCACATCAAACCTAAACCCACCATCCCTACTGACGCCCATTTCTCACAACAAATGGGGATAATTACACATCTACTAGCCTCATTGACGGATTCTACACCAACACACCACATCTCAACCTCACATGCACCATATATACCAATTCCGTGCATAGCTCATATCATTTCCCCATCATCCTCCATACACCACCGTACGTTCTCACCCACAAATAAATCATTCACCCTAGCTACTCAACCCTATCCCGTAGGCCACGCTCCATACCTTGTACGCTAACACTACAAAAAAACGGGGGTATAAATGATTGTCCGGAATGACTCAATATCTGTCATTTAGGACAGAAATGACTAAGAAATGACTTCAGGCCCCAGAGTCATAACGGACAAGTCATTCTTTTAATGATTGCAATTTTAATGTCACCACCCCTCCCTGCCTTGGATGAAGGATGAAAGAGACAGTCGACGTGGCTGATGATGTGGAGGGATCCTTTTTAGGGAAGAGCCGGGCAACTGCCCCTATTCAGTCCACGTCAGCAGTCATGGACAAGTCATTTACAAGTAATGCGACATTCTTTAAAGAGCTGACGTGGACATCCACATCAGCAGTCACGATATAGTTATTTTCAAGTCATGGTTTTGCTTGCCGCAGCCGTTGAGGACTACCACGTGTGTAGTGCGCCAATCACTTTATAGTCATGTTGGTATGGAAGTTTTGCAATTGTCTAGAAGTGATGCCTGGCTAGTTGTCCGTTAGTCATTTTTGCGGTTCCACAGAGTCACGACCATCCATTCTAAGTCAGAAGTCTAGTCATTTCTGAGTTGAGTGTAAGTGGCATGGGCGGTTTAGGGCTTCTGTTGTTGTGTTCAATTCTGCGATTGCAGTCGTCAAGCAATGTTATTACTGTAGACTTGGACTTCCTACGTGGTCGCCACATGCAAAGACATGTACAAGAAGTCATGCAGCGCTCCCTAGGCAGTTTTATGGCAGTTGCAAAGAAGTCATTTAAGAGACAGGGACGGACATTGAGTCCAAATCATAACTGGGGCGTTTCCGTCATCCCAGAAGGTAGTGAGCAACAACGATAAGATCCAATTGCCTTCACATGCCAAACAGAAGCCCTACAATTCTATCATTCAATCATCTACTGCATGGACTTATTCCTCAATACAAGCACGCCCTCATAGAATAGAGTCAGCACAAATCAAGAACTGAATACAACGTGTGAGCCCAAATGCACATAACAGCTATGAGCACGCTTCAAATTTACCCAAAAAAAAACAGATGCTTACAATTCAGAAATCTACAGTGCTCTTCATCTGCAACATTTATAGCAACTGTCACAAAGTCATTCGGTTGGTCTTCAAACTATCGGGAGTCTGCAATTCCTATCTTGGAAACACATCAAGAATGCACGCTCAAACAAGTTTCAAGCACTTTTGGTCCCATATAGTGCACGTCCCCTTCACATGTTCAATGTGAGTCTGCAAATCATCATCAAGTGGCATCATCAACGCCACACCAGACTGTAAAATTTCCTTGATGTCCAATTTGAACCAAGTTGGCGGAATGTCCGTGAAGTGAAACTTCTGTACCCCGGGAAGGCCGCTAATCTTTCCCACTACCACTTTCTGCCTTGTAGCGCGCGGGTTCATGAGGACCACTTCGTCGCCGAGCTTGTACTGCAAAAAACCATGAATTACACACTTGTCAGTGGCGCTTTAGGGTTTTCTGCCATCTGCCTCTAAGCCCATTCCTCCTCGCCTACTCTCACGTGACTCTGTAATGACTTGTACACAAGTTCTAGCCAACTTCTCTTCGTCACTGCCTGCCACTTTGCTTACAAAAGAGACCCTCAGAAGTCACTAAAGGAGAACTTACAGAAGTGTGGAACTACTTCATGACTTCCAATACACTACATAACGACTACTGAATGACTTCATACAATGCGGTTCAGACTGATGACATGGGACTGCGGTTTAGATACACACATTCTTGGTGGATGGTCCATCGCGTTTCCTATCGGCCGCTGATGCAGTCTTCATCCGCGGCTCCACCTTCTGCCCCTTTCCCTGCACACACATATGCACAACATCAGCTATAGAGGTGAGGGGACAGCATACCGAATGTAGAAGGATTTACCTCACTCGACGTGTGTTGCTGAACATCACATCGGGCGGGACTTTTACCTTCGCCGGTGACTTCAACGCTTTCCTGGTCTTCCTCGGCGTCAGATCCATGTCGATTGCAACACTCGTAGCAGGCATCGGGGGAGCTCCTGCGGTTGCCTCCCCTACATCAACGGGGGCTCCTACTTCCTGTAGCACCTGAAGCAACAAACAAGTGGAGAAGATGCAAGGATTACCTGCGGCAGGTGTCTCCTTCGTGGATACCCGCTGAACATGTGTACAAGCAATTGCAAGATGCATCATACCTTCTGCGATTGCCTCCTCGTCAGAGTTTGTGGCCTCGGAGGAAGAATCCCGCACGCTCCGCATGTTGCACGCCGTATGATCATCCCCCTTCCAATTTCTCAAGCGCCCCATCCGTCGCTGCTCTCCTTGCAGGCCACCCCGCGAGTTGTTCCGCCAGAGCTCGCCCTCTCTCCGCCCACTCGACGACTCCTTCTGGCACTTCAGCTTACGAAACTCGGCCTTCCTGGGATTAAAAAACGTGCACCTCAGAAACCCTAAGCCCTTGTGCACTACACGAATTGCTCACAAACCTCGGAAGAAGGCACTTGCAAAGTGGAACGAGGCGCCAACTGATTGAGAAGAGAAAACAAAACACTGCCTAGGGTTTCGCATGGGGTATAGTGACAATCGAGTCGCCCCCTGACGCAAGCCCTCTGTCCACGTGGCCCCCATTCGCGCGCGACCTGATGTCATTTCCCCTACATGCCATGACTTGCACTACAGTCCATTGTGACTAAAACATGACTTCATAGAAGTGACAATCTAGTTGGCAGTCATAGAAGGTGACTCCTTTAAGAATGTGACGACACTGGGGAGGCCCTCAACTTGCAACAAATGAATATGCATAGTAGTATGCGAATGTAAACCCTAGCGCACCGCCGCCTTTGCACCTCGGGAGTCGCAAAGCACAGACAAAGCCTCTCAATTTGTCACCTAAAGTCATAGGACTCTGCAATACAAACTAACCGTGGCTCACATCCTCCCGCGGGTTGAGGGTCTTATAGAATTGTTGTGATGTTTTAAAGGGGAAACTCCTATAATGTATTTTTTGTTTCACTGCAGTCAGTGTAGGACGAACGAACGACAGAGTGCAAGCACCCCACCACTTGCAGAGTGGATCGAGAGCACTGTACGGGATTTAGACTTAGATATGACGAAGGCGGACGACATGGACCGGTTTCTCCTAAGCCACAAGCCATCCCAACGAGCCACTAGGTATGCACGAATCATAGCATTTGGAAACCACTTTCGAGTCGAAGATGAGACAACAACGCAGTTGCTCAGTTACAATAGCAGAGTAGCATCGGTTTTCAACGTGCCCTCGGAGAATTATGGACATGAATCGTCAGTCCAGTATGTGGGAGTGCTAAAAGACATTTTGGAGCTTGATTACGGTGCACTTCACACACACATTATTCTACTACGGTGTGAGTGGGTGAAAACCTATGACAATCGAGGGAATCCCACATATGTTAGGGATGACTCTGGGTTCCTTCAGGTGAATTTTCGGCACAAACTACCCCGCATGGTGGATCCCTTCATTTTCCCAATCCAAGCCACACAGGTCTTTTTCTCCGATGTTCAAGAGAAACCCGGCTGGAAAGTTGTATTATGCAAAGAGGCCAGAGCGAGAAGAGAAGTAGTTGACACAACAGACGCCTTCATCAGCACTACCACGAAGAGCACAGGATTGACTGCTCCCAGAAGATGGCCTCTTCCAACGGAGATAGCAAATCTAGTGGGAGCCATTGAATTATCAGCAGAAGAAAACTTACTAGCACAAGAGGACTACTAGGATACCATGACTTGAGCATGACTAGGAATAGTTAGTTCAAAGTCGTCTGGTAGTGACGATGTAGCACCGCTATAGTCATGTGCAATGAAGACAAAAGCGCATGTGAACGGTTCCAGAGTTCAAATTGAAGCCTACTTAATTTATGGTCGGCCTTGTCCTGAAATCAATGTCTTCTCGCCTCATCTACTGTTTAGTAGCATCTCCTTACATAGACTCTTTTCCTTAGTGGCAGTATGGCCCATGGTTACGCTTGAAGTCGCTTCTGTGAAAGCAAGGATAATATTTTCAAGTGCTACCCAAGCGGGCAGAAGGAACCAATATGAACATGGCGTCGGACACTCAACACTCATTTTGTTGGTGAGCATGGAGTGATGATGGAATGACCTAGTAGTAGTGCCCACTATGATCCCCGACTGAGTTGTAATTGCAAGTGACCGAGGCGCAAATCTGTCGACGATTGTAGGCACAAGACATGGGGGCTAGTTCTCCCCATCCACATCAGCATGCATTTGAAGCACATAAAGTGGCAAGAATATTCCTAAACCTACTCCCGAAAATGATGAAGTCATATTGTAGTCGCCATTCAGTAACGCACTGTCACTAAGAAATGACAGGCCACTACTACACAGTGATGTAATCATCCACATTGGATTCCCACCAAACAACCAACGCTTTCCTTGACGAAAAGCACGCTTCGGCAGCTATAGTTCATCACCTTTCATCTCCCAGTGACAATTGCGACTGGTGCGTGACTGTGACAACGTGGACAAAGTAGAAGTGGTGCTATTACAGAGGACCAGTCATTTCCTAGTGAAACCGGACTTCTAGTCATTCCTCCCCAGTCATTTATACCCCCGTTTTTTAGTAGTGTAAATTCAATGAAATTACCCACCACAACACCTTAACCCTCGCTAACATACTATCCTCTACACATGCTTTGCAGTACATGTACAACCCCTCACTACTCACACCAGATTTCAAGGAGCTTTCCTACCTAGGTAACAACAAAAACAATGGAAACACCACCTCCTCACATACCACACCATTAGGAAAGCTATCCAAACAATCAAATTACCACCCTTGGCAACTTGGAAACACCGCCTAGATGTAGTATTAATCTTCACGCTTTATGGTCATACAATCTCTTCCCCACTATTACACACACTCCATATCAAAATATGGCTCAACATTTTTGTCGGTATTGCCCAAAAAAAGCTAAAGCCAATGCCACCACAATTATCACTAAACAATCCATAATCAATTGTAAAAAACCCCATCATAAAATACTAATCCACTCTCAACTCTAAAACCAAATGTATACACAAACAAATTTTCTCCAATTCATCACACTGTATGTTAGAATTCCTTAAATCAACCAATGGCTCAATATTCACCAATCCACTGGATATCGCTGAAGATATCTTCACCACACAACAAAATGACTTTAGTAGACAACCCCAATATGTTTAGACCCCTTAGATCTTCATGCCACATGTACATGTGCGGTACGCCGATACCCATGGCGGGGCCCAAAGGACTTCATCGTACACAAAAGAGCCATCCCCCCCCCCCTAAAAGGCATTCAAATGTGACAGCTCCAATTGAGACATGTACAACATTTGCCTTAAACAATTATCCCCAAGCAAAGCCCCCATCCTGAATGACATTCCTAATGAAACCCTAAAATCCCTATCCCAAACCTTTCACACCATGTTTTCCTATTTCTTCCAGCAATGCTACACTCAAAAACATGTCCCCAACACTTGGAAACATAGTAAAACAATCATGTTGCACAAGAAGGGGACCCCATGCTCCAACCAAACTACAAATCCAATCCACTAGCATGCATAATCTATAAACTCTACACCAACATCCTCACCACATTATTATCATTCGGTGAAACCCATAAAATTCTCTACCAAAGTCAACAAGGTTTCAGAGACCAACACAATACATCTCGCCAAATGCAAATCATTTTGGCCGCTCTAGAAGACACATGGCTCACGAAGAAAGGGATATTCATCACATACATTGATTTAAAAAATGTGTTTAGTTCAATTGACCATGCCTATCTCCTCATCATTATGCTCGATCTAGGCTATCCTCAAGATACAGTCGAAATAAGAGGCAGCCTTTACACAAAAGCTACCACGCCATTCCATGGCGAGGCATTCAGAAGCACCCGTTCCATACACATCCATAGAGGAACCAAACAAGGAGACACCCTAAGCCCATGTGTTTTTATCATTTTTCTCGAATCACTCCTCCAATGGCTAGAACGAAACTCCTACAAATACCATTTTAAAACCTCTAATGTTGAATGTCACACCATAGCCTACGTTGAAGATATAGCGTTACTCGCCAATGACATTAGGAGCATGCAACCCCAAATAAAAAAATTGCAATCATTTGGGGACTGGGCTGCATGGGGGGGTCACTTAGTGCATTTTAAAAACAACGTGCGGCATAATATAGGGAGGATTAAATTCGATTGACATAAAATTTATAAAATAATTCCAAATAATGAAGGGTCCATTAAAAGTAGACAATCCCATTACAAGTAAGGTAGATAGGTATAAAATATGGACCATTCTTTTTTTGTAAAAATAATATAGGGGTTGAAAATAAGGATCCTAGGATGTATGTTTAGTAGAATCAATTTTGTACGCATGACTCACGAGGGAAGGATGAAAAATGACTCATCATTTACCCAAAAATGGATGAAATTGTGAGCCTAACCCTAACTCTCTTCCCGACACCTCTTAGTGGCTTCTCTCCCTTCTCTTGGTGGCCTCTCATTTTTCATTTTTCATGTAGCTTCTCATTTTTTGGTGACTTCTCTACTCCGACATCGTCATCTCCAACATGTATGTCCACTTCCACCACCGTTTCTTCATAGCACACATTTTATTCAATGCTAGAGTCTTTGTGATTTGCATGTTGCCTCTGCCATATTCGCCCAACTGTTCAATTTTCTTTATTTTGCGATCTTTTTGTGAAATCATTGTGATTCGCCTTCATTCCAACTTCCATCTTTAATTGCTCCAAGATCTCTCTCGTCGTGCAATCTCAACGTCTTGTAGGTAGATTCTTGCACTCTCTAAATATGTTGCTGACATATTTTCTCTAGCGTCATGACTATATAGGGTTCATGATCAAGCTTGGAGTGTTTTATACTATGTAAGTATTGTACACTGCGGTTTTGGACTTCACTAGTATGTAAATTGACTTTGAATGAAGGATTTTTAAGGAGCAAGTGTTATGTTTGTGAACACATGCTCACTCTTGTTGGGTTTCCATCCTAAGCCTTCTTGTTGTGTTTCCACTTTAAGTTTTTTGTACTTAGTTTTTGCAATGGTATGTATCATTTATATCTTTTTGTTGCCAAGCTTTTTCCCACCACTTTTGCATTGCATACACTTGCAATTTTAAAAAATTAATTAAAAGGAATGTAGACTACAAAAAATTGCAATGACATGGGCATTATAAGTAATGATACAGTGCAAAAAAATAGGCCATTTTAGAAAATTAAGTAATTAATAGGGAGCTTTTAATTCGTGCCTTGGAGGTAAATAGCCCCTAAACAAATACCCCTCCGCCGCACGTGGTGCACAAAAACCCTATAGAGTGAACCCCCCGTGCTGGGCTGGCATGAACAAGAACATATCTAAATTTGACCTTATTGGTTGCCCTAATAAGTCCCATCTCCCTCCCAATATCTTTAAAGCCTGCCTTCAAGCATCTCACATTATGTACAAAGGCCGCCAATTCCCAGTGCTATCCTAAAATGGATCATTTACATATTTAGGCATCTAGCTAATCCCCACCTTGAAATGGCATCTTTAGAAACAAACCACCACCTCAAAAATAGAAACCAAGTGTCAAACACTAATACTATCACCGACTACAATTATCAATTTAAAAAAAACTCAATGCATGTATACGCCCAGAAATTGCATATGCATTTTACGCCACCCCCTTCTCCAACCCCGACATCATGCAACTTGACAAAATTCTTATCTGCCTCGCCATATCAATATGTCGAATCCCCAATAGTTCACCAAATATTCTCGCTCAACTTCCACATGAGGACTTTGGTACGAATACAATCTCTTTCCTCCTTCATGATGTTATGTGTTTAGGGACCCAACTATCCCATGCTTTGAACAATCTAGGTAAGCTAGGTTGCATTTACCAAGGATTGGTTAAATACATAATTGTAGTAAACGGTGGTTGTTCACCCTTCCTAGACTCACTTATCATCACCATTTCAAATAGCAAGCTACAATGGCTATGGAATAGATTCACCCACACTTACAACCATCACCCCAAGACTTTGAAACAAAAGTCTTATGGTTAATAAAATGATACATCTCCCCGCTCCAAGAAATAAACCCAAAATGATCACCTCAGACAACCGGTCCATCGCCTTCATGAAAGCATCATGACCATCCTAATCAACATTTTTAACATCATTCACTCATACTGCTCCTCCCCCCCCCCTCACATCCCCAATGGAACTCACACAGTACCACTCACCACACCCACAAGACATCTTATTTGGTTCAATAGGCCCCGCCCTCTCCCACAAATAGGGAGGCTCGGGGTATGCCCACCCTCCAAACCACCAATCCACAGTCCAAGCCATACATTGGGCATGCATGGCCACACAAGAAAACCAATCCAACCTCTCAATAATCATCACACAACACACAAAATGGGAAAATCACCACATGTTGTTTGACTCCTTCCCATACACTCATACCATGTTAACCCTCCCCCCACTCACCATGGATTACCGACCCGATATGGGTTTCCTACACTATTATAAGTACGATGAGCTTGCTATCACCTCCATAATATGCATTCATCACAAACATAGCCCCCAAATCTCCTCAACATTCCTCCCCACACTCTAAATGGCAATTGATGCCATATAATCATTAGACACTAACCCCCAAATCCACTCGTATAACATTATTAACCCCAAGGTTAACATAAACAACCAAATGGTCTCACACACCATCCAACCCATCATCACCTTACCCGCAACCCCCCTATACCTTTCCCCCAACACCTTAGCACAATTTGCCCTCTTCAATATCCCTCACAACACCTTCTACATTGATGGATCCTTCACTCCACCCCCTTGGCGATGGCACAAACAATTACGCTAATTTTGGAGTATGTTGTGCATATAATGGCACCTGTATTATTGAAAAACTCCCCAGATACCCCAATATCTTCCACATGATCTCTTTTGCCATTGTATTAGCTCTCCAACATGCCCCCCCTATGCAAAGACATATACCTATTTATAAACAACTTGAATAGCATATATGACATACGAATCCAAATATGCAGCCCCACATCCCAAAGAAAACCATCCAAACCAATAACTCATTAAACAAATCATACAACTTATCGCCACCACCACACACAAAGTACATATCCAAAAGGACAGAGCCCACGACAATATCCAAGGCAATGACATTGCAGATAGTCTTGCTAAGAAAGGATCCACCCTCCCTATCATCTTCCCTATGCCCATTATGCACACACCTCACACCACCCCCTATTGGTAGCACTCCACACCCACTTCCATACGACATGATGGCTCCATCAAGAACCTCAAAAGATCAATCAACAAACACCATCTACATGCACAAATCACCTACACCCGTGAAAACTTCCCATATGCGGATAAATGGTTGGGCAATGGCACTATCAACCAAGCCCAATCCAATGCATTTTGGACAATGCCCTGGATCATTGATGCACAAAGTAGCCAAATCCTTAAATTTTGATATGCACAACACACAGGAAATCAACAAAAACACATATTCTAGCCATGCACCCACCCCAACATCCACTGCATTTTTTGCCCCCTCAAAGAAATAAACACATGGCCCGAATCCTATCTAATGCACAAATAGGCACATCCATGGTTTATATATATCTAGATACAACAAAATCACAGATGTTATTTTTAGCATCCTCCTCTCTAGCAACATCACCAGGTGTAACACACTCATTAATGTAGGTACACAAAACAACCAAACATGTGTCAATACCCCCCGCAATACCCTCCCTTCCTTGCTCCTCCCATGTGAATGTTATTCTTCCCACTGCACATGTCTCGCTAGACTGAGAACTGATATAATGTGTGTCCTTGGGACCACCAGAGAAGCCACCCTCCCCCCCCTCCTTTTCTTCCAACACCTGATCTACAAATGCAACTTATCGAATTTACCTTTTGTCATGACGCACTACCATGGGATTCCATTACACACAAACTACAAAAACACACCCCTGCATTAGCCAAACTACGCACACTAGGTTGGCAAGTCACCCCATTAATTATACTCATAGAAAGGGTTAGAGGGGCCATCCATACACCCACAATACTATCCCTTATTGATATCAAATTTGCTCAAAACCTCCATCTCTACCTTGGATGGAAAAATTGCACCACATATCCATCCAATACTTTAACATACCTCACCCTTAATAAACGCAAAATCAAACATAACCAAACACCAATTCCTCCACCACCTTGAAACTACACACACTCCTTGTTTATGCGTCTTGTGGTCAGCACACCATTAACACCAATCAAAATTTCAAGATTAAATGGGCATCCTCATATTTCCACAATTGTATTACACATGCTTCATAATTTGAAGCTAATGGTGAGAAACCAAGAGTTTCTCACCCAAAAAGAGCCATATCCTCAAACCTTCTATGCTCTTGAACATCCTTGCCCCCATTACCACACCATTATATCCACAACTCATGAGTCAAGAATCATAAATGCTACTAATTGCCATGTCAACATCACAACAACATGTATCCCCTCCCCCCCCTCAGGCAACATTGCCCCCCTCAAACATTGATGATGGTTGTAAACCATATCGCCGTCTTCAATCCAACTTGACACAACTTCAGAGCCCCCTCATAAGCCGCCCATTAAATTATTGGCCTATCGGTTCTAAGAACTAAAGGGCCCTCCTCCAAAACGATCAATAAACTACATGTTGGCGAGCCATGCGGCCCCTCCTGATCGGGCGTCCATCTTGCCATGCGGGGACACACTTGACAAACAAAGACATCACCTAGTTATCCCTCCCACGACCGTCATAAGCCTGACTACGATAAAACCACATCAAGAGAGCCCGCAACTGAAGCCTTTTCTTCTTCACCCCACTCCGTAATATTGCGGAAGAGGTCCCCATGTTGTCGTCAATTGCATCACCCCCTCTAGTAATTGTTGGAACTACCACCTCCAAGTGAACCCCACCATCTTCCAAAGCCATCTCTCAAAAGCGTAAAGACAAATGCGGGTGCTTGTTTGCAACCTCCCCATGATCTTCTTAATAAGTACGACATCCTAAACTCTTGCCCATTTTGAATCATGCACACCACTACTTCACCTACAATCTACCATAACATCTTGCTAGCACCATACCAACACCACCCCATCCCCTCCACCTCCACCCAACAGTAACAAAATGCCAAGATTACGTGTTAAAGAAGAGACCCTCCCCATTCATAGCTTAGAATGTGGGGATGACGTTTTCTTGCATCAACTAGCATTGTGGGCATACAAGGATTCGACCTCCACCTTTCACATTGAACAAAGTTAGAACCCCCCCCCTTTGAAACACACAACCTTAGCATGTCCACTCCACAACTTCCCCCTCCCCCCCCCCCGCTTACCTATAGGTAGACAGTAATTCTAGGAACTAACTCAAATGGGGTAAACTTGCTTGACAAAACTCTAGAAAGAAGTGGCCCTTAATCACGTCAACAATAAATTTTAAAAAAATTTCCAAGTCCAAGTGGTTACATGCTGACATCTTTCGGTTTTTCTTTATTATATTGGGATGTATTCTATAAATTCCTCTAAAATGATGGATAATTTTCCTGAAGTCTTAAACTCAACCAGTTCATATGTAACTAGCAATCGGTTCTCACCGTTCATTGCTTATAGTTTTGGAGGGCACTGAGGTGCACTAAGGGTTGGTTCACATGGGGTCCCAAGTCCCACTCATGTTAGCAAGTCCCAACTTGTGAGCCTCATGTAACCACTAAAATATGATTAGTTCTCATTAAAGTCGGACCTTGATTATTTTATGCAAAAATATTCATGGGACTTGGGTTGAGACTTGGGTCTAGCTTTTTGCTCGACCCAACTTGCAACACAAGTCCCAAGCCTCACCTCCAAAAAGTGTTGCAATCATGTAGGCATCCATGTCGTAGTTGGGACCTGGGACTCAAGACTTGGGACCCGTGTGAAGTGGTAAGTCCCAACTTCCATGGTGTCAACGGTTGAGATTGCATGGATTGACTTGGGACCCGTGTGAACCGACCCTAAGGATGGCCTTGGGGTGGTTTGAAAGAGACCATACCAAAACCAGCAATATTGTTTTTGACCACCTTGTGCACCTTCAACCCAAATACTCCAATTCACATATTGAGGTCCTATCATCACAAATCTATAGTGTTATTCTTGCATCCATATATTGATGTTGAATCGGTCTCTTGATAGATAACACCATTATCTAAGATTTTGGTGAACATCACCAAGATTCTTTTTTATATTTTTAGAACTATGATGATGCAAATTAAACTTTTCAGTCATTTGAGGTTCAATAGTGCAAACAATTGGGAGGACTATGTGTTCACTTAAAGAGAAAGAGAATTTCACTTTGACTTTTTATAATATTTGCATCTCAACTTCAATAAGCTCATTGAAAATTGAAATGATAATATGTGATTGGTAATTGTTAACCGGCTGCAACAATTTCCAATATGAATATTAAAAGACCATCTTTATGTGTGTGGAGTTGGGAGTGCCCAAAACAAGATCAAATACCAGAAGAGTGGTTTTAGGTTAGGGACCAGGTCAAAGAAACTTGGAGTATAATACACCCCTTGATGGACCTTACTTTTGGACTCGAGATTGGACCCAAGCTTGAAGTTTAATATCTCGAATTGAGTGGAGTAGTTTCTTGAGTTGGTACCTCCAAGATTTGGGGGGAAAGAGGTGGTGCTAACAATAGCACCACTTGGGTCTGAAATTTTTCTATTGACTAATATAATTGCTTGATTTTAGAGTTTACATCTTCTCAGACTCTAATGTAAATCCGCCCTCATGGGCACCTTACACTATGGCTAAGGGCCGTGACCATGAATGTGTGAGGGCCCTTGAAAGTCATTGATTGAAGGTTGTATCATGGAAAATTGAAATGATTTTTGTGTGTTCACATGCCTTCAAGCACAGTGTAAAGACGCACACAACCGGGCTCTCAACTTAATTTTATTGCATAACCATCCTACTCACGTGGGGCCTTCTACGCAATAAGGGTATATCAAATCAAGGGTTGTAAGATTTTGAAGTGTCTTGTTCTCTAGGCTTGGGTTTGACCTACCTCATTGAGACAATGCCCACCATCAAAACCTAATGAAATAAATTCACCAAAATGTAGCAAAATACCTCATGTACCCGATCTTAAATGAAAGAAAACTCGATCATGAATAAGTACATGTGACAACCCCGTCATAACTCCCCTCCCTCGAGCCCACACAACCCACCTTCCAAAAGGAAGGCATTACACCTTATCATGGTCCATGGATACCCTTGATCAATATAAGGAGAACATGCTCACATTCATGTCAATGCATGAACATCAACGCTTCTTTTTGTGTTCTTATCTTGGGGTTGATACAAAATTCAGTAGACCATGAAACATCATCAATTTCATACCATGTACTTGTAGGTTTCACCTGTTCAAAGTTTCTTGGTCCTTCAACCATGACAACATCAATCAAAGATTGATATTGTGCTACATGGAAATGGTTGGCCTAAGATGCAAAAATAGGGTGGTGGTCAGGAATACACCCTAACCTCTGTAATGTCAACCTTTGTAATGTCACTCCTTCTCTTATATCCCAAATCCCTAGGAAACGGATGTGCTTAGTTCAAATCTCCCTCCTCATTGTCACATTTCCCTCCCATATATCACAGATTGTTGTCATTAAAATAATCCACCAAAGAATTCAAACCACACGCTCGCACGCATCACGTTGTCATTATTGCAACGTTGACTTTGTGTTATTCCATAACGTCACACGCTACACTAATTCTCTATTATCACGCATCCACCTTAACACTACATAGTCTCCTCGATATTACATGCACTTTGGTTGCCACAGGCGTGATATTAGGGAGGTTAGAGTGTAGTAGATGGGTACCTTACCTCATTTATAAACAAATGCAGCAAATGTAGACTCTAACACACAACATACACACGTGGCAGGCTCGGATAGGAGGGTGGGATCGAATGAAGCAACCCTTGGGACCAAAACCAAGGCAGGTGGTTGGCCGAATCCCCCCCCTCTCCCTCCCCAAAGACTGACACAGAACGCATGTGGCGTTACAGGAACACATCCATTCATTCACACTCTTCCTCTTCCGCTTCCTCTTGCCTTGATCGCTTCCCTTCCCTCTTCCCTTCCTCCATAGCCATCACCCAAGGAGTGCTTCCCACGCGCACTCTTCCTCGCCCCTTCCTCTCCCTTTCCCTGCCCTGCCCTGCCCTGCCCTCCCCATCCCTTTCTTCTCTCGCAAGCCAACAAATTACTTTACCCCGCCCCGATTAACAAATCTTATTTCTCCGCGGCGCCCCGTTCGAGGAAGGAAGAATCGTCACCAGCATCTCCTCGCCATTCCTCCTCGTTTGTTGTCCCATTTATCACATCGGGGCACACTTGGTTCCAGGATTCCAAGGTGGCTACTCGAATTCGGGTTTTGGTTTGGGTGAAGCTCGCGTGTGCTTGGTTGGTTGAGTGGGAGGGAGTGAGGAGTGTTGGTTTGGTGTTGGTGTTGTTGTTGTTGTTGTTGTTGCGGTTTCCTGGCGGAGTTTGGGAGAAGTCACGTGGAGCGCAATTCTTTTCTTGACATAGCGTAGCGTGCTCGCGGGGCTGGGGTTAGGCGCGTGGTAGAGAGAGGAGAGTGAGAGAGAGAGAGGAAGAGGGCCATTGAACGAGGTCTTTTGTTGTTGTTGTTGTTTGCTGTTCTGTTGTTGAGGGTGAAGTTTATTGCGTTTGTGTTGTTTCGGGGATCAAGGTTGGTGAATTGGTGGTCGAGGTGAAGGTTCTTCTGAGCTTTTTTCACATTGCGCTTTCGTCTCGCTCCCCTTCTACCGAATTTGTACAAGCAGAGGAGGGGAAGGGGAGGCAGAGGCGAAAGGGCATCCAGAAGATCTAGAGCATCAAGAGCAAATTGAACGCATCAATCAGTATGAGGAGGGAAGGGCGTGTGGCAGGGAAGGCAACGAATCACTCTCGGTTAACAGGCAAGTGTAAGGTGGTCGGATGCACTACCTGCCACGAGTCATTACCGCTCAACAAGTCGAAGGCGAAAGGGAAGGGACGGATCAAAAGATTACTCTCCGACATTCCAAGCACACATCTACTGTCCGACTGGAGGGTTAGCAAAGTGGCCCCTACATGTGGTGGATCGAGGAAAGTGGTCCGTCCATGCTTGAAATGGGATGCAGACACAGACTGGAACGAGGAGGATAGCAGAGGGGAGGGTTACGGAAGTGATGGTGGAGGTAAGGAGCCGGAGGGATGGGCTCTGTCAATCTCACTTCTGCTAGACACCGCTTTGGAGCACATCCAGGAGTCTGTAGCAGCCAAAGTTGAAAAGCAGAATGCGGAAGTCAGGGTTAACACACATGATGATGCCCCAGGGGATGAGAACACCGACGACGACGATGAGAACGCCACCGATGATGTCGAGGCTCCTGTTGTTGACTTTGAATCATTTCGGAATGAGTTTGAGGTGTTCAAGAGCGAGATTGAAGCAGGGTATAATAACCGTACCCCGAGTGTGGCGGAGAGTGCGGACAGTTGGTCAGGTGTTGAGCTTTCTGATGCTGAGGATAGCTGTGAGGATGCTGAGTGGGAGGATGATGACTGGTCCATTGTGGATGCCATTGCTGTCTGAGCAGCATGATGAGTATGATGATGAGCATGGAACACGATGATGATGTCCCATGGAGATGAGATGATCATTCCCTCTCTCTCCCCCCCGAAAAGTCAAACAAAACAGTCATGTGTGATGGCGAGCTTCCCAAGGCGACAGGTGGTTCAATTGGCGACCTGTGGTGTTGGTATGGATATGCACTTTTAGCTTCCAACTTATGATCATAAATATCATTGTTGGACAAGCAAGAAGGGGATGGGAGTTTCGCGATGGCTTGCTTGTATATATGTGTACCATCAGATTAGGATCATTTCTTAGTGTCACAGTTGGGAGCGCAAATTTCAACCCCGACGTAGAGCTTTGTTGCTTGTTTTTGTACAGTTACTGGATAGGTACAGGCAGAACAGGACACAAATAAACTGGATGAACATTCAAATTGTGCATATAATTTGCCGATTGGCGCATCCTTTCTGGAGGTGGCTTTCGATTGTCCACCCTCGCATGAAATTGTAACTTTGTAAATACCAAAAACATCGTCCTGTTTGGCTTGTGATCTGGTTTGTAGTATTCTTGCGGGTTAGGGTTTCAGAGTTTTAAGCCTGTTGTTTCGGATGGAGATGGTTGCCTGATTATGAGATTGCAGTGAAAAGGGAGTTCGTCACAATGGCTGTATATATGCGTCCATCAGATTAGGAGCATTTAGTTTCTAGCGTAAAAATTGGGAATGCTAATTGCAGCCTCGAGGTTGGGAATGTTGCATGGGAAATTCAGTCCCATCTTTTGTCACCAGGTATGTTTTTAGGGGCATTTGCTCCTTCTATCTGCAGAATAAGCCATTTGATGCTGCTCTTTGCAGAAATGAGCCATTTGTGTTAGAAGTAACAGAATGTAGAGTTGAGGCAATCATAACTGATCACTTAAGAGATTCTCTGCTAGATCTGGAGAAGTATAAGGCGGTGCAGATTTATCCCGTGTAGGAAGATAGAAATCAGGAGGATTGTATTTTTTTCGGTAATTTTATTCCTTAGATTGAAATTACTGTGAATTTTTGAAGCCAAAAGTTGATCTGAATGTACTACCAATGTTTAGAGTCTGTCATGATTGCTCATTCCTCCTCACTCAAAACCGAGATATGTGTCATGGCATTATTGGTTCTGGCTTGATTGAAACTGAGTTCCAACTTGATTGAAATTCAATCCCAGCTTGACCAAAATTTTGATACCCTATAGATTGCCAATGGGGTCTTGATTGAGAATAGGTGGCTCTTCTATAATTCAAGTCAGTGTCTCAAAATGCTTAGGTTTAACCTCCTCCCTCTCACCCTATAAAGTAGTGGCGTCCATAACTGATCACTTAAAAGATTCTATGCCAAATTTGGAAAAGTGTAAGGCAGTGCAAATTCTTCCCGTGGAGGAAGATAGAAATTAGGAGGATTGCAATTTTTTTGATATTTTGTTCCTTAAATTGAAATTATTGTGAATTTTTGAAGCCAAAAGTTGGGTTGAACACATTACCAATGTCTACGGTTTGCCATAACCGCTCATCTTGAGACGAATTACTCCCTCACTTTAGCACTCAAAACTAGGGACATGCATCATGGCAATATTGATTCCTCGGTGATACCATAACCAAAGTTGGAGACTTAGGGTTGGTGGCATTTGCATTTCCACTAGAATCTGGTGGACGAGCGGCCTACATGGAAACTAACCTTAGAAACTGTGAAATGGGGAACCTTATTTTAACCACCCACAAAAAGAAATTATTGAAATCAGTCCTAGCTTGATTGAAATTATTGCACCCTATAGTTTCCTGATGGGGTCTTGATCGGGAATAGGCTCCTCTACTTTATTATTATTACTATTATTCATCATTTCTTTATATTTATTATGTTATTATAAGTGATTTATTTATATCAATCATACCTTTATACAAATCAATCATTCAACAAATGGTCGATATGTGGCCTTGTTCCATGGAGTCATTAGTGTGGACCTTAACCGCATACTCTATTCTCAATTCTTCGGATAAGGTGATCATTGCTCACTCCGCCCCTTTCTCAAAACGATGTGTGTGTGTTTAATCTATTGTTGTGACACAATAACCTGAAATTCTTGGGGTTCTCCACCAACCCCCACACCAACACTTAGGGATAAGGTAGACGTGCCTAATTCGGTTACTTATCTTTAGTAGGTGGTTAGGTGTGGCTCCAAGAACGGATGCCAAAAAGACATGTGTTTAAAAAAAAGAAGGATTGGACTACGTGCTCAAAGTATGATAACCATTCTAGACTCAAATTGTCAGCATGATTAGAGGGACCTATATGACTATTTAATGAGCATGAGAACATTCACATTGATAATGAGCCCAAAAAATTACGAGGAAAGTGGCAACGGCCTCATAATTTGGATTTGCTAACTATCGTGTACTAGTCGTGTGTTTCATATCCTAGGAGAAGTGGGCTAGTTGGGAAAAGTAACCATTTTTAGACCCATCTAACTTACTGCACATCCATGTGGTGTATGATCAAAGGACCAATGAAATGGCCTCATTTCCTTGTGTTTGTTTTGGAACATGAGATGGGTTTAGCACCATTCATGTTGTTATATCCATATTAGATGTAGAAGTAAATGCATATCAGAACACACACAAAATAATGTGCACACACACTATTTAAGAGGACTTAAAACGTGTGCCCTTTTCGTCAACACACTAATTACAGTCACTTCACTATGTTCATAATGTTCCAGTGAAGTACTATAATTGTTGCTGCCATCTGCTTGATTTAGTGATGTATGTTTTATTATTATTTTATGTTTTTTTTATAGCTTCATGATGCCAAATTGCATCAATAATAATAAGGTGATTTCTTTCCCTTTAGAACAAAAACTTGAAAAATGGGTTCAAAAAACCAACCCCACATCAAATGTCACATACACAACCTATGTTGTTGCCAACACATCAACCAAGATAGCTCGTCACTTGTGACTTGATTTTTTTTAAAGAAATATTTCATTTTATTGCCAATTCTAAATCTGATTACAACAAACAAAAAGAAAATGGCATTCTTCATTTTTCATTGTGCACCCATCATGTAGATACTCATAAAACCAAAAAAATAAAAATAAATCCCTTGGCTTGATTGGAGAAATTATCCTCTTTTAGAAGAAAGCAAAGTACATTTCTAACATTGTCTTTTGAGTCTGGTCGTGTATCAAGATAATTTGTATGCTCATGTATGCTTTGTTTGTGTACATCAACTGTAGATTATCGAGTTGTATTGAATGGATAAGTGCATGTATAAAATATGCAATTTCATGTACACAGAGCATAAGAGAAGTTTATCTTGTATTTGCAATGAAGAAAGCAAGCAAACAAGTCTTAACCATTATCATCCTTAGGGTTTTATGTATTTTCAAGATCAGTTTGAAAGTGGGATTTGCAAGCTTGCTTTATAAAACATTCATGAAAGTATACTTGTTGACACAAAGTTGAAAAACACGTCCATATGGTTGGCCCTTCTATATAAGGTTATGAGTTTCATGTAAGAATTTTCAAAATCAAAAACTTAAAGGAAAACTTCATAAACTGAAGATGACATTAGATTTCTTGAACATTTTATAGATATGTTCATCTTATGATGACTTATGACTTATTTTAAAATGCATGAAAGGATATGATTCTATGTGTAGAATGTGACCAATATTTGCTAATAAAATTGACAACTTGTCATTCAATTCATCAAAGTTGTTAACTTATTATATTTTTTCTCTTGCATACAAAACGATCTTTGTGATAGAAATACCAAATTTGAACAATTCTTGTGATTTATTCAAGTTTAATTCTTTGAAGATTAACACCTACATAAATAGATCCTTTTACTATATATATATATATATATATATATATATTTATCTCATGAATATTGGAAAATATTCTCAACAACTCCTCTTTGGAGATAAATACCATTCGAAAATTAAAAGTCAATAGTTTTCATGTCACAGGGAGGTCACTAGCAAAAATCGTAGAAACAACGTGCGATTAAAAAAAGGGTCTAATATATTCATTTTAGGTAAATTTTGCAAAAAAGGTACATATAATATAGGGGGTTTTAAAATAGTGAAACATGTTTACATTTAAAATGCCATCACATATAATGGCCTCTTTTATCTAGTCAGTACATGTAAAATAGCGTGGAAACAATTACTAGGGGTAGCGGGTCTAGGGTAGGGTCTGTGCTAGCGGATGAAAAGAGGTAATTTTTTTTGTTGAAAATGCTTGGATGGATGACTTCGTAGGCTGGCTTGCTTGAACGTTACTGAACCAACGGTTCCAATGTGGAGTTAATGGTCTCTACCTACGTGCCGGGAAGGAAAAAAAATGCAATATGAGAAAAATAGGGTATTTTAAAATGATTCCCCCAAAAAATTATAATTACTAATAGGGTATATTAAAATACAAGAATTTACCTTTATTTTGAAAAATATCATACCTTATAATCTTTTGTGCAAGGTAAATAGCCCCCCGATAAATAGGTCCTGAGCGCACGTGTATGCATTAATTAAAGAGGGAGTGACCTCCCCGTGTTTCATGTATATAGTGATTCCGTTGGGAAAGTTGTTCACCGGTTGGGAGGATGGCCATGAGTTCAATGGAGAACCATATATAATACAGGGAACCCAAATCCACCTTCAAAACATCATAATGTATGAAGTAAACCTTGCACGCTCCCCCCACAAAATGTTTTTTTTTGAGAGAGGACCTCCAACTGGTGCTAAGGGGGTACTACCCCCGACTACAAAAACCACAATGCGGTCTCGAAAAACATTAAGGGTTAAATGGTCCTTTTGTTTCCTGTTAGAGCATTTCTCTTCTCATATTGAACATGCAATTAGCATATGATGATTAGTGGGCGATTAGAAAATCTTAATCTAGGCCGTACTCATTTTGCTGATTATTTTGGAGATCATATTATCATCTTCTCATTATCAAAATGAAGACTCTCTTCTAAATAGTCATAAATGTTCCCCCTCTTATGTTGACTATTGAACTTAGAATAGTTAACAAATTTGAAGTCCAATCTCTTTGAAGCAGTTGTCATTTTGGTGTCCATTTCTAGATCCACACCTACCACACACCACTCATATATTGGGGTTCAATGAACAGAAGTGACCGAATGAGGCCCACTTCCCTTAATCGATCCTGGTGCTCATTTGGCATTCATTGGGACAATACACTAAATAGGACATTTAGTGTTTGATACACTAAATATCAATAACCCTATGAAAGTAAGTAACATTACATGTAAACTCAAACACTAAATACCAACTATGGTAATATGTGGAAGTTACATGTTTGAATTTAGTGTTAGTAAGAATATGAAAATAAAATAAAATAACAATGATAAAAGGAGAATTCCAACATATCTTCTAGCATTTCTTCTAACACTAATTGTCAAAAAATTAAAAATTATTGTTGATCAGGGTAGGGTGGCAACAACATTAAATATAATCAGATACTAAATATCCTATTTAGTGTAGTGATGCTAGTAGCCCCAGGATCTTTTCAATCCTTACAAAAATAAAATCCCAATTAAAGTTTTGAAATGAAGTAAAGCAATGAAGCAGCTAGTCATGGTGCCAGTGCAAATGAAGTGGGTATTAGGTATTTGGGCCTTATGTGGTCAGTCCTCTTAATTGGACGCCTATATTAAATGTGGTATAATGGCAAGGTTTGGGATTAAGAATAGATCGATAAGACACGTGCTATGATGAGATTGGATTATGTGTTTAAATAATATTCCCCTTTCTTGGCTCACTACACTAAATATACCAATTAGTGAGTTTGGGAAACTGGTGAAGGTGAAACTAAATTCCTTTATGTTATGAAATAAGGAAACCTTGTTCATCTTGGCACTTGGCACTATTCACTTAAAGTACTGGTACTTGGCATGAAAGTATCAACACTTGGCATGAAAGTACCAACACTTGGCACTATTCACTAAAGTACTGGCACTTGGCACTAATCACTAAAAGTATCAGCATAGAGCACTATTCACTGACAAGCATGTGGCACGCACTAATCACAAGCATGCACTAATTTTCTTGAGATTTATGGTTAATGAGCATAGAATTCATCTTCTTCATGAAATTAGTGTCACTTTGCAGCAACTTCAACCCTTAGTAACTTTGAGATTTGGCTAGATTGTGTGTGTGACTTGAATTAGTACCACCCTCACAGCCACAGTTTTATTTGTGTTTCCCAAGACAAATATTGTTGTAAATCCCATTCCAAAGATAACAAGTAAATTATCATCAGTACTCCATGGCAGCCGATTTAGAGGGTCTGTCTACACGGGGGACCAACAATTGATAATATTGATGTCTTTGTTTACAGCATGTATTTACAAACATAGTGGATATGCTCATGTAGAATCTCAAGAACGTCATCTTGCAATGTTGGAATGATTCAACATGAGCAAATCTTGGTGATGTGCTCATGAACATCTCGGGAGCCATCTTGGGCTTTTCCTAGGCAGATATAGTTTCTTTCATCTCCCCATCTCCCAATCTCCCCATCTCCCCATCTCATAATCTCATAATCAACAGTTCACAAGACTACCCACAATTGATTTTCACGTATGAAATGGTGTAATTTATGAGATGTATGTGTGAACTGAGGAAAGACCATAGAATGGAAGAGAACAGGAAAGAAAACATGATCACAACAAAACATGAATGCCTAGTATTTCTGAACTGAAGATAAAAAGTAGTGAGCTAAAATTTTATAATACATCCCAGCCTAATGATTCGAGTGCCAGTATCATGTACTGAGAACAGAGTTTGCGCCTGACACACTGTGTTCTGCGGTGTGATGGGCAATGGATTTTACTGTACAAGAGCCACCTCGTTTCCGGTATCTAATTGTTGCTACATTGAGGAGAATAATGTCAGCCCTTTAAAAAATGACAACTCATCAGCACAAAACTTTGAGTTGTCTAAACCTTGGCAGCATCATTGACTCCATCGTGGTATAGTGTCAAACTCTTCATTCGCACATGGAAGTGCAAGGTTCAGGGACTGCAAACCTTATGTCGAGGATCTTTGCATTCTGCAAGGTGCATCTTCACCTGTAAATGGTCAACAGGCACCGGTGATTAGGAAATAAACATAGTCAAGGTTAAGAACATCAACATGAAAACATCAAGTGCTTTTGTCCAACGATGCAAGAGCCAAGCTTAATTTACAGGAAAATTGTGCTCACCTCGTGGACAGGCACAAATTGGACCTTCACAGCAGTGCACTTAGCCCCGTTGAATCCACTCCCTTGCCTGATGGACTTGCCTGCTAATTTCACCACAATTGATCGCAAGCCCTAAATACATGCACACACATACATGTATAAATAGGAGAGGGTATACAAACCATCAGTTCATGTAGACAAGGCGGCACTTCCAAGAACCAGACAAAACGTTGAAAATCAGAAATTCGAAAATTATACTACTAAATTCACGCTGCTGAATTTTTAAGTTTTTGAATACTCTCACTCACCAAACAAATTTCACAGCTGACATCTGTTCCATACGGAATGTACAACATATGTGGACAGCAGCACTACATTTCCAGAGAGACTTACAGAAGGGTAGCTGTGAATCAGATGCTTCTCTTGTTTCCATTGATCCTCATTCGACTTCAAGTCCCCTGAGTCCCTGTGGACAACAAATCCACGATGTCAGCAACAAAAATTTCAGGGAGAATCTCAAAAGCATGCATGTATCGAGATTGATAGAAATTCACAGCGCATGCATGCCTTTGAGATGCATGCCTTCAGAGCACATCTATGAACTTCTGAGATACATGCCTTCAAAGGATGACGGGAATTTGAGATACATGCCTTCAAAGGATGATGGAACTTTGAGATACATGCTTTCAAAGTATATCCATGTATCACAAAATTTGGAGTTGACTACTCACAAAATAGGTTACAGGGAGGAAGAATAATTGAAAGGAAGAAAAAAAGAAAACTCACCAGCTGAAGATAGCATTCTTGAGCTCATCTCGAAGGATAACTTCGACTTTGAAGACACCCGGAGACCCAATCTTGCCCGCATACCACACAGAAAACATGATGGCAGGGCTAGAATCCAGAAATTTGTTGGAAAATGTTTGCAAACCCACATATTGTTGCACTTTGCCCCATTCATAAGAAGTAGCCAAAACCGATTTCTCCCTGGCTGCAGGACAAGGTTGGCAACCAAGGGGAGGGCATTCGCGCAACACACCATCACCACCGCCGCGTTGAAATACAGAGCCACCTTCCGCAGCCCAATGGCAATAAGGGTGAGGTTCATCAGGATTTTCATCCACGCTGCAAATGCGGTCATAAAGAAGCCTATGTTTGGGCTCCCATGGCCGCAATGGTTGGTCTTTGATGCGTTCTGAGTCGATGTGATGAATACGTTCAAAGTGAGGACTGGCCACCAAATTCACCCCATATACTGCTCCAAATAAGCCCTTCCATCCTCCCATACATCGCATGGCATCCATTCCTCGGAGCCCGGAACCCATGCATAAGTCCATCCATAGCGTCTCATCATGGGTGCAATCCCTCCATGCTTTGCATACCAGTGCACAGGAGCTTGCAATTTGTGAGGCTGGTAATAGAGCGAAGATCTTGGCGAGCACTGCGTCCGGAACCCTCTCACAGCAGTTTGCAGACCTCGTTGGACCCATCCCTTATCCCAATTGAAAAAACTCAAACTCAAACTCACACCGGAAGAATCAAACCCAAGAGAAGAACAGAGTCGGAAGAAGAGATGGTAGGCTTGGAGGAGGAGGAGGAGGAGGAGGAGGAGGGGGACATTAGAAAAGAAGAGCCTTTGATTTGATGGTGCGAGGATGGATAAAGTTTGTTAGGAGCAGGGAATGTGGGTTTGGAAGGCTTGTTGATGTTGAGCTATGTGGCAAATGACGATAAAATAGCGGAAGATGGAGATCGATCGCAAGAGAGAGGGAAAGGAAGAAAGAAAAAAAAGAAAGAAAAGAAGAGGGGGACATACATCGAAGACTCAAACCCAAGAGAAAATAGATTCGGACATTGAAAACAGGGCCTTTGATGGCGCGAGAGTTAGGAGAGAGAGAAGTAGAATGGGGAAAGGTTTATTATGATGGAGGCAATGTGGGTTTCGAAGGTTTGTTAATGTTGAGCAATGTGGCCGAGGTTGATGCAATACCGCAAGGTGGAGTCGAGTGAGAGAGGGCATACACTGAAAGACTCGAAACTTAAGAGAAAACAGACTCTGAAGAGAGGGGGTAGGCTCGGAGGACATTGAACAGAGGCTTCCTTTGATGGTATGGAAGTTGGGAGGGAGGGAAACAGAACGGGAAAAGTTTGATATGATGGTGGCAATGTGGGTCTGGAAGGTTTGTTGGTGTTGAGCAGTGTCACTGGCCGATGATGCAAAACAGCGGGAGAAAGATGGAGATCGAGAAAAACAGAGGAGACAGAGCGGGAGAGTTAGAGAGAGACAACGAGAGACGAGAGAGAGAGAGGGGGGGGGACAATTGGAATGAAATGGCGGGAATGGCTTTGAACGCCTATTTCATCTCCCACTTCTGGCGGGAACAGCGCTCCCTATCCTCTCTCGATGGCCATCATAGGGTTTTCTTAAGGTTTTGCCACTGCACCCATAACCATAGTACATAGCTTTACAGTTAATCTATCCGAAAAGCCGTTACTCTCATTAATTACACCACGATCCTCCCTTCTCAACACCAAACTCATCACTTAACTTATCAGTCCTCTGTACAGACAAGTTGGCTTGGAGCTTTTGGAGCAAGTCCCCGAATTATGTTCATTTTACAAAATTTAGTCATGGTGTATACAGTAAGTTAGCGGTAAACTGCGAAAGACTGAGGAATTAGCTACTTAGGTATGTGGGTGTTATTCGGTTTGTTTTTCATCATCTCCAATTTCCAGTATCGATTAGATATACACAATGGAACTTATGTTGCACTAGCAAATCTTAGATGAAGCATCAGCAACAATCGAGTTGGAAATCAGACCTCCTTTGATTTAGTTATGGTTATTGAAAGTGGTCTTCCTTCTTCCTTCCGCCATAGCTCCCTCTCTCCCTCCCACACGCGGTGTCACTTTCTCTTCATCATGGATTTTGTGACAAAGCTACATGCATCTGCAAACCCAACACTGAAGCCAGTTGCTGTAATGGGAAGGTAATGGGGAGCTGCGGAGCCTCACATACACAGAGAGGCCATCGCGACCAAGAACGCAGGGGCGATCAAACCAGATCACCACCCGCAAGTTCGAACACAACACCAAACCCAAAGACCGACACCAGAAAAGCGAACAGGCAGCAGTGGCGCCCACAACAACGACACAACCAAGCAAAGTCCAGGAATGCGCACAACAACAAAACCAACGGACAAGAAAGAAATATTTTTCTAGAATGGTACTTTATAGCCTCACTAGTGTTATACACACTGCTCAGTTCCAACCTGATTGCAACATCCTTCAAGCATAACCCTAACAACAATGCACCCACTACTCCTCCCCTCTGCCACCTAGATCTAACCCAGAAGGCCAAATGTCTACTGCCGAGGTCGCCAAGGAACAGAGCTCCGACATGGAACTCGCGCAGCTGCCTTGGAAACTCCCTCAGAGCAACACCACCCCCACAACCACGCCGCATCAACCCCGAGCGCATCAGATCCGAGCACATCATCAACAAAAAACACAAGTCAGAAACTGCCCCGGCCACACAAAGGTACTTAGTAACCCTAAACTCTGGCCTCGCATTTAGATTCAATATACATCAACCATCAACGCCATACACTCATACAATACATCCACACAATGCGGCCACACAACACCACACAAAAAGACTACCACACATAGACCTAACACACAACAACAACACATCATACAAGAAAAGCAGTGCCACACATACCTGCACCCGCCACCCACCAGCCACCTCGTACCATCAAAAGGCCGGCACCCACCAGACGCCCACACAGCCTGAAAAACCTAATACCACACCAAACTCCACATACAACGTAGCGAAACCAGTACCCAAAGATCCCGAACCAACCCACACACACACAAGCAGACTGCCGAAACAAACCTGCATCAACTGCCTCACGAAAACGCTCAAACACACACAAGATCCACTCCCAAATACCTATGCACACTACCACAGTCAAAGAAACACACCTTTGGACCCAACAACCCTAGACTCATCCAAGACACTGCAAGACCAACGAGAATCGACTAAGAAATGCCCAGAGTCCCCACCTCCTGAACTTCCTAACACACAGATGTTACCAACCAGCCGACGCCCTCACATAGACAACCTCGTATCACCGCCGTCGCCGCCCCAAAGATTACGCTCCACAGCCCACACAAAACACGCGTCAGATCATTCTACAGCCTACCCTGAAACACCCACAGACCGCCACTCGACAGCTACCGCAACAGACCCCGCCGAAACACACCCCCACTCAGACTCCACCGCGACACACCCACATACAGACACCGCCGATACACAACCACACACAATCACCCACATTAGAAGGTGCACATCACTACTTAACCCTCACATCTACAAGCCAAACATCACTCACTCCTCACCTCTCACACACAACTCCTCACACAGCACACACACACTCACTCCCCCCTCATCTCCTACACTCTTCCCCTGCGCGCTTCTCATCCCTCTGCGTCCATCTCTCTGCCTGCCTACCACTCCCACCCACGTAGAGATATCGGAGAGCACTAGTCCAGAACATCAGAGCATCGGAGAGCCACACCCTCCACCACCACCTGCGCACCGCAAGAGTCCTAGACACCGCACCAGGCAGACAACTCCGCAGGAGCATCCCACCGCCTATCGAGCTACAGAGATGGCCAAAGCACAGCCCACCAGCACCCAGACACATCACACAGATAAGCGAGGCGAGGAGACAACCAACTCGCCGCAAGAGAGCACACTGGCGCAGCCTCTCCCCCCAGACGAAGACAGATTCCACCCACACCGAACTGCCGCTCCTCCGAACCACACAACACCTGCGCACACCACAACGCAGGTCAACAACCAAAACTCAAATTGCAACACAGGCAGCCGCACACCAAAAAGAAAAATGGTAAGCATCGACCCCTCCCACCCACTACCCACTCAATGCATGCTTAACCAAGCACTCACTCACTGGACTGTCGCATGCAGAACTCCCAGAACAACAGAACATATCGGAACCAGAACACACAGTGACACCCCGACACCTCATTCCCCGAATCAAACCAGGCAAGCCTCAAGCCACACAACAAACAAACAGCGAAGCAGCCAAGCAAAGGCACCGCAACCACAACTACAACCAAGAGCTAGGCCAAGAGCCGACACCCAGCGCCAACCCCAACGGCACCAAAACCGACACAAGCAAGTACCAGCTCCCACCAGACACAACCAAGGACCAGCTGAGCGACGGCCCAGCTTTATCCACCCGGGAGCTAATCAGACCCCAGTGGCCAGCCCCCCAAACATCATGTCACAGAGCAACCACCAGCCGCCAACCACGACCAATGACCAGTACATGGCATTTCGGCTACAGGTACAAGCCCAACCACTGAATACACACAACTCACAACCTTCTCATCAGCTGCCCCACTCGCATGACCTCGACGCCGAAGAAGACTTAGACATGGACGCTCAACTAGAGAACGTGTCACCGGAGCGAGGAGGGAGCTCCTTACAAGTGTCATTGGAACGCCACTCAATACAAACCGCACAAGACACTCCACACAAATCCGCACGTATTGCCGATAGCACACCACAAACGGTACAATACCGCAACCCACGGATTGTGGATGCCTCGGAAAGCCAAACCACCAAGAGGAGGAAAGCCGATGACTACACCGCCACATCTACACCCACTCCCCCAAGCAAGGTCATACCACCACCACCACCGAACGCAAGATTAAAGCGGGTAGCAATGCTAAGCATAGATATGATTGGACAAATGTGGTTAGGCTTCCACATGCACGAGGCACTCTCCACACAACGCGGCAAGAGGGAATTAACGGAGAAGCGCACGGACGAGGAATTCGCCGCCATTGGCACACCCAATTCCGAAATTCAAGAATTCCGATCGCTCCGGCGCGCCTTCCCAAGAACCAAGCAAGTCCTCTACCCCTCCGAACGACCGGACGCGGTACCCGGCCAACATCTACACTTCACACAAATTCCCATGTACGAGAAAACCTCACAAGACACGGGCCTCACCGAAGGATTCCACGTCACAATAAGGTTCGACGGGGAGTACAAAAAGCTTAACCGGAGGGAGGTCAAAGCCGCATGCTTGGAAAGGCTACGCCTCATGCACATACCCCTAGGTACTACATACTCTAACCCAATAGACATAGGTATCAACACGGTCACAAGGAATTGGGCCGGATTCATCAAAGTCCATCTTCGAAATCCGAAACGAGATGGATTGGCCCTCCTCCGAGGTGAGCGGGCTTTCGTGATGACCATGGGTGACGGAGAACGGGTCATAGGCAAGGTAGAGAAAGGCTTCGAGCTCATCACGAAAGCCAAAAACATGCGACTACACCTCAAAGGCGAGTCTCTTCGCAATAACCCGGCCATAGATATACTTAGAACCCTCATGCGTGAATCATATTACGATGGACGGGAGGTGGAGATCCTCTCACTCACCAAATCGGACGTGGATAAGGACTTCGCATTCATCACTCTCACCACCGAAGAATCGAGGGACGACATTCTTAGCAATGGCCTTACCTACCACTCCGAACGCCTCAAAGTGAGCATCACCAAGGACAAAGACATGGGCAACCTATCGGAGCTAAGAATTAGCACCACCCTAGTTGCCAACAACTTACCACAAAGGGAATCCCAATCGACCATCACCAACGCCCTCAAACGGTTGTTCGGAGACGAAAACATCACCGGAATCACCTTTGGATACAACTCCAACCAAGAAGATGACCGCCAAGCCGGTTGGTGCCACATACAATGCCTCAACGCGGCCGTGTACACGGAATGGCTACGGAAATCCACATACATCCTCGGAAGGCGAGTTGATTTCATCCCTCACAAAGGAAGCATTGACGGCACCGAACCGAACCCAACGGCAATACGGCTAGCACATGCCCCCACTCGAGAGGTCATCGCCCAAAAAGCCCAAGCAATGAGCAACATAGCCGCCTCCTCACCACTTGTATCGGAGAAGCTCTTCACCAAAACCATAAAGGAGTTAGTCGAAACGGTGGACGGGAAGCTCACTACTCTCACCAACAACATCAACCTCAACACGGACAAGCGGATCGAGGCCTCCACGGACACACTCAAAACCCATGCCACAAACATCCACAACATCATGAGCGCCATGGCCATGGAATTCCAACAATCCAACAACCGCATCCACAACATAATGCAAACACTCGCCGCCACCTCGCCGGAGCCCCCACACCCCATCATCGCACGACTCCCACATGTGCCAAGCACATCCATGGCCAACGACCACGCGGGAGATACCAACACACACCACCTAGCACCCCCGGGATTCACCGGAGCCCACTACCGGAGCCCATCACCAAGCCTACACAAAGATCAACATTACATACATGATTAGCAAGTCAATAGTCTACACATGGACGTCCATCATACAATTGTTTTGTAACCTCTTCCTACTTATCAATAAAAAGTCCATTGTTGCACATAACCCACTCTTGACATGGCATGCATGTACACCACACACCCCCACAAACAAAACCCACAAACAAAAGATTAGACTAAACCAAAGGCCCCCCACCACACATGCCCCTCTCACATCAACGAATCACAACACCCACTTCCCCAAGACAACAAAACACACAAACAACAAACCCCCCCGAACACACAAACAACCACCCAACATCCCCCCAAAATGGCGTACACAATACAACATCACACACCACACCTATATCCTAGTAACCACCATTATCCTCACCACAATTCAAGTTCATAGCAACACCATAATACCACACAACACGCCACCACCATCCCCACACCAACACCAACACCAACACCAACACCAATACCAAACACAACACCACCAAATGCATCCACCCAACCACAAACCACCGACCACATCCCCATACCTTAAACACCCAAACAACACACAATACCATACCCAACACACATCACAAACGAACCTCGCCCCCATAATCCCACCCATACAACCCACGCACCACATAGGCCATATCTACCACATTACCCACACCTATATAAAAACTCCAAAGACCAAACTCACACAATACTACATATGGAATAACGCCACACTCATAACCATATGCGGGGACATAGAAACTAATCCTGGCCCACTCACACATATCCTCAAAAATCTCCCCGCAGAATACACCCAAAGACAAAAACAATACTTCATACCAAACACTTTAACCCTTAAACCCCATTACGCACATCTAGAAGAACTATTTGCACCTCACCTAACCCAAATTTTTCCTAACACCCGAAATCAAGACCTAACCCACCTAAGCAACCACAGTTCACTCCTCTCAACATACCCGCCACACTACCAGCTATATGCACTCATAATAACGTATAGCCCAATTCCACAAGTATGCAACCAATTAATGACCGAAAATCTAGACCCAAGATGCCTCACCATTCTCCGAAGATTACACAACTTACCAACAAACATACTCCCAGGTAAACAACATATATCCAATCACCCCCTCCATAACACTCAACCAACCACCATAACCCAAGCATACGCACACATCAATGAAAAACTTGCCAAAGGATCACCAATAACCATGACTAACTTAAGAAAAGAACTACCTCATCTACCACAAAAATTACTCCACGAAATAATCAAATGCACCCAAAAAGTGAGGGGTTACCACCCCACTATTACCCCCGCGTACCCCCACCAAACCCTACCTAATAACACGTGCCCGATCAACCACCAAACCAATACCCTAAATATAATCACTTGGAATACCGGTTGCATTAGCTCTAGCCTACCCGGTATCCAAGAACTCACTCGAACATTACACACAGACCTACACATTATCCTAATACAAGAAACAAAAATCCACAAACTCAAATCCACATCATACATAGACCGAAAACTACAAGACTACAAAATCATCTATAATAATTCTAACAATACAACATACGAACACAACAAATATTCCGGACCCACCCAATCTAGGGGAGGCATACTAGCCATGATACCCAAAATGATATACACTAACGAAAACATCACCAAAATACCAACTCCAAGCCCCATATCACCATACCTCCAAGCCATAACTATTAACAATAAACCTCTAACACCACTACTCATCTTAAATATGTATATGCCAACACACCCCCAAGACATACACCTCATACAAGAAATCCAAAAACATATCCAAATCCTATTGACACAACACCCAACCCACCACACTATCCTAGCAGGGGACTTCAATAGGGACATACTACTACAAGGGAGAATACACAACGGTACACACTTCCCCCCCAATCAAAACGACCATGACTGGGCCCACTTTACAAAAAACAATGGACTCAACACGATCAACAACCAGAGTAGCTTTACACGACAAGGAGGACACAACTACACATCAACTAGTCACATAGATGGATTCTACTCAAATCTCCCCAACCACAACAACCTACAAAGTCACACAATAATCAACCTTAACCAAAACTCCGACCACTACCCGGTCCAACTACAACTAGCGCCCAATAGTATAGTCATCAAAGAAACTAACCCCCCCTTAGATAACCCCCGGATCACATACCCCATATCCCCCGACAACCTCCAAAAACTCCACACAACCTTTTTGGACTCACAAAGCCTAGCAATAGCCAATCTCACCAACACACTACAACAAGAGCAACTCACACATACACAGTGGGAAAACGCACAAAACAAATTGCAAGAAATCATAGGCTCCCTTAGCCATTGCATAGAGGAAACATGTATGACAAAACCCACACCCCCACTACCCAACAGAGCAAGAACCCAAGGCGGATTCCTCCCCAGGACACAACAAAAAGCATGGAAACAACAACTACACATACACCATAGCACTCGCAAAGCAATCCGTGCAGCATGCCAATACCCCCTAATGCTCCTACACAACCACCCAAGCATGAGAACTCTACAACTCATTAACAACACCAACATCCCCCCCCTCCCCACAAACCCCACAGACCTCATACAGTGGATAGATGAGGTAGCCAACATTGGTAAAAACGCTAAAATAGAAGCCCACAAAATAACTTCCAAACAAACCGCGATCAATTGCAAAATCGCCATAAAAAAATACAGAGCTTTGTTAAACACAAAACCCAAAGCCGTCCATAAAAATATATTTCACCCAACAACCACCAGCTCCTTAGACTGCCTCAAAAACTCACAAGGTCATATACTAACAAACCCCACGGATATAGCCAAGGAAATACATCACACCCAACAAGCATCATTCCAAAGGCAAGCCCCCCTCTGCGAAGATACCACAGATCACCCAGACACATGCATGTGCGCAGTACGTAAATACCCATGGCATACCGACAACGGCATCATATTAGAAAAAAGAGGCCCCCAAACCACACAAATATCCAAACAATTCACTCGAGAAGTATATGACACATGTATCAAGAGACTCACACGAGGTAAAGCCCCCGGACCGGACAACATCCCTAATGACATAATTAAATCACTACCACCACAGTGGCAAGACGTACTATTCCTCTTTTTTCAACATTGTTACAAACAAAGAGAAATCCCCACCTACTGGAAACAAAGTAAAACCATCCTGCTACATAAAAAAGACGACCCAATTCACCTTGCCAACTACAGACCAATCGCCCTAGCCAACACAATATATAAACTTTACACCAGCACCTTAACATCATTACTCACAAGCTATGGGGAACAACATAGAATACTACATTTTAGCCAAGAAGGATTTAGGCCACAACGCAACACCTCAAGACAAATACAAACAATCATAGCGGCCCTCGAAGATGCGAAACTCACAAATAAAGACATATATCTAACATATATAGATTTCAAAAATGCCTTTGGATCCATTGACCACGCAAGACTCCTTGCCCTCATGGAAGACCTAGGTTTCCCCCTAGACGCAGTCGAAATTGTCGGCAACATATACAAAAACTCCACCACATCCTTCACTGGAAGCCACTTTGGAACAACACCCCCAGTCACAATAAGCCGTGGGACCATACAAGGAGACACCCTCAGCCCATACCTATTCATCATATTCTTGGAGCCACTTTTGAGATGGTTGGAAAAAGATGACAAGGGATACCAGTTCAACACATCCCCTTCCACATGCACCACCACGGCATACGCAGATGACCTGGCAATCATCACTGACAACATACAACACATCCAACCACAAATACTTAAATTACAAAAGTTCGCCGAATGGTCTCACATGGACCTAAACCTCTCAAAATGTGCCATCACGGGCTGCCCCAACAAATCCAAACTTAAACCAAACACCTTTAAAGCATTCATCCAATCACAAAACATTACCTACAAATCCAAAAATTTCCCAACCCTCACACAAAACGAACCCTACACATACCTAGGCATCCACCTAATACCATCACTTAAATGGAACCTACAAAAAGAAATCACACTCCAAAAAGCCAAACAACAATGTAAATTACTAACCCTCTCCCCAGCTAACCTCAAACAAAAAATTAAAATCTTAAACACAGTCATCAAACCTTGCATTGCATATGCATACTACGCAGTCCCATTCTCCAAACCGGACATCAAAAAACTAGACAAATTAATAAGCAAACTAACCAAAGAAATATGCAACATACCCAAAAGCTCCGCCAACATCCTCACGCAACTCTCTCATGAGAACTTTGGCATAAATGTAACATCCCTCCTACCAGACTACACACATTGCATAGGCCAACAATTAATACAAGCCCTCAATGACCCAGGACAACTAGGAATCATATACCAAGGCTTAACCAAATACATATCGGCCAAGTACGGAGGATCACTTCACCTCTCTAAACTCAAACAACAAGCTTGCACAAGGTCACCCATAGCTAGAACACTCTTCCTTCTAGAAAGAGAATACGAAATACACGTCACCACCACAAACCGGGCATTCCCTATCAAAGCCACCCCACTAGAACAAGCATGGAAAAACAATCCAACATATGCCAACCTTCCAGACTCCTCCAAAACAAAAACTCAAACATACCTGGATAAACTATACATATATGGTATCACAACAATAACACAAATCCAAAACAAGGACACTATGGCCATACTAACCCCAGATGAATTCCGGACCATATATAAACAAACACCCAAAACCATCAAGGAAGCACTGCAACAAGCTAAAGTAGTGTTTCCCACCCCACTACAACTCACACCCCCAACAGACCACTCCCAACAAACACTCACCAACACCACACACAACCCAATCCCCTCCACACTACCCACCCTCGGACGCGCCATCCACACCATAATTAAAGAAAAAACTACCACCCGAAAGGATAAATGGGGAGCACAAGCCATCAAGAGAACATACCTATGCCAATGGCAAACCCCACGCGGAATAACGCAACAATGGCGCACGGAAGAACACCTTCTACACCCGGACAACATCTTTCTAGACCATAACCTACTACGCATAACACAACACCACCAAGCAATAATGGAACAAAAAACCACCCAACGCTATGCCGACTACACCAATCACTCCCAATCAAAGGATAACAAATTCATACACCCCCCCCTTAGAATCACCAACCTCAAGATATCCACACAAGAACGAAACCCTGATAAGGATATACTTACCAACAAACCAACCATACAAATACAAGACTCGGTGTCCAATATATATGACCATAACGGAAATTACATAGCCACCCTTAACACCGAAAGATTACAATGGCTATGGAACCAATTTTCCCACAACAATCCCCCACACCTAACTAACTTCCTACAACCCCCACCACAAGACTTTGAGACCGAAATACTATGGCTTATTCAAAGATACATAACCATACTCCCAAAGAAAAAACCAAAAAATATTCGACCAACCAACCTACATCACACACTACACCCTGACATCACCAAACTACTAATAGAATCATTTAATATCACACACACATACTACTCATCTCCCCTTACTTGCCCCATCCAACTCACACAGTATAACTCACCCCATCGACGAGACATATTATTTGGCTCGTTAGGGCACGCGAAGTCCTCCCGTTGGACGGGAATAGGTCTAGCATTCCCCACAGACCATAACACGACCCTAGAAGCCATACACTGGGCTAGAATGGCAGCCAAGGAAAATACACAATCCATCACCATCCTAATAGCCAATCACAAAGATTGGATATCACAACATCTACCTCTCACAGCGAACGCCGATATACACACAATAGCAACCATCCCCCCACACACTATACACTATGACCCCACACCGGAATGGCCAAAATACTACCAATACACAGAGCCAGCACTCACATCAATAATTTGCATACACAACCAAATATACCCAACAACTAACTTACAAACCCCACAAGAATTACAAAATGTTCTAAAAAGAACACTAAATACTCACATTGACACCTACCCCATCTTGCCTACACCACCACACTACAAAGTCAAATTCTCCAAAGCATGGATGAATGCCCCCAAATCAAACCCTCCCCCCAAGAACACTCAGACAACACCGCTACCCGCACAATACAATCACATCCATCCACCTAAATTCCATCCACGACAATGCATATACACGGACAGATCATTCATCCCCCCCTCCACAAACCTGGAAGGACAAATAATAGGCAACACTGCTGGATCTGGAATATATAGCCCAAACAACAACATCCAAATATCAGAAAGGCTACCAGGATACCAGAATATCCTAAGAGCAGAACTAAATGCTATACTCACCGCTATCAAAACCATACGAACCACCCAGATAGACACTCACATTTTCACAGATAGCCTCAACATCATATTCTTAATAAACAACCACATAAGACACCCAACATCACAACATCATCACCCAGACAAACTACTCATAGCTGCCATCGTACACCAGATTTACTGGACTCCATACATAATTCACATACACAAAGTGCGAGCACACTCGGGCATCACCGGGAATGAAATTGCTGACACTCTTGCCAATGAAGGGACGCTTAAAGAGAAGCCAACCAACATACCACACATCCATATAGCTCACTCCACCCCTTACTGGCTAGCGAGCTGCCCAACTGCCACACACGATGGGGCCATCCGCAACCTCCGCAACCTCCGCACGACCATAACAAAAGAACACGGAGCCCGCGAAACTGCATTAGCCAAAAACAAATTCCCATACGTAGACAAATGGCTATCAAACGACCAAATAAACCAAAAACTCTCCAACCACTTTTGGAAAAATGAAAGTGTGACAGATGCACAGATCTCTCAAACCCTAAAATTTAGATACGCTCAATACATGGGCAACCATAGGAAAAACATCTTTTGGCCCCTCACACACAGAAACCCCAATTGCACACTCTGTCATAAAAATGATAGGGACACATGGCCACACCTCCTCTCAACATGTGAAAACCCGTACCTAAAAGGATTAAGAATCGCAAGACACGACAAAGCGGTACATCTCATTACCCAGACACTACAAGCCAATAAAAACACTCGTTTCTTCACACTAACCCACGCCGGAAAAATTAACAATAAACCCCCCGACCAAACAATCCATGACTGGCTACTTAAATGTACATGCCCACAACCACCATGCAAATGTCAAGCCAACCTCAGACCGGACATCTTATGCATAATAGGAGCCCCAAACCAAACACAAACACCTATGACACCCTCCCCCACACGCACAGTCCAACTCATAGAATTCACATACTGCCATGACAGATTCCCCGAACAAGCTACTACCCAAAAGCATACCAAATATGACCCACTAATTACCAAGATACAAAACAACGGTTGGAAGACCAACCCCCTCATCACCATCACGGCAGGAGTAAGAGGAGCCATACACGAACACTCTATCGATAAACTTACCAAACTTAAAATCCCCAAAACTAATATCAAAACCCTCATGAAAGACCTACACCAAAATGCCATCAAATACCTCACATACCTCATCCTAAACAAAAGAAAACTAGAAAACAAACAAACACCGGTCCCCCCACCATAATTTTATTATTTATATTAAAAGCTAACTAGTACACCACCAGAGCCCACCTCCCAAAGGAGGCATAACACCTTATGATGCATCACAGTCCGCTGTGATCAGCACAAGGCCAACGGGCTCACATTCATGCCGGTATTGTGATACGGGCGTTATTATTTATTTATTGAAAGTGTATGTTTGTTGTTTTCTCAAATGAATACAATTTGAGATCCCAATTGTGTTTACTACAGTATTGAGTGTGGAGTAACTGATAAAGCTGAAGACTTCTTCCAATCTCTTCTGAACATGTGTCCTTATGCTGTTTGTTCTTTGATTCCTCACGGACTCACCACAAACCAATCAAATATGCATAGGGGTCAATTAAGAAAAGTAACCGAATAGCACCCGCATAGTAGTATTACTTAAATGCGGCCGTGGAATAGTGAATTGCAGAGTATTATAAGGAGGGGATGAGTAAACAATTGGAGGGCACGGTGGCCACTGTCTGGATGAACGCATATCATCCCATCTTGGAGGCTTTCTGGTGGTTGTCATCACGACTCACGCCGTAGCCAGGATTCAAGCGGTGGGTAGGTTCTGATGAGTGATGAGTCGATACACACTCCTCGCACCAAATTCTTATTACAATGTAGAGAAAAAAAGGAGGCCAGAACGCAGAATAAGTAGTGGGTTAAGCCAACCGAGTGGCCGCTCGGATTTCCAATGATGATGTCTGCTTCATTGACACATCTCATGTCCACTCCTTCCTGTTATGGAGTGAGGCAGAATTCTTCAGCCCATGCTTCGTGTTCATCATCGTACCGTGAAGTTGTCATAAAGCGTAGATTTCAATGTTTAGCCTACCCAATTTCCTTCACATGCGCTCCTCATCGAATTTCATGCCTGGGGGGGTTAGGACATAAGAAACTATTGAGAATCCCTACAAAGCTTCAGAGATTGCAAAGAATTGATGATGTGTCGAAGGAGGGTATGGTCATCAGGGCAGGGTTCAAAAACAAGGTGAAGAAGGCGGTGCGGAATTTGGAGAGGAGTTTGCAGGATGGGAAATTGGAGGAATTGGAAGATGAGCTACCGCAATTGGCCATAGCCTTACCCCTGGGGCTGGTGTCTTTTGAAGCTCTCTTCATGGTGGGGTGGGTGTCAAGCTTGAGGGGGTTGTTACCTGGGACAAGGGGTTTCTTTTCTGCGGGTGACCTAATCCTGTGTAGCATCATGTTGGCGAATTGTATTGTGGGATGGTATGCGCTGGAGCATAGTCGAAGTGAGCTAAATTCATTGCCTCGTGAGAAATGGTGGAGTAAATTGAAAGTTTCGGAACCTGGAATAATTGATTATGGATTCTCTCTTGCCAGGGGGCTTATCCCTTTCGCAAATCTTTTTGTATGGTTGCGGCTGGCAAGGAGGCAAGAGCATCTGTCTGCTCGAGCTAAAGCAGGCATGGTTGCGAATGCATGGGTTTATGGTGGCCCTCCCTTGTTTACCCTTCTTCTGTTGTTGAATGGAGGGTGGTCGGTGTTTTTCCAAATTGGTCTTGTGAGTAATGTGGCACTCATTCTTGGAGCCTTGCACTTGCCACTTGAGGAAGCCCGTGTGAAGAATGAGAAAGTTTTGATGGAAGTGGCCAAAACAAAAAGATTAAGTGGCAAGTCGAAGGAGAAAGATCCGAAGCCAGTTCCAAAGGAGATTAGTGTGGAAGAGAAAGAAAGGATTCAGCGGCTGAAGGAGTTGGAGGAATTTGATATGCTGCTTGCTCAAAGCTCTCCTAGCGAAAAATCGGTGTTGCCAGGTAAACATGATGGCGAAACTCACCCGATCTTTTGTGTTGCTGCAAATGTTTTGTGGGGTTTCACTGTCCTGCGAGAGATTCGAGTCTTGACTCACTTCAGCTTCAATTGCAAGCCTACTAAACCCCTGGCAAATGTTCTTCCCCATTGCATCTACCATTAAAACCTGTCAGGGACCATGCTATGTCCAGGTAACGTGTCAAAACTCCACCTAACCTGCAGTTTCTGTCAACTTTTCTGCAAATCTGTAGGCTTTTGCAGCCCTGCGAGATTTGAGACTTAATTCTCATTCCTACTTCAGTTACAATCCCACTAAACCCATGGCAGTGCTCTTCCCCATTGAAACTACCATTAAACCCTGAACAATTTTCTGAGTCCATAGCCTGGAGCCACGAAATTTGGCATCTCCTCACGAATGTGCAGTATTGCCAGGGAACATGTCAAAACTCCACCCAATCTGCACGTTCTCTCAAAATTCCTGCAAATCTGTAGGGTTTCACAGTCCTGCAAGCACCGAGGCTTAATTCTCCTTTTATCTTGAGTTGCAAGCGCACTAAACCTATGGCAATATTCTTCCCCATTCAAAATGCCACAAAAACCTGACCATTTGCTTGTCCATAGCCTAGAGTCACACAATTGAGCATCTCCTCACAAAAATGTGGTAGTAGCAGGTAACATGTCACTCAATCTGGTTCTGTCAACGTCCTGCAAATCTGTAGGGTTTCACAGTCCTGCAAGCATTGAGGCCTAATTCTTATCCCAACTTCAATCACAAGCCTACTAAACCCTTGGCAGTGTTCTTCCTCATTGAATCTACCACTAAACCCTGAACACTTGCCTGAGTCAATAGCCTGGAGTCACAAAATCTGGCATACCTCCTTATCCACCCAAAAAACATTGTAATCCACTACGCGATAATTACTGCTATCTTCACCACGCTCACAAGGGGTATTCGTGTGAGATTTTCGTGTTTTTGTGTTGAAGAGACTCTTTCTACGAACCAAATTGCTATCTGGAAAGTTGACAGGTTATGCAGAGAGTGGGCACCTACATTATGATCTGATTACTCTTTGTAGTGAGCATCTGCTTACCTTCTTTCAATTTCAAGCACCAGATATTAGACACTGGGAAGGTCATCCATGTGGCACTCATACAAATTCTTGTCAAAGTTATTACAATTACGTGCCGAAGGTTATACAAATACTTGTCCAAGTTCATACAAATACTTATCAAAGGCCGTACAAATACTTGTCAAGTTGTGGCAGAGGATAATTTTAGAAGGCAATTTAGTTGTCATGCCGAAGCTTATATTATATTGACAAGAATTTTGAACTTGGTTGAGAACAGGAAGACCTGAGAAGTGGTCTGTTGGCGACACAATGCAGTGGTTGGCTGAGCAAGGGCTTGCAAGATACGCTTCCACGTTTGCCGAGAACAATATTGATGGACCATTGCTTTTGCAGCTTGGTAATGATGATCTCCGAGACGAGGTTGGCATTCAGAGCCTTGGTGACCGCAGGAAACTGGTTATGCTAATAGAACAGCTACAGAGAAATGGGTACACATAGCAAAAGTGGTTTCTATACCTTCAACATTTCATTTGACGGTGGCCAATGTTTGTTATTATTGATGGGTCTGGACTTGAGGTTTTATGCAATGCCTCATGAACTTGTACATAATATGTTCTAATGTTGAAATACAATGAAGGGAGGTGCAGAAGAGATGACCACTATTCTTGCACCACTTGTCATCACTTTGAAAGAAGTGGAAGATGAGATGTGATTGTCACATGAGTTTTTACTATTTTATATGGAGTTATCCTGTTGACAAATTGTAGACAGATGAATGTATCAAAGCCCTTCATGCAACTGGGTTTTTGCATATGTGCACATTCTCGCTCTGAGGAAGAGATTACCACTGTTCTTGCACAAGTCTCATTCTATCTCTTGGATTTCTTTAGAGTCTTAAAAACATCTATCCTGAAAAGGCGCATGTTGAGTGTGTGATTAATCAGCACTTCTAGATGGCATGTTTTCTAAGTTGACACAAGCAATGTGTCTGAAAGTATGAATGAAGTTCAAATCCAATTGAGTAAAATACAGGCCGAAGCAGATTCAACTATCACACAGCTAAATCTTGGATCTTGGACCACACAGCATTGGAAACACTTTCTGTGAGGGTATTCATAAACAAAAGTTCACCAACCTTACTGCTTGCAGCTAATTAAATTCTGGTACTACACCATTTATGGTATTTAGCGTCACATACACTATTCGTGAAGGGCCTAAACTAGATGCCTAGCGGTCTCAAAGTGTCACGTCCACTAATTCCTAATCTGATACTAATCGTCCACATAAGCAACTTTTTAAAGTGAACAATTAGCTACCCTATGACATTTAGCATAGCACATTGAGATACTCGAGATGATAGTTTTGCATTTTAGTATGTAACAGGAAGATATTCTGAAGCATACTAATGGCAAGTCTCATTTGTACACACTTTAATCAACTTGTAAACCATTGTGTAACATAGGCGTACACCTCATAACACTATTGAACATACTCATGCCAAGATATTAGTAAGCACATTTGAATGCCAAGTGTCATGAGGTGACACTACTAACGGTGAAGTTGTTGATCATTAGTGTAACCTAACGTACGCCTCAAAATATGTAAGTGACACTAAATACCATAAACAGTGCAGTCTACATAATTCCAAAAATGGGTTTGCCGCATGAAGTATGCTCAAAGCTACTTAGTTGCAATTAGGCTGGGGGCCATGCATAAGCTAACCTCTCCAACACTTGCTGCTCTTTGTCCATGTCTTGCCCAATGCGGTGATAGACATAGCTTGAATGACCACAGGTATTATTTTCCCAATGTTTGGAGCAGCCTGGATGGAGTATTGTTATCCGCAAGGATAGCGGGAGCTGGAGGACAGTACTTGGTGGAGAAGATTGCACTATCGGTCTTGAGGAATCGGCATCAGAATGGTCACTAATGAAGGAGATGGAGTTGTGTTGACAAAATCCCTTGCAGTAAGTTATATGCGAGTTGAGGGTGTGGAGGTAGAGGCTGCTGTAGTGGATGCTCTACATGTTCCAGCGTGGAGGAGACTTGGAACATAGAATGCTAGTGTGAGGCTTGTCCTGTCTAAGTTGTCTACTCTAAGTGACAATGTTGGAGGGTGAAGAGTAAGCCTATGCTAGATAGTGTTGGACAGTGGGTAAATGCAAAGAGTGGTTGAGAGTGAGCCAATGCGAAGAGTGGTTGAGTGAATGAATTTCAAATCAATTGCTTATTACTAGGTGTGAGTTGTTGCCTCCCAATGCTACTTCAATCTTCCAACCAATGGATACAAGTATTATTTAACTCTTTTAAGGCCCAGTACCATAAGTCGTGCATTCAACACAAGATCAATTGTTTGATGTCTATAGAAATAGGTGACTCAAGCATTGACATCTACCAAGTAGTGAAGATGGTAGGGAAAATTTGGTGTGTCAATGTCAGTACTACAACCAGTCAGAAATGTTGGAAGCACTTCGGTATGATCTATGGTGGTAAATCAACATCAACTTCCGCTAATACATCATCCATGATTGCCTCTTAAAATAATGAGCTTGTAGATGTCTTAATGTTGCTCAATAGACTCTCTTAATTGTCAATTAGACCAGGGGGATCTTGGGGGGGTCATTGGCGAAAATTATAGAAACAACGTGCGATAAAAAAAAGGTCTAATATATTCATTGTAGATCGATTGTACATATAATATAGGGGGTTTTAAAATAGTGAAACATGTTTACATGTAAAATACCATCACATATAATGGCCTCTTTTATCTAGTCAGTACATGTAAAATAGCGTGGAAACAATTACTAGGGGTAGCGGGTCTAGGGTAGGGTCTGTGCTAGTGAATGAAAAGAGGTAATTTTTTGTTGAAAAATCTTGGATGGATGACTTCGCAAGCTGGTTGGCTTGAACGTTACTGAACCAACGTATCCAATGTGGAGTTAATGTTCTCTACCTACATGCCAGGAGGGAAAATTTCAGCCCGTTGTTTAAATTGCAATCTTTTTCCAATTTTCTTTGGCAATATAAGTAAAATAGGGTATTTTAAAATGATTCCCCCAAAATTATAATTACTAATAGGGTGTATTAAAATACAAGAATTTACCTTTATTTTGAAAAATACCATACCTTATAATCTTTTCTGCAAGGTAAATAGCCCCCCGATAAATAAGTCATGAGCGCACGTGTATACATTAATATAAGAGGGAGTGACCCCCCCCCCCGAGAGGGGGATAGTGAGTTTGTAGTGACAATGAGTCACATGAATATGTACAATTTGAAGTTTAATGTACAATTTTAATGAATCATCCTTATGTTCCAACTAAGGAAGATATTTTGAATATACTTAGTGCATTAGAGATATCTAAAATCATTAATCATTAAGGATGATTCGGAAATTAGTGAAGTGGTAGTTCTTAATGTTTCATTTTCTCAAGCACAATAAGCAATGGCAACCCAATCTACATCTCTAGAACAACAACAAAGCACTGTTAGTGACCTTAGGACACAACTTTTGTCTTTCGAGAAATCTATCACTATTTCCCATATTCAAGAGTCTCATCAAACAACAACAAACTCTTATATTGGTCACTAAGTAAGTGTAAATTTATTTATTTATTAATATATGTGACGATATTTTATAAGTGTCACCAATGACTCTATTTTTATCACGTAATTGTTACTCTCATAAGTGTAAATTTTTTAATTGTCCACTCTCTCTAACTGATCAACATAAGTGTTTAGAACTACATAAGTGTTACAACTTCTATACTCCCGAGAGGTAACGATTAAAGAGGGTAAACTGTAGAGCCCTATGCGGACTTATTGACGTCCATTATTGTTATTGTTATTCGCAACAACTAATAAACTAGAAACCCCCCAGATTGCATTGCATGCTATGTAATTTGTTGCGGGAGCTATGTCATTTCCCGGAGAGCTTTTTGGCTGACCATGTGGATGCTATCCAACTTGGCTTCGTGGTTAGAAGGTTGTCACTATGGTGAGCTGCTTGGACTTGAATGAATTCGTGCAATATTTTAAATGTTGTGTTTTGATACTTGCATATAACCTTAGGAGCATTGCGTTCAGTTCTAATTCTTATGATCTTGTGGTTTACACCAAGTGCTTGATGTTAATCCACCAAGTAGTAACGTTTTTCCGAAGTTCCTCCTTTGTGCTGCTGGAACATAGGATGGATTTTTATTTATTATTTATTTAATTTTTTGAGATAGAAGGCCGACAGGCTAGCGCCAAAGCACAGGAGGCAGTTGACCACCTGGTAAGTTTTCTGTCAAGTAGAGAGGAGATTTCACAGCTGGGAATCGAACCGCCAACCTCTTCCTTGAGATTTGGGTATGATCTCTCCACCATCATCCAGTAGTTTAGGGTCGTCTCGGACCAGTAGGACGGAATTCTGGACCCCAAACTTGGAGTCACAATGCTAGATTGGCAATCACATCCGGTTTTCCAGTAAACAAGCAAGGTTGAGGCATCTATAACCGATAAACTAAGAGTATAAGTTTGCATCTATTTAGGAGGAGTAATAGCGGGGAATTATTTTTCTTGCAAAGAGAAACAAATTTCAAGAAGAATGCAAGTTTTTTTTTTTTTTTCATGAATATGGAAATTGTTATAGATTTTGAAGCAGTAAAGTTAGGGTAACAGATAGTCGATCTATAAGTTAAACCATAACCGCTCATCTAGATTCTAATGTTTGGCTATGACAATTGTCAAAAATCTTATGAGGGTATATTATGGAATCTGATGCAATAAATTAGTGTTTGGGAGAATTTTGGGCATAATCAGTCAAGATCCTAGTGTTTCCAAATCCAATCGGTTACATGTTAACATCTTTCGGTTTTTCTTTATTAACTTGATATATATTCTATAAATGCCTCTAGAATAATCGGTAATTTCCTAATGTCTTGAACTTCAACCGACCGGTTATTTCTCAAACTCAACCGGTTCATCGGTAACTAGTGGCCGGTTCTCCCCGTTCATTGCAGGAAATCAATGTCAACAGTTACAATCATAATGTGTTCTCATCCAATCCCACATCGGAATGGCCAAAATATCTACATCAGTTAGAAAACCAATACACTACCATATTAAGCATACATAATCAAAACCCCCCAGACACTCCACGAATACCCCATGCAATCGCAACCAACATATGTGAGCTATATAATATTAAAATAAAAATTTACCCACATAAAGACCCCCCCCTCCCTCCAAAAAAAGTTAAATACTCCCATGCATGGCACACAACCCCAAACTACATCCACTCGGAATGCAACCATCCAACACAACCCCTACCAACAGAGCTCTACAATACCCACCCCCTCAAATTCAAGCCCCAACAGTGCATATACACGGACGGATCATTTATCCCCCCCGATGAAAATGGCATAGGCAACACAGCTGGCTCAGGAGTCTATTGCCCCGCCAATAACCTTCGGATCGCGAAGAGACTCCCAGGCTTACAAAACATCCTCCGAGCTGAACTAAACGCCATCTTAATAGCAATCCAGGGTACACAACACCATACGCAAGACACACACATCTTTACAGATAGCCTCAATAGTATATACCTAATACATAACCACATACGACACCCGTCATCCCAACACAACCACCCAGATAAACTACTCATTTCCGCCATAGTCAACCATATAACTTGGTCTACACACAAAATCACAATTCATAAAGTCAGAGCACACACGGGCATAATAGGCAATGACATTGCAGATCAACTAGCCAATAGTGGAGCCCTATTAGACAAGCTTGCCAACGTCCCTAGGATACATACGGCCCACACCACACCATATTGGCTCAATGGAGTCCCCACAGGTACACACACGGGTGCTATACGCAACCTACAAACCTACATCAATAAGGAGCACAACAATCAAGAAATCAGAATGGCCCAATCTCAATTTACATACATAGACAAATGGACATCCAACGACCAAATTAACCACAAACTCTCCAATCAATTTTGGAAAAACCCCGGGATCACAGACGCCCAAATTACACAAACCCTAAAATTCCGCTATGCCCAATACATGGGTAACCACCGTAAAAATATCTTTTGGCCTACTTTATTTCCAAACCCAAATTGTACAATATGCCCCAATAATACCATAGACACATGGCCACACCTACTCTCTACATGCTCAAACCCCCATATAAAGGGCCTACGTATAGCACGCCATAATAAAGCAGTACACCAAATCGTACACACGCTACAATCAAATAAACACACGAGATACTATACACTCATAAACGCAGGCAACCAAAACTCCAGACCACAAGATAACACAATCCCACAATGGCTACTCCAATGCACATGCCCCACCCCACCCTGCACATGCCTAGCCAGACTTAAACCGGACATACTATGTGTTCTAGGCGCTCCCACAGACATCCAACCCCCTTTAGCGCCAACCCCACCAAACGTCATACAATTCATTGAATTCACATACTGCCACGATAGATTCCCAAATACCGCGCACGGTGAAAAAGCAGCCAAATACAACCCACTCATACAAACGCTTAGAACAGCTGGTTGGCGAGTCAACCCTCTCATCACCATTACAGCAGGTGTTAGAGGGGCTATCCACGAACAACCAATTAAAGACCTAGAAAAACTTAAAATACCCAAAAAAGAGATCAAAACACTTATGAAACATCTACACCAAATTGCCATTAAATACCTCACATACCTAATACTAAACAAAAGAAAGCTAGACAACAAACAACCCCCTATCGACCTCCCCTAAACAATAGGTACTGCGCTCTTTCGTGAAAACTAAAGGAGCCCACCTTCTGAGAGGAAGGAAGTACTCTTACGGTGATGCTTGGTCAAACATGAACACGGTATAGAGGAACGGGCTCCCATTCACGTCGGTGTAAAATCAAACTCCGACGTTACTTTTATTTATTTATTATTATTATGTTCTCATCCATAGATTTAATAGGCCTGGTGCATGGCATCTTAGGAGAGGTTACTATATTACAGTATAGTGTTTCAAAAAAGGCCGATTGTTGTAGATGGGCCGAAATTAATTTACCGAGAACTTACCTCAATGGAGGGTGTATATCGACAGGTTCGCACAATTTGAGGCAAGTGGATCTATTATATTGAAGGTGGTAGGCTGGCAAATGAGAGATAAAAGCCGTACATGAAGAATTGGCATCTGGAAGGAATTTCAGGCACATATTAAACATTGACAAATTTGACTAGAATCTATTTTCACCCATTTGTTGACTTTTAAGGTCCCATCACGTTGAGCCTATGTCTTAATTCTTAAAGATCATGGCAATTTAACCCATAATGGACACTCTCAACCTTTTTTTTTGTTAATCTCTCCGTTCATAGACTTATAGCTTCCGAAATGGTACATAGGGGGAGCTCGTGGGTTTAATGGTGCAAGGACTCGTTAGCATCAATATCTAGCCGTGAAGTCCAAGAGGTACCTCTCCAAGCACAAAAACATGTATTTAAGCTACATATTTTCATTTTTAGTTGTTATAATGTAAAATGTGAGTCTCCTATCTAAGATTAGTTTGTTCATCAAGTGCATAATTTTTTTTATAATCAATTGAATATTTCCATGTTATTAAAGATTTAAGTTTAAATACGCAGCCTGGGAGTCCTTGAATGCAAATGCATACATTGCATTTTGATCATCATGTCAATAAAGAGATACTTTTATTTTCTTCTTGACATAAACAGGAGAGGGGGCGTACTTCTCATTCATCCAACATAAAAACCTTGAAATAATATGTAACCCGGAGGCTACTCTTTTAGGTCATTTGACACCATAATTAGCTTCAAAGACCCCATATTGGTCTACTGGAGGTCATTGACTTGATGAATCAACGACAAACCTAGAGGGTCAAGTTTTTACATTGGATGGATGACCCATGAATGAGAGGTACGTTCGTATGCGACAATCGATTTCCCTCTCTTCACATAAGACAATGTATATGATAAAGTTTCAAACCCATAAATGTATAAAATATGATTTCTAAACATGTTGGTGAGGCTTGTATAAATTGTATATATGGATGTGTTTTAGGCTCCACATCTTTCAAGGGTTAAGAAGCACACTGCATGATACAAATAATATTGTTGAGGAAACGTGTTGAATATTATCAACTATTAGCACTGTAACATTAAAGTGTGACCGGTTAAGTTCCAGTCTTTGCTGGGTAGCCAGTGGAGGTGGTGTCAACTACACTAAATATGATATTTAGTGTCATATGGTATTTAATGTCACTATGATAACTTTTCGGATGACACTTCTTATGAATAAGTGAACAAATGTTGTCATGGATGATGGATGAGTTCATCCATTGGCCAAAACCCTACCTTCTCTTGTAAGCAACTTGTGATGGAACATTGTCATGGATGATTGAAATTTGGATGAAAAATCACTTGGTAAGTGACGGTAATTGCAACACTATAAACCTATAATCCCTCAAAACATTTACAAGGAATGACAAATAATGTTGGGGTTAATATTTAGTGCTGGTGACACTACATCGCAGTTTACGATTAGTATTGAGCAAGACAATTAGAATTGGTGACCACTAAATATCATATTTAGTGTTGTTATACCTTGTGACAACAATCAACATTGTGGCATCTGGTACACGTATCAATGTGAATAGTTGCATTAGTGGAGGGTGCACCCCCATGATTTTATAGAAGGCACACATGTGCTTAGAATGGCACTTTTGTGTGCTTAGTGGACATGCTCCAGAGGTTGTGTAGAAGATATTAATCTACCACATTCAAACAATTATGTCATGTGTTTGAAACTTTGTTTATGAAACACCTGTTGCATATTGAAGTGGTCTCAAAATGGTCATAAAAGAGGATGAAGATAGGACTTTATTCCTTCTTGAAAATGGAAGTGGTCTCAAAGTGGGTATGTTTCTTCTTCAAAAGTCGGCAACAAGTTTCAAGAATGAAGCGAACGGTTACTATGAGGTGATGTGAGTATGGTTAGAATCGCATGATTGCTTCAAAATACACATGTTTCAAATGAACATTCCAATTTGTGTGCTTAAACTTCGATGTAAACATGAAATTAGCTAGCCACAGAGATAAGTGACCACACAAGGCACAAACATCTGAAAACTCAAGGGCTTTTGTAGTCAATCCATGATTCTTATGCAAGATCAGAAGATTTTGTTTATAATATGTGTGAAGTTAACATGGTATTTTAAAGTTTAAATGGACACGAACCTTATCGTTGAAGTAAAGGTGATTGACAACATGATACCTTCATATAATTGACAGGTCACCAATCACCTAGCTGCCATGACCTAACCAGTGCAGTCAATAAAGGTAGAATTAACTGAAAATGGTGAATGACCACTACTGGTGCCGGGTAGAAAAATTCTTGTGTGGACCCCAAATGGCCAATTGTAAAAATGGTGGCCCGAAAAGGATGCAACGACAAGTGGGATGGACTGATTGGCTGGATAGGTGTTGTTTCACACCACTTGCAATCACTCTTGGGTGCCATTGAGTTAACTGTTTTGTGTGCATTCGTATGTAGTGTAGGATATTTTGATGCTCATCAAATTAGGGAGACTCTACTATACAAAGTAGGGGGTTTGACTTACTTGCCTCTTTGGGAAAATGTAACCGATTATTTACATGGAATAAAATCATGAAAACTTGCATTCCTCTACATTTCCTCTACTCCATCTCTGAAAAAACATAGCGCAAATTTCACACCACTCTTTTCTGGCCGAATCAGCTTATTTTCAACTTATTTCCATACATCTGCATGGACATTGAAGATTCGGCTGTAGTAAGCACCCCTCACCGACCTTGCTACAACCTCAGCTCAGACGTTGCAGGTGCCGATTACAGCCCGCGGCAAGGCTCCATACATCGAGAACCCTAGGTCATAGCATCCAACCAGTAGTACGTACTGACTACATGTACATCTGTAAGAAAATACACTCCGTGAGTGGCCGGCTAATGTTCTAATTGTACAGGACACTTGGATTTCATGAACTTAAACAAGTTCCCACAAAATTGAATTCTTCAACTTCCAGCTCGTAATCCTTGAAGGGTATATGTTCCACATCAAGCGTCTCGTCCTGCCATTGCGTCAATTTATGAGAGATGAGCGTCACAAGCCCCTTGTCACTAATGACCAAATTCGCGGACGGAATCAAATTCTGCGCCGACGCATCGAGCTTCAACAACTTCTTGAGAAATGGCGCGGCCGATTTCGACATGTTGTGGCCTCCTTTGGATTGGAACATCTGGATGTCAGACTCAAAGTATTCGATGTAGCCGCTACATATCATGTCCGACCTGTTCAGGTATAAGAGCAACCACCCATCAATCAAAATGCCATGGTAAGCATTGCTGAATTGGTTCACAGCAACCAAGGCGCCTACGTTATGCAACTAGAAGAAAGTAAGAGCGAGCTTACGGACCTATGGATTGATATTGTAAAAACACAGATAATTAAAACTAGGAGGTTGCTGCATAATGTGTACAATCACAACGTTTCTCATCAAAACTAAACGGTCGCAAAGTTGCTAACGTGCCATGCAGTACCGGGGGAGCTAGCGTTGCAAAAGTACTTTTTTGGAAACCTAGGAAGTTCCATAATGTGTATACTCACAACATTCTTATCAAAATGAAATGGTCGTAATGTTGCTAGGGTCATGCCGTACCAGGGGAGCTAGCATCAGAAATTTGGCAATGAAATAAAGCGTTTCATTTGTCTGAAGGAAATGAAATTCAGCAAGGAAAAGGCTATATGGATGGATCACCTGTTCAAGTAGAAGTGTGGTCGCCACTCGGACAACACCTTGAACTTTTCCCCGACGACGTCCACTTTGGCACCAAGCATCTCCACAAGCAATTCCTTGCTGTCACTCCTCCATAGCTCGATCTTTTGGCTCACGCTCAAGTGCTCCTTCAACCAGTTGTGCAATAAGATCAATGGAATGGAGCTAAACATCAAGAGTTTCTCCACAATCGTTTGCAGGGGCAGAAAGGGGGGGTTGAAGAGGTGCGTCTCCAATCGAACCATCCTCTCCGCAAATTCGCGGGCCACAAGGAGCGCGACCCCGGCCCCCAAGGAGTGTCCGGTGATGCAAACCGAATCAACCCCGTACTTGCGGATCGCATTTTCGACCACGTTTTTGACGAGTTTCATCTGCTCGCACGAATGGAGCACCTCGAATGCGTGCTTCAGGTCGTCCATCAAGTCCTGCGGGTGGTCAAGCATTGTCCCTCGCAAAGCCACCACAATGTCGTGATGAGCACTCGTCTCTGTTGAACCCACGCAAGTTTTTGAGCGCGAGGTTTTTCGGAACACGCCCACAACGTCACTTTGCTGAACGGTTTTGTCGTCCACAAGCTCAGTTAAGGGAACCTTCACATATCCCTTGTGCTCCCAGACGGCGTTCTCCCTATTTTGACTCAAGCTCTTTGCGGCATTGTATACTTCACAGACAAGCTCAGCAAGAACCACCCGGCGGTTAACTCGATCGGGGCTGTAAGCTTCGTCACTAGTGTCATCCAAGTGTAATTTGCGGCGTTCATTGCGCCTTTGGTGTCTCTTGTAAGCCCTACAACCGATGACGGCGAACGTTTCAAGCATCTTGGCAGATTATGTGTCAAACTTGTTGAACCCTAGCTAGGCTGCAGATGTCAACACTTTCGATTAACTAGTAGAAGCTGTAACTGGACCTTGCTAGACTTTCATAGCATTGGGACTACTGAAGTTTTTGAAGCATTGATTATTCCTAGTAGCCTGTGAAGCAGGTGGATCAAGGAATGCCGAAAGATTAATGCACTGCTAGCACTGTGACCTATAGGCGGCTAATCTCAAGCTCCAGCACCTATGTCAAAAGCCTACCTAATTACGTATAAACAACAGCACAAAGTTCTCCAGGTTTATTGATTGCAACCACTTGAGCTTCTGGTCCAGATCGGTATGACTCGCAGTCTAGACCAATATTGCCTCAAAATCTTACACCATCCCCTTGTGATCTTGTCTGGGCAAACTCTAGAGACGCATATGGTGACCCAATTACAACAATCAAAACCTATTCGAGGGTTTATGGCCGAGCAACTGAAACTGGAGAGGAAGTGTATCTTGGACTTAATAAGAATTGAATAAGGCACGCATCCCTAAGAATGCAGATCAGACACAGGCTAGTGAAGATGAAGAGAAGATGAGAATTGGGTGAGAGATTTGCATCAGAATTGCTGCTTGGAGTACTGCCCGGTTTAAGTACCCGGCAAACTATCTTTACAACTGGTGAGCATCTTGAGGATTCCATGTTGTGAGAGTTGGCATTGGCATCTAGATTTGTCAAACCTTCCCCTACAAGCTCATGCAGGAAAGGCGTTGTCCCTTAATAAATTAAAATACAATTATATGAGTTTGATAAAGTAAACTTCATGATGCAATGCATGAGTTTGCATGACGTCACAAATCCCAAGACATTAATTAAATGTAATTCAAGTTAATGAAGAAAAACTATCCAAGCTCTTTTATTTGTGTTGTAAAAAATTCGGTAAGTTTCAGTTTCAGAGTTTCAAATACATTTTCTCAAGGTAAAACTACAATCTTCACCTGAGTCATGCTAATGAGGGAATTTAGTTGTGATATGGTTACTTCCCATCTTAGAGATTTACATTTTCGCATACTGCACGTCTAAATATGATATTCATTGTCACTTTCTATTTGGAGTTGCACAATGCTAATAATTTTTTACTGTTGATGTAATTTTTTACCAAGTAAAGATGTTACTCGGGGAGATCACTCCATTGTAAAGTTGAACAACCACGTGCGATCATTTTAGATGTAAAAAATGTAAAAAATGTAAAAAGCATCACCAAAATGGGTCACAATTTTATCAAATTTTTTTCATGAGTAGATATAAATGGTACCTGTTACATAGTAAAAAATGGTGACTAAATTTGATGATTTGTTTTTTTAATAAAACATACCGTTTCTAACTAGAATGACACAGAATTGAACTAAAAAAATTGCTACAAAAATGAAGATGACTAAAAATTTCAAAAAAATATACAAAAGATACCATCAATGGTTGTGTATATGTAGAAAAATAATCATAAAATTTAAAATTATTTATGACATGTAATATAGGGGTAGCAAACTTTGTTCGCACGTGGTCTTCAACTTGACAATGGAGTGATCTCCCCGAGAGATGTTAATGTTCTATAATGCTCAAACAACTAATAGATTGACCCTTGCTGGCAGAAAATGAGATATACAGTAAATAGTCAAAGCATTGCATAATATCAAATAGTAAGTGACAATGAATACAATATCTAGTCTAGTGATCTCTAGGGGTAATCCTTGAAACCAACTATGAAAATAGGTAAAATTTGGATTTAAGTATATTTGGATTTATGCATGAATTTGGACAATTTCAAACGCCAATATGACATACACTATATCCTAAAACTACACAAAATCTGATGGTTGGAGAACATGGAATACAAACATTTGAAGTTATGCTTGTTGTGTTGTAATTGCTTTTGTTGTTGTTGTTTGATGGTTTTTCCCCCACAAGTGCACATCCTCTTTTTTTTGGACAAGTGATTTGTCCAAATGTACCTAAATGTCCATCATAAGGGTTTGGGACCCCAAACGCTCAGACAAGGAGGCGACGTCTATTTGGTCCATATGGTGTAAATGATAAGCAGAGGCGGTCAATGAGTCGTGCTTGACATGTATTGAGCCCTTGCCGAGCCATCTCTAACTAATGCCCATTACATTGCCTCTAGACTAATACTAGCGAGTCACTTAAATATTTAGTTTGGGATTGTGTTTGAGCTAAAAGGGCTAAATGGCAATGGACCACTCACATAATGTATACACTAAGTGGCACTAGGCCCTCAGGCATCACTAGAGGTTTTCTTGGAAATAAATCCTCTTTGGGGATTCACACTTCAAGGAAACAATTAAATCCTAGAATGTCATCTAACATTTAAAATTTGCTTTGCGGTATAACGCTTTGGACCATTTGGATTGGGATGAATAGTAGTGCATTCAATCAAAAACAATGGCATGGCATGAAGGTCAGATACTTCACATGGGATGAGTACAACATGTACATGATATGTCGCAACCCTTGCTAGCGTCCCTTAATTAGCTTGACCGTTTTCTCAATTCTAGCAAGGGTCACGAGTGCTAATCCTTCGCATTCTGTCATGCAAATGGTTTGCTTCCAATATTGCGGACCTCTTACCTCTTTAGGAAGGGAACCAACCCTCTTACTTTATATTCGGGACTCTTCCCTTAATCGGTAACCAAATGTTAGATGTGGACTTCCATTCATGGAAGTCCAATCTTTAGTTGATCATCGCGTTGCCAAAGCAACACTACAACAATCTGAACCATATTAGGCAACTATGCCCTCACATTGGACCAATGTCCATGGAGACTGTGCCGTTCGGCCTCGGGTGGATTTGGCCGGCCACGCCACCTCACCCATATAAGCCTCTAGGACTCTAGGCAGGACCCCTACCCCATCGTCAAGTAACCTTTTGTCTCTCTCCCAAGACTTGGGGCCAAATAAACATTTTCCCTTAGCCGTTGGGGCTGGAAGCCCCTAGCAGCTTCAGAGCACCATAACTTCTTTGTATGATCTTTGATGCCATCAAGCAACCATTCCATCGTCATCTACGTTTCAAGTAGATGCCGATGGACTCCTCACTTGCCCCATTCAAGCAAGTATTGAGGAAGTTATGCCTGATCAAACCTCGGCAGTCTCGGGAGCCACTCCCAAGCCACTACTATACCAAGGCGTTGTCCTGGGACAGCGCCCCACTTAAATTGCCATATCTCCTACCTCACACCTCCGATTGAGGTGTTCTTGAGCATTATAGGATCCAGACGTCATAAGCTACGCATAGCTCATGGCCTTACCCTCGTGACTCCTAGTCTCCATGGGTGGGAGACATTCCCAACGCCCGGGGTCCTCACCCACACTAGGATCACTTGGGCTCTCTCACCAACAATGCCACAAGTCCCGAGTGTCACTCCGGGGTCCCACTTGTGCCCATGGTGTTTCGGGCACGCCTCATGAAGAGGTACGCGACACGATAAGGGGCGCAAGCATGGTCAAGTAGACAACTCCATTACCCTGCATAGGTTTAAATGAAAGTGATTCCAAATTAATATATACTAACTTTGAGAAGTTCCGCCTCTCCTAAGTTAGGTGGGTGTTTTCTCTTTGATTTTGATTCATTCTTACCTCTAGCTGTTACCTAGTGCATAAAACTAAATACCACAAACGGTGTAGTGTTAAGAGGTATATTCCTATGGTACGCAATGGACTACAAGTTGACTAAAGTGTGCAAAAATGCTCAAAAATATCCTCCTCTTGCATACTAAAATGTAACACATGGCATTTGTCCTTAGTATGCTCAATAACACCATCTCAAGTATCCCAATATGCTACACTAAATGTCATAATATAGATAAATTTTCACTTTAAGAAGTTGTTTATGTTAACGAATAGTATCATATTGGCAATTAGCAAACGTGACACTTTGAGACCTCTGAGCATCTAGTTAGGCCCTTTGCAAATAATGTATGTGGCACTAAATACCATAAATGGTGTGGCGTACCTAGCTAGTAGATTATGAAACAAGCATATTAAGAATCAAATGTTTATGCACTATCTGAGTCGTTCAAACTTCATGAAATCAAACACTCTCTACTCTTGCACTTATCTTTATATCACTAGGTCCATTTGATAATGTTATGCTACATGAGAAGTTGTGATAATCCACATTTTCAATGCCAAATCACTATATTCATTAATTTGGGATTTTTTTGGCATTTTGAGACAGTTACAAATATAAGAACATGGATAAAATCACACAGATATTGGAGAATGTTGTAAGATGCAAATACTTTGAAGCGGATGTTCATATTAAGAACCCAATTAAGAACTCATATCAAGATGGTTTAGGTAGGACGACCCAAACATTAGACCATGTTGTTGTGGTCCATATATTAATTTGAGACAAGAGAAAGTCTCAAATTAACAAATATAGTGATCCAAGCTTCAAATGCACATCCCTAGTGCAAGAGTAACTTACAAAACTTACACAATTTATACCTTGCAACTTATAATACTACACTAAACATGATATTTAGTGTCACTTAGTATTTGAAATTGTGCAATGCTATATCTATTTACTCTATTTCTCGTGTTTTACCAACATATGTGAAATTGGTAGTTTGGACATTATAGAACATTAACAACTTTACTTAACACTATATTCGTTAAATTGAGACTTTTTGGGCATTTTGAGACATTCACAGAAATAAGAACAAGGATAAATGAAACACATATTGGAGAAAGTTGTAAGATGCGAACACTTTGAAGCGGGTGTTCATACCAAGAACCCCATTAATAACTCATATTTGTGATGGTTTAGGGGTGGGCAATCCAAACCTTAGACCAAATTGAAGGGGAAATCTTAAAACATTCATATTATTGCACACAAAATATGAGAGCTTGTATGAATATGGTTTAGGTAGGGCAATCCAAACCATAGACCATATTGAAGGGGAAATATGACCGGGTATAATAATGCATACAAGATATGAGAACTCATATTTGTGATGGTTTAGGTAGGGCAATCCAAACCTTGAAGGGGTAATCCCATAACACTTATATTATTGCAAGTAGAATATACAATGTATGGCATGAGAAATTGAATAGCATACTAATGGCACAAATCAATTGGATAGTGCGGCCTAAAATCATCCCGCCTACATGCAATGTCTACGCCTACGATGGCCTATCTAGGCTGGGAGACCGCATCTTTTTCTTTTGCCGCCGCTTGTTTAGCTCGCATCGCCTCAACATTTCTGAGAATCTCTGGCCCGCGACTATAGCCGAGTTTTGGATGCGGGCCCACCATAACACATTTTGGATTATGTCGACCGCCCGAATTACAAGACGAGGAATTCGAATACGACGACGTTGGTTGTCCGGCATTTCGGCGCATGGCGTAGTAACGCTCCAGCTCAATGGACGCATTGGACCGCGGAGGTTTGGGGCTGGACGCAACCTGCAACCAATTAAGAACCGGCAAACATGTGTTAGTTTGAGGAGAAAGACCCAAACATGTCGCACGGTCTTTTAAGGATAGAATGATTGTAACGCATGGTACATTTATGGGGAGGGGGGCTTACCTTGGCACGACGGGCACTCGCGTCCGAGTTGGCGAGGAGGGGCAAGGCGTCCCGCAAAGGAATAGGGAGGGGTCCACTCTTTGCAGGCCGAGCGTCCATACATAACCGCTGTTGAGGTGTAACACTCCCGCCTTCCCGCGAGGGGGACGCTCGGACGCAGTAGCGATCTATGCCCTTCAGCGAATTCCGAATAGAATGTGGCTTATTCCCAACCTCACCCAACATATAGACTCAACCGGATAATATTATGTGTAATTTTGTGAGCAAAGAAAAGTCCCAAAGAAATTCTCTTAGATGGAAAGTCTAGATGGATTCCTACATAGCACACTTCAAGAGGTGGCATGGCATTCTCTCAAAGTTTGAGAGGTGCAAAGAGGAGGTCCCAAAATTTGCACCAACTCTCAAAATAGGCTCCAATACACAACCAACTAGAGTAGAGGCATCCATAACCAATCACTTAAGAGATTCTATGCCAAGTCTAGAGAAGTATAAGGCGGTGCAAAATTTTCCCATGGAAGAGGATAGAAATCATGAGGACTGCAAATTTTTCGGTAATTTGTTTCCTTAAATTCAAATTATTGTGGATTTTGAAAGTCAAAAGTTCGTCCAAACATATTACCAATGTCTAGAGTCTACCATAACCATTCATTTAAACCGCTCATTCCTCCTCACTTTAGCACTCAAAACTAGGACATGTGTCATGACACTATTGGTTCTAGCCTGATCAAAATTACCCGCTAGCCTTATTGAAATTACGGTACCCTATAGATTGCCGATGGGGTCTTAATCGGGAATAGGCACCTCAACTACAACAAGCTCTTAATAGAAAATTTTCTCAAGAAGGATCAAACCCAGATTTGGGCGAACCAACCCATACACTCGTTCCTTGTTGGCGGTTCGATTCTCGGCTGTGAAATCTCCTCTCTACTTGACAGAAACTTGCCAGGTGGTCAACTGCCTCATGTGCATTGGCGCTGGCCTATCAACCTTCTGTCTCAAAACAAAACAAAACAAAACCAAAAAAAAAAAAAAACTCTTTGAGAGACTTTATGGATACCTCTACCGTTTTGCTAAGTCCTTGGCTGGCAAGAATGTAGTGTACAGTGAATATGTGCACAAGCAATGTTGACTGTTGAATAGAACCTTTCTCTAATTATAATGCTCGCCCCCAGTGACTTTGGTGACCATTGTGAATTTGTGACCATTGTAGTTCATGAAAGAACGATTCCCTCAAATTTAGGTAGTGAGTTTCTCTCTAGGCTCACCTGCAATATGTAATATTCTTTCTAACTTTGCTGGTGGTGCCAATTGATTTGACCGCATGGGTGCCGATTAGTTGAGCGTTTTGTGTCTCCTAATTAATTATACTCGTTCAGGTCAGTGCCCAGGGAGACTTGTGGGCATAATCAGTCGAGATCCTAGTGCTTCCAAGATCAACCGGTCATGTTGACATCGTTCGGGTTTTCTTTCATTGAATTGAGGAATATTCTGCACACATTCCTCTAAATGGATCAGTGATTTTCCTGAAGTCTTGAAGTTGAACCGGTTACTTCTTGATTCCCGTTCATTGGGTCCGGTTACTTGTGAGTCTCGTCAAGTCACACACCCAATCCACTTGAGCATGGTCCTTCACCTGGTTGCATTTAGTATATATGAATATTAATACATACATTAATTTCCAATTTTTCTGTCAAGAGAAAAAAAAAAGCATGATACTGTAGTTATGACTGTCAATTATGATCAATGAAATGCTCATCCCAGAATCTAGTTGCTGGGATAATTTATTATGTAAGTTATGCAATGAAGGGATGCAAGAGTTTTTTGAAATCGGCTTCAGTATGCGTCGTGTTGCATCCAGCTATTTACAGTTATTTGAGGGATTGAATTTGTGCTTTTAGAATTGAACGCGCCAACAAACAGTGAGTTACTGTTAGTGAGTTACAAACTGTGAGATCAATATTGGAATACTTTTTTGAAAAGTAAAATCACTTTGTTGACTTGCATTAAAAAAAATTCATTGTTTTGTTGCTTTCCAAATTTGTTTTTATTTAACATAGTCTAAGTGAATGCATTTTACGCCTCTCAACGTTGGTTTTGTCTTTGAAACCTTTATAACAAATGCTAAATAATGAAAGTAACTACCTAAATTGATAAAAAATAGGATAAATAAAATTTTAAATTTAGTGCTATCTTAGCTCTCAAAAGAGCATCAAGCTGGCGCGCGCCGGTTTGATGCTCTTTTGAGAAGGTCAACCGGGGGGCATTAAATAATGTTATGTAGGTAGCCAGTGGTGTAAAAAATGCACAGGTTGAATAATACACTAAATATAATCTTTAATGTCACTTATTATTTGGATTTATATAGAGCCATATCTTTTTACTATTGATGTAATTTTTTAACAAGTAACACTATATTCGTTAAATTGAGACTTTCTCTAGTCTCAAATTAATATATGGATCAAACAACATGAAGATGCCCGAAACTATATTGTCAACAATCTCAAATATATTATATGTTCTAATATCCCAAATCTATGATGTGCGGATATAAGCACATATGGTAGAGCACTCGACACCAACTTCATCAACAAAAACACATTGGGTAGAGCACTCCAAACAAAATTCACCCAAAAAACACATATAATGATTTCTATTATTAGCATGGTCAATAAAATATAGACATTACAACATACAAAGTGCATGTAATAAATGCATATTTCTTCAATCGACAATTTAGTCCCAAAAATAATAATAAGATGAAATTCACATTTGTTTTGAAATATAGTAAATGGATATTCATCCATCCCCAAACAATATAGCATTCGTAAGTTCAACCCAAACTCTACCCCAATTTTGAAGTGCACACATATGAGTAATATATATTGCTAGAATTACATATGAAACTATAATCATGCTAACTGTGAGGCCAAACCCCCCACCCTTAAGCGTCCGTAGTCCGAGTAGTGGGTTTGGGCTCACATTCCTCCGCGGTATTGGATTTGGACTTGGATGAGTCCATAGTGCAAGGTTCACCCTTCAAGTGGTCTTGGATTTAACTGGAATTTCACTTTTAACAACTCAATGTACGATTTCAATACGTATGTGGAGAATGCACAAGTTAACTATGTTATTTTAACCTCCTTATGCTCGGGTGCTATTTTGTCTTTGTTTGCTTCTAACGTCCATCCGGCCGCTTTAGCTACACAAGCCCTTAAGGATATCCCTCTCCTAAATGGAGTCCGTGCCGTTGACTCTATACTACCACTTGAACTATCACTTGTGTATTCCGTATCGCTACTATAAGAGGTCTCACTTGGTGTCTCCATACCGTACATAAGCCTTTAAGTATTAAGAAATACTTATGTGACTTATGTCAATCTCTCCCTCGCACCTTTGGTCTTTGCTTCCTTTGTCTTGCCATCGCGAGAGTGCTCCACATTCTCCATTAATTTGTGCACGTGGTTTATTTTTAAAGAGAGGATGCAAGTGTTAAAAAACACTATTCTCTATAGTCAATCTCAAATACATTTACTTGTGAAAGCCACACATAACACTAACTAGCATAATGTAACTAACTACTTGTCTATGAGCTAATTAAGTAGGCTATCTACTAAGCTCCTTCATGAACCCATCTCTTTACTTTCTAATTACATAAACCTAGCTCCTTCATAAACCCAACTCCTTCATGAACCCAACTCCTTAGCTTCTAACTAAACAAACCCAGCTCCTTCATAAACCCAGCTCCTTCATGAACCCAGCTCCTTAGCTTCTAACTAAACAAACCCAGGTCCTTCATAAACCCAGCTCTTTACTTTCTAACTAAACAAACCCAGCTCCTTCATAAACCCAGCTCCTTCATGAACCCACAACTTTGTAGTTGTAATCCCCAACTACCTCACTAATTATTCAAGCCCTTAACTAATCTTCCTACCTAATTTTCCTAATTCTACTAACAACCCCTTTCTAATCACACAATTCTTCTCTAATCCTAAAATCCTAAAATTCTAGAGAGGAGAGGGGGAGAGAGAATTTCCTAACTTCACTAAGACTAACTAATCCACACAAGTATATTTGTGCACTCATCACAACCTCAAGTGCTCAACTCTTAAACATGGAACTTGCAACCACGTGTATTCAAAACATGAACTTTAAGTACCACAAATTGGAATCATGAATTAACTTTAAAATCCTTCACGTCAACACTAATTCTACCAAGAGGTCAAGCCCTCTTCAAGGCTAACAAGCCTTGGCTCTCAAACTAAAAACTAAGCACACACATGTGCTCCAATATGGCTTCCCACACCCACACTTATAACTCGTGGGGTGCCTTGGAGCACAAAGGAAAGAGAGGATGAGTGAGGGAAGAATGAGGGATTATATAGTAAGCTTGAGGGGGTGAGCACCCTCAAGGCTCACGATAAGCCCTTGAGATTTCCTCCTACTTAGTAGGCGCCAATCCTATCTTCTAAGCCTTCCTTCCTCAAATGATCAACAAGGATCCTAATTCGAACATTTAACTAGCCTTGGCTTTCTACCTACCACACTTTACCAAACTTGGGATGCTTCAACCCAAACTTAGCCTCCTTCGCTTTCCGCCGCCATAACTTTCTCCCCTTACTTTCCCAAATCGTTGCTCACCACTTAATTCAAACCACGATGCTTAACTCGTGATTTGATTGGTGCTTTGAGAATTTGCTTATCCTCCACCTTGCATTCTTCCTTGGACCTTCCCCATTAAGTGGCCATGATGAGGTGGTCCACTTGTGCGCTCCATGTGATCCTCCATTCATCCCAATTCGAATGCACTTGCCTCTTGAGTCACTTTGGTTGTCTCCATCCATTTGTACTAGCCTACTCACTAACTACTCAATCCAAGTTCTCCTTACCTATCCTCATTCACTCAAATCCTTCCGAAGGTAAAAACACAATAACAACTCACATTCTAGCCTCTTACAACATGGTACTTCTAAGACTAACATTTCACTCTTTTTATATTTTTGTGAAGTAACATGCTACTTCAAAGTGCATCAACTAACGTTTCAAGGGTCTAAGACTAAATGTGGGCACCCTTTTGGGCTCACATAATTGGCGACCATCGGGGGATGAATCCAAACATCTCTTGCTCCAAGAGTAAGTTGCCTAGTCAAGCTCGGTACTCCTTACATCTACTTCCCGATGTACGGGTAGGAAAGAGCTCACCATTCAACGTTTCCAATTAAATTGAATTATTAGGAAAGACCTCATAGACAAGGTAAGGTCCTAACCATATTGCATCGAATTTCGCCGGAAATTCAAGCTTTCGTGCGTCTTGAATCATGACCATCATTCCCGGTGTTAGGGCCCTTCTCTTATGTCGTTTGTCGAAAGTAATCTTTCTCCTTCTTTGGATTGCCTCAATATGTTGAGCCGCCATTCTCCTCCCTTCGTCAAGTGCTTCCAAATCGGTTAGTCGATTTCGTAAGGATTGACTTTCGGTAAGTCTCGTACTCACGGCCACCCTAAGTGACTCGACTTCATATTCGATTGGTAGTGTCGCTTCAAGACCATAGACTAAGGAAAATGGTGTAGCACGCGTAGTTACCTTATAGGTTGTACGGTATGCCCAAAGTGCCGCCGTTAGTTTCGTATCCCAATCCCGCTTCGAGTCTATAACCGTCTTGCGTAGTATACTCACCAAAATTCCGTTAACCCTTTCCGTTTGTCCATTGGTTTGTGGGTGGTAGGGAGTAGTCTTCCGGTGATCAATTTTAAATTTCTCTGTCATCTCTCGAATCAAGTCATTCAAAAAGTGAGTACCCCTATCGCTTACTAGGATCTTCGGCACCCCGAACCGCGAAATTATGTTTTCGTACATAAATGTTGCCGCGTGTTCCGCCGTGTCGGTCTTCACCGCTTTGGCTTCCGCCCACTTGGTGAGGTACTCGGTTGCCACCACAATATATTTCATTCCTTTTGAAGATTGGGGATGGACCTCACCCACATAGTCGATGCCCCATTTTTCGAAAGGAATTAAGGGTAATGATACATGTAAAGGCATCTCCATTCTAAGGTCGTTTCGGGCATACCGTTGGCAAGCGTCGCATTTCCTTACATAGTCATGGGCGTCCTTAAATAGTGTAGGCCAAAAGTAGCCCGCTCTAAGTATTTTTTGCCCGGTGAGTTGACCCGAGAAGTGACCGCCGCAAGCGCTATCGTGGCAAGCGATTAAAATCGCTTCAACCTCCGTTTTTGACACGCATCGTCGTAAAATACCATCGGACCCCCTTCTAAACAACCTATGGCCCACTACAACAAATTGCCTACTATTTACCCTCACCTTCCTTCTCTCTTCTTTTGTCCACTCTTTGGGCAACTTGTGGGTTGTTAGAAATTCCACTATGCCCGCATACCACTCCGGTGTAGAAGTGACCACAAAGAGGCTATCATCTACTAACATATCATTTACCGGATTTTTTCCTATCTCCTCCGACAACCTAGACAAGTGGTCCGCTTGTAAATGCATACGACCCGGTTTATATTCCACCGTGTAGTCGAATTCTTCTAATAACAAAACCCACCTAGCTAACCTACCACTTAACTCCACCTTGTTAACTAGATACTTGATAGCCATGTGGTCAACAAAAAATACAACCGGGTTGCACATGAGGTAATGCCTAAACTTTTTAACGGAAAACACCATGGCTAGGCACTCCCTCTCCGTTGTAGAGTAGTTTCTTTGGGCGGGGGTCAATTGCTTACTCGCATAAGCTATAGGTTGATCCTTCTCTTTTTCTCCCGTTGCTTGACAAAGCGCACTCCCTATTGCCACATTACTAGCATCACAATAGACGTGAAAAGGTTTACCCCAATTGGGTGGTATCAACACCGGATAGGTGCTCAACCTATCCCGCAATTCCTCAAAGGCTTTTTGACAAGCATCCGTCCACTCGAATTTGACATCCTTTTTGAGCAAATGGGTAATGGGCACCGCTATCTTTGAAAAATTAGGAATAAGTTCCCGGTACCATCCCACATGTCCTAACAACTTAGAGATCCCCTTGGAATTGGTTGGAGTTGCCAAGTCGCTTATGGCCGCAATCTTATCCGGATCGGGTTCTCTACCTTTCTCACTAACAACATAACCCAACAACACTCCCTTATTCACTCCCAAAAATGTCTTATCCGGGTTCAATGCTAACCTCATCTTCCTACACCTAACCAATGCCTCCCTAACACAATGTAGGTGATCGTCCACATTACTTTGTGTGCTAAAATCGTCCACAAAGACGGTCATGGATTTGAACAACAAGTCGGTGAAGATATACATTACTAATCGTTGGAAAGTAGCCGGGGCATTACATAACCCAAATGGCATCACTACCCACACAAAAGTACCCCAAGGTGTAGTAAAAGCCGTTTTATGGATATCTTGGAGGGCTATGGAAATTTGATTATAACCCGCATACCCATCCATTAAAGGTATATCGCGAATGACCTCCAACCTCCTCAAGCAACAAGGTGATAAAAGGTAAGGGGAAGTGATCCTTTTGTGTGCACGAATTCAATTTCCTATAGTCGACACAAACCCTTAATTTCCCATTTTTTTTTCTTTACTAAGACCATAGGAGAAACCCAATCCGTGATTTCCACCGGCTTGATAAACCCGGCCTTCAATAACCTTTCCAATTCCGCTTTCACCAACAATTGCAATTGAGGATTCATCCTCCTCTCCTTTTGTCTAATTGGCCTCGCCCCCGGAATTAAAGGAATCCGGTGCTCTACCATTTCCCTAGGAATTCCCTTAAGCTCATCGTAGGACCATGCAAAAGTATCACTAAACTCATCCACCAAATTGCTATACTCCCTAACCTCTTTCTCCCCCAATTTGGAACCCATCTTCATTTGTCGGGTTTTTCCATTCTTTAATTTCACATCCACGTACCGCCAATCCGCTTCCGACACATGTGCTTGTTCCTCTTTGTTCCGATACCAATCGGAAGGCACATTGGGGTAATCTTTCACATCTTGACCTACAACTATCCCCGTAGACGTGGTCTTGAAATGTAAAGGCTCCTCCAATTTCGATGACTCAATAATCACATCCTCCTCTTGAGTCCCATCTACATGAATTAAACTAACCTCACCCTCTTCCACGTCATCTACCCAAGGTGTTAACCCACCGCTAACCCACTCTTCCTCGGTGAGCACCTCACATGGCTCCAACAATGAGCCCTCTCCTAAACTAACACTAGGAAATTCACTCCCTAAGCCTACTTGGTGAAATGTAACCATTACATCAACCTCGGACTCGGGGTACTCCCTTAGCCATTGGGCATAATCCCCATTATCCCCATAATTGTAAAAATTAGGACCTAGACTTCCCGAGCCCGAATCTATAACAACCCTTTGACCTTCGGGATGGACGACTCCCACCAATGCCTTGCCAATCTCATTCTCGTTTAAGTCATCAATTTCCTTCTCCAATGGCAAATACATCTCCTTCTTCATCCATCCTTCTAATGAACCAATGGACACTATGACCCTATTACCCTCCGGACCATAAGTGATGGATGGTTTAGGTCCACCCCAATTGACCATAGCATTCGCCATCCGCAACCAAGGCCTACCTAGCAAAATGGGGAAGGTGTCCTTGTTGGAATGCATTTTAATGACATGGAAGGTGACCAAGTACTCCTCGCCTCCCGTAGTCATTCTACAATCCTTGATCATCCCCAAAGGCGTAGTCGAACTTTGATTTGCCATATTTATGACCAAAGGTGAAGGCCCCGTGAGTCCAAGTCCCAATTTTTTCATAGTATCCTCCGGTAGTATATTTAGACTACTCCCTCCGTCGACTAGCACATTAGGAACCACCTTATCTACTATAACAACTTCTATTTCTATAGCTTTCACGTCTCTTCCACCTTGTGATTGGATCCTAGCGGCTATTTTAGCTTTCACCTTCCTCATCCTCTTGTGTACCGGCATTCCCTCCTTTAATGTTTTCCTTGCCGTGGGTGAAATTTCCAATAGTTGGCCGAAAGTAATATCCGCCTTGAGTGTACTAAGGTCCGCCCACAAGTCGTACCCGGTAGATCTTTCCACCTTAGAATTACCCACTACGTCGAATTCGTCTACGGGAACCCCCGGTCCTTCCCATTCACCCACATCGCTATTATCCAAGTCATGTACCGCATTAGTCCTCTCCCTATTTTGTAAAATTATATTTTCCCTCTCCACATCCTTAGTAGCTCTCCTAGCTACCCTATCCAACTCGGAGAGATTAATCTCTTCATCCGAAGAGTAATTTCCTTGCTCTCCTATTCCTACCTCCAACGGGGCATCCCCTCTCCTAGCCCTAGTAGTTACCGCTAGTGCAGGTGCTTCTTCAACCACACCCTTACCCTTCACTAACTCATATGTAATAGCATTGGTGTGAGGAGGCCATTGACTTTGCTCCTCTCCAATTCTCGTTGGGAGAGGAAGCATGTCATCACATGTGGCCTCCAACACTCCATCCATGAACCTAACATCTTGGGAGTTAGATGGTCCCGGATCCGTTGGAGGCGCTTGTCTCCCGTTACTACCATTAGGTGGAACTCCTTGTCTATTTTGTATTGGAATGTAACCGGTTGTAGTTTGCAAGCCCGCCGGTGGATGAAAAGTTTGCCTAGCATTACTATGGTCATAGTATAAGTTAGGTGGCCTAAGTTCATTGGCCGGTACTCCTTGTGGCCTAGCACCTCGCATATTATCCCTTGCTTGTTGTTGTGGATTAGCCACCGGGTAAGGGACATTAATTATTTTGTCCGGTTGGCGACACGTATCCGAGGGATGACTTCCTCCACAATTGCTACAATTAAACTCTTGACCTTCGGACCAACATTGTCCTTGAGCGTGCCACCTTCCACAAAAGGGATGAAATTCCTTCTTCTCTAAATTTTGGCCACCTTGCCCTCTAGGTTGTGGTCCTCTATTGCTTCCATTTCCATAGTGAGGTGGCGCTTGACCTCGTTGATTTTGTTGAGGTGGGTTACCGTTTCCTCTTTGGTCACGGTTTTGTCCACTTCTACAAAATTGACGCGTGTGGCCCGGTTGGCCACATTGGACACACCATAATCCGGAAGAATGCCTACCCGACTCAACCGGGGGTGGAGGCCCCGGTTGTTGACTCCGGATCATTAATGACATTTGATCCGTGAGGCTTTGCATTTGTTTTATCATAGCCTCTTGGAATCCTAGTTGGCTAGCACCTAGTCTTCTCTCAACCTCCTCCAAGTGTGGATCCGTTCTAGGGGCCGGTAGTGCCAAAAGAGGTGCCGGTTCCCTAACCGCTAAAGGTCGGGGGCCGGTGTCCACAATGGCATATGGAATTTGGTTCTCATACTTAGCGGGTTCTACCGCTACCACCCTAGGGCGTATGGGGATGAATTGTGGGATCAATTCATCCTCCCTTCTCCATAGCCTTTCGTGATCTTTATCCAAGTTTTCAATATCTCTAGCCGCACGCTTGGCATCCGCCAAGGTTAAGGGATTCCTTTCTAGAACACCCCTAATAGTTCCGGACTTAAAAAACCCTTGAATGAAAAATTGCTTTAGCGTGTCGTCGTTGAGCATGGTACCCACAAATCTAGTGCACACTAAATCAAACCTCCTAATGTAAGCCGAAATTTCTTCCTCCCTTCCTTGCTTCAATGACGACAATGCCCTTAATGCGGTACTTTGACCCACTTCCGGCCTAAATTCGTTAAGAAACTCCCTTTGTAATTGTTCCCATCCCCTAAAATGTCCCTCGGCATGATCCCGATACCATTCATAGGCTTCCCCCTCTAGAGTGGTAGGAAACCACACTAACCAATAACCCGGGTCGGTTATGAGGAAGCTAGCCAACCGTTCGATATACCGTTCCATGTGCCGAGAGGGGTCCTCATCCTTGGTCCCATAAAATTTAGGGAGATGAGATGGCATATCCATCGCCGCTAAATTTTGTGGAACCACAATTGGTAGGCCTCTTGGCCTAACCAATGGGTCTATTGGAGGTATAGGAGGTATGGGCGGAATTGGGGGTATGGGTGGTGGATCCATCCCCCGTTCCTCGGCCATGGTGACCGGTGAACTATTCAACAATCCCCTATCAACTTCTACCGGGAATTCTTCTCTAAGTGTGTAATTTTCCGAAGAAGTTTCACCACTCAATTTGGAGGGAGTGATCTCCTCTTCAAGTTGAGCTCCAAGTTCTAAGGTGTCTAGAATTGACCTAGTCCTAGGTTCGACGTTCAAACAACTCTCTATTCTAACATTATCTTGTTCTAATCTATCACTGATTTTAGAGGACCGCCTCTTTCGAGTAGATTTCTCTAGTCCTACTATCAAACTTGGTTTTTGTGAGCGAGTCCTACCTTGCATTCCATAAGAATCGATCGACCCTCACTTGACCACACATAATCCTAGCAATTCCCCTCTTAATATTTTCACTTGTCTTGGTGTGGTTATAATTTTTTTTAGGAGGTGAGGAAAAGAACCTGCAAGCCCACTTAGGTGAAAGAATCCCAATAGGGGATAGGCATGTTCATGTTAATTTTTTGGTTAAGTCGGAGCATCACCTCCGCACCTTCCCGCAAATCAACACTCACCACAATACCGATTGTGAGGGGGTGACCTTCCGAGTAGATTATGTTAAAAGTCGAGGCTTCACCCTTCAACTTCTCACACCATCCACAATTCGGGAATTACCCTCTACAACGGATAACAACAATCACGAGTACAAAAGGCATTCCTTAATTAGTTAATGAGTTCACTTTGAAGAAATAAACATACCTTGAGCAATCGCATCCCCCTGTGAGTTAGCACTCCCCTCAATCGTGACTCAATGTAACAACACCATAAACTTTGTGAAATATTAATTTAATCTAGAGCATGAAATGACAACTCCCAAAACTTTGAGACTCACCCCGAGGTGAGTGTCAAAGTTCAATGTCCTAAGGTGAATTTACCCTCTAATGTTTTAATGAGCTACTCGGTTATAGGTTCCTTTTAAGTTCTTAGCAAATCCCTAAAAATGTTGAGGACGTACCTTCGCCGCGCTCCTTCCTCAAAAATGAATTTGCGTAATTGACAATGCAATTCATTCCAAGGAATAGTTGAAATACAATGAATTCAAATGTAACCCAAAGAGAGAATACTTACCGAGTTTCGGGTGCTCCTTCCCTTCTCTCAAGTTTGTGTCTCCAATTTTTCCTAGTCGCCTCCAAGTCTTGTAACTACCTTCCGCTTCGCTCCCGGCGGACGCACCAATTATGTGAGGCCAAACCCCCCACCCTTAAGCGTCCGTAGTCCGAGTAGTGGGTTTGGGCTCACATTCCTCCGCGGTATTGGATTTGGACTTGGATGAGTCCATAGTGCAAGGTTCACCCTTCAAGTGGTCTTGGATTTAACTGGAATTTCACTTTTAACAACTCAATGTACGATTTCAATACGTATGTGGAGAATGCACAAGTTAACTATGTTATTTTAACCTCCTTATGCTCGGGTGCTATTTTGTCTTTGTTTGCTTCTAACGTCCATCCGGCCGCTTTAGCTACACAAGCCCTTAAGGATATCCCTCTCCTAAATGGAGTCCGTGCCGTTGACTCTATACTACCACTTGAACTATCACTTGTGTATTCCGTATCGCTACTATAAGAGGTCTCACTTGGTGTCTCCATACCGTACATAAGCCTTTAAGTATTAAGAAATACTTATGTGACTTATGTCAATCTCTCCCTCGCACCTTTGGTCTTTGCTTCCTTTGTCTTGCCATCGCGAGAGTGCTCCACATTCTCCATTAATTTGTGCACGTGGTTTATTTTTAAAGAGAGGATGCAAGTGTTAAAAAACACTATTCTCTATAGTCAATCTCAAATACATTTACTTGTGAAAGCCACACATAACACTAACTAGCATAATGTAACTAACTACTTGTCTATGAGCTAATTAAGTAGGCTATCTACTAAGCTCCTTCATGAACCCATCTCTTTACTTTCTAATTACATAAACCTAGCTCCTTCATAAACCCAACTCCTTCATGAACCCAACTCCTTAGCTTCTAACTAAACAAACCCAGCTCCTTCATAAACCCAGCTCCTTCATGAACCCAGCTCCTTAGCTTCTAACTAAACAAACCCAGGTCCTTCATAAACCCAGCTCTTTACTTTCTAACTAAACAAACCCAGCTCCTTCATAAACCCAGCTCCTTCATGAACCCACAACTTTGTAGTTGTAATCCCCAACTACCTCACTAATTATTCAAGCCCTTAACTAATCTTCCTACCTAATTTTCCTAATTCTACTAACAACCCCTTTCTAATCACACAATTCTTCTCTAATCCTAAAATCCTAAAATTCTAGAGAGGAGAGGGGGAGAGAGAATTTCCTAACTTCACTAAGACTAACTAATCCACACAAGTATATTTGTGCACTCATCACAACCTCAAGTGCTCAACTCTTAAACATGGAACTTGCAACCACGTGTATTCAAAACATGAACTTTAAGTACCACAAATTGGAATCATGAATTAACTTTAAAATCCTTCACGTCAACACTAATTCTACCAAGAGGTCAAGCCCTCTTCAAGGCTAACAAGCCTTGGCTCTCAAACTAAAAACTAAGCACACACATGTGCTCCAATATGGCTTCCCACACCCACACTTATAACTCGTGGGGTGCCTTGGAGCACAAAGGAAAGAGAGGATGAGTGAGGGAAGAATGAGGGATTATATAGTAAGCTTGAGGGGGTGAGCACCCTCAAGGCTCACGATAAGCCCTTGAGATTTCCTCCTACTTAGTAGGCGCCAATCCTATCTTCTAAGCCTTCCTTCCTCAAATGATCAACAAGGATCCTAATTCGAACATTTAACTAGCCTTGGCTTTCTACCTACCACACTTTACCAAACTTGGGATGCTTCAACCCAAACTTAGCCTCCTTCGCTTTCCGCCGCCATAACTTTCTCCCCTTACTTTCCCAAATCGTTGCTCACCACTTAATTCAAACCACGATGCTTAACTCGTGATTTGATTGGTGCTTTGAGAATTTGCTTATCCTCCACCTTGCATTCTTCCTTGGACCTTCCCCATTAAGTGGCCATGATGAGGTGGTCCACTTGTGCGCTCCATGTGATCCTCCATTCATCCCAATTCGAATGCACTTGCCTCTTGAGTCACTTTGGTTGTCTCCATCCATTTGTACTAGCCTACTCACTAACTACTCAATCCAAGTTCTCCTTACCTATCCTCATTCACTCAAATCCTTCCGAAGGTAAAAACACAATAACAACTCACATTCTAGCCTCTTACAACATGGTACTTCTAAGACTAACATTTCACTCTTTTTATATTTTTGTGAAGTAACATGCTACTTCAAAGTGCATCAACTAACGTTTCAAGGGTCTAAGACTAAATGTGGGCACCCTTTTGGGCTCACACTAACACAATCCTACCAACTGCTCATTCAACGTGGGTTGCTTCTTGTGCGATCCGAGCAAGGTTGTCTTTTGCAAAAGTTATGTACTTTTGAGGGATGGACACTGATCCACTATGATTTTTCCGTGGTTTCCATGCTATGAATATGGAATCTGTATCCACCCAAGATGGACCGTGCTCAGAATCCACCTTCCACCAAAAATTATGGTTTGTATCCTAGCCTGTATAATGCCGAATCACATCTTCGTTCCGTGCTGTCTGTAATACCATTTTTCTGGCCATAGCCTGGTAGTAAGAAAGAAAAAACTTTTTTTTATGATAAAGTAACTAAAATGATAGATGAAAGTTAGTTTAGGATGAAATCAGAAGGCTATAGCCCGAGGAAAGTAGTTTTAGGAGTTGCAACCGCCGGGAGCCCCGAGCTTGATAAGTGGGCTATCGGCAAGGAGAAGACACTTCTCGTTATATCTACTGAGGCCATAGCTACGGAGAGTCAGGCTATAGGCAATAGAGTTAGAACCGAAGGCATTAGATTTTCAGAGTTAGGATTGTAGCATCACCACCTGTGATAGGGGGATGCGGACCATATAAACTAAGTTTGAGTCGATTAAGTAAAGAGGAGTATTTGGTTGATATGAGTGTGGCTATATTCTGTGCATGGCATTTGTAAGTTGAATCAGTGCATGATAGGGTTGTATTAGAGAAATGGAGTGAGGAGAAACCAATGTGAGTAAAGCAAGTAAGTAAAACGTGAGAAATTATTGAGTGAAGCAAAGAGAAGATGGAAGAGGCTGTTGGAAGAACCTGTGCAGTTGTGTCCAAAGATTGAGATAACTGAAAATAAAAAGAGAGGCAATAGTCTGTATTGTGAGAGAAAGAGGGTGAGTGGAAGTCGAAATGCCACTTCAGGTTGATTAGAAGAGATCAAGTTGTCGCGAAGAAGACGCAGGCTATAGCCAGAGTTAACAGAAACTTGAGAGCGATTGGCCGAGGCAAGAGAGATAATTGTAAGAACCTGAAGAGTCTTGACTTGAATCAAAATCACAAGAAGAACTTGCGGTGAAGGAGACTGACTATAGCCTAAAGAGATAGAATTACGAGGGCCATAGTCTGTAGCACAGGTTTGATTCCATGAGCATCGTTGTGAGAAATTGAAGGAGAGTTTGTAAGAGCTGTGGACTATCGCCTAAGAGTAAAGTAAGATAGAGGCCATAGCCAAGAATGCCAGGACCTTGTCAAGAAGATCAAAATGTCACCAGGATGGTAAAACCAGAGGAGCCAGTGTAAGGATGAGCGATCCGCCGAGACAGTTATGTCATATTATAGCACAACAGAGAGAGAAACTCCACTGAGAGCCAAGAGACAAAAATAGAGAGCCGACCGCCGAGAGCTCGGTGCGGCCATGGCTGAGTGCTGAGGACACCCTAACTGAGTATAGCCGAGAGAGAGAGAGGAACCTGAGAGAGGCTGAAACTAAGAGAGGCCGAGAAAAATAGTAAGCATAGAGAGAATTAGAGGCCATAAGAAGATGAGGAGTGCAGTACAAATAATACCAGAAAGTGGTTACACATGATGAGGATCTGATGTAGGGGACATTTTAGAGAGAGAAGAGACCAAGAGGACGGCCATTGCCATGATGATGATGAGTTGGCAATTAGTCTCTTCAACAAAGCGCGTGCTTTGACATGATTAGGAATGAGAAGGATATGGTTTGATGTGAGAGGAATTAGGCTAGCCATTGAAGTAGATTACGTTGGAATCTAATGGCTATAGCCTATAAGTTATGTGATTATGTAAGAATGTTGCAGGAATCGAAGCAAGCCGGTGTGTGTTATGTGACAATGAAGATTACGAGATAAGTAAATTTTAATTATAATCAATAAATGGTAAATGAGATAAAGTGAAGCAACAAATTCTTTGAGCAATGCAATTTGAATTATGATTGATGGCATTAAGCGATTATTTAATTAAGGAAGAAGATACTAACCCCAATAGGATGAAAATCCATTGGAAGACTATTGCCAAGATCCGAAAAGACTATTGCCAAAACTTTTGAGCTTCACGACGGAATTAGAAAGTGTAAAATTAGAGTGATAGGAGTCGTCAGATAAGACAGACCCACACACGACTCAAAGCACCAATGAACCATAAGAGTGGGGATTAAACATGAGGAAGAGGAAACTAAGGAGTAAAAGACCTAGATTGTTATTAGAACCTTAATCCAATGTGACATTAATCCTTATAGACACTAGCTCAGTCTTCCCTGTGACCTAGTTCCCTGGGTTGTTGTTTTTTAAGGGACAGCAAAAAACTAACTACACTGTCGGTCGGTAGTACTCTCGGGGGGGGGGCAGTGTGTTAAAAAGTTAAGGATATAGGTGCGAACAACCACTATTTTATAGGGGGGTATTACTTCCAATTCTCTTCTTTTTTTCACATGCTATCATTATGTCAATTTCTACTTTGGGTTAATAGAAAAATGGCTTGCATTACTTATAATATTAAATTACCTATTATTCTATACACTATAGTACTTTAAAGATGTCCAATGCCATTTTTGATACCCTATATTACTCTTAAGTCCATTTATAATTTTTAGCCCCCATGTTTTTAAAATACCCTATCATTTGTTCGCACGTATATTGCTACTCCAACCAATGACTACCCCCCGAGGTAGTACTCCACTTGTATTTGTCGAAAATGAGGGCTGGAAGTTGTAAAATTTGGTTTGGACAAAGCTCTTGCCACCCACACTGGCTTCGCATATGTCTCATCTCCAGGACGCAAAATGAGCATATAACCTTCATGACAATCCACCGCAATGCGGAAAGAAGGTGGGGGACGTTGACTAGCAGGCCCAACGTAATGGTCGTCCACATCAAACTCCTCACGAACCTCTCCATTTTCCAAAAGGCAAGCCTCCGAAGCTTGTACATCGACACGAGTTTGTGGCCAAAACCCGTGCTTCAAAGTATGAGGGCTATCTTGGTGTAGGTTTGCCAAGGCGGCACGAAAACGTGTCCAATAATGTATCCAACTCCCGTAACGATGCCAACATGATCCACCAACATCCGCTATCTTCAAACTCTTCGAATATTGTATGAAGCCTGATATACCTTTCAAAATATCCTCCAAATTCTTCATGGGTATTGGCTTGCAAGGCCTAGGCTCTCCATCCGGTAACATCGTCTTTCCATCCGCATCCACGCGCCACACAAGGAGACCCTCCGGCGGGCTTTAATCTTGTGTCGTGCACAATAACTTGTATTGCATGGCGGGTACACCATCGTCACGCATGTAGAAGCGGAATTGTTGTGCCTTCGTATGCTCGATCAATCGGTGAGCTCCACTTCGAATATAAGGTTCTATAAATGCCTTAAAGTCTGGTACCTCCTCAATCATATGGGGGATGACGGGAACGTTCTCCAAATCCATGTACGACTTCATCAATAGCGGGATTGTTGGAAAATCCTCCTCACGCAACTTCATGCTCCACCGCCCAAAAGATGCATCAATATCATCGTGCGTGTGGCCTACCAATAGGAAGGACACAAAAATCTCCTTAAAAATGCCTTTCGCAACCAACGGGGAAAGGTCGTATGCGAGCAAAGAGCGGAGAGCGGAGAGCGGAGAGCAGAGGTTGAAGAGCAGAAAATAGACATTTGGAATGCCATTTTAAGATGAATCAACTCCTATAACTGTGGAATTTTTTGACAACTTCATTACTAATTTAAACTTTTGATATGTATAACTGTGGATTTTCAATCTAAAAATATAATCTTTGTACATGTTTCCACCGCTTTGGTTTAGGGTTTAGGGTTCATCACAATTTCTATGCATCAATTAGGGCTGACGTCATGATGATGTCAAAGTTCAAAAGCCGCGCATCGGCCTTCACTTATATATCTCAATATCTTTTATGCATTTTCCTTTTAAGAATCAAAATTTATGTGATTGTTCATTTGTCACTGATCTCTTTTATTTATTCACTAAATGGTTAACATCCATGCCCAATCAATCTTAAACTATTTTTTATTTACATTAAAAACTTCTCAAAGACTTATTATCTTCTATGTTCAATTCTTATTTTTTTATTAACAATGATTTATCCCTTATAGAATCCTAATTCTTTTGGTTGTTCAATTGTGAATCATCCCTTCTATTCATTAACAATTTTGTTAATATTTATGCCCTATCATCTTTAATTTTTATTTTCCTCACTTCTCAGTCTCAAAGACTTGTTACCTTCAATTTTTTTATCTTATCATTTTTTTTCCATTTGCCATTTCTAATTTTATAAAAATTTTATCCATTGTCCATTGTTTAAAAAAAAATTTACTTTCTTAATTTTTTTTCTATTCTTTTTCCTGTTGAGAAAACTCATTTTTGGGTTGTTTATTTGTCAATGATCTCTTCTAAAGATTGACTCTTTGGATAACATCAATGCCCTATCTATTTTAATATTCATTTTTCTCTCTTTTCATGACTTCTCAAAGACTTCTACTCTTTAATTCTTTGTTGCTTATTTTCATTTTTACAGCCATACTAACTTTTTCTCTCAAATTCATGTTTTTTCTCTCAACTTTCAACTAATGCGTGCTCAACATTTATATCTCCTACAATGTCTAAGTAACGACATGATTGAACCCCTCGATATGTTAAGGTCAACATCCAAAATTTATGCATGAACATGATTTTGTTCTTTGGGTGGAACTCAACATTTCACTGAGATGTTGCCCCCAAAATAAAAATCAATGTCGTTATGCAAAATAAAAATTCCCAACAACATGAGCACCCAGAAGTTGGTTTCAAATATGATTGTAATTTTTTTAAAGGCTTGACAAATGGCCCCATATAAAATTTCCAAGTTATAACAAATGGCTTTGAATGGAAACTAAATTTGGTCACAAATCCTTTTTTCTTGCAACTGATTTGCAAATGGCCCTTGTAGCATTTCCTAGGGCTTGCAAAAGGATTTTGACAAATCTCCAAAAACTTGAAATTAGTCACCTTGTTGCTGAGGGTACAAACATCAACATTTGGATAATTTTGAATTTCTCTCACAAGTTCTTCTAATTTTCTCAAATAGTTTACAAATGGCCCTCACGTTGATTCCCAAAGACTTTCAAAGTGATTATGAAAATCTCCAAAAATTTGAAATTACCTACCTCATTACCGAGGGTACTAATGTCAACGTTTGGATAACATTTGATGCATGTGACAACTTTATTTGTTTTTCTTAAAAAAATCAAATGGCCCTTTGAATCACTTCTCAAGATTTTTGAAGTTATTTTGACAAATCTCCAAGAAAATGAAATTTGTACCTACAGTTCCAAGGATACAAATATCAACATTTTGGTAACTTTAAATTTGACTCAAGATTTAGTTTATATCACTCAAATGATTTATACTTGGCCATTGTAGGCTTTCAAAATGACCTTGAAAATCTCAAAACTTGAAATTTGTATGTTCGTGCCAAGGATACAAATATCAACATTTGGGTAACCTTGAAGATAGCTCAAAATGTCATTTATTTTCTACAAATGCTTGTAAATGGTGTTGTCAAAACTTCCGTATAGGCTCTCATGGCATCGTGTTGTAATTAGCCGAACGTAGAATTAAGTTATTTTGTAAAGAGGCAACCACATCTATTGTATGTAATTTCTCTAAAAAACATATAACTCATGCATGTTTCATGCGAGGGTTTAGGGTATGGATGTACCATAGGCAAAGATTGATGATAGTTGTAATTCAGTGGTAAAAATGATATTAACACAGTTTGAAAACATAAAAGTAACCATTACAATGGCTCTCCAGATTGGAGATATGATTGACTGGTTGAAAAAAAAAGAAATGAGGTCTATTCACTAATAGCCTCATCATCCACATAAATCAAACCGTTATCAGCGTGTCCTCACTAGCAGGGTACTTTGGAAACCTGAGGTTATTTCGAACAGCTTCTGAACTGTTCCACCACTTGAGCCAGCGCACTTTGTACTTGGGCTCAACCGCTGCAGTTGCCACCATTTGCAGTTTCTCCAGTGACATCTCAACTTTGGCAGCAATGTGTGCACTGTAATGTGCAATAACCTGCATGTCCAAAAAAGTAATGCATCAGCAAAGGCAGAGCTAAGGTCTTCAGTCAAAATCAAAATCCAAGTAAAATTCACTCACCTCTTCTATGAAGCCCTCTCCTACGGCTAGATTAGCAACTGATTGGGCTTTATTGAAGTAGGTAAATAGCTCCTCATTCTTTTTAGCAATAGCCTTGTCAACATATTCCTGGAGGCTTAAATCGCTCTACACGCTTTCATCCACCTCTTCCAAGTATAACTGCCCAGCCTCGTTAGCCACTTGAACTATGTCATCTTGAAGAATGAAGCAAACAATCAAAACTAAACTCTCAAATCAAGTGATTGCAGATAAGAAAGAAACTTGAAGGAAATGAGATCCTTACACTAAAGATGAAGTTGACCATCAAATCTCTAGTAAGTGGGTACCACGTCTTCTTTGACTTCATGATTTGATCTGGTCCGAAGTAAGCATGGGCTTGAAGTACTCAATGTCATACGATCCGTATTTCCGAATACGGTGAAGAGTATGAACTAAACTAGTCTTCACATGTGCCGTTTGATTGGACCTACACAGTTGGTATGTGAGATTGCATAAATTGTGAGGTGCCAAATAAGAGGAACAAAAACAATACGAGATCAACAAGAAATTACCTGTTGATATCGTGCATGGTAGTGAGGATATCTCCAGGACCTTCAGGGGTATCAAGTACAACGCAATCGGGATTACCATTCTTCGAAACCCAATGTTGATCTTCAGCATGAAGAGTTTCAATCACCTCTTTCCAAGCTAAGAGCCTATGGTTACCATCATAAACAAAGAACATTGAGCCACTCAAGCCCACGAGGTCATGATCGGATTTCAAACAGTTTTCGAATGCATCATTTTCTTGAATCCAGCAAGGGCTCCATTGTTGTACATCCTCTTGAGTGACAACCCTACTATGACCCTCGTCATCTGTCACAGACACATACATAGCATTTGAATGGGGCTTGTACCCATAGCGAAACGCTCCCATCAATTTAAGAACATCATATCAAAGTGTAGGTCTAACCATGGGCATATGAATCATCTTACATAATGGAATTCGAAGGACTGCTTTCGAGACGGGCTGCCGCCTCATACGGTCAACTACCTCATACATATTGACATGGAGCAATGTGGCTTGCACATTGTTCCCAACCTTCATTAGGCCATTAACTTACCTTCGAGCACGCTCGATAGGTGATTCAAAATGGCCTCCAACACCACTACTATGGCCTTGACTAGAACTACAAGAAGGATGGTGACTATCATTCCCTACTAAATCCGTTCCAAGCGGAGGATGCGAATCATCACCGTCGTCGCGATCTCCACTCTCACTGGCCTCAGATTGAGAAATGCGCCGCAACCTTCCTTTTCCATTCCTTGGTGCAATGCCTACATGAGGAGACCCAAGGGTAACCTCCAAGTCCATGGCTCCTCTGCAAGCACTCCCCGAAAGGCACCCTAAGGGCACTTGAACCGGATTCAGAATCCGAGGCCTCACCTGTGGAAAAAGACCAAAAAAATGAGGATCCACAAAAAAACCAAATGCCCTTAGGGTGCTGGAAATAGCCGTCGCGTCCGACGCCCATTTTCAGAACCCTAAGGACACTTGAACCGCATTCAAAGTCCGAGGCCTCACCTGGGAAAAAAGAGCAAAAAAAATGAGGATCCACAAAATAACCAAGTGCCCTTAGGGTGTTGGAAATGGGCGTCGGACCCGACGCCCATTTCCAGCACCCTAAGGGCACTTGCACCGGATTTAGACTCCGAGGCCTCACCTCGGAAAAAAGTTCAAAGAAAAAGAGGATCCACCAAAAAACCCAAATGAAATGAGGTGTTGGAAATGGGCGTCGGACCCGACGCCCATTTCCAGCACCCTAGGGGCACTTGCACCGTAGTCTGACTCCGAGGCCTCACCTCGGAAAAAAGTTAAAAAAAAAGAGGATCCACCAAAAACCCAAATGAAATGAGGTGTTGGAAATGGGCGTCGGACCCGACGCCCATTTCCAGCACCCTAAGGGCACTTGCACCGCAGTCTGACTCCGAGGCCTCACCTCGGAAAATAGTTCAAAAAAAAGAAGCATCCACCAAAAATCCAAATGAAATGAGGTGCTGGAAATGGGTGTCGGACCCGACGCCCATTTTCAGCACCCTAAGCGCACTTGGACCAGACTAAGACTCTGAGGCCCCCAGCAGCTTCAGAACCCCATAACTTCCCCATATGTTCTTCGATTCTAACAACTGACCACTCCATCGTCATCTACGTTTCACGTAGATGACAATGGACTACTCACTTGCCCATTTGGGCAAGCACAGAGGAAGTTATGCCCATTTGAAGGTTCGCAGTCCCGGGAGCCACTCCCAGGCCACTGCTGTTCCAGGACTGCGAACCTTCAAATGGGCATAACTTCCTTTGTGCTTGCCCAAATCGGACAAATAAGTAGTCCATTGTCATCTACATGAAACGTAGATAACGATGGAGTGGTCAATTGTTACAATCGAAGAACATATGGGGAAGTTATGGGGTTCTGAAGCTGCTGGGGGCCTCAGAGTCTGAGTCCGGTGCAAGTGCCCTTAGGGTGCTGGAAATGGGCGTCGGGTCCGACGCCCATTTCCAGCACCCTAAGGGCACTTGGTTATTTTGTGGATCCTCATTTTTTTGGTTTTTTTTCTCAGGTGAGGCCTTGGACTCTGAATGCGGTTCAAGTGCCCTTAGGGTGCTGAAAATGAGCGTCGGACCCGACGCCCATTTCCAGCACCCTAAGGGCACTTGGTTTTTTCATGGATCCTCATTTTTTTGGTTTTTTTTCCGAAGTGAGGCCTCGGACTCTGAATGCGGTTCAAGTGCCCTGAGGGTGCTGAAAATGGGCGTCGGACCCGACGCCCATTTCCAGCACCCTAAGGGCACTTGGTTTTTTCATGGATCCTCATTTTTTTGGTCTTTTTTCCGAAGTGAGGCCTCGGACTCTGAATGCGGTTCAAGTGCCCTGAGGGTGCTGAAAATGGGCGTCGGACCCGACGCCCATTTCCAGCACCCTAAGGGCACTTGGTTTTTTCATGGATCCTCATTTCTTTGGTCTTTTTTCTCAGGTGAGGCCTCGGACTCTGAATGCGGTTCAAGTGCCCTTAGGGTGCTGATAATGGGTGTCGGAGTCGACGCCCATTTCCAGCACCCTAAGGGCACTTGGTTATTTTGTGGATCCTCATTTTTTTGGTCTTTTTTCTCAGGTTAGGCCTTGGACTCTGAATGCGGTTCAAGTGCCCTTAGGGTGCTGAAAATGGGCGTCGGACCCGACGCCCATTTCGAGCACCCTAAGGGCACTTGGTTTTTTCATGGATCCTCATTTTTTTGGTCTTTTTTCCGAAGTGAGGCCTCGGACTCTGAATGCGGTTCAAGTGCCCTTAGGGTGCTGAAAATGGGCGTCGGACCCGACGCCCATTTCCAGCACCCTAAGGGCACTTGGTTTTTTTGTGGATCCTCATTTTTTTGGTGTTTTTTCCTAGGTGAGGCCTCGGACTCTGAATGTGGTTCAAGTGCCCTTAGGGTGCTAAAAATGGGCGTTGGACCCGACGCCCATTTCCAGCACCCTAAGGGCACTTGGTTTTTTTATGGATCCTCATTTCTTTGGTCTTTTTTCTCAGGTGAGGCCTCGGACTCTGAATGCGGTTCAAGTGCCCTTAGGGTGCTGAAAATGGGCGTCGGACCCGATGCCCATTTCCAGCACCCTAAGGGCACTTGGTTTTTTTGTGGATCCTCATTTTTTTGGTCTTTTTTCCTAGGTGATACCTCGGACTCTGAATGCGGTTCAAGTGCCCTTAGGGTGCTGAAAATGGGCGTCGGACCCGATGCCCATTTCCAACACCCTAAGGGCACTTGTTTTTTTTGTGGATCCTCATTTTTTTGGTACTTTTTCCGAGGTGAGGCCTCGGACTCTGAATGCGGTTCAAGTGCCCTTACGGTGCTGGAAATGGGCGTCGGACCCGACGCCCATTTCCAGCACCCTAAGGGCACTTGCACCGGACTCAGACTTCGAGGCCCCCAGCAGCTTCAGAACCCCATAACTTCCTCATATGTTCTTTGATTCCAACATTTGACCACTCCATCGTCATCTACGTTTCACGTAGATGACAATGGACTACTCACTTGCCCCATTTGGGCAAGCACAGAGGAAGTTATGCCCATGTGAAGGTTCGCAGTCCCGGGAGCCACTCCCAGGCCGCTGCTGTTCCAGGGCGCTGTCCCGGGACAGCGCCCCACTCAACTTGCCATATCTTCTAGCTCACACCTCCAAATGAGGTGTTCTAAAGCATTCTAGAATTGGCACGCCATAAGCTATGCATAGCTTATGGCCTCACCCTCATGCCGCCTAGTCTCCGCGGGTAGGAGGCGTTCCCAACGCTCGGGGCCCTCACCCACACTAGGATCACCCCCACAATGCATCCTCAAATTTGGCATAGTTCCCAAAGGTGTCGTTCCAAGGTCCTCACAGATCTACACCTTTAGTTCCTAGTCCACCCAACCTTTCTGTTCAGTCGAAGTCTCATGTGGTTGTTTCAGATAAGTGTCCTCCATTGCAACCGCCTTCTTCATGTGTGCGCGTCAGTATCGTAGACTGTTTGAAGAAGTTGGCTACTAGGCCAGGGAAGAAGAATCTCCTAAAGAAGCTTGACTAGAGTTCCCTTAGACATGAGAAAGTTGAGTGAAGATGTGCCACCAGTATAGGACGGCACGGACGTTGGCCGAGGCCGAGAGTCTTTACCATGGGCTGAGGGCTTGGTGGGTATCTGTTGGGGCCGTGACTGAAAAAACGTTGAGTAAATTGGAGTTGTGGCTTGCCTTTTGGCATTTCCGCTATCGCCAATGGGGTGGATTTATGACAGGGGTAAGCTCATTCGATTTTTGCCATGAACATCAATCCGGACTTTGAAGGGTGATATAGTTTTGAATTTTATGCTAACTTGACCTCACATGCGATGCCTAGAAATTCACGAAGATAGAACTTGCGGAGATGCCGTCTTGCAACCTTGCGGAGACTGTCCACAACAAGTGGCTTCAAGCGTCCGGCAACAATGGCGGTGATCTTTACGTCGCCACGGTGGATGACTATATTCGGGCATTCCTACAGGTCGTCAATTACTACTAGTACTTGAAGGGCGACATGGGTGGGACTGGACCGAGCAAGAAGGAGCTAAGGCTGCGGATGGCGGAACGTAGGGCCCAGAAAACAAGTGACCCTAAGGTCCTCCAGGACCCCATGTTAGACATGCCCGGAGCCGACGAGTTCTGTACACGCGACCCTCACATGGCGGGAGAGGAAGTGTTTGGCTCGATGAAGCGGAAGCTAGACCTACCTCTTGGAGCTGATGAAGAGTCGCACTGGCCTGATAAGGTCAACTTCTCACATCCTCGTGGCTCTGGTAGGCATGTCAGGATTCGTTCCACTCACATGCCAATAATTCTTGAAGAGGAAGATTCCGATGTCGAGGAAGTTGCACCCCCGGCGCCACATGCCGACGATGTCATCCCGTCCCCCATCCAGGAGGGACGGATCCGGCACGTCTCTGCCATCGAGGAGATTAGGGTGAACGTGAAGGAGTGGCACATCGCTCGGTTGCCAAAGACTTCTGCCAAATGTTGTTGGGTCCAGAGAGCTGTCACCAAAAAGAAGTATACTGAGAGAATCGTAAGGGGTGCGAAATCAACCCCCACCCCTACGTACACCGGTCTATGGCACAACACCAGGAGGAATGTGAAAGAGTCCACAGAGTTCTTCTTCTGCTTGGATGATATCGAGAGGTGCGTCAAGGGTAGGAGGCGTAAATGGGTCGTTCAATACTCTGCACAGCAGGAGAGACCAAACATTCCGGATGTTTGGCCAGTGAAACTTGGTACAAACCTCAAGCAATGTGAGATCCTGGCCCTCGAAGCGGCCGGATTCCAACTGCCACAGAAAGTGCCGGTCTCGCCCAGAAGGCTCTTTTCCACAGCCCCGTCTCCGGCAAATCTAGACTCCGTGCCGGTGCCCGCGGATGTGAACATGTATCCTGGGAAGAGAGAAGGGAAAATCGTCAAGCGCACCGCAACCCGTCCAAACCCTCAACAGAGGCTATCCATGGGCTCTTCGGACTCCCTCAAAGCTCGACTCCGCTCGGTCACGATGATTCCTCACCCTGGCCATGGCTGCATCATTGCGCTAGACTCGATGACGCCACCCGACGTGACACAATATCATATCACCATCAGCTCCCTTCCGGGTTGCACCTGCCCCGCATTCAAGAAGACAATGACCAACTTTCGAGGGAGGAATCAGTTCTCGTATTGCAAGCATGTCTACTTCATCTTTTTAAAGGTCTGCCATCGCAATCCTGATGTAGACCATTTCAAATTCAGGGCCTTTTAATTTATTTTTGGACCTATACTTTCCACGGAAATAGGTCATGAATTTTTACTATTTTAAGAAGAATCTAGAATATTCTAAGAATATTCAAATCTTTTCTAAAATTGGTATGGGAAGTTTACTATTTTTACATCATTTCCGCTCTCCGCTCTCCACATCTCTGCTCTCCGCTCTCCGCTCTCCACATCTCTGCTCTCCGCTCTCCGCTCTCTGCTCACCGCTCACATAGAAGTGTCGTCCCGCAACCAACAACGACCAATATGCAAATACATATCTACTTTTATTGTCCTTGGCACAATTGTCCAATTGGACACGCAAAGTGGGGGGCAACTTCTTGGCAATCACGGGTTCACTGGGTGGCTCTGGCAACGAATGCAAGCATACATCTTTTCCATCCAACACCGCTTCATATAAAGGTGTTGAACCCGTATTATCAAATAACAATCCTGAAGAATACGCCGGCGGTTTCCCTGAATCACGTAAAAGCCTTGCAAATGACCCTATCGTGTGGTTTGAATCCGCTGGATACAAATCAAGAGCATAATGAACAAACTTGACATCACCATGTCCATGTGCAATCATTCCTGCAATGCCAACCCAATGTGATTAGTATCTATGTATAAATAAACCAATTTGAATGAATCCATGTTCTCAAGCACATCATGGAATAGAACACCACAACATTTAAGGCATGCGATGACATTGATTCCAAATTCACCTGTAACCGATACAGGCAGCTTAAAAAATCCATCCGTGGCCTTGATTCGATTTGCAAAACATGGGGAGGCTGTTTTGGCATGGTTCATTTTGTCATGAATGACCGTAAGAACCTCCAAAGGCCTGAAGATGGACAAAGCTCTATTTGTGTAGTAATCATTACGGTGTGCCTCTTGCATGTTTACATGCTTGAAATAGTTCAATTGATGTGCCGCATAAGACTCGGTACCCATCGTGTGTGCATCCTGAATGGAGTTGCTGTGGCGGATGGTATTTGTCGTAACACCCATCCACAAGATTGCATTGATGAGAACCCACTTGGCACAGAGGACGTTGGGGTTGTCATATTGGAGTCACTCATTCATTCCGAGGTGGATCCCACTCATAGGTTCTCCTTCCGCATGTGGCCATTGAGGAATGTCACGATTGATGGAGTTAGCTTGCGTGACCATGAACGACAATACATGCAAAACCAAATGGAGCTCCAAGCAAACATTCGGCCCCGCAAAGGCTTACGAAAGTACGAGACATTGGCACGTCCTACTTCGTCTGCAACTGATTGTAAACGTCAAAGGTTGCTCGGTGAGGAGTCCATTAGAGAAGTTGCCACAAAGGATTGTTGTGTGTATCGTTGTTGCCAATTGTTTCCAAGGGATAAATTGAAGGCCATCCGTGAAGAAATGTGGCTTGGAAATTTCCATCTAAGATCCATAAAAAAACTTGATGTCCATAGGGCAATACATGTGAATGGGACGGGTCGCAAGGTCATCACCATTGAAAGCATAGACGTGTGTTGTAAGGCATGGTACACCATTCACGGTGTGTCAAAAACGGACTTTTATAGACAAGCTGCTTATGCCAAGGAAGGCCGCCGGTCCCGTCACCATGGGAACGTGGGTTTAAAGAAACCCAGGGAAGCAACAAGGCAAGCAACGACCACTCTAGCGACCATCATCGTTCCTCTTGCCGATGCAATGCCACATAAAACACGCACACGCACACATGAAAAAGGTTGTGGAGAAAGTTCTTCCCACAGGTACAAAATGGAAAGACATATTGTTGGACGTGAATGCAGTTGGCGAGAAGGTCGGTTTGGAGCCAATTTCATTGTCAAAATTGAGTGCAATCAAGAAAGCAAACTTTAGCGAATACATTACAAAAAGACGAGGGGACAAATTTTCCCGGTGCTCTACTTGCGAGAAGTTGAAGCGCCTCCGTTCTCTGTAGCAAAAACTACAGATGATTGAAAAATTTGTTGTCACATCCACATGGAGGTGTGTTCAACTTTTATTGGGAGAACAAAGAAGTGAGGAAAGAGGGTTCAATTGACGCATAGTACAAGCGTACCTCTCATTCATCCAACATAAAAGCCTTGAAATAGTATGCAACCTGGGGTTTTATTTTTAGTGTGTATGACATCAAAATCCTAAGGTAGATTCTTCATTGGAAATGTAAATAACGTGCATGGGTCATTATCATATAAAGCTCTGACTCTCTGTATACGAGAAGTTTATAGAGAAAAATAAATGTAAATGTACTAACTGTAGGCTATAAAATGAATTCATGTATCTATACTCAGATGGTTAGTTTAATGTGATACATGCCTCCTCTACATATACAATATATAAATCACGAATCAAATAGGCCTTCATTACATGTAAAATCCACTTTCACTTTCCAATGAGAGAGTCATTGAACATTTTTCCTTGCATAGCATGTAACTCTACAATTGCTTCATACAAACAAAGACAAGTCACGACTCACAAGAGCACACTGATAACTTAGCCGTGACAACCCTAAGAGAAAAACTCAAGGGAGTCATGAGTGTTCCAAGAGCCTCCACTTTGCAAAAACCTAAGTCCAAATGCAAACCCTAACAAGAATGGACAGGGTACCATATGACAACAATGAATGAAAACATGAATCAAAAGAAACTAACATATTTAATATTCTCAATTTTCTCAAAACCTTAGAGTCCCCTTTTGTACATCTACCTTTGCTTCAAAATTGTTAATAGCCTTTTTAAATGTACACATTCTAGAGAAACAATATCTCTCTCTTATGTAAACTATGTACGCTGATGCCTCAAAGAATACCCCTACTGACACTTGCGTTCGTTCGTACATGGTATGAAGAATCCACCCCCGGGTATTGAAATCAGCTTTAAAGACCCTGAATTAGTCTAGTCCAAATCATTGGAGATTGATCGACCACAAACCGATAGCACGGGATCAAGTTTTTATGCTGGATGGATGAGAGGTATTATACTCACGTGCAGTAATTCCCTCTCTCCAAGAATGGTAGCTACATTGTTTGTGGTAGTTAGTGTCCACTTGCCCAATAGTGCAGGTGACACTTAATACCATAAACAATGCACTAGCACATTTTTTTGTAATTATAGTTGGTCATATGTTTTTGGCCACAACATCATAATTTACAAACTTTTGCCACAACTTTCTGGTCAAGTTTTCAAGTTGAATTTCTTAGCTATGGTCTTCGTCAATGGTGCCCACAATGCCCAGAATATGTACATTGTTATGGCATTTTGCCATCAAGACCTCAATATTTTTCACTATGAGCACAATGTAAGGCCAAAGATCTTAGTGTCACTGCGTCATGGCATTGTGATCTTTGGCCACGGTCTTTGGTTTGAACTAGACTTTGGCATCCATTGAATTGTATTGCATACCAACATTTGCAACTTTAGAAGACTGAGACACTCTGAGTTAGCTTGGCATGACCAGGGTACGTGTAAAGAAAAGATGGACAGAACTTCTACCTCTCTGAACAATGCAAAATGCTGTAAGTCCCACATCTCCTTGGAAAAGCTGTAAGTATTTGACGAATTTGTATTGCGAGGTTACCAGGTTATGACAGTCACTTACAAATCGTTTTCGGCAAGCTGAGAGTGAAATGGGCGAACCCATTTTCAACCCTCCAAAACGTACATCTAATATAACCGTGCTCTCTGATATGCATCCGTGAATCTATGTCGAAATTGAAATTGCATTTCAATTTAGAAAGAAGACGAACATTGAGTTTTTGTGCTGTGAGCGTATGCAGCCAGTACAGCTCACAAGACAAAGACGGAGTGCGCAAGGAGATTTCAAAGTCCTCTGGACAACTGTACGTAAACCTCTACGAAACTGCCATTTTTTATTAGCAACCACCTAAAGGTTGGTTGGCACATCCTATGGGCTTTCTATGAAGATTAGTTCGGGAGGAGAACAACTGAATTAATCTACTTCAAGTAAAGTAAATTTCAAGAAATAGTTCCAGATTGCAGAGGTGATACGCACTGCATACTCTTCCTCGAATCCTCTTTGCCGCCATGGCGGAGCGTGCTCAAGTCATTCTGGTCGGAGTCGTTTAAGGGGTGGCAGATCATGATATATTGGGTGATCCACCTGTGGAAGAAGTATTCACCCACCACAGGAAAGTTGTTGCAGAAGAGCATGGGTATTCAAATACAATATACCACCAGGGACGTCTGAAACTCAAGCAAGCTCTCTGAAGAATATTGATACTATGAAGGATTTTGGAAATTGAGAGGAGTGGATGTAAGCTGCTAGAAGCTGGGATGTAGACACTTTCTTATTGTGTTCTTAGCGGCAGGTTGTTCATCGAGTAGCATATATGTTTGTATAATTGTACCTTGCTTGCTTTAAGACGGCGGGGAAGTCCATGGTGCTGTCCGAAGCTGTCCATGGTGATATGGTTGCCCACACTATTCACGATTGTGGGTGTGAACTGGGAGTTGTCAAGTGCCCCTGGTAATTTTTCAGTGGCTTTCCCTTGCACTGGTGTCGGAACTAGTGTGGATGAGGTGTGCGGCTGGTGCTGTGCCTGCTGGTCAAGTAGCAGAAGAAATATTGAGATGATTGAATGAGTTTACGAAATCATCTACAAGGGTAAGCATCAGTACACATATATATGAAGTTAGGAATTCGAAAGTTGACAATTATCAACGACAACTCCCTGTGGTGGATTACTACGTTGGAGAGGTCCTTTGTGGGAAATGCTAAAGGTGTCTCCTTAAGGCTTACATCTTCAATATGTTTGCATAAATCCCCAGTAGAGTTCTCCGGTCCGACCACCTCTTGTCGCGTGACCTCAGAACTAGAATCTTTCACCATTCCATGAGTTGATTCCTCGCAGGTCTTGGGGAGCTCAGTGTGTGGGACTCCTTCATCAAATTATGACCACAAATTAATTAGTGTCTACCGCCACTCTATGAAAATCACTCCAAATACTCATGACCACACTCAATTCCAAAGTAGGTAGACTATTAGTCCGCTTAAAAATTCACTCTAACATCATTTAATAGCACTTGGAGTTCTGCTGACCTTGCACAGGGATGCTTGGCGGTTGTGACATGTCCACTTTATTGCTCTGCTCTATATCCTGTCACGCAAAGGACACTTACATGTGATCTTTCTGTATTCTGATATATCGAGGCCCTACTGGTTCACCTGTAAACTCTAAACTGCACGCCAGGAAACATTTTCTATGTGGTCAAAAAACCGAAAGCCTGCAATAGTTAACCTAGACTTCTTGCTAAAGCTTGCATCTTGGGCACATTCATTAGTTCAAAGTTTTCTAAATCAAAGTGTATACAATGTATCTCACCTTGACCACCCTCTGCACGTCTGTACCGAAGTAGGCTCTTAGGTCTTGCAGTTTCTTGTCAGTTTCCGGAGTATGAAGTACCTTGCAATCTATTTGAAGGTCAGTTAGTACAAAGGAAGAGATTCACACCTTCATAGCAGACCCATAGAATATTCTACACATGAATGATGTGTTCGACGTGGTACTGGCTCTTTACCCTTTAAGTATATGTGACGTCACAGCCGCCTGACTCGTCACATACAAAGGGATCGTCCAAATTGTTACTTCCATGTTGTAACTCCAGAAACTAAGCCTAGAGATCGTCAGTAACAGACCTGTGTGGATATGGATTTTTCCGTTGTTCAACTTGTTTTCAATGAAACCTTCACGCAACATCCGTAACATGTGTTGACGAAGGATGTAATCGCTAACACCCGGTAAAACATCTCGAAGGAGGGCCGCTGATATATGATCCTTTAGCAATGTGTGAAACAGGACCTGAAGAGGCATTTATAACACGAAACCAGATAAACAATTCCCGTCAACGGACCAGAAGCAACTCAAGGTGACGTCCTAATCGCCAGTTGCGGACCGCTTGATGAAGCTAGTCCGGATGTTACAAAGCTAAAAATTGAAATTTCAGAGGCACGATAGGCAGATGGCCAAGTGTTTGAAAGTTATCCACGAATTTTTACATAAGGTAGATAGGTTGAAACTTCAATTTTAAAGGAGAATATGAGAGTACACATCCGATGAGGTTTTAAATCAAATAAAGTTCAACGCATGCAAGCAATTGAAGATTCAGTTATGTGTTTACAGCTAACGATAAAACATCTCAAATATGCATCGCCGAAACAACAAAACTTTGTGGTTTGACTTGAACCATCATGTTTTATTGAGTAGAACTGGTCACGTTCTTGGGACAATGTTTCTCAGAAAATGATTCACCGTTTTATGGCGATGCTCCATCTTCTGAATTCTTGTCGTTACTCCATGTGCCCTGTCGCCAGCAGCGTTCAATTCGACGCGCTTTAAGGTTTGCTTCCATCCACTCTAGTCAATGATACTCATCAAAATAGGATGTTAGTGGATGACAAGTATTTGGCGAGCATTAATAGAAGATGTTATGCACAAGTCTTGGTGGGAATCTTCACAACAAAGCTTTCGCTGCATCGAAAATAAACTTCACCTTCGACATATAGTCTAAAACCTGCTAAATTCAGCAAGCAATAACTAACAAATAATGCTGGACTTCTAAAGAGATCCGCTATCCATTTCGTATTAACTGTAAAGGACTTATCCTAAGTTATACAGAGGAAGTAGGCATGAACGCTCTCCCTGGATGATGCGACCCTTTCTATCATGAATCATGTAAATTTCACCTTCAGATGGGGAGTATACCAAAATCAATAGTACAAGACGAAACCTATTTTTGTGAGATCTTAAAATTGATATGGTTGATTCTTTCTGAGAATTCTGAGAATTTGTCCTATATTTTAAATGACAATCTGAAATGATATATACATTCACCGAAGTGAAACTATAGTATTCAAACCTGTGCTCTTTTGATGTGGTAAAGATCATTGCTGTGATTCGTCAGCAAGTCGTCCTCAACAAGGCGCTTCACCAGCTCTGAGTGCAAAATTCAATTTGATCATGTATAGTCGAATCGGAAAGTGTAATAACTAGAAAACTTTCGTACCGACAGATATGGAGTGGCGAAATTTGAACCGCCTATAGATATAGATTGGCTAGATATAACTTAGCACTGATTCCAGCACTTAGCCTCCAATAGCAGCATCACAAGACTGCAGTACTGATATCTGGTATTCCAGTGATGCAGTTTGTAAAGACAAAGACTGCAAGAAACGAAAGAAGACTTGCTTTAAATCAAGAAAGATGCTGATCATCGGATTAACATTTTACCTTTTATTAGGGCCTGCACCCACCGAAACATACTGAAATACGTCAGTAATTCAGTTGTTTATAACATACGAAACAGAGGACTCTCCATACATCTTTCTTAATATGGTAATGACTGGAAGCGGCAAGAAACTGTGGAATGATATAATCATCTGGCAACTTGGGAAAGAGAAATGCGTGATCCCAAAGAAGCCAACTACCTACACATAATTAAGAGCATGAATGCTTTCTGGAATCAAAGTACTGGAGATACTCCACAACACCTAGGACAATATTATACACAATGGAGTTTGATTTGCGTGTACCATGCTTACCAGTGATAATTGAGGAAACTCTTCAGAAATTTCGACCATCTTGACTTTTGGATTTTCTCTATGGAGAAGGTAGTGTCTGATGGCTCTAAGACTTTCAGCTTCGTACTGAGCATCCTCTGTTTTATCTGCAGTTTCTCCACATAGAATTTATCATTATCATTTTGGTGTGTTCATTCATCTCATTTGATAGAGACGCGACGTCAGACACTTCAAAATGATATTTCTGGTATCTTCACAACTTATTTAAAGATGACGAATTCATTGAATTTTCTCATTTTTCTAGTAAATTGAGGTAATAGTCTAGGAAAATTCCAACTACAAGTGGCATGGGTTGGTGAAGTAATAGGGGACAGTATATGAACAGTGACCAAACCCTTCCCTGGTATTAGTGAGTGAGTTAGACGGCTTGTAATCCACCGAGTGAGAGCTGTCGATGAGAGCGAGTTCTATACAGGACATGATTTAAAGTGTTAGGATGGAGCATCACAAGCGCCTGGGATATGAATCCAAGTAGACAGAGATAAGGTGAGATTAACCACTATCGGCATCTGGAGCGTCTTCAGTTGCAGTCATATTTTTGAGCTGTTCGGCGAGGGCGGCAGCTGCATCTGAAAAGAAATCACACCATTTATAAGGCTCCATTGGCTTAGGTCAACGATATAGAAAGGCAGAGCTTGTCCTGTTGCTTGATGTTAAGCACAAATCTCTTCAGGAACTGCTCACGTAGCCCATGTCCTGTGAGTGTGAAACAAGTCCAAAAAGCGGACCATCATTCATTCCCCACAAGAAAGCAGAAAATGCATTCTAATTAGAAAACAATCTTATCTAGGCCTATGATTGACTCACCTTCATCTGTGGAAGTTGCGCCTTCCGCCTGTACCTATACATTGTCAGTGATAATAAGGTCATATTGTCCTCATCTGATTTCTATCTTGGAGAGTTAACTGGAAACAAAATTAAAATCCCCAATATATAGCTCCTTGCAATTTATAGAATTTTTTGAAGCGCGGATTCAATGTGCGAATGCTTACTAGCTTCTTTTGTTCAATCAAGTGGTCATATCCATAGGAAAATTATGGTGTGTAATTCGGAGGAGGGGGCTGGGGGGGGGGGGGGGTTGGGGGGCGCGCCCGGCGAGTGACCACTGACTATTAGTTTCTGGGAAGTACGAGGGGGTACGAGCTGATAGGAAATTCTTAGCCCGTTCTTAGTCATTGGAGTTTATTGAGAAGCTCATCGTACCTTCATCAGATCAGAACTTGCAGGTGCCAGAACATCCAGCTGACTGGGCTGGCTGGGTTGTGTGTCCCTTTCCGAACTCTCAGAATCTGATGACGAATTAAGCTCACTTTTGACAAGCAGAGCAGAGCACGACTGGTTCTGGACCAAGTCAATCTCATCTTGGCATGGATCGCACACGGTTTTTATCTGAAAGATATGCATATATTCCGTGAATAGAAGGAAAGTAAGTCTCGAGTAAGGTGAAAAGAAATTAGTAGGAGAAAATAGTGAATGTAATTCTTGGAAGCTGACTCGACTGAAGATAGGTTGTTAATCTAACCTTGATTCCCAGTTTGTAGTGTTTACTGTCAACGTGCCCAACATTCATCTTCAGTGGCTCCCGAGACCACACAGTAGGCTCTTCGTTGGTGTTTGAAGTAAAAAATGGAGGCTCGTAATCCGCTGGCTGCACAAAACTGGTGATGTTCAAAGTTCTAGCAGTCGAATATATCACATATGTATGAACTCGTAGCTGTAGTGTGTAGGATTCTTTATGAGCTACATCTGAAGTTTTGGCACTTTCTCTAACTATATATATATATATATAGAGAGAGAGAGAGATGATTTAAAGAGCATCAAGTGCCACCACATTGCCAACTAACGTCAAGTTATACGTGCTAAGTGTCAAGAAAAACTTACTGTTATATCCTCATAGTAGTGGAGCTTCATTGCGATGGTGCGCTGAAACATGCGACCAAAAACATGCGACCAAAAACATAAGTATTGATCAATGTAGATACAGCCAGTTTAGAGAATCTCAACTGAGAAAAACTGCTATATTGACATGGAAATCTAGATACCGACTACTTTCTGACTTCCTCTGACCAAATTCGTTATTTTGAGACAATATCAGAATTTTGAGACTTTTTGCCTACAATTTCAACAATTGTTTAGAGACAATTTTCATATTTTTTTGACTTTCCAATTATAGACTATCCTCGACTCGAGGATAATCTTCCCATATATAGTCAAAAAATCACTTACAAATATAGATTCAATCAAGAAATTAATGAAAAACATAAAATTAAGCATTAAATTGAGACCATGTAAAGTCTCAATTTAACGAATTTGGTCATCGGGGACTCGTACCTCTTCGGGAATATTGTCTAGTGTATGCATGAGCTGCAAAAGAGTGCGCACCATTTTACAAGCAGATTTCCTGTACAGTCAAGAAGTAATTAGGCTTAAGTGTGATAATGTGTTGATTGACTTATTCATAATATGGTTGATGCCATTCAACAAGCATACGGCGCATAGGATCTTAGTTAGCGAAACATGGGCAACATGTTAGAGAATTCTTACCTCATGTGTAGAGGAGTCGGGTTGCTAGACGTGTTGGTTAGCGAATCCTTGCCACTTGAGGTGATCGTCCCAATCGTCATAGTGGTGATGTTCCCCGATGCTTCGTTGCTGGCGTACTTAAATGAAACTGCATTACGGTAATCTTCACGCATCAATCTAGTGGCTCAGGTGTCTTTATAAAAAAAGGAACCATTTCATGCAGGAGCTGTACTCAACTCTACGTTGCTAGGTGATGCCAAGAGGACCTTAGTAGATGTGCAGAGTCACATCACACTGGAGACCAAGTAAAGAGGTTGATAGACATTAATTCCATTTTGAGAAGATGTATATTAGTTGTACATAGCAGGGAAACATTTCTACCGCAATTCAAATAATTTGAAGGAATCATATCACTTACAAATGTATTCCTCTTCAAGTGGACCATCATTTCTACCACAAATAGTCAGAAACAGTGTCCTCAAGTACTTCTTTTGTAATGCATCAAAAGCACCTGCGCACAAATGGAAATTCCTTCATGGCGGAATAATTCCTCCCGTTCTTGATTATCACAAACAGCGTTACAAAGCTCGCAAACACAACAATGAGCAGAGAATTCTAGAAAGGTCTTGGAGACCAAATTATTCCGTGACTGCGCACAGAATTCCAGTCTGGATTTCTGTACAGCCTATGAACTCTGCTGTGAAGGGAAGCGTTTTAAGTTGGCTTTCACGACACTTTCGTCTTCAAATAATTAGCAGCTGCTACAAAATTGCCTCAAATTATAAGCTCCTGGGAAGTAAGCAATGAAGTTCAAGATAACTGCGAGTCTGCGGCTTGTGTAATAGAAACAAGCAATAGGAGTTCATCAATCACACAGTAATCGCAGTTATCTACATATGTTTGACATAGAGCGTATGACCGTGCGTAAGAGGTTCTTGATCGAGTTGTACTGCACCTTTTTCCATCCAGTCGATAAACCTCTTTGACTCCATGTCCACTGGTTGCAAGCATTTGACCTTCATTTCTGTTGCACAGGGCACTAACTCATTATGATTTACTCAACTGTAGAGTCATTAGGATCGAGGATGCATAATTAAGAAATTTATATACTCTTCCGTCAGTATTACCATGAACCAGACTTGTACAAAACTAGGGATTAATTATCGCTATTCATCTGAATACATGATTAGTCATTCTCAATGGTTCCTACCGTGTTACGGAATCCCTGAAGAAAAATTTCACTTCCCTGCTGAGATTCTTGAGATATTACATAAAACTGTCCCTCACCGATTTACTATGCTATCCTGTTTTTTGGCTAGCAGAATATACGTACTGGCCGGGAAATAGAGGAAAACTTAAATAGTATCTACAGATTCAAGTTATTATAATACTACATAAATATTTAATTCCTCTTATATCCCTTACCAGATTTTTAAATCGAGATTTTCCAAACTATGAACCCTGGTAATTAGGAAGTAAGGGGAATGGAGGAACAAAGAGCCTGAAGAAATTTTTAGATATCTTGCAAAATCAAGATTCAGCGGAGTGAAAGTTATTGATGAGTTCTTGTAACCTTTACCTAAGGCTGGGACATACTTGTCGACGAAGTAGCTGTCAGGAAAGAGACCTCTTATGTAACTGATATTAAACATCGCGATTCGGAGAAGGTTTTGCGTCTGTGCCAAATTATGTGAGTATCAGCACCTAAAATTGTACAGCTTTGAAGACATGTCACGTTTCACGAGGCTCAATTTCTAAGAGTCTCTGAAAGTCTTTATAACTAGAGTCTCACAATATTGAGGTCTTCCTGCTTTAATGTAATTCATCAAAACTTGTGATTAGAGATAGACTTAAATGGATCTTTGAGTCCAGGAAGTCGGTGATTCTAGTCATGACCAATTGCAAACAGACACAAAATCATTCAAATGCTACTCCAATTTTGAAAGTGAATCGAAACATGACGTTGTAATCTTTTCAACCCTTCATGATGTTCAGAGACTTCACAGTAGATCAATTAGGTTCCCCTTTAAAAACATGAACAAGTTAATATACATATGTATCAGAATGTAGCCAACATCTGTTTAGATTTTTTTAAGGCGGACTCCTTTCATACCAGATTGACACAGATGTCTCATCACTTTTCATGACTATGAGCTTGACGGTAATTTTTCAGGATAGAGACGAACTTATTTAGTCTAAATATCTGTCAAATCACTGAAGAGACCTGCAGGATCGCAGATGGTTTTGAATGATGTGCGTTAGAAATCAGTTTGAGGCCTTAATAAACTCGAATACACTCTTTCCGTAGAGGCAATTTGAACTCCATTGTATATAATTATCACATGCCAGTTTCCGAAATCCACAGTACGCACCAATTTCAGGGACTCTTGCTCTGAAACTTCTGTCCCTGGCCGTAGAGCCTGTATCTGATTCGCTGCTGTAATCGGCATGAATTCTCGATTGACTGCTGCCAGGGAAGTCGATCGAATACGGTTTAGCTTTGCTTTGGATTACTCTATATCCAACCCCGCAGGATCGCTGAAGTCTCGAGGGTATTGTATCTATATATACTCCTCAGAGTTGGTAATAATATTCAAATTTATACCTATCTTGAAGATCTTTTGAGAGAATTGGAAGGCTTAATCCCTGACAGTTGCGCTAGACATTTTCGGATCTCCTCCACAACGACAGGATCCTCTTCAGAGGCTTCAGGATCATGCAATCTTGATTGACGGGCCGCTTGATTACGAGCACACAACTCAGGAAGAGTCGGGTATTTGTCCTCCTCGTCAGTATCTGGCTCCTTATACTCGAAATTTGGATATCCAGGCTGTCGGACCAGAAACAATATAAGAAGAACGAGAACGGCAAGAATGAGGACAACAAGACAAAAGATAGTTAGAAAAAGACGGAGAATCATCGGAGGAGGTAAACTTCAAGAAGTACTAGCGAGACACCTTGAATTCGAATATTGACGCAGCTAAGAGATGGCCACAAAGCACTACATCGAAGGAACGGGAAGTATAATGCATCCCGTTGGGTTGCTCTCTACGTCAGGTACACCCCGCAGGATGAGAATCACTCGCCACGATTGCAGAAATATCCTGTCGCTTTAGAATGACAGTACGAGCCCGGATTAAACCACCTCAGAGCCTCTCCAGAGCAAACATGACAGTCGGATGGACAAGAAGTTCCACTGCATGGAAATGAGGACCAATCCAAAAACTATTAAGAAGATGAAGAAGAAGCATCGCAGGTCATCGTGAGGATATATGAGCTTGATCATTTGCACGAAACGATGGTGCATCGACGTCAAGCTTGCGGCCACACATATTGGTCACAGTGTTGGAGGAATTAATCAATTCTTGATTCGGGGCCTGAACTGTTTACGGCATTATGAGCCCGTGGTAAGAAGCGGCTGGGCGTCCGTGTACCAGAATAAGAGAGGAATCATTTGAGCGATCACCGAATCCACTGCGAAGCACGTACAAGATCAAAAGGTTGAGGGGGTGAAGATTTCTCTCGATAGCTGGCGCCATGGCCCCATGGCCTGATGGTGACGGCTGGGGATCCAGCATGTGAGCATAAAATGGTGGCATGTAGTACTCGGAATGCCCATTAAGTTTTTGGGTCTTGTATGGAAACTTGAGTACCTGAAGCCTCATGGCGGTTTGGGCAATTCATTATTGAATAATTTATTTTATGTTTTATATTTTATTGCCATAAATGGAATATTTTCTTAGATTCTCATTTTCCCGCACAGAAATGAGATTCTTGATGACAAGAATTTTTAATTTTTTCAAAAAATCCCAAATATAATACATTTAACACAGAAATCATCATGGTTCCACAATTAAGGTGTGTGGACTTTATGTGGTGACTCTTCTAAAATGTACCTATATATTTGAGTGGTATGTGGCAAGGCTTGCAGCTAAGTAGGCCAAAGAGGCCAAGAGCTATAATGAAGAGACAGTGGATGATTTCGACGTGCTTTTGGGAGGCAAAAACCTTCTCCACTATTGCTCGAACTTCACGATCACATGAAATATTCACATTGTGTGTATTGTTCGGTTTACATGATCATGCTTGGGTGTATTTTGTGGTTCACCACGTGCATTGCCCCTCTCTCTACTTCGGGTTTAGTGGCCTTGGTTGTATTTTGGCAATGAAATAAACTTGTTTCATTTGTCTTCAAACATTAAAAAAAATTATATGCGAATAAGATCATCGGAATATGTGCATTACTATCAGTTTGCCATGCCAAAAAGATTAACTTAGGAAAGAAAACAAAAGTTAACCGTCATGACTTTAAAGTGATGTATTCCCATGGCTCTTGAATGCAAACTTGTGATCATTCCACTAGCACTTGCAGGGGTCGCGATCATCTTCAGAACATGATTTGGAGCTACTAAGCCCTTTTTTTAAGTCATTGGACTACAATCTCTAAGAAATTTATAGAAGTCACAACTTTCCTAAGGTGAGAATTTGGAATTTACCTTGGGTGTTTGGATGGTGCACATTGAGTCAAAAAAATTTAATAATTAAATAAAAAATAAAAAAATTGTGTCCAGATTCTTGAATGGTGAAAAAGGGGGTAAGACAAACTCGAAACCAAATTGTTTTCTTGCATCATGTGAGCAAAAGAACTTCACAACCACTGTCACGTTAGCCTTATTTTTTGTTTTCTACAACCATGACCATTGGTGCTACAATTCTGATTTTTTAAGTTCTTAACAGAAATTCACGAGGACCAGCTAGGATCTGCTTGGATCCCATTTTCCCCCACAATCCCTTGAAATTTCTCCCTCTGAATCAAGTATGAAATTGCCGTCCTAGTTCTACATTAATAAGAAAAAGAGAATTCATCATAGCTTGCAGTCCATTAGAACAATTTGTGATTATTCATTGTTTCCTATTCATAGAGGAAATTCGTATCTTTCATCATGTGTCTATACTCCCAAATCAAATCATTTAACAAATTCTGCACTGATATAGTATCATCATGTATTGTATTCAAGAATATGACAGTACTGCATAAAAGTCTCCAACATTCTTATCCTACGATAAAATTCAAATTTTTGCAAATCTTTACTCCTATGTCATACATAATTACCGGAGTGATCTTAGGTGAAAAGTGAAGGAGGGCAGCGCAATTCAACATGGACATAAACATTACATGACACAACTCAAAAAGAGATTCTTGCTGTCAATTCAATAGGTCGATGGCTTCTTCATACCAAAAAAAACACAAGGTTGCATAGGTTGTTCCCATCCATCACAAGTGCGTGATGAATAAACCTTCCTCGAAAGTTGCTGATAGATTTCTCAAAACATAATGTACATGAATATTCAAGTGGATTGAAGCCCAGCAAATTCAAATGCCTAGGGGAGTGCTAGCAGTATCGCAGAGCAAGTCTTAAACCCTCCTGTTACAAATGAAACTAGATGTTTTAAATATTTTGTTTACCCTCTATCATAAATGATCAAATTGGGTCTCACCAGAGTACAAGCGGAGGCAATAATAATCCAGAAATATCATCGTTGCTTGATGATGAGAACTCGTGGGGGGGCACCTGGATCTGCCGATAGCTATCAGATCGTGCGCGATTGATTACCTTTGCTCTTGCTCTCTATAAGAGCAAACCCCAACAATTGCAGCCTTCTCGGACATGATTGGTACAATATGGGAAACAAGGCCCCTCTCATTTGTTTCAATAATCACAAAACAGAGCGAAGAAATTGATGATGATGATGAAGTTTCCTGATATTTCTATGACGATGATGATGGTTTGGATACTCGAATCTGCGCTGGCATAGGCCTCGCTGTCCCGCTGCCTCCACAGCTGCTACACCTCATCCTCCCTGTTCCTCCACACGTGTTGCATCCCACATCATCGTCCGACCACTTGGTACATAAACAGGGCACCCTCCTCGATCCGTTGCACGTAGGACACTGGCTGAACCCCCGCGGCACCGACCTTTCCTGGTCCGCATCTATAATGGATTTTATCATCCACGCACCAGCCAGCGCACTTACTCCCTGTACAACTTGAGTCACTACCCCGGGAGACATGTCCCCTGCCTTGAAATCTGCTCTCCTTCACCTCCAAGGAGAAACAAGTCTCCTTCACTTACAAGTCGAGAGACAAAGAACTGCACGAATCCTGACAACCTCCTCACGATGACGATTCTGTTACCGCTCCAAATTGGTGCAAATTGCAACCTAGAGCAAATCTATGTACACACAATCTACAAAGGTGGCAGAATATGAAGGCACAATTGAAACTCTGCGGATCGAAATCAAGGCAAACCGAGGTACACGGAAGAATTTGAGACTCTACACGAAGACAGGCAACAGACAAGGAAGGTTCAATCCCTTCTCAACCGTTCAACCACCGCCGTACGCGCAAGGGAAAAGGAAATCCAACTCACCACACGCAAAAGCAAAAGAGAAAGAGAAAATCAAAAGCGCATCGTCACTCTTTACTGATGTAATTTTTTCGAAAAGTGCTGAATCTGTGTCCAAGCAAAAGTAATCTCGATCAACCACAGGACAGGGAGAAGAATGAGGTAATAAGCCTCTGTTCCGCTATCAATTAGGTCAAGAACTACCAATTCTGAGTGTGCGCAAGCAAATTTTTGGTTGCAATCTGTGAAGTGCGTGCTTCCCTACAACCTCGCCGTGTGCAAAAGATGCCTTCACCGATGGAACACGATTCCGTGCGTATTCGACACACTACGACACAACCGCGACAGACGCTAACCTAGTGCAGCAAAAAGCAGAGGAAAAATATCTTACGAAACCTGGAGGTGTAGAGATTCTAGAATCGACGAGCCTCAGGGGAGCGAGAGGATGAGCACTCGGAGATGAATGTAAGGGATGTAGAATGCACGAACGGATGAACGTGAGGGGTGGAGTGTGCACTTGTAGATGAATGTAAGGATGGAGTGCGCACTTGAAGATGAATGTGATGGATGAAGTGTGGATTCTGTTGGCGGAAGCCTCGATGCTGTCGTGGCTGGAAGACCGCCCAAAGAAGAGAGGCAAGTTAGCGGCAGCCGCGCGTCAGTCTGGCTCTGTGTGTGTGGTGGCAAGGAGATATATGCCCCACCATCGATCTTCGGAGGCTCATCTAACGGTCTGAGAGTGCTGAGGTGGCGCTGGTCGTGGCAGCCAGCTTGGCCAAGCGGCGGCTTGGGACTTTCAAGTCGGCTGCGAGGCGATAATCACGTGCATGTCACCAAGGATTGGTCTTCCAAGCCACCTTCCAACTTACGTTTGTCAAGCACATGTTCGGGGCACATATACTAAATAAAGTCACTTAATCATAAATACCATCAATTGTATATACATTTTTAGGTAACCCACAGCAAGGGCTGTCATCATTTCAAACTTTCAAAATGGTCAACCATCGATGGCGGTATGTTGAGTGACCAGTTTGAGGATAGATTGGGACATCAATTCATATGCAAGAGTGCAACAGACCGGGACAGTACAGGTTCAAACTATCAATGAACCAAAGGAAAATGCAAATTTGACATTATGGGGAATCATTACAAAGTAATCGGAAACATTGATTTCTATCCTCCAAGCATGTGGGTAGGTTCTATTCGGGAATCATTGGGCAAACGTTCACAACACCCAATTGGGTATATGTTCAAGTGTGAGAAAACTTTGTAATCTTTGCACAAAGAAATCCAAAAACAAAAATTCACATAAATATGTTGTGATGGAGAAAGCCTCTCTCTCTCTCTCTCTCTCTCTTTATATATATATATATATATATATATAAAAATAAATAATGGAAAATTCAATGCTTATTAAGAACATATGGTTTCAAGGCAATCTAGGCAATCTTTGAGCGTTATATTGAGATATTAAAACAAGTACTTTCTATAAAGTAGTTTAGATGAACACATTATAATATCTCTCTAGTTAATTTTGAAAAGGCATGTATGTTTATTGATATGATGTAATAAGAACTAAACTAGGACTAAATCAAGACCGAAGTGCCTTTTAATGTTAAGGACCCCCTACATGTAATACGTAAGACAAGAAACTCCACCTCAAGGTTGTCTACTATTCAACACAAATTGATGATTCAATTTATTGTTGATCGCTAGATGGTTAATAACTCTTAATATAAGGCCTTGCTGGTGTGCTTTTTCATTGTTATGCAAAGGTGATCTTAGATATGTCACTTGGATTGATATTTATTGATTAATATTTACTTGTTGAACTACATTATTGTCTAGAGCAATATTTGCTTAGCAAAAATTAATCACACATACACCAGGGCACTACACTAAGACTAAATATGTAAGATTCTCATTTCTTTAGGTTTTGAGTGGCCTGAAGTTACCTAATATCACTTCAACTATCTTTATATATATATATATATAGAGAGAGAGAGAGAGAGAGAGAAAAAAAAACACAAAAGAACACACTCAAGTTCTATGTTGAGTAAACGCTCTGCTTTTACATTAGACCTAAGGACACACACATGTATTCTTAGTTACAATCTATTATTCTAGTACAAGAAAATTAAAGATCCATAGTTGTACGTATTCATTATAGAATTCATCTCCAACAATGATAGAATGAAGCATCGCTACGCCGTGAATGTTATGTCATATAATGAGGGATATTGGTGCAAGCAATTTGGTTCATCATTGGGCCACTGAAATAAATATTTTATGGGAAGAGCATTGTTCGGCACCATCTAACAAGTTATAGATATTCTAAAGTGTTTGGCACAGATATGTAAAATTAATATTACGGTGTTTTTAGAATATTGAAATGAAAGGCAAGGCTGCTTATTTCCCATGTGTGGGACTCAAGCATCATGAGATCCAACATGTGTGGCTCTTTGTATTCTTTAAAATTCTAAGTACTGTGGTTTTAGATACGATTTGTGCTAAACTAGAAAGTACATGCTATATTCTGCACAAACAACGTTTTACAATGACTTAATGCAGGATTAGGGCTTCTACCAACGGTGCCCTTATTACCCTAAGTTGGGGTCAAAATAACCAACCAAGTTGGGCCATGATTCTTTGAAATAAAAGTCTACATAATAGAGTTATCTGTAAAGACCCTCAAGAAGGGATGAAACTGTGGGTTCGATCCTTCTCTAATTTGAAACCTATCTATTAAGAGCTTGTTAGCTTGTTGTGTATCGGAGTCTATTTTGAAAGTTGATTGAAACTTTTGGGACCTCCTCTGTCCACCTCTCAAACTTCGAGAGGCTTTTAGGGTTTAAAATAGGGTATGCATATGGGATTTGGTGCTCTAAATCCCCAGATTCACCAATGCAAAGCCACACTAAGTATGATATTTAGTGTCACTTGTTATTTGGATTTACACAATTCTATATCTTTTTACTATTGATGTAATTTTTTACTAAATAAAGTTGTTAATATTCTATAATGTCCAAACAACCAATTTAACATCTATTGGTAAAATATGAGATATACAATAAATATATATAGCATTGAGTAATTCTAAATTGTAAGTGACACTAAATGTCATATTTAGTGTAGCTTGGCCTACCCATCCTAGTATAACAAGCTAGAAATCCAGTTTTTAATAGCCCGACTCCACTCTTTGTGTATGGGAAATCTAAGCAATAAGAGAACTTGAGTGACTTTGGCCAATGGATGAACTCATCTATCATCCATGACAGTATTCGTTCACTTATTCATAAGAAGTGTCATCCGAAAAGTTACCATAGTGACATCAAATACCATATGACAGTAAATATCATATTTAGTGTAGTTATCCCATAGTGTGCATTAGTTTCAACTGGAAGTCGTGTGGCAAACCCAAGGAACTATTGAATGAATGAATGAATGAACCCATGATCACTTAACTTTCGCATGGCCTTGACGTTCATCCTCCGTCTTTGCATGTTTTATTCTTGAATCTAATTCTGCACTTGTAAGCATAGAGAAATGCACTCAGCAAACTAGGGTTTCCAAGGAGAGCACGCAGGGAGGCACATTGCGCTTCGATTGTGCAGATAAATTTCTCAAATAACAGAATATTGTTGGCAAGGCCTTCTATTCCCTATTCTGGAGCCAATATTTGGGGTCTTTTTTTCTTTATTTATTTTTAATTTGTTGGTGGTTTATGGTTTGTTTTGGGAAGAGGTTTTGTGCCCAGCTCAGGCGTGCAAGCGGGTTCTGGAGTTGTTGCATTGAATTCGTCAGTGCATGTGGGAATTTGTTGAGGTTTTGCATGTTTTGTTTTTTTGAAAGTGCTCAAGTGAGATTTGGCTCAAAGATTTTGCAGTGATTATGAAAATGAGGAAATGCAGTGAGGACTTTTGCTTTGGCGTGTGAGGGAATTTTGGTGATTTATGATGTCAACAATATTGTCAACGAGGACAATGCAAGCAACATGGAGTTGTGCATTAGTTGTTGTCATGAATTTATTGGTGAATTATTCAAAACTATTTGTACTTGAATTTTCCATCATGGGTCATGAAAACTTAGAACATTTGTAGATAGCAAGGTTGTTCCTCATGTTATTGAAACATGTTGTTTTGCAACAAATCGTAGGGAAGAAGATTCTTTTGGGTGAACATGTCATCATGTATACATATGAACTTATCTTGCACATGAAGGTTAGATTCACAACATGGATGGAATTTGGGTTGGATACATTCATTCCTTGTGATCAATTTCTTTGTTATTAACAATCATGTTGAAATAATACTCATTGGGTGATCGGTTAGCAGCCAAAACCCCTGACCATTCCCAAATTTTGTAGATAAAATTGTTGTCATTGTTCCCTTCTATAGTTGCAAAAAAGACAAAGGAGTTTGGCCAATTTTTCTTGATAGGATTTATGAAACTTGATGCCATGTGTACCCGACAAAAAGCCAGTGGGTGAGTTATAATAGCTTGTCACTTGCACTCATGCACCATTTCTTGGTGCATAAACCTAAGCCATCTCATTGTTTATTTGGTAAGAGGGAGGACCCAATTAATTCATGGAAATGAATATGAGAGGGGATTAGTATGATGATTCAATCATACTATTAATCAACATGGATTAAAGGGCCTATTAGAGGATGGTTGTAAAACATTTGTGTACTTTGGACAACTTGCTTATTGCTCATGCAACCAATATTAACTGGGAATCCTCTTGCTATGTAGGAAAATGATGGTCGTGCAATGTGCATAAGAGTCATGGCGGACGGATGACAAAGGTTTAGGGTGCTCCAAAGGACAAGACATGGTTTTCAAAGTCACAATAGCTTCTAATTGTAAGGAATTATGAATTTTGGTGTGCCGCATAACCTCCTCCTCACCGTAAACAAGGTTGAGTACATTTCAACAGACAATTTGGTGTTCAACTTGAATATACTTCAGCATTCAGTATAATTTTGCATGGATATTGTACAATGTGAGGTAGGTTGAGTTTGTGTTTTCACCATCAAATGTCTAGGGTTTTTCATCTTATGCAGGGTTTACACAACGGCAAGGAAGTCGAGGTTTGGTTATTGAGCGGCAAAAGAGAATCCAATGAGTTCTCAGTGCAACAACAAACTCTTTTAAATGCTACACGCTTCCTTGAGACTTCCATGTCCTTTGGAATTATTGCCAGTGATGTGCCTGAAATTTGTTTGTGGTTGCTTATAAGTAGCGGATTAGAGTAGCAAGCACAGGAGATCGAGTCTCGTATGACTACACAATCATGTTGTCAATTCTGTGAAGGGCATATGAAGGAGTGGGAAATAGCACAAAGTACCATGTCTATACTGCGAAGTAAAGTTGAGGAGCTCTCTATCTACGGGAGAATGAAGCAATCGATCGAGAGATATGTATTCCACAGCAATTGCGAACATCTTTGAGTCGTGAACAAGAGCTCCTCTCCTTGTTGGGTAAAGTGAGAAGAGATTTTTTTTTTTTCTCTTTCTGCAGTCGTCCAATCCAGTGGGATCCATAAGAATGCGACAATTGCGGAATTTCCCAGAGTCCCTCAGGTATGGCTCAGTAGTTTATGTACTCTTCAAAATGACTGCCAAGCCAATCCAAATTAACCAAAGACTTGGGATTTAAACCATATGATATGTATAGCATTATGGTTGTTTTTATCGATAGGATATAAGTTGTACATTTACCAAGAAGCTAGGGGACCTATTCAGGATACAACCATAATGTCTCCTCAAACTCCAACCAGTCAATGAAGTTATGGCACCATCTTCTGGGAATAATGAACTGTTGGAGAATCATACTATTTCGGAAGTGGTTAAAGTAGGACATTCACTGGACATGTCACTTGGACTCAATGTTGGACCTGCATTTCCTACAAAAGTTTCTATGGAGGAGACCCCATGTACAGCTCATGAACCATCAAGAGAACTTTCACAGCGGACTCGTGAACAAGCAGAAACTGACCATAAGGATATTCATATTGAACACAAGGAGGAAAGCCAAAGTCAATAGACACAAAGTCTTAACAATACAAAACTCTTGGAGACCATAGCAAATGAATCTTAATGGAATGTTGAAGCTCCTGGACCTTCTTCAAATCATGCTGAGAGTGTAACAAATCACTTTGGAGAGAGAGACGACCATCTCGAAAACCTGTAAGAGCAACATTGAAGAGCTCAATGTAGTGGCATCTGGGATGGAACATGTAGGGGTGCATGACAACATGAGCCAAATTCAGGCGCAAAATCATCAGTGTGATGGAGGTGGATTGGCAACAAGGGTCAGAATTGACTTTAGATAAGGGATTGGGTGCAAACTTGGTGGTCACGCCTGGTGTTGTAGGAGAAGAGAACACAACATGTACTTTGGAGGCAAATCATATGGACCATGTGGAGAGATCAACGAATACTGGTAGTCAAGGAACAAGGAAGCATAGAAGGAGGAATTTAATCCAAGTGTTGAGTGATGAGGAGAATGAAGACAATGTTGCTTCACCCCCCACGAAGAAGAGTTTAATATTCAAGACTTCTTACGAGTATGTAGCAGCCTGTAACGCTCCCCTTTGGAAAATGATCTTCAATTGCAAGAGCTATATAATTCCTCAAGCACACGTGAAGCCTCGCGCATGGTAGCTGTTGTGGGGATGGAATTTGGAGGTGGAATTTCTGTAACAGAGTCTGTCACTGAGGAGTTGCAAACAAATGGCAAGGTGATTCCCAAATATCCTCTCAATGGACGGAGGAGGGAAAAAACGATTGAATTACTTAATTCAGGGAATGCAGATGTTACAAATGATCATGTAGAAGAAGGGCTCATAAGGAGCAAAAGATTGAGACGTTTATCTTCTTCAACGCCCACCAATGATCATCCAAGGACATCTTATAAGAGACTGAGTTGTAGAGGCGAAAAAAATGCACCCAATACAGAGTATGCAAAAGGTAGTCTAGAGGTAAAGGATGAGGTTGAGTGCAGTGACAAAGATACAAACTCTTCCATTGGAGACTCTTCAGTAGCCTCTTTCGAAAGCTCTGGATCAGGACGACAGTTTTGTGGAGACATACGAGTCTTCAAGAGAAAATATCACGACTGATACTAGGTTTATTGACCTTACAAACTCAGATTCTGACTCTTTAGATGTATGGTAAGGTCCAAGCGCAACAGGCATACTTCTTTTGAAACTGAACCTCAAATATTGGAGAGCAGCAAAACCCCTCATCGTAGTAGCTCTCACGAAATATCATCCCCCTCAAATACTGGCCAAGTAGAGAATCTCTAAAGCTGTCATCGGAAGATCTAGATATTGATGATGTAGAAATGGATGATAGTGTTGACTCCTTAAGAAATTTATTGTCTGTGCATCAGAAGATAGTGTTTCCAACGGTGAGGAGGAAATATCCGACTCTGACTCTGGTGAGGGGGACAATGGCAACCAAGAAACTTTCAGAGAAGAAATTGTTAGAAAGCGGCATAACTTGATTTGGGATTTTGGGGTGACATGCTTGCGGCCATGCAAAACAATATTGAGGTTGCTCTGCAAGCTGTTCGTGCACTCTATCGTCAACAAACCAAAGATGAGCAACGCACAAAAGATGCAATTTACAGTAATGGTCGTGGTTTTAATAAGGGAAATGCACTAAGGTATATGGTTTCCTTATTTCCGTCTCATTTAGAATATGAGTGCACCTCTAGGCTACAATGTGCAACAAGAGATACGATTGCAGGATACTTCACTTTCTCAGAATGCGGACACTTTCTGTTTTCAAAAGCTGTGTTTCCATTTTGCAGGGGCTCGAAGTATGTTGAATTCCTTATTGATGAAGATGAATTTGGCCAATTGAGGAAGTCTGCTAGGGCTCTCGAGTCTCAGTTTCGGGGCACAGGAAAGGATTGTCAAAATATTGCTGCTCACCACTCAAAAACAACTTTTTGAAATCCACTCAAATCTTGAGGACCAGTTCTGGAGAAAACCCACAGGTAAAAATCCACGGTAGAACTTCCTCAAAATAGGCTCTTCAATATGCAATACTTTTTTGGATAAATTAGCTTTTCTATTTTTTCTGTTGTTTGTAGTTTCTTTCATCCTCTCCTTGGGACATTCAGTAGGTTGATACATCGTTCAACATTTATTGTTAGGTAGTGCATATCATCTTCTTATATTTGAGTAGGAGTGACAGGATTGCAGCTATCTTAGAATGCTTGCTCTGACATGGCTATGGTTTTCTCTTCCAGGTTAAGCCACCTGAGGTGCTTCCAGCCTTCAAAAGAAGCTCTGAGCAACACAGGTGAATTTCTGTATAGTGAGTTTGCCAAGATTGTTTGTGAGCATTGCTTCACCTAGCATTCCTAAGAGTTTGCATAGAATTGGGCTCAGTCCCTGCCCCTGCATCTGAAAATGATGCTAACAGATTGGGGGAGTAAACAAAATCCAGCAACAATTACTAAACAAACCCACAAAACTTTATCAGGAACAATGTGGAGCAACACAGACTCGTTCTCTGTAAAAAATTAAGCCCAGTACATCGTTTGATTCATTAGGCCGTAAGAGTTTTGCATACCTAATGCAGGCACATTTGTATTTCACCTCCCACAGTTGAGCTGAAATATCCCCACGGGTTAAATTGAACACAGAAAGGACCAGAGCCCATTACAGCAGCCCATGTGGCCGGCCCTGAGGGGCAAGAACTGGACCTCCTACAGTTGAGTTATTCTGCTGTTGAGAAGCCTCAGCTATGCTCTTTTGCTGTAGCTTTGTGTTGACATCTGGTTATGTACCTGTTGAGAGTATAATTTGCAATCAACAAAAAACATGAGAACGACCAGTTGATCAATTGAGAAGTTGATACATTGCCGCTTTGGCAAATTCATCAAAAGAATGGCACACCGAGAAAAAGGGTTAAAACTACTGTTACAAGGCCATGGTTGCATTACGGCCAGGAAGAATTCCCTCTACATCCTAATCTAATATATACGTTCCAAGACATAATCTATCATCTTCTCTAAAGATTGTTTCACATCCCCTGCTGGCAAATGTTCCAATGATTTTCGTGCCAAATCTCCTTCTTGCGCCGCAAGCTCACGCGCTCTATCTAAACCACCGCCTCGGTGCACCAGGTCAATAGCTGCTGCCAGTGAGCCTTCTTCTGTGAACTCAGAGTCTATCAAACCTCGTAGTGTGGGTTCCTGTTCCATTGCGAAAAGCACAGGAGCAGTCAAATTACCCTTTGATAAGTCACTTCCTGCAGGTTTGCCAAGCTGTTCTGATGTCTGTGTGAAGTCCAAAATGTCGTCCACAACTTGGAAGGCAAGACCTAAGTGCATCCCATAGTCAAACATTTGCTGACATATTTGAGGTGTAGATCTACTAAATATCGCCGCTGACCTTGTACTCGCTGCAATCAAGGATGCTGTCTTGTAGTAACTTTTTTCTAAGTAGTTTTGTAATGTTACATCACAATCAAACAGATTCTGCGCCTGCTTTATCTCTCCACTTGCAAAATCCTTAATCACCTGTTTAAACAGCCCCCGAAGAAACAAGTCACCATAATTTCAGCCCCACGTTTCACCATAAGTAGGCTATCCACACCCAGGTAGAGACATGAACAACAAAACATTTGGGAAGTAACCTCTGGCAACTATTAACAGATGAACACCTGGAATGCTACATAAACACAAAAGCATGCATCACAAACCTCTAAATTCATATATCAACACTGATTTCACATTGATTCAATTACATCAAACTATGACATTAAATCAATGCCTACCAAACAGGTTCCAAAAAAAATTATATTGTTTCTATATTTTATAATTGCAAGACCATGAGTTGAACCATGAGTTGAATCAATGTTGAGTGAATCATTAGCTCAATGTTGAGTTAGCACTGAAAATATATTAAACCCTGAAGTGTGTATGTATCAACACCGCCTCAGCATTAAAAGCCAGTCACTTGCATTGTGAGATGTATATCAGGAGAGAGACCACCGTATCCGCTCAGAGTGCTCTCCGCTTTAACCATGGCATACTAAAAAAAGGACAAAAGTAGGAAAATTCTCAACATTTGGTGATGAGAGAAATTTGGCCACATTCAGTAATATGACTTTGCCCTTTTAGCCCCAGCTCTTCTAAGCAGGTATGCAGGTATACTCTTTCATACCTGACTAATAAGTTTGATGACTTCCAAGTTGTCGAGATTGGCCAAATACCATGAGGACTGTGCAAACATAAAATCGCCAGCAAGAACAGCAATTCGTGTCCCAAATCGCTGGTGGACAGTTTGCTTGCCTGCAACAAACCCTGCAGATGTGAGCTTGATGGGACTCGACACTATCTCAAAACAGTTTCCACGAATCACCTGTCTCATTTGAGGTTTAGTCATGAGTGATTTGAGTGGCTTCAACCTGCTTTTGTGGAACTCCCCATGAATTTGGAAGCCAGAAAAGGTGCAAACATGCCTCTCAAAGCTCTTCCTTGGCTTTTCCTTGACATCGAAGAGGAAATGCATTTTTGGAGCAATTCAGTGCATCTTCTTCACTGGAATTCAGTAACAGCTACAAGAAAGAAAGAAAAAAATTACCACGCCTTGTATCACTCTCATCCAGGACGTCATCGTGAATCAGACTCGCAGTGTGAATCATTTCTGTGACTTCTGCAAGCCGTCGATGCTGTGGCTGCAAGTTCCTGAATCAACCCCGGAAAGGCAGGTACTTACTGAATAATGGATTCACCACAAATGTTGTACAGGTGTCTGATTCGCGAATTTATCTCTACATCAGAATGGTCTACTACAACAATAACAACGAAAAGCCACTACCACTACAACTTCATGGAGTGATGTAATCCTTTCAATAAGACAAATTGCATTTAGCTGAAATTTGCCCTAATCTCTACTAATTTCCATCACAACAAACAACGTACTCTAAGCCAGAGAGCTGAGAAGTTGCTCGAGACACGAGGAAAACTAGAGCAGGCCTCATGCGCTTGCCGCCTGCACCAAAAATTTGGCGTGCTGCTGACATGAGCATCTCATTGTCAGCACCCACCACCTGCAGCAGGCATCTCAGATTAGAAGCTCTTTAAAAAAATTCACATTTCGCGTACTCAACTTCTGCCAAAAGGCGTCAGAATGTAGAAGCAACGATGTTATTCTGCGGAAGAAAAGACCGACCTTTTGTAGGTTTTCATTAAGAATTTCCAGGTCGTCAGAGACAGGGGCTACTAAATCAGACAGGCTTAACTTCTCCCGAAGCTGAGGTTCAGTTGACGTTGGCAGAGCGGGTCCAGCTCGGGTTGCAACCTTTCGTACCGTGTTGTTCAATTCTGCACTTCAGACAGGGGCCACTACATCAGCTCCCGAACTTCAGTTTTAACCTAATAATAATGTCAACAGTTTCGGGTGCAGCCCCAAATTTCGATCTCTAACTTCGATCCCTGATTCCTCCATCTACAATTTCCAACCCCAAACCTCTCTAAATCCAATCACCATTGATGCCAATATAGAAGCCTACCTGAGTAGTAGCACCATCTACCAAACTATAAAACGTATCAACCCAGAATACGAACTGGGAGAAACTGCATTCAGTGATACAACAAAAAGACCTCAAGCCGGTCACATAAACAGTAATCTTCATCTGCATACTTTGTAACATCCGTGAACTAATCTTAGAACGTGAGTGCGTGAGAACAGGTGCGCAATGCTAAAAAAGATTGCTGATTTGTCCAAGATAATTTTGGAGGTTTCAGAATGTAGTGAGGATGGAACTAGGGATGAGGACCAATGCTGGTTGGCAATAGTGCAAAGACCGCCACAAGGGAGGGATTGGGTTTGGAAAAGATGACACTGATATTTCAGTAGCAACGATTGGCACCACCAATTCCACTCTAGCCCCAGAAACAATCCGCAAGAATAGTTGCAGGGAGTGTGACTTGCCCTCACAAATGTAGCATGGTGACATGCTCTACGCATCATCATCCTCTTACCCTCCTTTCAGAATTTCCAATTCCGATTCCAAAATTATCTTAACCCATCAACAACGTCAGCATCGAAAGCCATTACTCCAATGCCGGTTGGCAATATTGCAAAGAGCGGGACAAGGGAGGAATTGGGTTTGGAAATGAAGCGGCCATTGATTTGCCAACCGTGCTACCTCAAAACCCAATACGTTCTACCCCAGAGCCAATCGGCAAGAGAAGTTGCAGGTAGTGTGACTCTGACAAAGAGAAGCATCATCGTGACATACTCTACGCATTATCCTCCTCCTACCCTCCTTCAGGATGCCCAATTCCGGTTCCAGAATTTTCTTCTGTAAACCATCGACAGCATCAGCATTGAAACAATGCCGGTTGGCTGGGTTTGAAAGACGAGCACAGCCATTTTGGTGGCAACAATTTGCACCAGCAATTATTCCACTCCACCTTCCAAAACTGACCCTGCAACCTCACTACCTCAGAACCCAAAACATCCTACCCCCAGAAGCAATCCGCTAGAAAAGTTGCAGGTAGTATGACTTGCACACAAGAGGAGCATCATAGTGACATACTCTACGCATCATCACCCTCCTTCCAGGATGTCCAATTCCGGTTCCAAAGAGCTCCTTAACCCATCTACAACATACATCATCAGCATTGGCAGCTGCGGATGGATACATTCGCATCGCAAATTCACAACAAGTGATGGGGTGAGTGATGGCACTGACGAAGGGAAATGCAGAGCGGGCGGCCAATAACAACAGCCCTGGACGAGGATGAGCAGCAACAGGTGGCGGTAGGGTTGGGGATGATGATGTGCTGCTTGAAGCCGGACGAGGCCATAGCCACCGCGGCCATGGCGAAAGCAGGATGAGTAACGTCTTCACTTAGATTAGTCAGGAGTCAGGACAAGTGGGATGGCCCCAAAGGGATGGCCGCCGCAGTGAGAGCACGGCCATGAGACTACATAAGCTTAACGTTGAAGGCCCGAATGCAAGGAGGCAGGGAGGCAGACCTTTGCTGTGCTTTGCTTTCCATGTGGGTTAGTTCGTGGCGGTGGGGCAGCCTGCCCTCTGGAGGCGCCACCTCAGACACGATCTCTGTTCCTTGCTGATAAGGTTATAAACCCCTTCTGTGACACGTAACTTAATCTTAGAGAAAAGTGGTCAACATCATGTTCTTCGAAGAAAGGTACGCTTACTTCAGAACACATCCGACCTTATGAAGTTCCACATTTCTCTCTTGCCAAGACTTGTTGTTGTGTGTTAGACATTCAATTTAAGGGTTATTGTGTGATGACTCATGGTGAGTGAGTAACCAATGATGCGATGAGAAACACAGTGTAACGCAACTTAATGTGAGAGAAAAGTGGTCAACATCGTGTTTTTCACAAAAAGATAGGCTTAAGTTAAGCCCACGCCTAATATGATGTTTCACATTTCTATCTTGCCGAGACTTATTGTTCTATGTTAGACATGCAGTTCAAGGTTTATGGTGTGATGACTCTTGTGAGTGAGTAACCGATGATGTGATGAGAAATACAGTGTGATGTGACTTAATGTCAGTCTAGTGGTCAACATCGTGTTGTTCAAAAAAAGATAGGCTTTATGACTGACCTGATGTGATGTGATGTTTGACGTTTTCTTCTTGCCAAGACTCAATGTTGTATGTTAGACATTCAGTTCAAGGGTTATGGTGTGGATTGATGAGTAACCGATGACGTGATGAGAAATGAGAAAAACACACTGTGCAGCCTTCGTTAATAGTGGCTGATAACATCATTGCAGGCAGTGAATCACGTTAACCTCCTGTGTGCTGATTGTTGCAAAGTGCCAAGTGGTCATCCAGATTTTTGCTGTTCTTGCGATGATGTGAACTTGTGCAGAGGAAATGGTTGTCGTGATCTATCAACCTTCCGACTTATTTGTGAGGCAAGATTTTGAGGTAACGTGTTGTCATCTGTGCCTGAGGTCCTGATGATGAATATTTTTGGGTTCCTGTACTGAGAATGTTGGATGTCCAAATGCCCACACTGCAAATATAAATGGCCTGGAGACCGAAAGGCGGGGCCCAGGACATAGCAACTTGAGAGGAATGCACTTGGAAGTCTCAAAAGAGATGATGGTGAACATGCTAAGAGGATATGTGAGTCACTAAATTAGGTCTGCCGATTGCTCTGTTGCAATATGCGACTGATTAAAACAGATGGTGGCAGGCTTTCTGGACATTTTCTGGCATTCCAGTTGCCGCATACGAAGGACTGTCGAGCCCGTTTCATCAATCCGTACTTGTTTACAAACTTAATATTTAAACATTTAAAATATTTAAAAACTTTAAAAAACCAAAAACCAAAAACCAAAAGAAAAAGAAAAACACGAAAAAAACAAACAAACAAACAAAACAAAACCAAAAAAACAAACAGAACAATATCACACTAACTTCGTCACTCAGAGACACTCGAATGGAGCACTATGATGAATCCACATGATGTATCAGTGGAACACTATGCACAATAGATAGTTGCCAAATATACAAATGCTTCTAGTTCCATCCTAGTTCTACTCACCTCTAAGTAATGCTTCTCTTCGACATTGATCAATTGTTCCTCACTTCGAGACGATGATTCACCGAACTACGGTTCTGAGATACAACCCTTTTTTGCCATAACATGTAACGTACCAACGTCTGTGGACGGTAACAATCCCCAATCCTGACTTCTGCATGTGAAAGTGCGATGGGATAAACGCATACACAACCGATGAGACGAATTTTCTACCTCACCCCTTCCAATTCACACGCAGTTTCGGAATTCGATTCGACTAGGTCAGTCGGAGATGGAGAGAGCAAAATTAGGGTTTTCAAGTCTGTCAGCTGCTGCTTTGCTGAATGCTGCTGCTGTTGTCCATCTGGTCCATCCGCTTTGTGATAAGTTCGATTGCGGCGTTGGCTGAACTGAATGCTCCGTGGAAGCTTTCTTTGAAGGAGAAGGTCTCCAAATCCCGCACCATCTGCATCAAGATGTCACCAATGTCCACCTGCTCTTCCAGCAGACAGTAGTAATATACTTTTGCACATCTCCGGCTTATCTCCTCGTTTGCTGGCTCCGGACAGTATTCATCGTCCAGCCACTGGTGCAATGCGCCTCGCAGCCACTCAGCTTCCTGTCCACAACAACAGAAGCAGTTTATCAAACCAAACACACCTTCTCGAAGTTGTGTGAGCAAATTGAGCATATAATGCAGGAAGTTTGGGCACTCGCCAAATCAGCAAATGCAGGAAGAAACAAGAAAAAACTCTACAGACACCGACTAATTTTACATTCAAAGTCGCAGATTACAAGCAGACAATCAGACAAGCTTCACAGGAGCATTGATGCTACGGAAGCATCAAGAATCTCTCAAACCACCGCACTACAATTGCAGTGTTATGTTTGAGGGAGAAGGGGAGGATTAGGCAGGGATGGAAATTTGTGCCTGAGCTGCAACTGAAGGTGCCAACCACTCTGATGGAACATGCAAATCCTTCATGTATCCCTCCTCCTCAGATTCCTCCGATTCTGGCAACGTAGCACAGCATCTTGGCGATAATGATGAGCGTCTGCGCTCCACTTTGCTCGAACAATTTCTCACCTTCCCAACCCCGAGGCTTCGACAAGTGGAAGGTGGTCCAAGGAAACCATAGTTCGACCTCGCAGAACAGGAAACGCCTATGGAAGCTTGAATTAGTGGAGCATGGTAGCTGGCTGCTACCAAGTAAACGGAACTCGCCATAGCCGGAAATGCTTGTAATCCAATCACTCCACAAATCCTCAGAGACGGTAGAAGAGAGTCACAGAGATTCTGGCGAGAATCCCAAGTTGGGCTATTGACATAGATATTTAAAAGAAGACAAAAAGATGGAAAGTTTCAACCCATGAAGGTAACCCAGAAATTGGTCTCACAGGAAAGTGAATTTGCTACCGTCCCCACACTGTAAGAGGATTTGGAATTCGCTGCCGAAGATTATTGTTGTCACACGAACAACATGGACGACAGAAGAGCAGAAGAGAAAGACAAGTTGTTGTTTGGGAAACACTTACCAATATCTGGTTTTTTTTTTCTTCTGGCTATGGCAACATCATCACCATCACGTGCGATTCGGAATTGGGGTGTAGCCCGGACAAAAGGGAAGTTGTCCAAGTAGGATAGGCTTGGGATGAATGAGGATAAGGAACTTACTTACCACAACAACCACTTTTGGGGCAATTCACCTCAATTTTAAGTTGTTATGATCATTCACACGCTCAACATAACATTACTCAATTGATGAGTTGTGTTTAGTTGTCCTGACTTCAAATTCAGTCTGAAGCAGTGGATTCCGGCATCTGGAGTCTTTATTCTTGAATCTATTGCTAGGCTCATGAACACAACTCATTAGATGAGTAATTTTATGAAACTGAGCATCAACATGATTAGCAGTCTGGAACAATGATTTGTGAAGGATAGACATGTTGCCACAAAATGAAACGGAAGTTGGGTGTTTGATTTGTACCGCCGTTTTATTGTACTTTAACCTATCATTTCCACTAATTAACCTAAGTTAACCAACAATGCCTATGGCATTAAGGTAGAAATTCGGAAAACAATGAATGACCACTATTGGTGCACTAGACTAGGAGTAGAATGATTCTTGTGTGGAGCCAAAATGGCTAATTGTAAAAGCGGTGGCCCGAAAACGATACAGTGATAAGTGGGATGCAGTGATTGGCCGGATAGGTCTTGTTTCACACCACTTGGGATCATTTTTGGGTGCCATTGAGTTCATCATTTTGTGTGCATTTGTATGTAGAGTGGATATTTTGATGCCCACATTAGGGAGAGTCTACTATACAAGTAGGGAGTCTGACTTACTTGCCTCTTGGAGAAAGTATAACTAATTATTCAAAAGGAAAAGAATTATGAAACAACTTGCATACCTCATCATTTCCTCTACTCCATCTCTGAAAATACTGCACAAATTTCAAGCCACTCTTTCGGGCCAAATCAACTTATTTTCACCGTATTCCGTTTTTCTACCTTACTATTTTTTTTAAATGGAGCTCTTGCACTCTCCCTTGGCGACAATTTCCCTTGAACAAGTTCTCAAACAACTTTTACTTACAAGAATTGACATTCGGAGTAATTATGTGGCGCAATTAAATAGATATCCAACTACAACAATTATCCCAATTAGTATGTGTTACGCAGTGCTATAACTATTTTACGAGAATGTAATACTTACCAAGCAAAGTCATTTATATTCTATTTTGTCTGAACAACCTATTGAACTTTTGTTAGCGAACTCCTGAGTAAGACATTATTGCACTACGTAACTCCAATTAGTAACACACGCTAATCGGGATAAATCAATATATCAATCTAGGCTTTCTTACAACAAAACTAGTGTGCACATGTACTGTAATAGTCATTAATCTCAAACCTCCACGAAGCCTTTCTCACAACCTTCAAGAATTTATTTATTTGGGCATTGTTGCATAGCATTACTCAGTTGATAAGTTGTGTTCAACTACCTTGACTTCAAATTCAAACTGAAACAGTGGGATTCTTGCATCCAAAGTCTTCATTCTCGAATCTACACTATTTTGTCTAATTAGTCCGGGTTACCATTTGGAGTTATGTGTTGCTATAACTTTTTACCGAGAACATCATTTTTTACCCAAATAACATAAGTAGTTCATATGCACACCAAAGAATATGATATATCTTAGTTGGAAAAAAACGATAGTGCTAATAAAAATTTTATAGCAGCATGTAACTCCGAACGGTAACCCACACTAATTAGACAAAATAGTGTGCTGCTTGACCCATGAACACAGTTCATCAGCTAAGTAATGTTATGTGTTCATTTGAAAATGTGGTCTTTCCCAGGAGAAATAGCACTGTGCACAAAAACCTTTGTGAGCACTAGGAGCAGCAAGATTCTGGAATCAACTTATTCCAAAGACCCAGTCCACATTAGCGATGCCTAGCATTCTCTAAAAACCTATATCACCGCAATGCTACACTGATTATCCTAATTAGTGTGTGTTATTGTCCGGAGTTATACAGTGCTATAACTATTTAATAAGAATGTAATATTTTACCAAGCAAAGTCATTTATGCTCTATAATTTCCGAACAACCTATTGATCTTTTGTTAGTAAAATTTGAACTCTTGAGTAAGATGTTATTACACTACATGACTCCGAATAATAACACGCACTAATTGGGATAATCAGTGTAGTGAAGTCCATGAAACAAATCCTCACCGACCCTCCAAACCTGTCTTTTTTTCTCTAGCTACTACATTCATTATCCCATTTAGTGAGGGGTGGGCTAATAGTGCATGTGGGAAATTAGTGAAGGTGATAGTAAATCTCTCTACGCTATTAAATTAGTGTCACTAGAAGATCTAGGGTTTAGGGAGCCCAAAGTGTCAAAGTGTTGGAAATTCTCAATATAAGCACTATGCAGTTTCTTAGTGTTAGGAGATGCCTCAAAAGTGAGTGGCGCTAGCTCAAAAGAAGGAGCCTCATCAAGCTCACCAAAACATTATGCACTCTACAAACACCTTAGAGCACACACTGATTTTCTTGAAAGGCATGGTAAATGAGCATGTATTTATGAATTAATATCACTCAATAATAAATTCAATCCTCATTAATTTTAAATTTTGGCAAAATAGCACATGTTTTGGGAATTAGTACACACGCACTAAATGGGATAATCAATGTAGTAGCCACTTTGCTACGGTGACGTGAATTGATGTAGACACACATGTTAAAGATTTTGATTTTTTGCCTTGTAAGGTGTCACCTCCACTCTTAGTGGGTAAGAGGTGGCACCAACTAGCTTCACATGGGTGAAGTGGAGTTGCCTAAAAATAGGATTCGCCACTAAGCATCATTATTGGGAGTAGTCAATGAGTTTTATTGTGAGCCATGGATGGAGCCCATCCTCCATCCAAGAGCCTTACGTTCGCCTAGGGTTTAGTTGGGGTGAGTGGTGTCGCCACTTTCTCCTTCATTCTCCACCCCTTTGGTCACCACCTCTTGCTCTCAACTTGTAGTGGTGATTAATTAGTGCAATATGTGATATTGTGCATCTGCGATATTGTGCATTTGACAACCTCTACAACACAATCTTTTTTGAAATCACTAAGGATCAATGTTGGTATGGTATTGTTTTATTTCAATACCATTTTGGGTATCTGTAATGAGACTTTTATGTTTTCTATATCAATCATGGGGTATGGGTATTGTCGCAACCCTTGCTAGCTCCCCTTAACTAACTTGATCATTTTTCCAACTCTAGCAAGGATTATGAACGCTAACCCTTCGCATTCCACCACGCGAATGGTTAGCTGTGAGCCCAATATGGTGCCCACATGCGTGTTTAATCTCAAAAGTTCATTAAACCTTGACTTTGACATTTATTCAATTACTCAAAAATATAAAAAGAGTGAAGCTTTTATGTTAGGATTAGAGTTAAGGTTGAAGAATTGAGGGGATGATGTGTTGAAAGTGAGGCTTGAGGAATTAGTGGGGGTGTTAGTTAACGGTTAAGTGGAAATTGAGTTAGCCATGTTAGAACTTCGGTGGGGATTTTGTGAGGATTGTGGCTTTATGCCAAGTAATTGTTTGTTTTAGGATAAGTGTGGGGTGGTTTAAGGTGAGGGTCGGCTTCCTCGGATGGATAAACCTTCAGATTTCTCGGATCTGGGAAGGGGGGTCTCTGGTTCGAAGGAGATACCACTCAAGCTCTCTCTCGGCTGGAAGGAGGAAAAAAAATCCTCGGGGCTTGAAACCGAATGTGGATTTCTAGTTCGAAATGGAAGTGAATTCTGGCTCCGAGGCGAGTGAGATTTCTGGTTCGAAGTTGAAGTGAATTCTGGATTTCGAAGGCGAATGTAGATTTCTGGTTCGAAGCTGATGTGGATTTCTGGTGCGAAGTTGAAGTGAACTTTGGATTCCGAGGGCAAGTGAGAATTCTGGGCTTGAACCCGAATGTGGATTCTGGTTCGAAGGCTAATGTAGATTTCTGGCTCAAAGTCAAGTACGAATTCGGGTTCGAACCTGAATGTAGATTTCTGGTTCGAAGGCAAGTGTGGATTTCTGGTTCGAAGATTCTGAATTTCAAAGTGGAATGTGTGTGGAGGGCGCCTTCAACCCTCAGCCTTAGACAGGGTAAGCCGCTGCTGAACCAGTTTACATGGAAGTCACTCCCACCAAAATTAGATTAGTCTAAGTTTCCATTTCTGTGAAGGTGATTGCATTATACTTTAATACTTCATATTCCTTTCTAGTGAATTTCTAACGAGAAGGTGCCCTAGGTTTTCGAGGTTATGTTCCCCTAAATCCTAATGTCAAGGTTAAGTGTTCTTAAAAGAAAACCATTCTTGTATACAATATCTTTCATGGTTTGAATTTCTAATCATCCAATTTAAGTGTCAAATATCTTGGCCTAAGCTCTCTTTTACGAGGCAAGCATACTCCCTCGCTAATTCAAATTCTCTTAAGTTTGAAAATACTTGACGTCATAGGATTCCCTTAACTCCCTTGCAATTATGAATTTCCTTAAGTTGGATATACTTGATGTCATGGAATTCTCCTAACTCTATTAGCTTCAAGTGCATGTCATTAAGTTTATGTGGACTTAATCTCTAAAAGTGCTTGGTCAATATTTATCAATATTCCAAGGGAGGTATCTCAAGACGGGATATTTGCAAATCCCGAAATTATTCTTTCTTCCTTACTTGAAAGCTTTCTCGTACTAAGGTGTAGAACATTTCCTTAGTGCATGTCGAAGGTGATGATGAGTGAGCTTACTTGGCGGCCCTCTTGTCTTGTCCAATCACCGAAGTGAGTTCTTGGGTTATTTTGGTGGAGTTGTCCTACACCTCACTGCAAGTCCAACATCATCAAGGCCTATGGGTATGTACCTCCATCCTCTTTAATCCTCGAGTGGTAATCACCAACCTTTGCAAAGGTTCACTTGGGCCTTAATCCACGATTTCCCAAAGTTCACTCACCTAGGCATAAGTCATACCTTTCAACCTTAGGTCGTCTAGGCCATCAAAACTTTTTATTTTCCTTAGGCTCTAATTTTTGAAATAAGTCTTGGTCTTGTCACTTAGAATATTCAATCCTCCTTTAAGCCGATGTAGGTAGGCCGTGCCCTAAGGTGCCACGCGCCATAGTGCTTGCAAGAAAATTTCCGAGTGCTTGTAAGAAATCCCTTAGTTTTGTAAGGAAGTCCAATTTGCCTTATGGTTGTTGAATTTGAACTTGAATGCACCGAGGGTGCCAATTTAGTCTTGAATGCACCGAGGGTGCCAATTTAACTTGAATGCACCGAGGGTGCCAATTTTTGACTCCAATGCTCTAATGCTCTAATTGCACCGAGGGTGCCGATTTTTGTTTACCTTACCGCACCGAGGGTGCCAATTTTCTATCTAGTGCACCGAGGGTGCCAATTCCGATCCCTAGCGCACCGAGGGTGCCGATTTGGACTTAGTGCACCGAGGGTGCCGATTTGGACTTAGTGCACCAAGGGTGCCGATTTTCTATCTAATGCACCGAGGGTGCCAATTTCGAACCCTAAAGCTCTAGTGCACCGAGGGTGCCGATTTTCTATCTAATGCAATGCTCGGGAGCTTGGACACTCACGTATGATCTTCGGGCAAAATGAAGTGTATTATGACCCTCAAGTTGGCCTCTTTATATAGTGTTTCACATCTAGGTTTTTGTGGATTTTTGTAAATGTTAGCTTCAGCTAAATTTAGCACTGTATCTAAATATAGTCTGATTTCAAAGTCTTAATTCAAAATTTCTAAATCTACATTGCTTGAAATGTACTTCCTACTTACATATCTTTTCATATCACCTAATTCTATTTAACATGTGCTCCTAAAACGGGGAAGCATTCGTGCCCCTTTAATTCTCGGGACTGGCCCTATTTCCACTGCCGTGCTTGAGTCGGACGTTCCCCTCCCGGCCGTGCTCACGTTCCCACGTTCGCACCATTCCCAGGCTGTCCTCGTTCTCCCCGGTCGCTCATGTGCGTTCCCAGTGGATGCTCTCGTTCCCAGTGGCCATTCACGTTCCCAGTGGTCACTGCCATTCCCGGTGGTCGTTCCCGTGCGTTCCCACGGCCGCTCTCGTTCACACCACTCCAGCTCGCAACTTGGCTCCCTTTTCCTCGTACCTGGCTTCTTGCCTTCTGGCCTCCCCTTCGGCTTCGGGGGAGGCGAGCTCTCCAATGTGGATCCTGGCTCCGAGGCTGAAGCGTGAATTCTGGTTACGAAGTTGAGGTGGACTCTGGCTCCGAAGTTGATTCAGGACCCGAAGGTGAATCTAAGGTTCCAAGTTGGAGCCCAAGGCCCTGAGGTGGAATGTAAGGTTCTGAGGTGTCCCAGGAGCTGCAAAGTTAAGCCTCCAAGCCACGTGGCAAGGCAGGGTGTGGGATTGGTAATGGGCACAGTTGAGTTGGGTTCAATTAAGCTAAAAAGGTGAGGAGGTGCCTTAAGGAGCTAGGAGTTAGGTCAATTAGTTGGATAGCACATAGATTATATGGGGAGATTAGAATGGAAGGGAGTGTTAGTGTAGTTGTGATGTAATGACCATCATAGATGCTTGAGTATTCTTCAATACTAAGCCCTGTGGAGTTAATAAAAAGAGCATGCTTAATCTTTGGTTTCATTGGAGTATGAGCAAGGGTTTTCCACGCTTAGGGGTCAGCAAAGACATGTGAGCCATGAACCTCCACTTGGACCACAGACGCAAGAGAGTGGGGGTTTATGGCTGACATTAGCTCCCCATACCGCGGACCTTCTTAGTCCATAGGAGGGGGACCAACCCTCCTACTCTTTCATTCGAGACTCACCCCTTAATCAGTAACCATTGCTAAGATGTGGACTTCCACCCATGGAAATCCAATCTTATGTTGATCATCGCGTTGCCGGAGCAACACTACAGCAACCCGAACCATACTAGGCAACTATGCCCTCACGTTGGGCCAATGCCCATGGAGGCCGTGTCGTTTGGCCTCGGGTGGGTTCGACCACACCACCTCATCCATATAAGCCTCTAGGACTCTAGGTAAGGCCCCTACCCCACCGTCAAGTAACCTTTTGTCTCTTACCCAACACTTAGGGCCAAGTAAACATTTTCCCTTAGCCGTTGGGGTTGGAAGCCCCCAGCAGCTTCATACCTCCATAACAACCACGTGTGATCTTTGCCTTTAACAAACGACCACTCCATCGTCATCTACGTTTCACATAGATGCCGATGGACTACTCACTTACCCCATTCGGACAAGTATTGAGGAAGTTATGCCTGTTCAAAGCTTGGCAGTCCCGAGAGCCACTCCCGGGCCACTGCTGTACCAGGGCGCTTTCCCAGGACAGCGCCCCACTCAAATTGCCATATCTACTATCTCACACCTCCGATTGAGGTGTTCTTGATCATTCTAGGATCGGCACGCCATAAGCTACGCATAGCTTATGTCCTTATCCTCGTGCCTCCTAGTCTCCATGGGTGGGAGGTGTTTCCAATGCCCAGGGCCCTCTCACCAACGGCGCCACAAGTCTCAGGTGTCACTCCGGGGTTCCCCTTGTGTTCATGGTGTTTCGGGCACTCCTCATGGAGAGGTACGCAACAAGTATTGTGATAATGCTTTTGTTTTTGCTTGACATATTAAGCAAATCAATTGCTAGTTTGACATTTTTGGATATAGGTAACAATGGAATCGTTAGCAAGGCCACTTATTTAGTATAAATTTGTAGCTCTCGACTAAAGAATATAATTAATTGTGATTAAATTTTGTCAGTACTTGAGATTGTTGAGTTGATGCAAAATTGATGATTTGTTGTTGTTGTTGGAGCCCTTGTTGTCGCAACACACCAATGCACTAATTTGTGGGATGATGCATCTAGGTTGATCTTGAATCTCAAATTTGTTGTCCTTGTTCAAACTTCCAACTTTGATTTTGTTCGTGTTCTTGTTTGAAATTAAAAATACAATGGTGGTTTTCATCACCTTCCCTTAGTTGTTCGTTCCACAATATGGAGGAGGCCGCGCAAATAGGTAGGCATGGTGACAAGGGTAACAGTAAAGTTAAACTTTAAAAAATTGTTTGTAAGGCAAAGAGAGATGCCCAAGCCTCAAGAGATGCCTCAAGCATTTTGGCTCAAATAGGAATGCCTCCAAGGAGCCCAACCCTTGAGGTTTGTGTGCAACAATATGCTACCTACTTCGACTACCACGGCATCTACAGAGGAGGGAGATGCATGGGTTACTGCCCCACCAATGATTAGCCACTTCATGGCAACAAAGTCTAACACTCCTGATATTGATAACAACCCTTCCTCCATTGGAAGTGCATCGCCTGGATCAACACAAAACTCAATTCAAATTTGCTCATACCCCTCAATTGTTGACTTAATTGCATTCACTAATACTCTTTTTGACACTACTACATTGGAGGATGAAGTTGTTGATGTTATCAATTCTCAGATCACCAAAGGGTCTAGCTAGGGCCACAGACACTCTAGTGGTCTTTATCTTAGATAGTAGTGAGGATGGAGATTCTAAGGACAGTGGAGATAATGAGCCGAACCAAAAAAAACCAAAAACAATCACAACACTACTCGGAAGTTTCAACTTCAAGTTGTGTGGTCTGCAAGCATATTTGGACAGAAGGTAAACTATAACTTAAATGAGCTATTCATAAGTTTGGGTTGTAAGATTTGTGTCATATTTGGCAAAGGGTCAAAATCTATGCAATGTAAAATTGACACCCTCAACAAGCATTGCCGGGGAGGAGGATTGCAAAAAATGACATGCCAAGTCTGGGTTTTAAAAATGCGAGTGGTATGGTGTTAAAAACAATAAACATAAGAAGAATGTTCCCTTATTCAATTCAAGACAACCTATCACGATTTTACAACAAGAAACAACTCAATAGAGGTGAGAGCAATAGAAAGGAGGTGCAATTTGTGGCAATTTTTATATATATAGTGGAAAGAAGACCAATAATGGAATATGAAAGGTTTGAGCATTTTGAATGTCCAAAGGCTCCTCATATGTATTGGAGCATGTCTAGTGGTTGGTAAATAGCGGTATTCATGTGTATTCTAAGGTTAAAGATGTTATCATCTCCCATGTGAAGAAGGCTCATTACGTGACATTGACATGTGATGAGGTAACATCCATTGATCATGGAAGTTGAATTTTCATTCATGCATATGTGGTGCAAGATTGGGTAGGGATGCCTCTCCTCATTTCAATTGAAAAGGTTGTTGATAGTGCACATGCGAATAACCTCACTATTATCTTGATGAAAGCCTTGGAGCAAGAAGGTGGTTTGCATGTTGATAATATTGCCTTAAAATTGTTGTACTTTGAATCCCATCTTGTTGTTACTTTATAAAATAATAATACCAATACTACCAAACAAATCACATCCAAACACGCTACTTATTGCAGTGAAGCGCATTTCATGGTTCATTATCCCAATTTGGCTTTTAAGATAATTTCTTTTTTTGATATTATAACAATGATTGAGGAGTTGTTGCAAAATACTTATACATGTCTTGCGTAATTACCTCTTAAATTTACAAAATTGACAAATGTCATCGACATGAGAGGTATAAAAATGCTCAAGAATGTCAAGACCCATTGGATATCATTTCGTGAATCCCATAAACAAATTGTTAGTGAGTGTCGCACTTTATTTATGAAGATGCGACAAGACATGCACAAAAATTAACAAAGAAAGGTAATGCTTAGAAATATCAACTCTAATTTACAAATATTTGATTTCATGTGCAAGTATTAATTTGAGATATTTTGCACAATCAATTTAAGTCTTTGTGTAGTGTGAGGTAACCTTAAAATATGTCAATTTAATGTTGATCTTTGTTTTTAGCTTGCATAAATTTGATTTCAAATATGTTTATGTAGATGAATTTTGTCATCTTATGGGATCCAAAGACATTGATGGGGATCAAAATCATCTAACCCCTTTTAGAAATCATTGACCAACTCAATATTCAAACTCAACTCTCTTAGTTTATTGATTATAGATGCCTCGACCTTAAGTGCTTGAAATCTATGATATGCGCATGTTGATCATCTCATATGTTTCCAATTTAGTGCATTTTGGAAGCCTCTAGAGGTTTAATGGACTTCTGGAATTTTTTGTGTAGCAAATTTCCATGAGCTTGCTCAATTTCAATATGTAGCCAATTTTCCCGTTAGTTTGTGGTGTGTGTGACCACATGTAGACTCCAAATATAAATCTAGGGCCACTTATTCACTTATTATTATATATGAGGAGCCATTGTTCACCTTATCAAAACATACATGTAGCCTTAGATTTCTATCATGTACGATTAGATGTCACCACCCAAATTGACACATTAAGTTTTGTGCATTCGTCAAATACTCCCTTTATTTCATTTATATGCAACCACCCTACAAAAAATCTCCAGCTCACTACCTTGGTTGCTTGTGAACTCAACATGTAACCAAACCTACTACTTTTCAAAAAACAAATAATAAGGGCTACTCCATACCCTCAATACAATGTACTGCACCATTGTATGTAATTACATCCTTGGGAAGCACTGTAATGTGGGTCACAAAAATAAAAAAGTGGATCTCATAGTGCAGCTAAAAGTTAATGGCACCAAGTGACAATTATTGCTTGTTTGAAGCTCTTTCCCTAAGCAGAGAGGTAGGACGAGATACTTGAAAGAACCTCCTGGGTGCATACACATGTTACCAGGTTTACAAAATACAAAATTGTTGTAAAATATCCCAGAGGTGAATTTGATGCTACTTGTTAAGATGCTCCAGGCCCATTCCCACCTAGCTTTACCAAATAACCAAAGTCTTCCCTAAAAACCACATAAAGCTCTCTTGGTTATGGCGGAGGCACCTCGATATCCTTGTGCACCTACAAGAACTTGCTCCAAAGATTTTCAAGTAGGCTCTAGTTGAGTAGCTTTCACACATGTCCATTGTTTTATCTACCAAGCGATGACATGTTGCATACTTTTTGAAGCGAGGCCAAATGCTTTACCACTCATCTACCTTGCCATCAGTTTTGGTTAATGGAGCTCCTTGCACCCTCGTAGCTAAAACTAAAAGCAACCAGCCGGAGGCGACACTTTTGAAGGTCCTACATTCTTGCCTCATTTCTAGGTACCGATGGGAGGGTCGGTGCTTGAGGCTTACAACCTCCGTTTTTAAACCCTGCCATGTTCTTTGCCAACTAGGCTCAGGACTAGATAGCAATGATGGTGTGGAAGTCATGTTTTTAGAACGAACTTTTAGGCTGAGTGAGGTTCTGCTAAAGTCAGGTGGGAAGGGGACATTAAGCCTCATTAAGAATGGAAGGTGCTATGATACTTTGCAATGCACAAGCTTTCATGTAAAGAAAGGCCGACGGCACCTACAGAAACTACAATCAGAACTACCAACACATGGATCTACACTGTAATGTGCATCTATGCAAGAGTCATTGAAATTAACTCAAAACAGGCTCTATTGAGTACCTCTAATGCATTGAAACCTAAAACATGGAGAGAAAATACTTTTGAGGATTTTTGGCAAGGCAATAATCAGTAATGTCACTAAAAGATGCTACTTTGCAATGCACAAGCTTTCATGGAAAAAGGCTGACAAGACCTATCAGAACTACCAACAAACAGTTCTACTCTGTAATGTACATCTACGCAACAGGCATTGAAAGTACTTGTCAATTCGGGTGTACCTCTAATGCATCCAAACCAAAAACATGGAGAGAAAAACACTTCTGAGGATGCAATTTTATTTTATGCTCGACGTGGGAGAGTGTAGATTGCAATTTGGGGAACCAAAACACTCCCAATGTACAGCTTCCCGTTGTGCTCTTCAACCTCGCTCACGATCATGACAACCTTCCCTGCCTGGTCCTCGAGAACTTCTAGCAACTGACCATCAGAATTGTAGCGAAGTATCATCGCATGGGGCTTCGGTGCGAGCATGGCGTACAAGTATTTGGAGGGAATGGGAAGCTTGCCAACAAAGTGACGAAGCCATGGCAATGCACCGGAATACATCTCCACAAGCGTGCGTCTCCCATGTATGGCTACCCAGAAATCTCCATCTGCATTCCGACGCACGTTGTCAGGTATCCCAGCTAGATCTAGCCACACCTCCCACGTCCCAGCTTTGGGTCCCTTGAGCCAGTACCGCAGCAATCTGAGTTGACACAGGGAAAATTGTGGATTTAGCACCCCAAGATGAAAAGCAGAGACTCTGACACAAGAAAAACAAAATGATGCATCATTCCCTGAATGATGCAATAATTTCACTGGCTCCTCTCACAATGCCAAACTCACAAACATGCGACAAAGAAATTTGTCCTAAAACAACACAAAACAGTATGCTGATTTCATGCAAAATACTACTGAATGTGCCCAGGCTGAAAAGCAGTGACTTTGCGAACCAAGAATAACCAAAACGGTGCAATGATTTAATTGGTTCCTCTCACAATGCCAAACCCACAAACATGCAGCTGAGACATTTGCCCTGAAAGCCCACGAGACAGTATGGTGTTCTCATTGAAGGTACTACTGGGCGTGCCCAAGGCGAAAAGCACTGACTCAGTAACACAAGAAAAACCAAAATGGTGCAATCGTTTCACTGGTTCCTTTCACGATGCCAAATCCACAAACATGTAGCTGAGACATTTGTCCTAAAACTCCACAACACAGTATGGTGTTTGCATTGAACATACTACAGGATGTGCCCAGTGTGATAAAGTGGACGCAAGCCTGACCTTGACATGCCAGTCTCTGCGACCACAACGAAGCTACCATCCTTGCTCACAGCCACACCATTCGGAAAGCGCAGTCCCTGTATCAGGACCTTTGTCTTCTTGCTTATTGGGTCATACATCAAGAATCTGCCAGTGTCCTCCAGCTCCAGCCTTGAAAGAAAGAATTGCCTGCATTTACTTTCATCATTGGTGAAAATTTCTTTCCAGGAAGGGCACCTGCCCACTTGCAAACTTAAAATTGTTGATGTACTACATCGAATAATAACGTATTATTTGAGCTATCTACGAGGGTGGTCTGCTAGTCCTCAGCATCAACAACACTTGCAAGAATGCTACTACCGACAGAACCCATGCAATTAACCTCAGATATGGCTCCATGGAACCTTTACTTCAAAACCTCACACAAGGACAGGAGATCCAATGGAGAATATTCTTGTGCAACGGGTCGTGCCTTCTAAGAAGGACATCTTTGGCAATTGGACAGAGAAGAGGACAGTAAAGAAGATGAAGCCCACCTGCGCTGGTACTTGGTGCTGCTGTCTGTGAAATAGAGGTTATCGGTGTCATCAAAATCGAGGTCGTTGCTGAACTTCAATGGGACGCCATCGAGCTCCGTCACCACAGGCTCAGCCAGGCCCCCATGAGGACCAACTTTCAGGATGCCCAAGTAGGCATCCGCAACATACAAGTCGCCGGTCTTCTTGTGGAAACGCAGTCCCAAGGGTCGGCCGCAGATATGTTCCAAATCCAGTTTTGGTGCCGGCGTGTTGGTGTAGTCGCAGATTTCTGACCTGGAACGCCCAACAAGGTCAGTAATTGTTCACGTGACAATAATTCAGAGCGTTTCAGAGAATCTGCAGAGCATTGTGTGCGTAACAGAAATGTGCATCGATGTGGAAACAAACGATTATGTAACTCGACACTAGTCAAGTTTGCAACCTTCAAATCTGTGACCCCCTGTCTACAAGATTTTGGCATCAGGGAGGAGGTGCATCATTGGCGCAAATCAACAACCACAGATAATAGTCTCAGCAGTGAGCATATCGACACCAAGTTCAAGGATTGAACAGAGCTTTCAATGCCTACGAGGACAAATTTGTCCAAGCCCTAGAAGTCCCATAGATCTTGCTTAAAAGTGAGTGCTTTCAAGACATTTGCTTCCCAGGTGTCGCTATTGACATCTTCTATCACCTCCAATTGTCTGCTCAGATCTCAAGAGATATTTTGACAGTTTGATCGCTTCAAAATCATATTATGCTTGCAATCTTCCACCAATCTATAGCATCAGACACTATATTCGTTAATTTGAGACTTTCTCTTGTCTCAAATTAATATATGGACCACAACAACATGGTCTAATGTTTGGGTCGTCCTACCTAAACCATCTTGATATGAGTTCTTATTTGGGTTCTTGATATGAACACTTGCTTCAAAGTATTTGCATCTTACAACATTCTCCAATATATGTGTGATTTTATCCATGTTCTTATATTTGTAACTGTCTCAAAATGCCAAAAAAGTCCCAAATTAACGAATATAGTGATAATCTGTAATTTCAATAGAATCCCATCAAGCTTCTCATCAAAACAATGAGATTTGTGTTTATGATGAAATTTCAAAGTTGCTTACTTCTAAATTCATTATAGCAAGACCAAAAGTGTTTATAGGACATCTTAGAAAATGCCTTGAAGGGGTTAAAAATTACAGCCTCCTTGAGATACTAGGACTAAAATAGGATTTTCAGATGAGGTTTGTCAACCTTAAATACTGTGTGCTTGAATGTCGCAGCCACTAAGAGATTTATGGCATTGCTACGAGCAGGAAGAGGAGTTGCTAGATTAATGCAGAAGGTCGGGTGCAAATGCCGAATCCACATTCTCAAACCTCTGCATATGTTACCATCTGGCTCGTTGTGTCAAAAGACAAAAGCTCACTCGCCCTTGATCTCACTACATTCATCATCAACCCTCACTAATTGTCATGCAAGCACTGGGTGTCAACTAGAGAGGGTGTCATATGGCAATCGGTGCTACATGACAAGTCATGCAGACCACTCTAATTAACATGGCACATCGATTTTAATGCCACACTAAATCAGATGTTTAGTGTAGCAAACTCTTTATTAGACTGAAATCTGAAGTGGTTGTTCATGTGAATCTTGTAAACTGCTTGAAAGGATTTTGAGACTTAGGAAATTCTGCACCGGTGGGTAGCAGGAAAACCAACAAAAAAAAGTGTTGTGATTGTGTGCAAGTCTGCACAGTCTCCAGCTTTTGGATGCATTGGCTTTAGGGTTCAGTGTTGATGAAAATTGAGGAATTCCTCAAAAACTTGTGTACCTATAAGGCTATGGAGCTATTATGTATAAGGTGCGTACACCTATCAAGGACTGTTTTTGTTGTTCTACCGCTCCCCATTGACGCTCCCGACACGCAGAATTTATGAGATGATATCAGATGTGTGAGGAGTAAGCATGAACACATGATATGCATTATGATATCAAAGTTCGTATGAATTTCCTACACAATTCAGGAAGTAGCAATGCCACAACAAAAAGAGCATACCGATTTTTGCTGGTGGTGGCAAATGTGGTCCAACCCAACTCAGGTCCATCGTAACGCACAATGCGTCCATCACTGAGACCTGTGTAGGGGCCTTTGCCTTGCAAATCAAAGGCGATGCTCTCGGGTCCAAAAATCTCCCCCGTGCCTATGATTTGGGCAGCCTGCAATCTGCTCTCCGTGTCCCGGGTGATGTTCTTCAAGGGGTTGGAAGGAGGGGGTGCAACATATTGCGCATGGAAGTCATCGATGCCTGACAAGGAGGAAAGCTCAAGAGGGTCGGATGCGAGAAACCACCCGAGCACCGCCACAATCAGAGCCCACAGCGCGAGTGATTGCCCCATTTTGTTGGTAACACAATTGGTTGAATTGTGCAAAAAAAACTATATCTCTCTCTCTCGCTCTATTGCATCCCCCGCAGCATTCTGTCCACGTTCTTCATCGCTTCAGGGTCGAGCTTGAACGGCAGCTCTAATCCTCATCCCTGCCAAGCCCCACAGTCATTTTTAAAACTCTTTGTAAGCATATGCTGCCCAAATCCTCACCAACGCTTCAAGTGAAATAAATCCCCTACAACTCAGAAAATCCACCACTGCTAGAAAATTGGCAGTGGCAGCATCCAGCAAAGACCTCACACCAATACCCAAAGAGGCTTCTCCATCACTCTCCATCCCTTAGAAGTGCATGCCATCGCCAAAAAGAAACAACCGTCCTCCTCCTCCTCGAAGACCTTCGCATCCTCCATCAACCATGGCAGCAAAACTAACCCTTTGCTAGAAATATACAGCAATGATCCTCCCCATACATCTCAATCCTACTATATGCACATACCTGACCCAACACAACATCAACAAATTCAAGAGACCTCGATGATCTCCACCGCCTCTTCCTTAATTAAAATTGAAATTAAATCAAAAAAATGAAAAAAACCATTACAACTCTCCCATTACTCTCTCACCGCCCAAACAAGCTCTTCCATCACTCTCCATCCCTTCGAAAGTGCCATGTCGCCACACAATGCCATCGCCAAAGGCGAGTACCATCCTCCTTGAAAACCCTCGCATTCTCTCTAAGTTGTCTACAATGGCAGAAAAAACCAACCCTCTGCTAGTAACATCGATGAGTCACAGCAAATGTCATCCCCAAACCCACCATATCCACAAACCTGAACCAACGTAACATCAAAAATTTCAACAGACCACGTTGATCTCCACCGCCTCCAGATCACCAAACAAAACAAAAAAAAACATCCAAGCCCCCAGTAGAGCTAAATCCTTAACCCATTGCTACCAAAAAAAAATGCAAACGAATTTAGCACCGTGAAGACCTTCGCATTCTATATCAACAATGGCAGAAAAACTAACCCAATCTGCTAGAAACATCGATGAGTTACAGCAAACCTCCTCCCACACATCCCAATCCCATGCACATACCTGACCCAACGTAACATCAACAAATTCAAGAGACCTCAATGATCTCCACCTCCTCTACACCAACAAACCCCCCCAAAAAAAGATCCAGGACCCCAGTAAGTCTAAAACTTTCACCCACTGCTACCAGACATTCGCATACGGATTCAGCACCGCTCATCCGCATCCCATACATGCCAACCCATAATGCAGAAACACACCTGAACCCAGAAAATGAAAATCCTTCCAGTCGCACCGTCTCCTCAATCATCGACATGCCAAAACCTCCAAATCACCTGAGCAGCTTCCGGATTCCCATTTCTCCACTTCCTGTTTTAGAAAATTAGACATACCACGAGGATATTGCCAACCTGCAACCCAGGTCCTTCCCCAATCGAGCCTCAACAAACGCAGTAAGTTAGGTCCATAATGATTTGAGTAGCATTGATTGTGTTGTGCGAGTGGGTTTGGGTTTGGGTTTGGGTGGATTGTGATGTGTGCAGTGAGAATTTGCAAGAGCGAAATTGAGGCTGGCTTGCTGGCTGGGTAGGTAGGTAGGTAAATAGGAGGGCAGGTGGTAGTTGGGTGAGGCACAGCTTTTAACCGATGAGTCCCATGCAAGTACATGCCCATGCATCCATCATCATTGTCATCATCATTATTGGCTCTAGGCACCCCGCATCACTGGGGCGTTGTGAATTTGTCTTGTGTGGTCGCGGGCATGGTGCATTTGGGTTGTCGAATTAAAATATCTCCCTAGCCCATACTAGGTGTTCACTGAGTGGGCTACTACAGAGAAGAACGTTGACCTTAGTGCACTAGAAGAAATCTTGTCCATTTCAACCCTCCTTGTGACTAGGCCATCGCGACTCCCACCAAGAAAATGCATAAACAAATCAATTCGGTTGGGAATCGGGGGGCACCTTCCATGGGTACACCACGGGTAACTTCCGGTTGCCTACCAATTGATTGTTTATGCATTTTCTTGGTGCGAGTCGCGATGGCCTAGGGTTGAAATGGACACGATTTCTTCTAGTGGTGGGATCAATGTGATGGAAATGCCCATTCGACCCACCCTTGGTATTACGTCCACTGGACTGGACATAATATTAATGATGCAAGACTACTAATCTCTCTCGGGGTGGGCACTATAGTAACCAAAGTGGCCATGGGGACTGAGTGATTGGATGATCTTTGTATTGGTGGGGTTAGTGTGCTTGTGGTGTTGTAAGGGTATATGATCACTTTTCTTCGTGAGGTGGTTGTCGAGTCATAGGACTTCTCAGTGGTTCATTGTATGTGAGGGTTAGTATCACATGTTTAGTGGTCCAGGTTCGATCCCTGATGGCCTTGTACGAGCACTGTATTGTGATGTAAGTGACTTGGCATATGTTGTGTGAGTTATTTGGCAGGAAAGTTGTATCCTATAGCCACTAGCCCCTAGCGTAAGTTGGAACAATTCCTTAGCCAGTGTTGGCATTTCTTACTTTGTAATCCTAATTATTTATTGGTTGGTGGGTACTTGGGGTTGCTATGGTAGTTGTGTGTCTATTTGGCTACTAAAGAAAGTATACTTAGTGCAACTCATCATGAGACTCGCGCCACTGTCCATCCATGGCCCCACCTCGCCTTGGTGGCAAGCACCACCTCTGCCTCATGCCACATAGGACCATTGAGGCCCTTGGATGGGCCTTGGTGGATCTACAACTTGGATGCACCATGCATGTGATCACACAAGGCCCATTCACAGTGCCTCAATGACGCAGCTTTGCAGCATGCCATGAAAGGTAACATATGTGGGTGTTATACTTGTAACATCTTTTCTTTTTCCTTCATCAAATAAGTACACCAAATAGTCCTATTGGTGTGGGTGGAATATTAATGTGAAAATAATTAGCGTGGGCCACACCAATTTTCTAATCAAGGTGGAATTAACGCGGGTCCAAGACCCCAGGTCTTCCCCCAAGTCCGTGTGAAGACTTCCGACCAGCACATTGAATATTAGTTATAGAACAAAAGTAACACAAATAAAATAATCATACACATTGATTCTCTAGGAAAACCATTACTATGGCCAAAGCTAATTTTCTACTAGAAATTTATTGTGGGTTGAAAATTATTGTGCCCCACATTAATTCTCGTTATGAAAACTAGGGTGGACTTCAGAAATGTTTTGTGGCCCATAGTAATAGGACTATTTAGTGTATAATATGTCTCTATGACAAAACATGTATAATTTGCTGGATTTACTGCAAAGAAGAATTATGCAATTAGGGGCGGGGGGTCCAAAGTTTGCTTGCCACGGAATTTGGGAGGGTGACAAGTGGCTTTGGAAGGTGGTGTCTGCTTATTTTGGGCACACTTGAGCTCGGCATGCAGCGCCTCTTGCAGGATTTTCTTATTTGTTTGGTGTGGGATCACCTCTGTGCCGTTGAGTGCAACGTTCTTGTCAAAATAATTGTGTGTGTGTGAGTGCTTGCTTTTCTATATGATTAATTCTTCAGACTGCAGAGTGCGGTGTCTCTGTGAGGGGTGTCAACGCAGTTGTCAGCTCCAAGGTTTTGGTTTGAGGTCCTTATTTTTGTATTTTTATATTGTGGTGGTTTTATTATTACTATCATTAGTTATTAACTATGACCGTTGTGCTTGTATGTTATACTATGTTGGTTTAGTTGTTGGCAGGTGCAGTGAATAAGTTAGTGTGGGGTGTTAATGGGTTTTCTCACTCCTTCCTTGCTCCATTAAGTAGGTCACCGCTAAACACGTCCAAGCTTTGCCAAAACACCCCCCAAGCTAGTGTTTCATCTTTAGAGCGCTCTTTCAACATATACTACACTAAACTTCCTGTTTAGGGCTCGGAACATGCTCTAACCCTACCTACCAACTTATGTTTTTAGCCCAATCGGCTAGCTTTTGGAGGTTGTTTCACAAATTAAGCTTGGATCTAGTGTCTCTAACCTTCCACCAAACTATGGTAGAGTGTTTGAGTCATTCTAACCACTTTCATAGTGTTGATCAGCTAACGTTTTTGGTTAGAGCCAACTTTTGGAGGTGGTTTTTGCAAATTGAGTCCGCATCTGGTTTCTCTAACCTCCTACCAACCTATGGTACTGTTTTCAAGTGATTCCGATCACTTGCATGAGACGTCCTACCATGCGCATCACATCCACGCCCACACCCTACTTACTTTCTAATTCATTTCTAAGTAATAGATCACAAGTAATCTAATGCACACTTCCACTAACACCTTCAACACCTTACTTTGTCAACCCTTAGGAACATGTTAGTGTACAATAAGATCAACAATAAGAGAATACCAACAATGAATCTACTCTTTAAATCCCTTTCTCAACACTTTACTACTTGTTTTTGAAGGATTGTTGTATGTATGTAAGTACTTCCACATAATTTTAGGACGCTTCACATCCAAATCTAAAACTCGCAAGTTTACACACAGTCTTTAAGCTATCTTCGCACAAATGAACTAAGAGAGCCAAAAGACTTTAGGAATGCCCTTACATACTTTACTAAACAGTTCAATTTGGTAGGTTGACAACCAGACAAAACACTGTAACTAGTTATTTTGGCGTGTTTTTGCCCCATGTCCAGTTCATGACCACTTGCCACATAAGAACATAAAACCAGTCTACTAGTAAAGATTCACAACGTCATTATAAGGACTTCGGACCTACAAGTAGTTTCTTGGCCAATTAAATTACTAAGGCCCCACATTTACCATTACTAAACATAGTGTTCAGTGTTAAAATAGTTTAAAAACCAACTAGTGCCAACTCTAACAACTAGTTGTACTAAAAGCAAATTTGACATCAACCACTAAAATGCCATTTTTGACCATTCTCACAATCTATGGCCAACTTGTATGACTTTTATAGGTTGGTTTACCAAGCTCATGTTCTTAAAACATAGTGCTAAATTCCATCTTAACATGGAGATGGCTCCAAAAATGCGAGTTGCTGGCTCGTTGGTTTTCTTATTTTTGGTAATAAAGTTTGTGTACATGTAAATGATGACGTGGTTTTTTGTGCACCCTTTTTTAAGAAGCTTTTGACTCCCAAGGGACCTTAATTAAAAGGACACCCACCAAGGTGTGATCAGATGAAATAATCATCTTTCTGTGGAGATGATTCAATATCGTAGCTCTCTAGCAGCTTGGGCAAAAAATAATTAATTTTAAAGGCGCCTTAGTTTATGGGAAATTAATTTCATTGAATGTCCAAAAAAAAGAAATAACATTCAAAGAGTGCCTAAAATCACAATAATGCAAGTGACACAGTCACTCACAAAGACCAATCTATATAACTCTCACACAAAGCAAACCCTGACATACAAGTAAAAGACAAACTTTAGGGTAAGGAATGTTGGTTAAGGGAAGTGTTTAGGTTAATCGTAGCTGCCATAGATGAAATTAGGAAACCCATCCATGAATTATAGAAATGACTTGGATGAATGTCTAACTTATTTTAAATTACTTTTTGAATTTGCCCAATTTTAAAATATTATTATTTTGGGCTACCTAAAATCGTTGGGTTTCAAGTCAAATAAAAAATGTATTTAAATTTTAAATATAATTTAAAACCTTGCTTTGGATTGAACATACAAAAGAAAGTAGGTACAAGGTGAATTCAAAACTACATCCACACAGTTGGAACAAGGGAGGCTAGTAAGACTTGAGTGATGAGCAGTGAGCAATAGGAGGTAACATGTGAGCGATGAAGTCAAATACAATAAATGGGCACATGTTTAAGGTACATGCTCTACATTTGGCACTACATCAATTGAAACCATTCAATTAGACAGTAAGTCTAACATTTTGAATTTACACTAATGAAAGGGGCCTATTACCATGGATCATTGAATAAACTTTCAGTTTATAACTAAAGACTTGAGGTTTTCAAATCATGATGTTATTTATTTGGAGCCACACTCAATATTTCTATTCAACAACTTTGGTGGATTTATGCAACCGAGCAGTGGAATTGAGGGTGACAATCGAAGTGGCAATAAATTGAGAGGTAACCACCACCACAGGGTAGAGTTCACTTGGACACAATTTCTTCTAGTGGCTCTCGCTAAATCTCAACAATTGCAACTTTTGGGTCAATGCTACTTTTGGAAGCCCCATTTCACATGACCACATAATTGATAGGTGTTCCAACTTTGGACAAGCTTTGGCGTCCATGGATTGTAGCAATAACTTTGGACATTCAATAATTTCCACATGTACCAACTCTACACACCTCCAAATTCCAGGTATGCTCTTCAATACATAGTTCCCAACTATTGCAAGATATTGGAGTCTAGGCACCCTCTCTTCTTCAACATTCACTTCAAGCTTCTCCAAACTTTCACAATAAAAAACCGCCAAATGTTGAAGACATTCCATCCCTTGTAAGTTGAGCGAGGTTAGATCTGGGCATACCTCGAGATGGAGAACAACCACATTTGCCCACTCCTTGGAGTGTGGTGGAAGGATCTTCACTTTCCACATCCTGTATAGGCAAACCCTCAACAATTTCCTCCAACACTCACCAGCTCGCCCCTTCTCAAGCATGGTTAGAACCCTTGTACCACCAGTGTAATACATATATGTGGCTTCATTTGCATCCTCTTCACTACTTTGAGCAACATGCCATTCTGCAAATTCCTTGTAGAGGTCATGGACAGTAATGTGTCCAAAGTCGTCTCCAAATTCATTCAAGTAAGTCATCCTCTCCAAAATTTTGAGCTGTAAGAGAAATATGGGTTTATCAACATCAAAAACATTGGACTTGTGTAACATCCACATCCTAAGTTGCTTTCATTCAACCATGTATTACAATCTCCTCAAATCGTGATTACTTACAATCCTTTGAAATTTAGTAGAATATCTTGATCTGCAAGACTCATTGACACCAAATTCTGGTGTGGTCACTTAATTTTCACAAAGTCCGCTATTTGTCTCTCAATTTATGGAAAGTAAACTACTAACCATGATCTCGTTAAGGGGGAACTCACCTTCCGTCTTATTGTTGAAGGCTCCTCTCTATGCATAGCTGACAACCACTCTATAGTATCAATCTCAACGGAAATGTTAGGAACAAAAAGGGCCACATCCAAAAATAACAACTTTGTTAGCTTACATAGCGTGCCAAATCCCAACCCAAGGATCTGAAAGATAGTTCCAGATTCAGATTCTCGACATGGTCGAAGCTTATGGATATCATTCAGGTGATTCTGCCAACCCAAGGGATTTCGAGCATCCACATCATTGTAATAAGAAGCCAACGCTCTTAAGGCCAACGGATGATACTTTTCTGAAAAGCACGCCTGCTCGACGCATTCCTCTACAACAGATTTCTCCTCTGCTGAAAGTGATGAAATGGACCTTCCAGGGGCTGCTTTGTCGAGAAATATTGATAAAGCTTCAATAGCATCCACGTTTGGAACAGGCTTACAAAAAAATTCCTCATCCCGTCCAAGCACAATCCTCACAACTATAGAGCTTCTACCTGTGACCAGCAGCTTGCTTCCCGCATTGAAGGTGCATTTGAGGAAATCTCGCGCTTGTTGGCGAGAAGATTCAGCATCCTGCACGTTATCCACAGCTAAGAACACATCTTGTCCTCCCATCCGTCTCTTCATCTGCAACTGGGCCTGTAATGACAAACAACCAAGGATTGGCTCGTCACTGTCCAATATCCATGAGTACCGATTATGTTCGATGTGCAAACCACCCCCCAATTTAGGACTTTTACTCTAACACCACAACTTTGGTGGTTCTTCCACCACCATATTGTTGGACTTCCATTAAATCCCACATCATTGTGGATGCCTCCAAAATATGTAACCATCACCTGGAGTCCAAACATTTTAATTTCTGAGGGGTTTGGGTGGGTGGGGATAATTGGCACCCATAATATGTGGTATGAAAGAATGCCACCATACACACAAGAAGGAATAAGGAGCAACAAATTGTTTCAAGATAGTGTTGCAACCAAGTACCATTCAATTTTATTTGCATGTATTGTTAATGTATTGTTGGCATTTTGTTACGGATTAATGTCAATTTATGTCAAAAATCCAAAATTTTGATAAATGACTCAATTTACAAACAAAATAAAGTCTATAGAATAAGTTCATGGTGTAAATTGTATTTACTTATAGGGTCTTGAAAAATATCTCAAAGTATCATTTTATCTACTAATAGGATACCAATTATTCAATAAAATTTAGATGAATAGCTCATCTTTAATTAACCCTTGATTGCACATGGTTTACAAAAGTATATAGCTTGTGATCTCCCTGGGGGTTTCCATTGAACACCATCTTCATCATAATGTAACATTTCTAGTGCATTCCATGAACAAGTTTAAGTTCTTACTCATCTATTCGTAACAAATTTTAATAGCATATAATTTTTTAATTAAAAAAACAGGGGCACTAGAATTGCAATTTTTTTTTTAAAATCAACTAATTAAATTTTTGTTCATTTGACCATGTGAACGACACAATGAGGAAGTGCCACTTGCAAGTGAACTTGAATCGACATGTGGAAAGTCGTGCGTAACAACCTAGGAATATGATTCCCAAGTAAGTTAGTCACCAAAACACTTGATTGCTTGAGAAATGGAAGATAATCGTGCGCACACATACAAGAGAGCACCCCTTATCAAGAGGGCTTCTCCTTCGCAATGGTGCAACCAGAAGTTTGCACTTGAGCCATGCAGCGAAGAAATACTTCACTTTTGTCATCATGCGGATTCTTTTTTCTAGATAATTTTGACATGGGAGAGGATTACTAGTTCTAAAGAATCAAGTTTCTTGGGGAGCCAACGAAACAGGTCATAATCTGGATGAGCCTCAGCTGTATTTTCAATTTCAATCTACAACTTTGCCACCGCAAAATTTGGTAACGTACCTGATCTGAATCCGTAATGTCCGCAATGCCCGATCGCTTAAATTTGTGAGTTTCTTCAGGACCTTCTTTTGCAGGTCCAGATACTTCTCACGTGGTCCAAGCTCCACATGGCACACTCTTTCTTGAAATCGGTATTGAAAGTGATTGCAAAGGGCTTTACACATGGTTGTCTTTCCCACACCGCCCATGCCATATAATCCCAGGATTTGCACACCTTGTGCATTGCCATTGGTAGTAGGCCTAAACATTCCCTCGAGAATCTGCCATCATGATGGATACAGAAGGAATAAGTCTTCCAAAAATCAGGAATACCAGAAGTTTTAACATCTGACGTACAATCCTGCAGGAATTAATACAAGATCTTCATGTTTACTCACTATGCAACGGAGTCCTTGAAGGTAAATGCACGTTGATCTGCTTGATTGACTGTCCTAATTGACCAACATCGGCAATCTGTATAATGAGGAAGATTTCTAAGGATCGCTTCGCCTCTGATGGAATATTGCCTCTGATACATTAAAGCAGAAGGAAACATCATGCAACTCAAAGAAACATATAAATTGCTTCCTCAAGTCATGTGCATGCGTTACATACCTCACAAAGCCGATTGCACCCTTGAATACCTGAAAGATCATATCCCAAACATGGTTTTAGTTTGTCACAAATCTCTTTCACAAGTCCTGCTCTATACGATACCTTAGACTTCCCAAAATCTGAAAATCTTAAACCCAATATACCACGGAGCTGCTGCACAGCCCTCCTCCATGATTCTATATCAATCCTGCCAGAAATATCTTCTTTCTGATGCTTCTTCCATTCCTCTTCCCATGCATCTAATTTGCTCTTATCACTCAAGTCCCCAGGCTGCAACTTGTAGAAGGCCGGAAATAGTATCAACTCCGGTCTTGTCGAAGATTGAGCCATATAGAATGCGTGTAACTCCATCATAGGCCATTTTGCAGTCATGTATTCTGGTGACAAGACAACCACTGCCATACTGCATTGCTCAGCCGCTTTCAAAATGATCTCTGCAAATCCCTCTCCTTTGGGCAGGCAATCTGACCATTGATCGAAGAAAGGGAAGTGGCCCTCTCGTTGTAAGTCCAGGGAAAGTTGGTGTGTGAAGTCCTTCTGCGCTCCACTATGACTCATGAAAATATTATGCTTGGACTGGAGTGCCAAGGTCCTGTAATGGGCTTGCCAACAACCAAATCAGTTATTCATGGAGATTTGTGATGAATCCTTAGAAATCTATTCATCAACAAGTGGAGAGGAAAAATGTGAACTACGACAACGAAGAGGCTGCATGGGTTGAATTTTTTATTTTTAAATAGACTCTGAAATAAGGTCAGGGAACTGGCTTTCAGATAAGAGGCATGGAGGAGAAGATTAATGACCTGAGTAAACAAAAACAATTTAACAACGGCCTCAGCTTGTCATGTGCAATTTACAACAAAACTACACCAATCGCATCCATCTCCAGTATTGTATTCAACGAAACCAAAGGAAAACGTCAGGTTCGTGCTGGGTCTATTGCTACACACAGAAGCGATTAAATTTTGCCCACCGCACTCTTCTGTGGTCAATCCAGATAATCTATCACCATTTTTGGTTATGAATCATATTCATAGATACATGTTTCAACACAGAGGCCCTATAAATCATCACCTCTGTTCCAACATCTAGTATCGGGGTCGATGCCACTTTCACCAGTAGCACCTCCTATCTCTGCACTCGATAGAGCCAGAGCTGATGAACTTTAGGCCCTGATTTGGCGACGGGGCGAAGTGAAGAAGGGTTGCCAGTGTGTAAGAAGATGCTAACTATAACCTGTTTACACCCTATCTTCTCAAAAGTTGCACCCACCTTTTATGGCCAGCCCTGTCCTCCGACTCTGCCATGATCACCAAGTTTGACTTCTTACACCAGGCTCAAATATGATGCACACCCGATCTCGGTATGAACCAAACGCAAATTTAACGAGCTCACCAGAGATCTCGCACGGCTTCAAGATCTCACTCTTTCGTGTTCACCAAAGGCCCAGGCTTCACCCCCTGCATCCATCCAGCCAGACCCCATCCCTCTATGAACTATTAAACTTGAAAACATTCCCTCCACAGCCCCTCCATTACAGTGATCTAGCAACTCCAACAAACAACTCGCACGTGCGAAACCTGAAATTTACCTCCGCAACACGAGAACTAAATCTTCGAACCCGTTAAGTGTTTAAGAGGAGAACAAATGTTGCCAGCATCGTACAAATCTATCAACTTACATTCTCACAAAATTTTGGAGGACCACCTTCCAAGAACTAATTCAAGATTTGTCTCTGATAATTGTCTCTTGATACCGACAAACCCAACCAAACCTATGTCCGGGAAGAACCGGCGGTTAGTTACAGATGAACTGGTTGAGTTTGAGAAATAACCGGTTGAAGTTGGAGACCTCAGGAGAATTACCGATCATTTTAGAGGAATCTATAGAATGTACCTCAAATGAATAAAGCAAAACCGGAAGATGTGAACATGTAACCGGCTGGATTTAGAATCACTAGGATCTTGACCGACTGCCCAAAAACTTCCCGGGCACGTTACCAAACACCCACCCCGGGACCCACCCATCTCAGTCCTGATACGCGCAAGAATTCCTCCATGCTCATCGGTGAGTGTGAGGATCAAAGCAATACATGAATAGAACGGAACTCTAGGTGCACGTGTGATATACTGTGATCCACTCTATTCATCGTCCACCCACCTAAATGGTGTTGTAATCACTGGATGCCAACAAGAGAGGGTAGCATGGGACACTCGCTGCTACATGACGGTCATACTTTTACATAAGACCACTGTAATTAGGATGAGTATATATATACTGGAGCTTGACGGACAGAATTTAGAAGAGTCCGACACATGATGATATGGTGATCAAATGAGAGAAGAATGGACAAAGTTAAGCATTGTGCGTATATATGTTCCCATAAGGAACGCCTAGTATACTACTCACATCCTGAGGAACCTGGACCTAGCTAACACAAGACACAGCAAGAGCTCCTGCAACACATAAGAGGAAGAATCTCACAATCTCGACAGGCCCTCAAAATCTTCTTCAATTGGACAACTTCAAAGATCGCACCCATGGAAATGTCCCATGGAGAGGGGCACGTGACAAAGGCCCCAAGTCTTTTCAATTTCTTATCAATGCGTTGACTAAATTAAGACAAGTTGTTCTTGATGCTTATGCATTTGGGTGCAAGCATAATAAAGTGGATAATTCTTAATGCTTGCATAATTTTAAGTGAAAGTGATTCAAAACTATATATTGACTTTGAATTTTGCATTAAAACTATAAACATTCAAAAAACATATTGATTTACAAAGTCAAGCAAGTTATGTTGACAAGAACAATGTCACATAATGTCTACATATTTTAGGAGACGGTGCATGTGGTTTCCAAGCGGTGATATTGAACAAGTAATTTTCTAAAATTTGTTTTAAATCAAATCAAATTGAATTAAAATGATCGTTTTCTACAAAAGAATTTGATGATGACCTCAAATTTATAATGAATTCAAGGAATATGAATTCAAATTTCAAGTTCAAAATATTTAAGGTTATGAAATTCACATCCAAAACCAAATTTAACCATTTAGTTTTGAGTATTACTTTTAAGACAAGTTTTAAAGATCTCGTCTTGGTATTCTACATTTACGTACTTATCACAACAATATATAGAGGGCATCGTGAAAAACATCCAATTTAAGCAACATTTTGCTACTACTTTTAAGCGTTTGACCAAAACAAATGATGGTTTTATGATACATGAGCATTTTTTGGGTCCAATTTACCATGCTTGCACCCATCTACAAATAACAATAAGTTTTGGGTCATGAATTTATATTCTATGATTTGAACATACCATTATTGTGATCCAACCCTTCCATTTTGGGCAATAAATTATGATGACCATGTTTATTTTTGTTGCAAGTACATCTATTCATGCTTGTCAACATTCCAGCCCCCACCTCATCGCATTCAAGAGAGACTCTACAATTTTCAATGTCATATTGGGCCCTCTGTGTGATACAACTCCATCTCATGTTGTTGGGTGCTCGCAATCCCAAAATATGCCAACCATTGATGATGAGAAGCATGTTCAAAATGTTGCACAAAAATACCGTTTGAGTGCATAAGTTTGTTGGGTTGTAAATGCTTCAAAATTGTTTTGATATTGCCACAATTTATCCTCCATAAGTGATCCCTAACCTTTATAAGTAATATGTCAAGATGATGAATGAAGTCATGTCCCCCCCCCTCACCCAATGGTCCTCCCTTCCGTATGCCAAGGCATGTACGAAGGTTATGGCTCCCATCAATACACCATCAAGTTGCGTTACGATCTACATATCTTGCCATTCATGGATGTCAAATGACTAGAGCATAATTGTTACAAACATGTTAGTGATAGTGAGGAATGACAGTCATATATAGTTAGTTTAGGAGTTCCAAGGTTAAGGCATCTATAACCAATATAATAAGAGAATTTGCATATGTTTAGGAGAAGCAACATCATGGATTTTTGTGTGTAGAGAAACAAATTCTAAGGAGAATGCAATCTATTTTATTTTAATTTCATGTATATGGAGATTGCTACAAATTTCAAAACGGTAAACTTTACTAGATCACACAATCAATCTATATGCTAACCCATAGCCACTCATCTAAATGCTAACTCTTGTTTACAATGGTTGTCAAAACTCTTATGAAAGTAAATAAGAGAAGTGTGATTGAGAAACCACTTTTACCACCATTGGTAAATCCAAAGCAGATCATATATAAAGTAGAAATTGCTCTTACAAGGAACATGCTCCCGAATTCAAGTTATCCATTTGTAGATGTGTACAAAACTATCAAGCAACTGTAGTATGCCCGAAACCCCATCACTGCAAATTTCATTGCAATCATAAACTACTTAATTTCCAACCGTAATTCAACAGCAACTTGCCTCATTTTCCTCTTCATGCGCAGTGGGTAGCATGAGCCAAGATTGAGGGGGTTGGAGTAGAATGTTGCCACAAAGTAGGAATTTGGATACAATTCTTATGGCACAGGCAACGTTAATGCCATAAGGGTGTCAATATGATGAAATGGCAGGTGAGGATTTAGGTTGCAATGCAGCTTGGGCAATGCATGAGAGGCCACCATACTACCTTTGGGGGGGGTAACTTGCATAACTTGCATATCATTTGCATAACTTGTCTACTTTAGGATTGATGCCCCTCTAGCCTCTCCATTGCCCTATACACACATTTTGTTGCTCTTTGAGCTACTTTGGCCTCTTTCAACACACGAGCTTCTTTGAGCTCCAATGCGCATTGCACCTTCACGTGTTGAGCTTCCTAGCGAGTAAATGCCTTCAGCGTGCAAGCCTCCGCAACAATCGTTGCACAAGCCTCCTTCGCATTCATTTCTTCCCCGCGTTCCATTTCTTTCCATTTATTCTTCTATTATCTCTCTGCCTTCCCTTTTTTTTGCTCTTACTACTTCCGCTCAAGTTTTTCTTAATTGCTTTGTTATTGCCATGTATCGCTAAGAAGTCAAATGATCAATTTGTTGAAGTCTACAATAGGATCTCGGTATTTGTAAGTAACGCGTTGTGTCACTGTTGGCATAATCAAAAATTGGGTGATGAATGTTGTTGCATCGGTGCCATGCTTGAAGCCCACCATCTTTTTGATATTTGTTGGGTGTGATGGATCAATATCGACAAAATTATATGATGTTCCAAAGTTTGCAATGGAGTGACATCAACCACAATGTCTTGGGTGTCAGGCTCATATTCAATCTCTCCTCGCTCCACTCCCTCTCACCATCTCGATTTTGAATACCATCTCCACTCAACTCTATCATGCCTTTTCGTAATTCTTCCTCTCCCTCTCGTGATTCTTTTCTTCCCTAAAAATATAGGGCTTATCTTTGTTTAAATTCCCAAACGCATTCTACTATGCATTTTTTTTTAAACATTTATGATGGCAACATGTGTCTTGTACAACATTCTGATTCAACGGCCGAATTTTGGTGCCACCAAATCTTTTCTTTATGTTGGTTGCCAATAGCTCTCTCTTGAGAGTGAGGAAAAACCCATTGTATAAGTGTAAAACCACTTCTTGGCCATAGCCTAGCTGAATTGGGCTATTTTCAAGTTTTAATGTCTTTCATCCGGCGATTGGCGGTTGGAAGTCATCTAGAGTGGAAGGCAGAGGCTATTGCCGTTAAGAAGTAGTTACAGGCTCTAACTGATTCGCCCCTCCCTCAACTCGATAAGGAGGAGGTTGTCGAGGTCGGACGCATGCTATTATCATTTTGTAGAAATCCGACGTAGTTTCAACATTAGCTTTAGCTTTAGCTTTAGCAATAATCTTAGAAGGCACGAGACTAAGTGATTGAGTCAGGCCTTAGTCATATCCCAGAGCGTGAGACTTGCATGAATTAGCAATAGGGTGAGAGTCGAGTGATTCGAACTCAAGAATGTTTTGGAAAATCTCATAAGTAAAGATTGGAAATTGTATGAACAATTGTCTTGGTTGTTTTTAGAAGAGAAAGCAAGTTGTGTTGTTGTATGGTTGTGTCGCAACCCTTGCTAGCTCCCCTTAGCTAACTTGGTCATTTTTTGACTCTAGCAAGGATTACGAGCACTAACCCTTCGCATTCCACCATGCGAATGGTTAGCTCCCCATACCGCGGACGTTCTTAGTCCATAGGAGGGGGACCAACCCTCCTACTTTTTCATTCAAGACTCACCCCTTAATCGATAACCAATTCTTACATGTGGACTTCCATCCATGGAAGTTCAATCTTATGTTGATCATCGCGTTGCCGGAGCAGCACTACAACAACCTGAGCCATACAAGGCAATTATGCCCTCACATTGGGCCCATGGAGGCCGTGCCGTTCGGCCTCGGGTGGGTTCGGCCACACCAACTCACCCATATAAGCCTCTAGGACTCTAGGCAGGGCCCCTACCCCACCGTCAAATAACCTTTTGTCTCTCTCCCAACACTTGGGGCCAAGTAGATATTTTCCCTTAGCCGCTGGGGCTAGAAGCCCCTAACAGCTTCAGAACCCCATAACTCCTTCAAATGTTCTTGATTCCAACAAACGACCACATCATCGGCATCTACATTTCATGTAGATGCCGATGGACTACTCACTTGCCCCATTCGAGCAAGTATTGAGGAAGTTATGTCAGTTCAAAGCTTCGCAATCCCGGGAGCCACTCCCAGACCACTGTTGTACCAGGGCGTTGTCTCGGGACAGCGTCCCACTCAAATTGCCATATCTCCTAGCTCACATGTCCGATTGAGGTGTTTTAGAGCATTCTAGAATTGGTACGCCATAAGCTACTCATAGCTTATGGCCTCACCCTCATGCCTCCTAGTCTCCGTGGGTGGGAGGCGTTCCCAACGCCTGGGGCCCTCACCCACACTATGATCACTTGGGCCTTCTCACCAACGGCCCCACAAATCCCGGATGTCACTCCGGGTCTCCTTGTGCCCATGATGTTTCGGGCAATTCTTATAGAGAGGTACGCGACAGGTTGTGTATGATGTCGCGTAACTAACGATCGTGTATCACTCAGCTCGAGTACCAACCACCACTAACAAATAACACTAAAATATAGCAAAGACACACATACGCAACACACCTCCACATGCCCCCCTCAACTGACTATGGAGCCCCGCCAAGTAGCTAGGACCAATATCAATCCAAATGACATGGATAATGAAGAATTGCTCCGCAACTAACTAGAGTGGTGAATGTCATCCCAAGGAACTGTAGGTTGGGTGCAATGTGAGCCCCATCTTTAATCGCCTCTGATGTTTGGCCATCAGATTCTAAAGAATTAATTCTATCGTCTCGCATTTGATCGTGTTTCTAAGCCATAACTCCTCATATTCCACTTGGGCAAGCACAACACGGTGAAAGTCACACATGATCATTAAGTACGACTGGTGGAAGCACCAGGTACTAAAGATCCTCAACAACGAGGACAACTCCACTGTCCAGATGGTAGAGAAATCAAAGGTAGCCTCAGGCATGCCATGTGCCAACCACGTTGACACTGATCACACAAGAGCATAGTAACCGCTCATTTCTTCTCCCCACACACAAAACACGGAAGACCCTCTAGCACAACGGCCAATTCAGGATGAACTGTATCCTTAATGGGTAGATGACATGGGGAATAGTTTTTGGAATGCTCGCAACATTCCCTGCCATCATTGTCTTCCAACAATAACAAACCACTCGGCAACACCTCCTTCACCCGAAGGATAGTGCATCCCGCCCTAATATCCAATGTCATAGGCGCCTCACGTTGGAGATAAACATAATCCCCCTGCCGGAATCTCCGCAATCGAGGTCGGTAAGCACCACTACGAATGCGTGCATAACGCAATATGTCACGGTGCTAAGCAATGGACAAATTTTCCATGGCCATAAACATGGCCCTCTAGAAGAATTGAACCCGCTCTTGCAAATACTTTGTCCAAATGTTTGGGTCATCCAAGTCCACAACATGAGCTAGCTTTTCCCGAATAGAACTCGGGAGTATAGGCTCACGTTCATACAACAACTCATACGGGTTGTAGGATGCCAATGAGGCCTACATACTAAATCGATAGCCCATAGCAATCCAAGGCAACATAAGGTCCCAATTCCGATGGCTCCCCTGAAGTAATCCATACTTCCTCAAACCACTTTTGGTTGTCTGAACAACCCGTTCAGCCAAACCATCCACCTCCGGATGATCCCGCGAGGTGATGCGGTGATCTATGAGAGCTTTAGTGCACAACTCCTCAAAAGCACCAAGGAATTCCCTCCCTTGGTCCGTCAATACATGAGCCGGTGCTCCAAAACGTGCCAACACACAATCCAAAAAGGCTGCCGCGGCCAACTCTGCAGAGTCTTGGGGTAGAACGACAAGTTCAATCCACTTGCTGAAATGCTACACCATCACCAACACGTACTTTGCTTCATGTGGTGTGACAACCAACAGTCCAGCAAAGGCGAGTGACCAGCGGTAGTCTAGTCCCATGATAGATAAAGGTTGCAGTTGAGGTGACAAGGTGTTGAAGCTAGACCTAACTCAGTCGCAAACTTCATACCTCCCGACGTAAGCAACAACCTGCTGATACATGCCGGTCCACCAATATTGGCTACGCAACATCGAATGTGTCATGCGTATGCCAAAATGGCCAAGTTCCTCGTGCACTTGCCACACCAAGGAGGCCCTCAGATCCGGTCTAGAACCAATACACCTTATCCCATCCGATCACACTCGAAATAATAAACTGTTCTCCCAATAGAACCTTGTTATTCAATGTCCAATCCTATCCCTTTCCATCGTTGAGATGGACAAAGAAAAGGTTCTTTGCTGAAGCTTATGCAATACGGGAAGATCCTCCCATATATCCGCAATAGCTTGAGGTCGATCAGTCTCATCATTCGAGACCTGTATCGGAACCTCAACAACGGAGCCAGAAAATAAACTGAGGTAAGCAGCTGCATGTCAACCTGGAACCGCCTCTCGATTACAATTCTCATGCCATCTGGCTCCGGTCAAATCCTTGTCCGAAAGACTTGGATTGCATGAGAGTCCATCTGTATCCAGGTTGGTAATACCAGCACAGTGTACCACCTCAAAATCGTACTCATGTAGCTATAAAGCCCACCTGGTGAGATTGCCAATAAGCTTATCCGATTTCATGAACCACCGTAAAGGCTATTGGTTAGTCACCAAAGTAAAGCGCTGACCATAGATATATGGCCGGAAATGGGCAATAGCCCATATCGTTGCCAACGCTTCCCCTTCATAAAAAGAATAATTGGCCTCCGCACTGTTGTTGTTTCGCAAAGCATAAGCAACAACATACTCCCGGCTAGAGTCATCCTTCCGAATGAGGACCGCTCCCAAACCCAATGAACTCCAGTCCGTATGCAACTAGAAAGATTTGGAGACATCAGGACGTTGAAGCACTAGAATCGTACCCAGTCTCTGCTTCAATGTCTCAAATGCATGTTGTTGCTCACGACCCCAAGTCCAAGGTTGGTCCTTGCTCGTAAGAATGGTGAAAGGCTTGGCGATCAAACTAAAGTTCTTGACGAATCGTTGGTAGTAATTCGTCAAGCCCAAGAAAGCACGAAGTTTTAGCACATCAATCGGTGTCGGAATCTTTTGCAAGGCGTCCACCTTAGCTTGTTGCACCCCAAGGCCTCTGGAAACAATCATATGACCTAGATATGCCAGTCGGTCGTGGAAAAACTTGCACTTACCATGGTGCAAGCGTAATTCCCACCGTTGCAACCGTTCAAAAACGGCTTGCAAATGTCTCACATGCTCATGTGATGTCCTACTGAAGATGATCATATCATCTATGTAACACCAAATAAAGGGCAATCTAGAGAGGACCTGGTCCATCACTCACTAAAACTCAGTAAGTACATTCTTCAGGCCAAATGGAAGAAACTTCCAATGGTACAGTTGATTATTGTCATCCTGATCAACTCCCCATGATGCAATTTTCACTCGATCTCCCACAAGTAATGGGAGCTGGTGATAGTTGGATCTCAAGTTCAAGATGCTAAAGACTCGAGAAAATTCGATGGCATCGAACAACTCCTCTGGGATTGGCATGGGATACCGATCCGACTTGGTCTTCCGGTTAACTGGACGGTAATCCCTGCACATCCACTTCTCCATCCAATTGCCAAAGATATCCTTCTTCGATGGCATAATCGTAGTACAAGCATACTCCCCGTTGGAAAGTTCGATTAGCTTGGCTACCAAGAGCTCTCGGCAACGAGCTTGGATGCCAATCCTCTCGAGGACACTAAGCCTATAAGGTCTCCAAAAAATAGGATGGTTGTCCTCCAATTGAATGTGGATGATTTTTCCTTTATAGCCTACAAGATCTTGAAGGCTAAAAGTACAACACCTACGGTACGAGCAAATGAACGTTCATACCTTCTATGTCTCAACACCAATGAGATGAGGGCCTAATTCCAATGGCCAATCATCAAACTCTATGGTCTCCCTCTCCACCAATAGGAAACCACCTGGTGCTGTTACGGACTCTAACTGCTACTCAGAGGAGGGGGTATTAACCATGTCCCCAATCTCAATGCCAGCAGTAGAGTTTGGCCTCTCTTCATCACCACCAACATATGATGATGAAGCCACCACTAGAGGCGGAGGATCGAATGAAGTCATTCGTGGAAATATCCTCCGTGTCTCCTCCCTTCCATACTCGGAAGCCAAAACAACATAAACCCGTTGAGCACGAAGCTCCTCCATTACCTGCTGCTCGAATCGAGAGATTCATTCGGTTTCTACAACCATGGCCTCAATTCCCTCCTCCATACATATGGACTGTTGTGCCCCCTGACCAAAGTCTTCTGCCCCTAGATATAACAGTTGGTCACCACGATGCCTTTGCAATGCAAGGCATAAACCAGTAGTCCACACCACATGATGTTAAGATATATGGTTTGGCCCAACACGAACCGTTGTTGGCCCTCAGAAAGTCCAGGAGCTGTTGTGGTTCTGGTCCGGAATCCCATGGCATACTCCCGTTCGTTGGCAAAAGATTTGTGATGGGTTTTTGTGTGAGCATCCCACATCATACCAGGCCCCTAATCGCGGAATGCGAATGAGTGTGGAAAAATCATGAAAGTTGGGAAGGCCTTCCGTGGTGCCCCCACTTTGTTGACCAATGCCAATGGGGGTAAATCATCTCGAACAACCGGCAAAAAGGTCCGGTGTGGATCCAACACGTCATCCACCTTTTGATAAAAAGGTGGAGGCACTACATAAAATATTGCAGCTAAAGTGAATAGCGGTGCAAGGTTGGTCCAAATCCAACGAGGCCGGTGGAAATAAGAACCAAGGCTCGTGACATCCATAAAAATGGGATCTCCAAGAGTTGACAAATATAATGTCGGCCTTCCAACACCTTCATGATTTTTCCACATAGTCCCCCAACAGAGGTACTTTATCGAATATGTACCTAAAGGGGAAGGTTGGTGGAAAAACCACCACTGCATGAGCCGGATGAGGCCCCAAAAAAGACTAGACCTAGAATCCTCCAACCCTCGGCCCGCTCCAGCACGTGAGTGGCCCTGACATGGCCATCTTGCTATCACCAAATCCACGGGACCCAACCTTCGTAAGTGTTCCTCACCGATAAGTATAACATCACGAGGAAGATGTCCAAAACACCCACGGATGGTAGTCAGGTGTAGTTGTTGTGGGTACAACACCATCAACTAGTGTAAATGGTGGCACGCCACATGGGTGAATACAAGACTGTTGTTGACATAGACATACTATCGAATGATGAGGCCAACCTCCAACACGGCCGCCAATCCTATCCTGATGTTCCCAAACAGTTCCACCAAAGTCATCACCTCGTCTGGTGGACGCCACAAAATGGGATGTGCCAATGGTGATGGGATATCCGGTATAATTGATATCATAGAACCGAGAAAGAAGACAATGTTCTCACACTTCTAGAATAGCTCGGCAGAATCGCACGAAGGACGAAGAGGATCCTTGGGATGGCGCACCAATACAACCTTAGGTGCCATATCATGTTGATTGTCCGTACTCCCCATAAATGCCAGTGACTCCTCCAATAATGCAGAACCATAGGGCAATGTGTCAACAATAGCACCACATCCAAAAACCATAGATAATGGTGTTATGGTCGCAGCCGCCACAAATACCATAGGAATAAGTTCCCAGCGGTCATACCCAGGCGACTAACCTGGTCGGATCCAAGCCTCCTCAGTCAAGTTGTCTAAACCAAAACCGAGGGGGTAGAGTGCTTACTGACCAACTAAAATATCGTAGTTGGTCGCATCTGTCACCGCACACCGGAGAGAAAAAGGTGCGGGTGGATCTCTAGGCTTCACTTGGAAGCTAAGTTGTATTGACTCCCGAGTATAACCAGTGGCCCGCTCCACATGGCCAGTAGAGGTGACGATGGTAAATGGGCAGGGAACCAAGTCGTCGACCATCAACCATAATTTTTGGACAATTTTTTTGCCGATCATAACTGGTTGTGCCCCCGAATCCATCATCACACACTGGGGTGCAATACGAATGCCATTGCCTCCAACCCGATTGACCACCAAAATACCGGTATCATTCACCATACGCACGACGCCAAGTCGAATGCTACGGCGTTCACGAGCAGGTCTAACAGCTACATCAGACAAATAAGTTGTTTCCGCGGATTTTGGTGAGTCATAAGATGTGGTCGGTCACCTGTTATCTAAGGTGTGTGCGTCAAAAGACACAATAACCTCTGCTACAAGCCACGCTCACTGTTTGGTCGTTTCTTCGGGATCTTCACTTGAAGGAAAATCTGCGGTGGGTTAAGCCACAGTAAAACAAAACAAGGATATCTTGCCTTCTAAAATCTTACTTGCTAGGTGAAAAATCTTAGTCGGTTGGATGTCGAGTGACAACCACTCCATTGCTATGAACAAAAGTATGTGCAACACCTTGCATGCCAATGTGTGTACCATGTCGGTCGCCGGATTCGAAGCCTCCATGCTCGAATTACGACCACTGACAGATTGGACAGCATCAACCAATCCAAAAGACAATGGCAGTCGTGCCTCACCAATCTGATCCGTGGGGCCCTTATCCCGAGCTCGTAAACTCTCCACAAACTCCCCTGTAATCAAAGGTGTAGCTCGTATCACGGATTGAGCACATGTCACAACTGCCGAACTCACCACCTCCCCCGAAGCTCTGAACATATAATAATGTGGAATCGAAGAGCTAGCTTTAGCTCTGGATGGAGCTGATGATTCCAAAATTTGGCCAGATAACGCTAAATTCTTAAACCTCTCCTCCAAGGCGCTAATCTTTGCCTCCAACGGCTTTTTCCGTTCGGAAGAATGACGTTTTTCTGGATGGAAAACGAAATAGTTTTCCACCGCGTGATTGTTCCGCCAATAGTGAGAACACTTCAACTACTTCGGTAACGGTTTACCAGCCTCCTTCGAATCCTTAGCGGAGACAACTGGCTTCCACTTCGAATTATTCACGATGTGGGCCTTCTTTTACTTTGAAGGACAATTCTTCTTAGCGTGGCACGACTCCCCACAAGACCAACAATATAAGGTCTTGTCCACCTCCGCCTCTGCCAATCCTGCAACCGTAACCGAAGTCTTCCGGTATTTGCTAGAGTCTACTAGCAAGAACACCATATCAGTGACATCGTGCTGACAAAAAGCACAATCACACTGTTGTACAATGACAAATGTCTCTGCAAGTGTCGTTCGTCCACTATAATCCATGATGATTTTGAACAGTATTAAGTCAATGAGGCATTTGTTAATTTTTGACAAGAAGACCTTCACCAACTAGCTCTCCGTGAAAACATCTCCAAATTTCATAGTAAACCTCATCAACCTCGTGTACATGGTACGAGGTGTATCGTCTTTTTCCTGCCTGAAATTTTGAATCCGCTGCATTTGATCCCGACGAAAATCTCCATAATTTTCTTCCAAATGGAGATGGAATTCCTGCAGAGGATCAAAATCTGGCGGAACCCCTAAAGAGACTAATGTTGCCTAGGTAGTATGGACATAATGGAAGAGTGGAAAGATCGGGCTCGACATACTCACGGATTCTGAAGCAAAAATCTTCTCTTTAGGTTCACTTGGAAAAATTTCTTTCACATCCACTACAACGACGCCCTCCGCTTGCTCCGTCTTAACCACAATAACGGCCAATGAGTTAGAAACTTGTGTCTTCTTTCAAAGCGGAAACCAACTTCATTTGAATATCCCAGTACCGCTCTATTTGGCGCAGCTCCATCTAATAAACATCCCTCTATTACTCATATGTCTGGAGCGTTTCATGCTCTAAATGTTGGGGCAAAAGCCCGAACGTATACCAATTATTAAAATTGGTATTACGTTGATGTTTTTCCCTAATCAACGTCCTAAACCGAATTTTCCAATCTTGAAGGAAAATGGTCCATGCTCGACTGAAAAATCGATCCGAGATGTCTCTTTGCGTCTTTTCATCCATACCATTAAAGGATCCCACTCCAAAAACGTGAGATTGAGTGACAGTCCCCCACGTCGAAGTAGGTTGAAAAGCCTCATCGAGTGCTACCACTGGTTCAACATTCGAGAGATTAGAGGATCGATCTTTCGATGCTCCTAGAGACGATAATGTTGGCTCTGAATCGTAACCATAAATGCACAATGAATCCAATCACTGAAACCAATAACTTACACTAATCTGATGTTAAGATAAAAACTCGGGGAGATCACTCCATTGTAGAGTTGAACAACCACATGCGATCATTTTAGATGTAAAAAATGTAAAAAATGTAAAAATCATCACCAAATTGGGTCACAATTTTATCAATTTTTTTTCATGAGTAGATATAAATGGTACATGTTACATAGTAAAAAATGGTGACTAAATTTGATGATTTGTTTTTTTAATAAAACATACCGTTTCTAACTAGAATGACGCAGAATTGAACTAAAAAAATTGCTACAATTAATGAATATGACTAAAAATTTCAAAAAAATATACAAAAGATACCATCAATGGTTGTGTATATGTAGAAAAAATATCATAAATTTTAAAATTATTTATGACATGTAATATAGGGGTAGCAAACTTTGTTCGCACGTAGTGTTCAACTCTACAATGGAGTGATCTCCCCGAGGATAAAAAAAAACATTGTCAAAGACAACCTGCACCCGCCACCAACCTTATGGTCTGTTGATCATCAATCCAGCATCACCATGAGATAATACAAGTACCGCCCACTTGGTGCACATACAAGAGTCATGTCGGTTATTACGCCGACCTCACCCCCACGATACCCTATCACAAACTAATACAACACAAAATGGGACAATGTTGGTAACGTCCAGAAATACAGCCCGCCACGGGGGAAGGTACCACAACGAAATACGAGAAACAATGCAATTGTAGTACTAGATCATCTTTCCCGAACAACAATTAAGCAAAAATTGAAATGGACTGTACACAACCGGCACTCGTCTGCAGTTGGTGGTCAAGCGTGAGATATCATTGTTATTGTGGAAAAGAATTTGCACATAAGCACATTTCTCATCTCCCCATTATAACATAAAAACTCCCTGGAATCTGTGTTTCGAAATACAATTCGACCTTAATAATTATGTTATTAGATTGAATGGTGATTCCATGTGCCAAATAATTCTCAATGATAATCCCTTGGCAATTCCATGCACATATCCCGAAATAAATCCCAATGCCCGCCAACTTGCCCCCTACGAATGTAAGTATGTAATTGCTTAAATGTCTTCCTTTTATTTTATTTTTAAACAAATGAAAATGAAAACCCCCTCTTATGCCAAGTACCGCTCCTAACTCGATGTGGAGGAAAAATAAGCCAATTGCACGTTTGCCGCAATCACATGCCCTCCATGAACTCTCCTTACAATGCTCCACCTCTTCCGAAACCCAAATATCTTAATTTTTTATAGGGTACTTGTGGATGACGGCATTGGATTGTCCCAAACTCCCAACTTCCATTCTTGATTAATGAAAATCTCCTTGGCAAATTCTTATGCGAAGAATGCCTTTGAATGCCCTAAACCATGTTTTTGAATGCCCTCCCCAATATATTTAAGGGAATGAATTTTTTATTTTTAATAAATTTTTTGTCACCACTTAACATATTTGGTTAATAAAAAATAAAAAATAAAAAGGCCCCCAACCCTACCGGTTGCTGCCGCAACCTACTGTGGCAAGGGGGCAGAGGGGCGGGGTAGGAGGGAGGTAGCCGATAGGGGTAGGCAGGGGGAGGTAGTTAGGTAGGTAGGGGGTAGGGTTGAAGGTAGGATAGGGGGTAGGGGAAGGATAGGCAAGGGGGAGGAAGAAGGGAGGAAGAAAGGGGGGGAAGGAGGCCGGGGTAGGGGTTGTTGGCCCTGGCAGCCGGCTTGCCACCGTCCGCCGTGGCGTGCCGCGGGTTGACGCTTCAGCCAGGATGTCGCAACCCTTGCTAGCTTCACATTGCTAACTCGGTCCATTTTTTGATTCTAGCAAGAGTTACGAGCGTTAACCCTTCGTATACAGCCATGCGAAAGGTTAGCTCCCAATACCGCGGACCCAACACTTAATAAGAGGGGGACCAAACCTCCTACTTGGTTTTTGGGACTCACCGCTTAATCAGTAACCAATTCTTAGATGTGGACTTCCATCCATGGAAGTCCAATCTTATGTTGCACATCGTGTTGCCGAAGCAACACTACAACAACCCGAGCCATACTAGGCAACTATGCCCTCACAATGGGCCAATGCCCATGGAGGTCTTGCCGTTTGGCCTCGGGTGGGTGAGGCCACACCACCTCACCCATATAAGCCTCTAGGATTCTAGGCAGGACCCCTACCCCACCGTCAAGTATCATTTTGTCTCTCCCTCAACTCTTGGGGCCAAGTAGACATTTTCCCTTAGCCGCTGGGCCTAGAAGGCCCTAGCAACTTCAGAACCCCATAACTTCCTCATATGTTCTTTGATTCTAATAATCGACCACTCCATCGTCATTAACGTTTCACGTAGATCACGATGGACTATTCACTTGCCCCATTCGGGCAAGTGCAGAGGAAGTTATGCCCGTTTAAAGGTTCGCAGTCCCGGGAGCCACTCCCAGGCCACTGCTACTCCAGGGCGTTGTCCCGGGACAGCGCCCCACTCAACTTGCCATATCTTCTAGTTCACACCTCCAAATGAGGTGTTCTAAAGCATTCTAGAATCGGCATGCCATAAGCTACCCATAGCTTATGGCCTTACCCTCATGCCTCCTAGTCTCCGTGGGTGGGAGGAGTTCCCAACGCCCGGGGCCCTCACCTACACTAGGATCACTTGGGCCCTCTCACCAACGGCGCCACAAGTCCCGGGTGTCACTCCGGGGTCGCCCTTGTGCCCAAGGTGTTTCGGGCAATCCTTATGGAGAGGTCCGCAACACAGGAGTTGGAGCTGCCGAAGCCGACTAGGGACTTCGGCTCCCGGAATCGGCTCCTCCTCCTTTTAAAAAAAAATTTATATGTGAATTTGTACTTGAGTTGGAATCAAGAGTGCTCTTTCAAAGCTCACTAATGCAAATTCAAAGCTTAAATGCGAACAAATGACCGGAAATTTTATAGAAAATTCAATGAATCATAACCACAATTTGCCTTAATGTGCCATTCACAAGCAAATGTTCTTCTTCTTGTTGCTTCGACAATCCGCGATGTTCTTCGCTCCGACACTCCGGAACTTCGTCGCTCATTTCCCTCACGCGCTCCCTTGCATGTTATACCTCAAGAATAAAGAAGAAAAGAAGAAAAATGAGGCATTATTGCCAAGTGAGAAGAAAGAGAATCAAAGATTAGTAAGAGCTCTAGTTCTCTCTTCAAATGCACACAATAAGTCAAGTTATTTCTCACTCCACCACTGGAGAATCCAAGAGTGTAAGTAAGGGGAGAAAAACTCAAGATTTTATTGCAAAAACATGCAATTTTCACCTCACACAAGTTTTTTTCACACACTCACTCACAAGGCTTGATTTGGCAAGAATGCCAAGCCAAGGAAGAGGCTCCTCACTTACTGTAGGAACATCTATCCAACTCCTAGGATTCATTCATCCAAATCTAAATGGATGAAACCCCACAGATAAGGTGTGGCCGCCGATGCCGCATATCATGACAGTGAAGTTGTGATATGAAGTTTGTCAATGATGATGTGGATCAGGGCAAGTCATCTTGTGTTGTATCAGTGATTGAGTTTAGTAAAGTTTGAGCAAGCCAGCATTGAAAAGACAGAAAGACTTACTTTGGCTATTGGCCGAGATTTATAATGTCTTAGAGGTAATTTGTAGAGGGAAATGTTTGAAGTATGAATGAACCATGAAGTTTGTGTAATAGCAAGGAAATGTGTGAGGCTATATTCAGGGAGTAAGCCAGAGAGTGGCAAGAGGAATTACCCTAAGAGGGAAGTTGACGGATACTAAGAGCATGTCGAAAAGAAGGCAAAACATGATAATATCAATGAGAAATAGGATAGGCGATGAACTTGAATTCAAGCAATTAGCCGAGAGCAGTAAGTGTTGGCAATTAGCCGAGTAAGGAGAAATGAGAGCAATAGTCTTGAGAGAAGGTTGAGAGAACCCCAAGCAATGACCAATAGTCATTTGAGAGGGCGATAGCTTTTACAGAGAAAGAAAGATTGAGAGACCCTAAGAGTCCATAGCCAAGGCAAATGTCGCTATCCCGCTAGATATTAGCCGAGTGAGAGAGAGATTCTTATATAGAGAGAGAAAGACGTTAATCGCCTATGTGCAAGACATGGAAGGACTAGGGACATGCTATAGGCTGCCATGACAATATCATCCAAGAAAGGAGAAATTACCGTATTGGAGTAAGATTATACCAACTACATGCCTTATTAGATTAGCACATACTAAAACCTTAAGTAAAGGATATAGCCTAGTTGTTGATGTATTGATTTCATATTAACTTGTGGATGATTGCTTGAGACAAGTCGCCATATGTTTGAAGACAAAGGTGGTGACTTCGGTTATGCGAAGGCATGTATGATGATTGTAAGTTGTTAATGAGAAATTAATTTAAGAACATTGCAAATTATGTTCATGGCATTTTCAAGACTATGCGGTTACTCGAAAGACATTACCCTGGATTTTGTCCTGACAAATTGTCATTGACATCTTGCCAAGCTATTGAGCTTCATGACTAAATTAAATCCAGCCATTAGAGTGATAGAAAATTCCCAAAGATAGGACTGAATCACTCACGATGGAATAAGCACCAACGAACCATTAAGAGTAAATGAACCTAATAAGAAAGGAAGTAAGGAGTGTGAAAGGTCATAAAATGTTATTGTAATCCTTAATCCAATGTGACATTAACCCTTATAGACACTAGCTCAATCCCCAACCTTGAGACTTAGTTCCCTGGGTTGTTGTTTTTCGTGATAGCAAAAACCTAACTACAATAAGCATGACTTTAAAAACAAGCTTATCCACATACTTGTTAGTCCAAAAATCTACATACTCTCAAAATTATTGTAACAATTTGAACGGTTTGAACACCAATATACCTAATAGTTGAAAGGCGAATGATATATGTGCACAAAAAATTAACAAGTCCAAACTTGCGTTGTTTGCTTCCCGTACAAGTTTCATAGTCACATGCTTACATGTTCACGGAGGATTAGAAGATGAATTGCTAGGACAAAATTCCGCTAACCATATGAATACTCACAAACAAAAAAATGAAAAGTTCATGCCGAGAAAATGTACAATATCATCAAAATTTTGGCACATTGCCATGGTTGCATCTGGTTGACAACTTTCAATGTAATTTTCCTTAAAACGTCTGCTATGTAAAATATAAAAGAAAATATACCTTATTTTTATGCATTCATACATAACAAACAAAAAGCCATTCATATTGATTTGGAATCATGTTGTGAATATTGTGTGCATATTTTTTGGTAATGGCAAAGATACCGCCACTTTGTCTCGCTTGGACATCTGACTGGTCACAATTCCATATCCTCTATGGGGGATATTTGTGTAAGCGGTACAAGTGCTCCATGTTGTCATGTAAGCTCTTGATATTTCTTAGCAAATACTTTTTGCCCTCATTCATTCCAATGTTTGAGATATTCATAGGATCAATTCGGGATGTCTACGCTTCCACATTTTTATCTAGCCATTACCATGGATATTGTTTCAAAACATCATCCATTTGGTTTATATCATTTTATAGACCTTCAGCTATAACTATGTAAGAGTCAAACCGAAACCTCGGTAGTCACGGGGGGGTCACTTAGTGCATTTTAAAAACGACGCGCGGCATAATATAGGGAGGATTAAATTCGTTTGACATAAAATTTATAAAAATATTCCAAATAATGAAGGGTCCATTAAAAGTAGACAATCCCATTACAAGTAAGATAGATAGGTATAAAATATGGGCCATTCCTTTTTTGTAAAAATAATATAAGGGCCGAAAATAAGGATCCTAGGATGTATGTTTAGTAGAATCAATTTTGTACGCATGCCTCACGAGGGATGAATGAAAAATGACTCATCATTTACCCAAAAATGGATGAAATTGTAAGCCTAACCCTAACTCTCTTCCCGACACCTCACGGTGGCTTCTCTCCCTTCTCTTGGTGGCCTCTTATTTTTCATTTTTCTTCGGTGACTTCTCTACCCCGACATCGTCATCTCCAACATGTATGTTCGTTTCCACTACCGCTTCTTCATAGCACACATTTTATTCAATGCTGGAGTCTTTGTGATTTGCATGTTGCCCCTACCATATTTGCCCAACTGTTTAGTTTTCTTTATTTTGCGATTTATTTGCGAGATCATTGTGACGTTGCCTTCAATCCAACTTCCATATTTGATCACTCCAAGCTCTCTCTCATTGTGCAATGGGAAACAATTTGAGGTACTAAGGTAGACAGTTGACCTCCTTGCCCGAATGGAGGAATCAGGGAGGAGAAATCCTAACAATCTCCACATCGAAGTAATATTGCAATATTATAGAAAACATCCAGGCCGTAACAAATTTAAGTATGACCACACGGATAGCAAATGGATTGATGTAGATTGCGTTATATCTACTGTAACCATGAGCTATAATTCTACAAATGAAGTGTACACTCTAGATAGGAATGATTCAGAGCAACTATCCAAGTTTGTGACAAAATGAACTATATAGGGTTCATGACCAAGCTTGGTGTGTTTCACACTATGTAAGTCCCGGGGGGTGCACTCCATTGTCAAGTTGAACAGCACGTGCGATAAAAAAAATCTACTTTTTACATAAAGCATCACCAAAATGGGTCAAAATTTTATCATGAGTAGATATACACAATATCTATTACATAGTAAAAAATACTAACCAAATTTGATGATTTGTGTTTTTTTATAAAAACATACCGTTTCTAACTAGAATGACGCATAATTGAACTAAAACAATTACTACAAAAAGTGAAGATGATTAAAATTTTCAAAAATATATAAAATATATATTATCAATGGTTATGTATATGTAGAAAAATATCATAATGTTTAAAAATACCTATGACATATAACATAGGGTAGCAAATTTTTTTCGCACGTGGTTATGAAATGCAAGGGGGTGTGATCACCCCGAGATGTAAGTATTGTACACTATGGTTTTGGTCTTCACTAGTATGTAAATTGACTTTGAATAAAGGATTTTTAAGGAGCGGGTGTTGTGTTTGTGAACACACACTCATTCTTGTTGTGTTTCCATCCTAAGCCTTCTTGTTGTGTTTCTCCTTTAAGTTTTTGTACTTAGTTTTTGCAATGGTATCTATTCTTTATACCTTTTTGTTGCCATGTTTTTTCCCACCACTTTTGCAATGCATACACTTTTAAATTAAAAAAATTAATTAAAAGGAATGTAGATTACAAAAAATTGCAATGACATGGGCATTATAAGTAACGGTAGGGTGCAAAAAAAATAGGCCATTTTAGAAAATTAAGTAATTATAGGGAGCTTTTAATTCGTGCCTTGGAGGTAAATAGCCCCTAAACAAATACCCCTCCGCCGCACGTGGTGCACAAAAATCCTATAGAGTGACCCCCCCGTGTCGGTAGTACACCTCAATCAGGTTTCGCATAAGTTAGTCCTCTTCAATTGGGGTTAAAATAGTCAGAGGTCTTTTCTTCGTGGATTTGCAATCATTGTAGCATCATTTTTTAAAGTAAAATATGGTGTTATGAAAATTAAGATGTGCGTCTAGAAAAATATAGGGCTTCTAGATGAGGTGGTTCTTTGAATAACTTCTTATATTCATAATAAATAATCTCCCAAGTAACCTCCTATGATAAGATCAGCAATATACAAATGATTGTGCATCCTTCATTTAGCTAAAATTTTAATTAGTTATACAGTATTATGTTATTTAATAATCCATATATCCCAAATAGTAACTTCAATGTATTTAAAAAATTCAAAAGTAAAAAGATTTGCACATAAAACTATCTTCTTAAATTGATTTATAAACATGCAATGTCTCAGAGAACACGGGGGGTTCACTCCATGTCAAGTTGAACACCACGTGCGGCCAAAGTTTGCTACCCCTATATTACATGGAATAGATAAATTTAAAAATTATGAAATTTTTTCTACATATACATAACCATTGATAATATCTTTTGTATATTTTTTTGAAATTTTTAGTCATCTTCATTTTTGTAGTAATTATTTTAGTTAAATTCTGCGTCATTCTAGTTAGAAACGGTATTTTTTATTAAAAAAACAGATCATCAAACTTGGTTACCATTTTTTACTATGTAATAGATACCGTCTATATCTACCCATGAAAAAAAATTGATAAAATTTTGACCCATTTTGGTGATGCAACTTACCAAAAGTATATTTTTTTTGGCCGCACGTGGTGTTCAACTTGACCATGGAGTGAACCCCCCGTGTCAGAGAACCAAGCCTCCAAAATCTAATCTTCTAGCTATCTTAACTCATATCTTTCAATCAATAAATCATATGCAATTTGATTTTTTCACTTCAAATAAAACTTAAACATTAAACCATCCTCCAAAATTAACTTTCAATTATGTAAATGTTGCAGAAAATTAAGCTTCCAAAGTCTAGTCTTTTAACTACCTTGAGTTTTTGATATGCTCTACTTTAATTCCCCATAGAACTCACTCCCTCTAGCATACCAAGCTACTAGAGTATATTCACGCCCTCTTAAACTCATTAGGAAATTAATATTCATAATTTTATTCTACCTCCCTAGTTTTACCCCCTTAAATATTATTTCTTCTACTCATTGTGACCAATAAGGAGCCTTTAGGGTTAGGGTTGGAAGACCCTTGGCAGCTATTGTAAAACCGCTACATGTCCCCACCACCCTTGGATGTCCTAAACTTCTAAACCTTAGCCATCACCACCCTTAAATACCTTTAACTCATAAACTATTTTTCACAATCCTCAATCAAAACATAAGCTACAATTCAACACTTAATTATAATATTGGTACAAATGCTATTGAACTAACATACATATACTATCGTACTTAGAATAGCTATTAAGTCTTATAAATGTATATAGTTCAATCGTTATTCGGCTCATATCACAACAACAATATGTTGAATATTTTGGCAATGTTCTTCATGTTATTTCCCTCGTCTACTGTTGCTAAAGTTTGTTGGAGTTGCTCATTATTTCACAAATTTGTCTTTCTAGATGCATGATTTGTACTTTGTTGGCATTACTCTATACGTGAGGCTCTTTCCCAATGATCATCTCTATTTGTACCTCGTATGTTTTGGTGGGCAGATGATGAGTTGGCTGAAGGTCTATATTGATGTTCTCAATGGAGACATAAGAAGGATTGTGTTGGAAATTTGCACTGCCTCACCAATCTATTGCTCATGTGTGTACAAGATTCTTGGGACACATAATTCGTGTACATCCAAATGACATGACCTTGCATATACTACATTGAAGATTTCTTCCAAAAGCTTGCAGTTGTATGTTGCCACACCACTTGCATCTATGATCACTCAACAACACTATGAAGCCTTTACAAGATGAACATTGTCAATGATTTGTTTTAAGAATATCATAATCCTCCGCATGTGTTCCACACACCAACAACTGGTCACAACTACCTTCATCATTACTGGAATAGTCATGTTCATCAACGATTTCAATATTAGGGGGTGAAATTCACATCATCCGATTTGTATGAGAAATCATGTTGAAGAAGTGAATTTCCTTGATTAGTCATGCCCATTGTCCCAAATACCATACTGTTAGACCTTTACAAGTGGAACAAAAAATTTGCTAAAATGGCTAAGTCATGATGTGCAACAAATTGCTAAAAGATGAAGCGTAAATGTTAATTTCGTAGTTGTGAAACTTGTTGGCTTTCGATGGGGTTTTTTAGCATGGCACTTGCAACCCCATTTGGATCTCATTAGCAGCCACAAAATGATCTAAAAATTGATCAATGAAGGTTATTATTTTAGTAATTGACAAGTGTGTAGAGAAGCCGCAAGGGCACAATAATTCACATATCCAAAGTTGGAAAATCACATCTCAACCACTCACATTATTGCAAATTTTGGTAGACAATATGTGGTAGCAATTGATCACATTTATAATCACGCTGCCATCTATTTCGGTTTGCTTAGTGAACTTCAAGTCGCCACCACATAAACCTTAATTTTGTTTGCCTACAAAACATAGACCAACAACAAATCTCATCCATCCTAGAATTGTAGGTACCCTAACGAGTGGTTATATGGACCTTGTTGACTATGGATGCCTCAACCTGAAACATGGATTCATGTAGAGTATTTTGAGTGTGCATATTGGTGTGACAATGTTGACATTAATATGGTTTTTATAATATAACCACTAGTATTGAGGATTGATTTGTGTGGAGAATGACCAAATCTCTTGACCTCGATTCCTTCCACAATGCATCATACAACACATGCCTTCATCCTTGTTGAAAATGTTTATATAGGTTAGAACATTTGACTGTGCAAATTGGAATTTCATTAAAACCGTTTTTCATATTATGGTGAACACATGCAAAGTTGCTATTTAAGCCATAACCCCACGCATATAGGATATTAATAGGTATATTTCCAAAGATTTTTTAACTCCCGCCACTCACAAATTACGTACCACTCATTGCTCACAAGGTAACATTCCCAACCAAAGAGTTGCATTCCTAGTGACTCCGTACTGATATTCATCTTGAAGTAAGTGCCCAAGTTGCCGAATTTGGACATAATAACATAGGTGAATGTATTTGGGCTCATGTTTGAAGTAGGCGCCTCATTGGAAACCCCAATATTATTTTGGGCAAATGTCTTTATTTTAAAAGATTTCATGAAGGGCCCACCATGCAACCACCCCCCCTACACCACTTACAAAATCTATAAATGTGATTCTTTGATGTAATTTTAGGTTTAGGGTATATGGTTCCAAATTTTGAGTCATATTGCCCAATAACAACTTGGTAAACAAAAGCTTTCACATTACATACCCATCAAATATCAATATTTGATTGGTATTACAATTTTGATGGCCACGGGTAGGTTCTTTGATGCATTTTTTAGGTTGATTATTGGTACCATGCATGCGCCTATGAGATAGACAATCCTTATTAAAATATTTTTTCTTATTAGAATGCATGTATATAAGTGGCATGAGAGTTGGTATGGCTCCAAGAATGGATACCACCAAGACATGTGCTCAAAACATGACAACCATTCTAAGCTCAATAATCAACATCATTTTGGGAAGGAGGGGGGGGGGGCAAAGGGACCTGTATGACCATTTAATGAGCACAAGAATCTTCACTTTGATAATGAGTAAGATATTCATATGAGAGTCAAAAACTGTGAGGAAAGTGGCTAAGGCCTCAATTTAAATTTGCTAACCGTCTTAACCTTTACTCTCTTTTTTGACACCACAATTTGGCCTCGTAGTCAAGGGTAGTAGTACCCCCTCAACATTGCTCAGGGGTCCTTTTTGAGAGGAGAATATTTTGGAAGGAGTATGCAAGGTTTACTTTCATAAGGGTGCTTTGAAAAATGGAGGTGGGTATCCCATACTATTTGTGGTTCTCCATCGAGCTTATGGCCAACCTCTTGACCAGTGAACGATTTCCTCAATGGAATTGCTGTGTTCATGAAAACTATTGGCTTTCAATCCTCCAAAGAAGAGTTGTTGGGAATATGTTTCTCTATTCATGCAAAACAAAAAGAACAAAGTATAGTAAAAGGATTGAATATCTAGATATCGATTCTCAAAGAATTAAACTTGAGTGATCATGAAAACATGCTAATCATATTGGATTCTTTCCAAATTTGATATGTGCAGCACCAAAATGATGTTGTGTGCAAGAAATATATATATATATATATAAACATCAAACTTGATGAATTGAATGACAAGTTTTCAATTTCAATAACAAATATTATTCACACCCTACACATATGATCATCTTATTTCATGCATAATAAAATAACTCATAAATCTTCACAAGATTAACATATCTATAGAATATCCAAGAAAAATAATTTCGTCTTCATTTTATGAAATTTTTCTTGAGTTTTTGCTTTGAAAATGCTTATAAGAGGCTCACGACCTTATATAGAAGATCCAACTATACGGATGTGTTCTTCAACTTTGTGTCAACAATTTTGCTTCATGAAATTTCATAAGACAAGCTTGCAAATCTCACTTTATAATTGATCTTGTAAGCACATAAAACCCTAGGAATAATAAGGGTTGAACTAAACAAGTGTTTCATATCCTAGGAGAAGTGAGCTGGTCGGAAAATAGTAACCATTTAAGACACATCTACCTTACACCAAAGCAAGACTGGTTAAAGGCCAGCCTCCCAGTTTGCGAAGCGCACGGTAGCAGGGCCAGCACGGCAATAGGATCGGTCCCAAGCCCCAAACCCGAAGCCCGGAAGCCCAAAGCCCCAACCCAAAGCGGAGAAACTGGTGTTGTTGGAAACTCATCAGCTATGGCGGAGGGCAGCAGGGAGCACGCTGTGGCAGACGCCCACGCCCAGCCCCACAGCGACGCCGCCCTCCTCGACTTCCTCTCCTCGCTCCTCGACTACACTCCCACCGTAACAACCTTGCTTACTTTATCTCTCTTTCTGTTTTTCCTCCTCCTACCTCCTTGCATTCGCTTATCATTATCATCATCATCAGCAGCAGCAGCAATGAAATTCCCCCGCAAATCAGCTTCAGGCTAATTGTGTGGGGGATCTATGGTGCTCTGGTGCCCGTTAGGGTTTAAGGACTGCTCTCGCCCTGTGCGGAAGTTTGATGTTTAATTGTTTTCAAGAGGGCCCTGTCGAAGTTCATCGCCTCTGTCCAATATCTGCGACCGGTCTAGATATTGTGACAGGTGTTCTCTGTCTCTCTCTCTCTCTCTCTTTTCTTTCTTCTCCTCCCTTGGACTTGCTTCTCAGCAGCAGCGATTGCCCCACTTTCTGGCTCTCAACGAGCTCGAAGCTATTTTATTTGTGTGTGTGTGGGCGCGGGGATTTAGAGTACTGGGTGCATGCCCATGTACTCTGCGTCCTGTTAGGGTTTGGGGAGGATATCTTTGTGTGTGTGTGTGTGAGAGATGTGAACGTTCGATGAATTTTTTTTGAATTTCATTATGGTGATGATCTTTACTTTTTGATTGCTTGCGACAGATTCCGGATGAACTCGCCGAGCATTACTTGAGCAGAAGTGGCTTCCACTGCCCCGATATTCGTGTGTACGTGCCCCCTTTCTTCCGAGCCTTCTCTTCCTGGTTTTTTTGGTTTATTTATTTATTTGCTACAATGCGTGAAGGTTAAGCTGTCATTGGTATGGAATTATCTCTTGGTACTGTTGTTAGCTTTGAACTTTCCAAATTTTGGTATACTAAGGTATGTGGGTGTTATTTGGTTCGTTTTTCATGTTCTCCAACTTCTACCAATTGGATTTACACAACAAAACGTGTAAATTGCATTAGCAAATCTACAATGAAGCATCAGCAAAAATCAGATTGAAATCGGACCTCCTCTGATTTAGTTATGGTTATTGGAAGTGCATGTTCCTTGATTCCTCAACTGAATACATAGGACCACCCAATTTGTCTTCACTATTGAGTGTGGAGTAGTTAATAGGATTTGAAGATGAAGTTCAATTTCTTTTAAACATGTGTCTTTATGGAGTCTGATCTTTTATCCTCATCTAACCACAAAAGAATCAAATAAAAGTGTCTGATTTAGAAAACTAACCGAATAACACCCTCATACCTTATACATCTCATTTAGTGTGGCCCACACTATTCATCATCATTGACCATGTAATGATCTTGCAATTACTGGGTGGCAACCAGAGTAGGCGACATGGGACACTTGCTGCTACATGACAAGTCATGGAGGTCACCTTAGTTAACGTGGCACACCAATTTTGATGACACACTAAATCAGATTAGTGTAGTTGTTTTGTGAGAATTTTGCTCTTCTTCCTGTTGATGCAGGTTGCCCAATAGAACCGGGCATGGGCGAAGAATTCTCAGGAGGTAGTAGGGAAGGTTTGTTTGATGCTTTCACTTACTGTGACGTTGACCTGGGAATGCAGGACAAGGCTAGTGTCAATCGCTGCTCAGAAGTTTGTTGGAGAAATTGCCAGTGACGCATTGCAGTAAGTTTATTGAACCTTATTGTCACTGCAGGAAATTGAACTCCTATGTCATAAGTGTTGCTCTTGGTTCCAGGGCCAGAGACATCCTTTTGAGCTTGAATTTGGTGATTGTAACAGGTATTGCAAAATTCGACAATCCGCACCTACCAAGGACAAAAAAGGTCATGTGCAAGCTAAGGTGCGACATCTTTTTATTTCGTCTTGATTGCTGATATGGGAAGTTCCGTACTTCTCCTCTGAGTTTTGTAGTATGAGAGTACTTTGTCCTGGGTTACATTGTTGTTGGGTAGGGGTAGATGAGAGTGATTGCACCTAGAATGCACAGCTCACTTACCTTCATGAAGTGCCTCCAATGATTCACCTTGCATTTTTGTCCCGATCAGTTGGTCGGTCTTGTATGTTCATCTCTGAGTGCAGGGAGGTGTGTACATTTTGTTATCAGTACCCATCCAGAAAAGAGTGCACTAAAGCTTCTGCTGAAAACAAATGCTTAATGATGTCCTGTGGGTTACACAGGAGAAGCGCCTGGTTTTAACAACAGAGGATCTATCACAGGCCTTGCGTGAGGTGAGAATCTTGTAAATTATTTTTCTATATAGAATGCATTTTACATAAATTCTACAGTTTCCAACACCAGAAGAATTTCACCTCTGCTTCCAGTACACCGTTTATGGTATTTAGTGTCACTTACTATTCGGAGTTACGCATTCCTATAACATTTCATTGTTAGTGTAAATTTTTACCAAGTAAAAATGTTTAGTGTCCTATAGTTTCCAAACAACCAATTTGACCTTTGTTTGTAAAAAATGACACCTGTAATAAAAAGTCATAGCACAATGTAACTCCGAGTAGTAAGTGACACTGAAAACCGTAAACGGTGTAGTGGACCTCCCTTAACAATATCCCATTAATATTAAAAGAAGAGATTCTTTAGAGGTGCCACAATATTGGAATGATGACTATACAGAGTCCAACAAACACAAGTAAATTCTACCTTCCATCCTCTCCTCCCTTTCTCACCCTTCTTTTGTACCTTTTTCTTTACTTGGGTCTTCCCTTGCCCTCATATACATATTATGTTCAAGTAAGCTCTAGGAAAGCTCTAAGAATATGGCTGTGTTTCCAAGGAAAAAATAGAGCCATGCAAGAAGCGATGAATTGATGAAGGAAATAAAAGAGATGCAACTACTAGCTAACACAAGAAACACTACTTTGGCGGTTTTGCTTTTTCAAATGCATCCTTCAATCTACTTTCAATGGACATGACTGTTTAAGGAATGTGCACATGACCTAACATGACCCTACCCTAGTTCCTGTAGTCCTAGCTTCCATACCCTTTCATTGTCCCTTGCTTTCATAAGGTGCTGCTATTTAGTTTCTAAGTGTTTATGTGGCTCATCACACTAATGACCCCAAATGGAGCAAGGCCCACATACTCAGCTCCTGCGATTAGCTGTTACTTCTGACCTCTCATAGATAAACAGGAAGCACGCATTGAAGGCTTGCTTTTTAGCTAATGTTAGTGGGTGTCTCTTCAGCTCTTACTCCTAGAACACAAACATATGTAACGATGTTGGAGGTGCCATGTCTTTCTTGGTATTGATTGGCCATGTGCTAATTTAATGTTGAAACACATAATGCAGTATGGAGTCAACCTGCATCGCCAAGAGTATTTTGCAGATTCTCCTGCTGCAGGGACAGCCAGTGCTCCAAAGGACAAGATTGGTGACTAAGCACCACATTTGATAACAATATCTTGCCATAAAGTCCAATATGAATGACCCCATACAAACATTTTAGAATTGTATTGATAAAACACTTTCTTGATTTTAGGTTTTCTGTTTTGTTCCAAAATTGTACAAGCGACCATTTTTCTGGACATTTTCTAAGCCGTAAATGAGCACTTGCTCCCACTCAATACAGCTCGTGTGCACATCAAGTTTAAGTTATTGCCTTCCAACTTAATGTCCTTGCAATCACCTTGGTCCTTTTCACTGGAATCCATATCACTATTGAGGCAAAGATTCAAGGATCAAAATTGCTCGTCATTGGAGATGACATTATATCAACATTGACACATAGGGAAGCTATAAAATCTTCAAATGTAGAGTATTAGGGCAATTTAACTTGATGTGATCATTGCACTAAACCTATAGGCAAAACTTCATCAATGCACAGACCAAGTGGTGTGGATGAGCCCAAATCTTGCATTCTAAGGGATTATCGATTGAATATTTGATCATCAAACCTTGAACATGCAACATTGGCCCTTCTCCAGGGATGAACATGCAACATTGGCCCTTAAGCATTTGAAAGATAATTATCAAGAGAATTATTTCATAATGATTGTTGGGCATCTAGATGTACATTGTAGTTCAATTTAGGGCTCCAAATATAATGACATTTCTTACAAGGAACACTAGTTGAATGTTATGTGGATCTAGATGTCACTTAGAATTGCAATATTAACATATAAATACAAACAAAAAGTTGTTAGGCAGACGAGGTATAATCAAACAATGTAGGGAAGCCCTCATGTTTAGTCCATTATACGTGGACTCAACATACACTTTCTTCATTAGGCACTTGGTTAATATGGCTTGATCTGTATGGAAAAAGCATAAGCTTGAGCCATTGATACAATCGATTATGATGCCATAGTAATGACTTTGCATCTGCAGCCAAGGGCACCTTTGTCAAGGACTTCATATGAAGGAAGCTAGCATGTGAACAATGAGCAATGAGTAGTGACATGAGAGATAAGATTTGAATTTAAGATAGTTCCCAACAATTGATGTGGTGATAATACCTTCATGTTTCTAGAGTTTGAAACCAACATCTTCCAAATTAAATACCTCGTCCTAGGATATGATGGTGTCAATCTTCACTTGCTATGAATTTGCCCAATCACAAAAGAATTATTCATGCTCCTTGTCACACAATGATTGATGACCAGGGATTCACTCTTGACTGGAAATTCTAAATGGTGTGCGTGGTTGACAATGAAACAAAACCCTATATACATGGAAATCGCAAAGAAAAACAAATGCACACCTACTAAATAGACATTTATTATTATGGTTGCAATTCAAATTTGCTTTCAAACTTGAGACAAAGTTCAATTTTTAATTTTTTTTTTCATCCATATGATATAAGGGGCCAATGTTGCAGGTTTGAAGATCAAATATTCAAACATCCCTCGATTGAATATTTGATCTTCAAATGCTTAAGGGCCAATGTTGCATGTTCAAAGTTCATTGATTGGATGATGGGTGCCTCACATAGTGAACTTGGATGCCATCTTTGAAGCATGTTTGCTTTGGGTTGTTGCCCAAACTGTTAAACATAGCTGATTCTTACAAGGGGCAACACCCACGGGCAAGAAAACTTGCCTCCTCGCTCAAGTCTTAGTGACCTCTATGAGGATAAAATTCACCTTGGAGCATCGTTCTCCTTCATATCAAATTGAAATGTAATGGGACTTGCGCCTATCTTCTTGAAATATAATATATAAGATTCACTATGTCAAGTGGGAGACCTAGATGATGATGTGAGGTGGCAAATAAGTAGCATGTCTTGGTGATTTAGAACACTCTCCCAACCAGAGATGGCAATAAAGGGTTAACTTAACTTGAATGACATGCTAATGGGCAGGATGCATGTGTATAACGCAATAGGTATTGAAGGAATGCCAGTGCGATCCTGATATTTCATCCATCTACAAGGATGACTGACGGCATTCGTAACGCTAGGATTCATCCATCCAGACCCCCTTCGATTGGAGTGAAGGCCAATTTGCTGTCGCTTGTGCATTTCTTTCGCAGTGGGTGCGGCAGAGTGGAGTGCTGGATCGGAGGACGAGAGCACCGAAATGGTGATGGAAAGTGTAGACAGATGGCTTCTATGGGCGAGTGCCATTTGCTGCCATCCGGTCGCCATTGCATTCCAGCTCAAGGTACAATCTCACATCTCAAATTCACTTCAGTCCTGCATTGAGTGAAGGAAAAGTGAACCATCTACATCCCAGGCTGCAAAATTCTTTCATCTTGCGGTGATTGATGATTTTTGTGAAGTGGACTTGAGGTTTGGGGCACAAGACATTGCAACTCCAGATGATGAGACACAACTTACATACATTGTAGTCCTGCATTCATCGAACTGGGAAGCGGTTGCATTTCAAGCTGCATTTTCCATAGCTTATAGTGAGGGGTTAGGGTTGGTATGCTCCCTTTGCATTATGGTTTCTTCATATGGGTTCACATCTCACATACCTCAGTCCTGTATTGAGTGAAGAACAAGGGGACCATCTGCATCCTTGGCTGCAAAATTCTTTCGTCTTCTGGTGATTGATAGTATTTGTGAAGTGAGCTTGAGGTTTGGGGTACAAGACATTGCAATTCCAGATGATGATACACAACTTACGTACATTTTAGTCCTGCATTCATTGGATTGGGAAGCGGTGGCATCCCAAGCTGCATTGTCCATAGCTTGTTGTGATGGGTTCAGGGTTGGTATGCATCCTGTGTGTATTGGTTTCTTCATATGGGTTCACATCTCACATGCACACATCAGTCCTGCATTTGAGTGAAACACCTTGTAGTGATTGGTGAATTTATGAAGTGCGCTTGAGGTTTAGGGTACAGGAAACTGTAACTCCAGCTGATGCCACACAACTTACATTCATCTTAGTCCTGCATTGATTGAATTGGGAAGCGGTTGTATTCCATGCTGCATTTTCCAGAGCTTGTAGTGATGGTTTTAGGGTTGGTATGCATCCTTATATACTGGTTTTTCTCATATGGGTTCACATCTCACATTTACTTCAGTCCTGCATTTGAGTGAAGAAAAATGGAACCATCTGCATCCCTGACTGCAAACTTCTTCCATCTTGTAGTGATAGATAAGTGTTGTGAAGTGGGCTGAGGTTTATGGTATAAGACATTGCACTCCAGCTGGTGCTACACAACTGACATTCATCTTAGTCCTGCATTGATTGAACTGGGAAGTGGTTGTATCCCAGGCTACATTTTCCCTACCTTGTAGTATTGGTTTAGGGTTGGTATGCATCCTTGTCTTTTGGGTTTGTTCACATGGGTTGTGTGAAATGGTTGGAGGTTGAGGAAATAGGATATGGGGGGAGAGATTGAGAGTGGGAGTGGTGAGGGTTTTTGGTGTTTATGTGGGATGAGAGTTGTTGGGGTAGAGGCAGATGGGATGAAGTAGTGAGTGTTTGCAAGTAGCTAGAATGTGGCCGGGACTGAATGTGGTCATGGCGGAATGAATGTACTCAGCGGGTTTGGAAGAAAGGAAGGGATCTGAAGTGGTTAGGTTTGATTTCAGGGCTGTCTGATCTACTTGACGCTTGCAGCTGGTTGGGCGTACAATTCAGTAGTAAGGTGCTTCTCTCCTTCTGGCTTGCAATCCAGTAGACAGTGCATTTTGTGATTTTTCTTCTGGCTTTTTAGCTTTTTTTTGGAAGCTAGGTGCTTGTGAAACCATGTTGAGTGCACACTTACGTGTTGGTGAGTGAGGTTTTGGCTCTGATTTGAATTGCTGCCAATCTGATTAGGGCTCAGGAGTTGCGCCGAATACGTGCTGCAGAAGCAGCAGGCAATAGCCTTGCTTTTCTGTATCCTAATGTCGATGACTTGGAGCATTCAGCTCAACTGAAGCTGCCACGTGTCTCAGTAGTGATGCCTTTAAAAGGAGTGGGAGAGCACAATCTCAGCAACTGGCGCAGTCAGGTAAGATTTACAGAAAGATGAGAGTTAAGGAGTGACAGTTAGCTCAAGTCACATCCTGTAAGGTCAGCACACCTAAACCTGACAAAAAATAAGCATTGCAAATAATTTCCAATATTATCATTTCAAAATTAATACACTTCCTTTTTTTCAAGTTCGAGAGTACTCCAACGCATTAGACAGCATGTCGTCTGGATACCATTGCAAAAGTTATCAGGGTTGAAGTTTAATTTGTAGGTGACCTAAAACCAACATCTTTACCAGATGTTCAGGTGGTGTACACCCTCATAATCTTGCAGAAGATCTCTAGGTGTTGGTTTTGGGTATACATACCTTAGTTGAACTTTTATAAGTCGCAAACGCAATCACAAAGAGATCTTAAGGAGAGGATGCTACTAGGAGATGCTGCAAGATGCACACACGAGGAAGTTTTAGATTCATTGAAGTAGCTTTCATATGGGAATACGAGTTTTGTGGAGATAACATAACTTTCAAAGTAGTTAAAAAACCTGATATTGGAGGGTTGGAGTGTCAGGTGATGTCCATGTATGGAGGATCTTTGGAGTTCATATTTGTGGTTGAAAGCATAGAAGATCCAGCACACGAATCCATCACACAACTGATCAATGAATTCAAGGTTGGTATGCATCCGTATATTTTGGTTTGTTAGCTCTATACAGAATGTGTTTAGGTTGTACACAGACATTTGAATGTAAATATTTCATTATTGGTGGGCTTCCAGTATTCCGGAGGAAATTTCCTCTATCATAGTTTGAACTTCATTAAAATCTTATATCAATTTAATCTTTACAGATGTAGTCTTTACAAGATCAGTAACAACTCTCCTGTTGATATGTGAAACTCTGAGTAGGTGAATTGCTTAAGCTTGACATATTTCCACAATTGGGACCTTGTAAAAATGTGGTTGATGTTTTCCACTGCAGGATGAAGTACACATGAAACTATTAGTTGCTGGTTTCTCAACAACATGTAGCCAAAAAATACACAATCAGCTGGTATGCTTTTCATGCATCGATAACATAGATGACAATACTCTTCATTGTTTAGGTTTATGGTTAAATACATGTAAACAGATTACAGTGTATACATGAAAACATGATGTAGCTGGGCAAGGCAACTGTGTGTTCGTAGAACTTCTTACATGTGTTCGTAGGACTTCCACTAAATGCGTGTATGCACTAATGTATGTAAATGCACACATATACACAAATAGTAGTATGGCTCAATCAACCAACGTAGGAACGTACATATGTGGAGGCAGGGTTGTAATTTATTTTCACCATTGGATAGGCAGGTGTGGACGCCATGCATAAAGACAGCAAGTTTGTATTCTTCTTGGATGACGATGTACAAATTTGCCCAGGCACGATTGGTGCCCTTGTTGCACACATGATGAAGTTTCCTGAGGTAGGTCTTTGTGGACCTCTTTGATTTTGCAAGCAGTTCAGTTATGAGCTTCTTTTTGAGCTGGTAGCATATGCTTAGCTCAGCTATTTGGACCTCACTTCGTTACTTTTCTTGATCAGACACCTATATTTGACTGGTGTGTGGATCTAATAATGAACACCAAAGAGACATGTGTTTTAAGAGAGATTGGACTATGTTCTCAAAATTTGATAACCATTCTAGGCTCAATAATAAATATAATTGGGGGGGGCCTATATGACTACTTAATGAGCTTGAGAATCTTCACTTTGATAATGAATAAAACAATTCATATGAGGAAAATGGCTACAGCCATGATTTGGAATTGTCAATCATTTCGCACTAATTGCATGTTTCATATCCTATGAGAAGTGGATGCAGAGCTAGAAGTGTCCATTTAAGGCCTGCTTACCTTGCCCGAAATGCTATCCTCTGCTCCTTGGTCGTACCACATTATGTCTTTTTAAGGACTTTAAGATTCTCTAGCATTCATAGTGCAGAATGCCAGTTTTCTTGCCACTTTGTGTGGAGATGACAATGTGACTCTTACCTTGTGAATTTGCAGATATTTGTGTTGACAGGATACCCGTTTGACTTACCTTCGGGTAGCCTCGGGAGCTATTGCATATATGAGTACCATCTGGTAATTTTTCTTTCTGAGACCTTGAAATGTTCTCCAGCTGGTTTCCTCTGACTTCCCAGTATAGTTGGAGCAATAAGAAATGGACTAGAGGCACCTCACTGTCACCTTGTGTTTTGATACCTTTCCTTTTTGTTTTGATATTCTATAACTCATCATGTAAATTGTGGCAGCCTTGCTCAATAGGTTTTGCTACGGGAGGATCAGGACGAACTTTTTTCTTGTGGGGTGGCTGTATGATGGTACATAATTATATCCTGATATCTGGTTGCGCCACTCTTCCACTGTATTTTAAGCAACTTATATTGACTATTCTAACTTGACAAGTTTTTCTTTTGACTAGCTCTTTGAAACAACCACTCAACAGAAACTCTGCATTTGAAGACGTTTAAAAGTGTCGATTACGTATTTATGTGTCTCTATATGACCTGTCTCTGCATATCATGTTATGTTGAAGGGATGTGGATTTGCAGATGCATGCAGAAGACTTCAGGACAGATCGATATGGGATGGTAACAGGTTTGCGGGAAGGTGGATATTCAGATGATATGACCCTAGCTGCTGTGGCTGGTAAAATTCTCCCTCCTCTGTGCTAACTTTGACCTACGATTGTGCACTACCACTGTGACATGTAGTATGTGACATGTAGTATTTGAGACGGTCCTTACTAAGGTAGCCACACCTATTCTGGACACTTTGGCAAGTTTGAGTATCTGGAGTGATCCAATTTTATATGCTGATTATCTTGTTGGATTAGCCTTTCAAAGTGGATTCTGAAGCCATGCAACTCAAAAGTTTCGAATCACATCTGGATCTCTTACAAAATTTGTAAGTCAAAATACTCCATGACTTCATATAGGGCATCCCTTTGTGCTACCCATCTTGGTCAAGCCCCACCTTTTGTATTGGATAAAGTGCTTCTGAAATCAACCTACTATGATCTTGCCTGACACCTCATGATTGTGAGAGTGTGGGACCACAAGTGATATCCAACACTTGCTTCCAATGCCATATATTGTTCATTGAAGTGTACAATTGACAAATGCATGGCCTCACTTATGTTGGAGCCTCTAGTCACTTGTTTATGTCATGGTGTGCAACACGGTGGACTTGCTGTGTGTGCACATAGGTCATGCTGTACCTCCACTTGGTTTTCATTTATTTTTTGTACCATGTAACATATGCTTTGTGTTTACTATACCCTGAATTTGAGGTGCCCATAATAGGTCGCAAACCGATAGATGCACCTACCTTAGGAATCTTGATGGTTTTTTGGGGTGCATGAGAGAAGGTTATGAGATCTGTACTTGCTTATGCTCACACGAATGTAATTTTATGTCCACTTGTAAGTTGCTTTATTGTGGACATGAAAAGAAAGTCTACAGGTCTCTGGGATGTAAATTTTTCTCAAACTATCTATCATTGGGTCTGCAGTTCTTGATTCCCATAAGAATGTACAACTCGAAGAAATCTTTAGCCTTATCTTAATTCAACAGAATCCACTTATATGTCAGGGATAAAAAATGCTGGATATCCAGCTATGCTCTACCCAATAACTCCAATATTGGCATTGATTTTGATAGGTGCAAATGGTCGCATGATCAGCTCTCCAGAGAGAGCTGTCTTTTTTCATCCCCTTGCAAATGACTTGACCTTTTCCAGGTATCATCTTCTTTGTATTGAGATTGGTGCAAACCTTTTACAGTCACAGAAGAATGAAACTTTCTGCCAGGAGCTGGAAGATGATACACAATGTGGACTTCCTGTTTTCAGGTACTGGAATTATTTGCGAAAGCAGACAATTGTGCTGGAAACGTACAACACAACCTTCAACTACTGGATGAACCGCGGCTTGTTCTTTGTACATTGTTGGTTATCTTGGAGTTTTGTATTCCCTTATATCACTACCTTATTTCACCTTATTGTAGCATTGCGGGTATTAATGGGTGCTCCTACGGTGACCTACTCTTCCTGCACTACAGGTTTGTTCTGTTCTCTTCGATGCAGATTAGCAGGTGGACAATTTTTGTTTGCTCTCAAGTTCTCTGATTTGTTTGAGTTTTCAAGGCCGGGATTTGGAATACCACTGTTTGGGTTTAGGGTTAAGGGTTCCAAATTCAGGATGCTTATATATCTACACTTAGCTCTGTCTTTGTGAGTATTGCAAAACATGTGGAATTACTCATAATATCAAATTGATTAGGGCTCACCTTGGATGAGATCTTTTGAATCCTTCAAATTTGTCATTTTGGTTGGTTGTGGTTTTGCAGGTCTTTTATTGGCAGGGTGTGTACTTTTATCTACAGCAGTGGAGTTGAGATCTATGCGCCAGTTATCAAAGGTGGTCATTGATTTGTGCAATGAATTGTCCCCCGAAAGACCACCCGTCTCGATTGATTCCTTCAACTATTTTATGGTTTGCTGCTTCTCCCCTTCGCTGTCAGTCTGCACGTTTTGAGTGGAGAGAGTGGAGCATATTGAAGTGCATGCATATTACTTCTATTAAGGTCATGATATTTTTGATCTGAGCGCAGCTTTTTTGAGGATGCTTGGGCTTTCTGTGGAATACATAATATTAGTGGAAAATTTGTGCTGTTATCTACGGGGTCGCAGACTTACTGTTCCTTATGGGTGTTTCAGGTTTTCATAGCTACAATTGTGGACAACTTCTTGTACCCAGTATCTGCTGTTTACTCCCATGTCTTTCAGCATATTGAGTGGGCTGGTGTTCAATACTGGCTGCAAAATGGAAAGATCTGTCAGGTGATTAATCTGTGTCAGATTTTTAATACTCTCCTATTTGAGACTTGGGGGAGCTATTGTTTGTTAGCAAATTGAAGGCGTACATTATTGAATCACTTTATACTAGAGCTTGAGAGCTGGTGACCATTGAAATTTATAATCTCATTGGTGGAAAATGCCAAGACCATCCTACTTCACTTTACACTAGAGCTTGAGGGCCCAAGGACCAAGGAAGTTTTAATGGCTGAAAAACCTACATGGATTCCTACATTGCATGGAATAGATAATGCATCATGGTGTACAGGATTTTGTGTCAAGCCCACATCAACACCAGGAGACCATGACACTTTAAAGTCACAACCCTAAATTTTAATCACTTATTGTACAGAAGCGCCCACATGAAGAGGATAGTAATGAACTAGCATTTGGTTTGAGAGCCTGATCACATTTGTCTTTAAACTACACTTGAAGGCCCGTGTCCACACAAATTCAATTTCAGTGTTCCATGGCACAGCCTTTGGATGAGTTTCAGGAGCCCCAACAATCTCATGGTCATGGCCCTTGGCCATGATGTAAATTGGTCCTTAGGCAAATGGTGATCTTTTAAGTGCACTGATGATGATATTTAGTGGGGATGTTAAATCAGTGTGGTATATCATACAAAGTGGGCCACAGTGTAAACATAACTAAATAGTGAGGATTTTCAAATTATAATCGAAGCATTATATCACAATAATATCACACTAATAATGTTGTTTTGCAAGTTCGAACCTAACTGATTGTATTAAAATCCACACTAATAATGTTGGGGAATCTACTTAAATAGGCAGGAATAGCCTAGCCCATACTAAATACCAGAATGAGTGTCATTTCAAAGATAGCCAGCAGATTTATCCAGGTATTATTGTTTTGAAGAATTGCACCAACATTTTCAATAACTTCATTTGAACTCCAGTCAATCCTACAGTAGGGTGTGCTGGTCAAGCAACACCACACAGGTGAGCTTTGAATTTCCAATGATCTGTAAACTGCTGAAGGTATTTATTTCCAGGCATTTCAAAGTATAGTTGGAAAGTGTCTGAAGAATCTATCATAGATGGGGTACATTGAGATGAGTGACTTTGGTAAATGTTTTTATTATCATCTGCAGATCCAACGAGGAAGTCAGAGATGGAAAGTTGTTGAGTCATTGAAATATGGCTGGAGCACACAAGAATTAGAAGGCGAGTTTCCAAGCAAGTCCTCCTTTTGGACCTTACTGGCAGACATGTTCGTGAATCAACAAAGTGGATCAAAAAAGGCAAATTGATGCCATGTACAATACTATGAAATGGGAATTGGATCCATGTCATTTTAGAATAGGGCTTAGATTTTTACAGGTCAAGAATTTATGACTCAAGTGTAGCTCAGAGTAGTGGGGAGTGTTTCTTTAAGAGTTTCTGCCCACCAATTTCCGATTGTTCTTGAGATTTTTCAGACATCCTGGTCAAGAGGGGGGCCAGTACTGTATGTACAGTAGTTTGTGGAATTTGAGGGACTGGTTCGAATAATTCTTTCTTGAAAAATCTGACCGATGAAGTAGAGTTCAGCCTTCTGGCTTCTCAGTTACCTGGGTCCTTACTAGGTGCTGTTTGGGTTGAAGCTACATAGTCTTTGGCTTGTTATCATGGTACCATTCTCCATAACTTGAAGAATAGAACAGAAGGGAAAATACTTGTCAGTCCAATGTCTCTTTCGCCATATTGCAGTGGTGGCTACTAAGTCTGCTCTGATTATGCTTAACCCATATTCTCATTTCATGACCCAAGGGTCATTCTTGAAGAGAACAACTAACCTTTTAATGATAAAAAGGGTTAAATTAAAAGCCACACTCTGTACATGGTTGCACCAAAGTGTATGGTAGATTCAACTAGTTCCTGGTGCCCATTTTTCCATCTCTGGGATTTGCATTATATATATATATATATATATTGATTGATATTCATTTCATGCAATGAAATGAGCAGGGTGCTAAAGTGATGCCTTTTGAAGTTTATGACAAAGGTTTGGAATCACCAAGGGTTACCAAAGTGCATACCTATGGAGCTAGGCGTTCACATGATAAGTGAGACAAAATATCCATATAAGGTAGATGTGTCTAATTCGGTTATTTATCTTTATTGGACACCTGTTCTTGAGTGGTATGTGGTTAGGTGTGGCTCTAGGAATGTACATCAAAATGACATGTATTTTAAAAGAGATTGGAGTACGTGCTCAAAATGCATTAACCATTTTAGGCTCAATACTCAACATAATTGGGGGAGACCTATACGATTGTTTGATGAGCTTGAGAATCTTCACTTCAATAATGAATAAGATATTCATATGAGCTCTGAGAATTATGAGGGAAGTAGCTATGACCTCTTTTTGGATATGCCAACCATCTTGTATGGATTGTGTGTTTCATATTCTAGGGGAAGTGGGCTAGTCAGAAAACCATTCAAGACCCATCTACCTTAGTATGTGCAACATCAAGGTATCTGTCACAAGTTGAAATCCAGGTTGCCTGCTCTTGGGTATCAAAGAATCAATATTGACTGGAGAAGCAGCTTGAAAGTCGAAATCACTATATACCTGGGTAGAAACTCACTCCTGTATTAAGCTGTACCAAGGCAGTAACAATAAGAAGGAAAATATGATACTCAGAATATTGAGGGGTAAAGTTGATCTCAGGTAAGGTGAAAGCAGCATTGACAGGTTTGAAGCGCCACGCCAGTCCCCTTTTGCACAAACTGACCAGGAGTACTAATATTGCAGAAGACCTCAGGTATGTGAGCCTTATGTGGTCATTTTTCTTAATTGGACACCTATATTTGAGTGGCAGATGGCAAGGCTTGTGGTTAAGAATGGACATCAAAAAGACATGTGTCACTATGAGATTGAACTATGTGTTCAAATTATAGACACCAATCTAGGTTCAATAGCTATAATTTTTGCATATCAAGTCCAATTTTGAAACTTGAAATGATGATCTTGGTGATTTGCAATTGCTTATAAGATAAAATTTGTCCGTGGAGTTGAAAGTCCTCACAATAGGGCCACATACGTTATCCACAAACTCAACAGGCATCGTAACCTTGACAAGGGCCAATCCCATCCAGCTGCATCAACCACCAAAGCCAGCTGATGTTTACAGGATAGACATTCATTCCCCAACAAGCAGATTATAAAAATCAATTTTGCCTCGTTTGCAAACTGATTTGCTCAATTTGTTTCCGATGTCATCTGTTGCATCACCCCTGGTATCGACATAGTAATTGCAGATGTTTTTGAGGGAAAATATCACAATGACTCTTATACAGATAATAAATTTTGAGGTTCATTGTGTGCATGCTTCATGCAAGTAGACCTGCAAAAATGTTTCCAAATAAATAACTTTTCTCTACACTTTCTCTGTTGCATATACCTCCATTTATAAGAAAAATGCGTGATAAAATTTGAGGATTGTTCAATAATCACATGATTCAACTTCTCATGCCAAGAAATAGACCTTGCAATGTATTACTATCTAAACTGAACTAATTCATGAGTGCATTTGTGCAAAACCACTAAGCCTGACCTCTGCAACTTGTGTGAGAAGAGGGTTGACATGGAGATCAGTCTACCAATACTGACAGTAATTTCACTTATATATATACACAAATGATTTAAAATTATCTTAATTCCTCCCGCCCAGTATACCTAGTGATGTATTCACCGCTCACCAACCTCTGCATCAATCAAGTGAACCTGTGAACGTAATTTTCACACGAGCAGGCTGAAAGTCTACAAACAGTCTGCAGAAACTTAACAATAAAAATCTGTTGTGCGATGCCGTGGTGACTGTTAAGAACTGAAAGTACTAATCATCGCGGCAGATTAAAGGTAGAGCTCCAGATCAGGTTAATTTGAGCACAGAATCGGCTAGTCATCACTTGCAAGATGGGTGTTGTTAAAGCAAGAAAACCTGACTCAATAATTCTCAATAGAATCCTTGAAGCCTGACCATGATTTACTCTTCGATTTTACAGTGAGACCATGATCATGTAAAAATCTAAATAATTTCAAGGCGTGCAGACCGCTGATGCATGTGGGTGTTTTAGCAAAATCAATAGAATACTTAATAACTATGAGGAAATATACCACTCAGGGAGGGATTGCACGGAAGATGTTCCCAAAATGATTGATTTCAGTCATTGAGAGATTTTAACAGAGCATAATAATATAAGAAGATATACTACCAAAATTTCGGAAACAATCTTCAGATTTTCCAAGGGAAGAAGGCACCGCATGCTCCAAGTGGTTAATAGCATATGAGAAAATCAGTGACAGCATTCATCAGATCCACTTTGAGCTTTACCAGTACTACATTAATCTCTCCATTAAATTGCAAGCGTCATAAATTTTAAAGTTGGGCGCACATGGTCGTTTATACTTAACCTGACACGGATTTTCTTTTGTTCTTTTTGTTTTTTTTAAATTAAAAAAGAAAATCTTTAAGCTGCTGCTCTTGGTTAGGTCAGGTTCGGTACAACCCGAATGTGCCTCCGAGAAGCAAGCTCTGTTTTTGCACAAGAAAGTGTCTGCAGAGGAACCAACCTAGTAATATGAATCGTGCAATTGAATTCTTCAATACGAAGGAAGGGCGCACATGATTATTTCGGGAGCAAAAGTGCCATTTGAGACTGCAAATGACCACCTCCATCACTGTGAGGGATTCTGCGGCCAGGTTCATAAATTGTCTCCTGCCACCCACAAATCAACTTGAAGGCTTGAGTACTTCTACGATGCCACTGGCAACATTCTGCAGCAGTTCTGAGACAGCATGCATAAGAGCAGCTGCCGATAGCTAAGGTAGCCTCTGGGATGGTTAATTCAAGGATTGACAATCTCCACAGTCCCAGCTAAGTGAGCCTGGCATGGGCCCTGTCTGCATGATGACAATCTGTAATTAATGATTCTTCAACAACTTTATGCTGTGTTTACATCTCACTTTCATTGAGGGAATCTCGCTTAATATCAGAATAGAGGAGGTTACCCGGGGTGGAAACTATCTGTAGCACTCGCAGGGGTTACCGTCTTAAGAACTTGGTTTGGAGCTGCTAAACCATTTCTGCGAAGCATTTTTTGGGAAGCTACTTTACATTTTACGCATTTTCAAGACTATAATTTAATTCTACAATATTCTAGAAATTTTCTTACAAGTGAACTTCAACACCTAGCGGGTCTGGATGGTGACCCATGTTTTAGAAAGAATGCTAGTTCTGAAACTGACATTTGAAAATGCAAAACTTTTCTATTTCAAAGACAAGTCGTAACAATGGATCCTCTCAATGCCCTCTTCTCAGCATGTCTCTCCTCTTTGGGAAAGAATCATCGACTCATTAGAAGTACTAGAAGTGATTTAGAAGCAACTGTTCTAAAAGGGAGAGTTTGCCGCCCCCGTGGAGGTTATGGGTGCCAGTATTCACAGAACTACCACCTCAGATTCATGTGCGGTTTAGGTCAAACTTCTGCATGTCAATGCAGAAGTTGACTCAAGTTTAAGTCCTTCATATAAAATTTAACCAGAGATTATCACCTTGCCCCAACATTTCTGATCAGTTTGCAGGGTAATCACCTTGACATGCGTTTCTGTGAGGTTTAGGTCACAAATCATGATGCACCAGTTGACTGGATTTTACTTGTTTCATGTACTATAATGTAACCAGCGGTTATAATTATTACCTTTCCCCAGCATTTAACCTTTCACTCTGCCTTTCCTGATCAATGTGGATAGCTCTAGGTTCCTTTAGGTAAAGGTTCATGCAAATAGATTTCTAAGATTATATATATCATAGTTTAAATCTTTGACTCCCCTGTTTAGATGCGTCATTGATCAAAAGAGATCTTGTCATACTCGAGACTAGTTTCAGACCTGGTGATTACCTCATGCGTTTCTGCGAGGTTTAGGTCACAAATCATAATGCAGCAGTTGACTTGATTTTACTTGTTTCATGTACTATAATGTAAGCAGAGGTTGTTATTATTATTATTATTATTATTACTATTATTACCTTGCGCCAGCATTTAACCTTCCACTTTGCCTTCCTGATGAGTTTGGGTAGCTTTAGGTACCGTTTAGGTAAAGGTTCATGCAGATTTCTAAGATTGAATTTATATCATAGTAATCTTTGACTCCGCTGTTTAGATGTGTCATTGATCAAAAGAGATCTGGTCATACTCAAGACTAGTTACAGGCACTGTTGCAGCATGAAGGTAATTATTCAATCACATCAGTGAGACTACCAGTGCAGGGAACTGGGCAAAGGTAGAAGGTGAATGGCGAGTAATACCAAGCACGTATGGCCATAAATACGCCCTCGAGTACTGGCTGCTGCAGCTGTACGCTGGGTCCTTCTAGTGCAAATAATATACAAGCAGCAACTGCATGCACGGTGTAACATTCCATTGCATGTTCGAGTGAGTCCCGGCCTTCCAGATCCGTCATCACCCATTCTTATGAGGCAGCTGCATGCAGTAAGACAAGAGGTGGATCCAATCAAATAGTCCAAGACTCCTTTAGACATGTCCATGACCTTTTTTCCTGTTTGTACAAAATTGCACGAGACTGTCCTATCCTCCGGAAGGAAGTTGGCAAGGATTCAGGTTTGAGTTTTATGTTTTGTTCTAGGTGCAGTGGAATTGTCTGTGTCAGATTTTTCCCAGTTCGCTACTGGTCAACTCGGCATGAGCTGGAGGGAGGTTCATGATCTTAACAATTGGCTCTAACTTACCAACTGGTGACAATAATATTTGACATGGATCAGATTTGCCGAAGTTGTCCTTTTTCGAGCCATCCTACCCAGGTCTTAAGGTTGTGTAGTACTGGCAAATTTATACCTGCTTGTATAAGTTCAGACTTATTAAACGATATTCTGAGAGGTCAAGCAATTTAGAGTGGAAAAAAATTGGAACAATATTTCCACGTGACAGATTATATCAACCGCCACATCAGATGGCAATGAAATGAATGCAGGTAGCCTGAATGATGACTAGAATTTCGCAGCGTACACCGCAACCGCCAGAAAGGCGGATTGAGCTTCGGTGCGCAGAGCTTCATGAGGAATAGTAGTACCTGGTGCAACCTGAGATCAGTTTCCATACGAAAGAGGCAATGAGGAACTGTTGGCGATTCAATAGACTGCTGTACAATCTGATGGCTGGCTAGCTGTTGTAACAAATCCATGTAATTTCATACATCTACTCAGTTAAACCTATATAAAATACTCATTTGATAAAAATCGTGAAGCTTTTGGAGATTATTCCTACTACGTAAACCTTGGGCCCATGGGTATATGTGAACCAACCAATGCTGTCAAGTTTAATGCAGCTTGTCCTGAGGTACTGATCCAGTCCCACTGTACTGTACAATATTCTTTGATGACAAGATAAGGTCGCATATAAGACTTTGTGTATATAGTATCTCTACTACTGGGTCATCCGTCCCTGCAGCTACTCATCATGTACAAAGTAGCTGCTGGTCTCAAACTGTTATGAGAAGTTAGACCAATGAAAACCATCTGAGGCTTCTCATTTGCTACTGCTGCCATGTTGACAGCTTCATATTTCTTGACCTGTGTCATGCATGTGAGTATTGCTGGGGTGGATCAAATCACCAGAGCTTTGCACAGTACTGCCATTACTGAGGCGAGGTCACTCTGCAGAACATGCTCAGTACTATAAGGACTAATTCCAGCTGATCATCCAGGCATGTATGATCTGTACTTGATGCAATGGGTCATGTCGACTCATATATATTATTCATCTGGGTGTATTTGAGGTCACCCTGAATTCATCGCTCTTCAGCTCAAGAATGACCACTCGTGAATTTCAGGGTCCATGACAAAACTGCCCAGGGTACTATATAAGCAGTGACATCCTGAGCAGCCCCGAAAATGACTGGAGGGAGACAAACAAATAAAATCCACATCGCACTTCTGACTGATCTACTCACAGATGAGACATAAGTTTTTAGCAATCTGTGAAGCTGCAGCTGATGGACCTGGTCACCTGCTAGGTATAACAGAATATTAGGGTTGTACTTCGATCAACTCTAAGTAACTTTTAAGTGTAAGAATACCTCATCGCTGCTACATTTTCACGATGAGACTTATATTTTGCAGTAGCCAAGTGTTGCAAAGTCTAGGCTGTGAAAATTTCACAAGACCTGATATTGACCTCATGGAATCAAATAGTGCAATTTATTGTAATGCTTGGAACAATAATGCATTTTCCTACAAGGAAAGCATGGAATTTAAATTCTTCGAATTTGGCGAACTGCTCTTTGGTGCTTACTACTGACTGGTGCTGCAATTTAATCAAGAGACCTTACGGTCTAGATTAAGCCGGGTCATCATTTATCCATCACAGGAGAGCATTAGAAGTCCACCTGTCAAATGCTAGTCATTCACAACCACCTTGCCTGGAAGTTAACTTAGTGTGGAAAAATGGGGTACTTCTTAGGTTACGTACTGTCAATTGGAGGCCAGTTGAGAATTTTCTGCAACAACCATTTGGTCACTCAATTCCCAAATAAGATGTCACCCGATGACAGAAAAACATGAACCTTTAATACCTTTGTCGCAGCTACTTCTGATAACTGCAAAGCTATCAATACCGCGGACTCTAATGATCTACCAGAGTATTATGTTGTTATTCCCCAAATGAATAATTAGGACAAAATTACTGCTCCAGGAGTACTGGTGAACTAAGATTTACCCTAGCCAGCATTATGAGTGCACCTGTCAAATGCTAGTGATTCACAACCATCTTGCCTGGCTGTTAATTAGTGTGGGAAAAATAGGGTACTTCCTGAGATTAGTGTCCATTGGAGGCCAGCTCAGAATTTTCTGCACCAACCATTTAGTCACTCAAATTCCCTAATATGGAGTTACACGGTGACAGATGAAACACATGTGAACCTTCATCTCTCATGGCGCAGCTGCATGTGATAATGAATTGAATCTGAGCTGCAATTTTATCAACACCGCGATCTCCAATGACATTCAACCAGAGAATTAGTAGATGCTCTATCCCCTAAATTGAGAATACATGCGAGAAAATTACATATAAGACAATGGCCACTGCCTGGCCTTGCCGAACGGCTGGGAGAAGAGATCATAATTATATATGTCATTATTGATATAGAATGTGTAAACAATCTGTTGGACAATAAGAGAGTGTTTGAATGATGTGGATCCATGTCATCATGTTTAATTCGAATGTGTGGTTCACCCTAACATTGAACCACACAGGGATATACCATAATCTCTTCCCCATGGAAATTACTAAGGAAGGTATAAATATATAACCTGCTAGACGTCTATCTGCTGGTCATTCTCCTGGAGTACCGGTGAGCAAAGAATTACCAAGCCAGAAACCCCTACTAGCCTGTACAAGAGTTTGGTGACCTATATTCCTGCAAGGCTGAGACTAATTTGTAACCTCCAGCAGCCTAGCCTGGACTTGGTGTGGCAAAGGTTAGTCTAGCTCTCGAGTGTGAGTCCCCTGCAGGCACTGTAATCATGGAGGCCACCGGCATGGAAATATAGGTGGACTGATTGATCGCCGTCCAATATGCTTCCTGTGACCCAGGATCATCAGTTATAAGTACAGCAGCAAGCAAGCTAGTAGATAATTGCCATGATCGCACTCACACATACACCCCCACAACTATCTATATCTATATATATATACACACATATATATGTGTGTGTGTAACACATATATAAAAGACATTCTAATATATATATAGTTCCTGCCTTGCAGCAGTCCTCTCATCATCATTTTGATCATCATTATCATCAGCTAGCTAGTTGCTCTAGTTTCCAGCTTCTGAAGCGAATATAACTCATCACATGGAGCTCCTTGATAAGCCAGGCCGACCTGTCGACCCCATGACAAATACATAAAAATTATATGAAACTTTTGGCATGAGAAGGACGCACAATTCGTGGCATATATGATGATGATGATGATGGTGCTGATGCTGATGATGCTGATGATATTGCAGTTAGGAGCTTCTGTGTGACACCCAGCTTTGGGAATTTGAAGGAAGATATAACCCACCCAATGGTGGTTGTGGTCAATGCCTCGGTAAGTAGAGTCCATCCGTCGATCAAGATTCTTGACTTATATTTCCTGCCAAGTTTGCAGCAAGTGCAGTCTGAGAGACTGCTTGCTGTGCAAGTAGCAACTTTCAGGCAGTAACCTACAAGTGCATCGCCTTTTGCTGTACAGTTTTGTTTTCGTTGAATCTGATTCTGCTAATCTGGCATTTCTCACTTTGAAGTAGAGTGTGAGATTTTCTAGAGACTAGCACCACCCTAGCTACCGTGATGTACTTGCGGGGTAGAGTAGGTGTAAATTGACACCTTTTTTGCTCACGGGTGCCAAGTGTCATCATGTGATTAGTTGAAACCTCTCAAAGATGGCGTGGGAATTGAACTTAGGCACATAAGTGCCTAATCAGACTTTAACGTGCATACAAGAAAGTAAGGTGGTTCTAAATGACACTGTCCAAAATGACATTAATCCATGTGGCAAAGTGTAAAAAAATGACATTTGTCTCATTTAGACGAGCTCGCAAGGCACACTCTTGTGTGAAAAGGTCCATAATTTGTCACATGGGAGTTGGGTGTAAATGACACACTCATGTCATTTTGGTCATTCTATATATCATATGTGAGTACAAGAATACACGGGTCTAGTATGGCGTGGTCCAAAATGAGAAAAATGAGTTTGTATCATTTACACTAGCTTGCAAGAAAAGCATTTAACATGTCAAAATGACTATAATATATCCCTTTCAAGTGGATGACACAATGTCATTTTGGTGATTTCGTTTGGTGTCATTTAGACATTTGTTTTTATTAGTGTATGTGGACCCTATGTGGACGTCCCGTGGAGGTGTCAACTATGCAAATGTCAGTCCTAAATTTAAGTTCCTATTGTTGTGTAGTAAACACTCCTCCACATTAGGCTCTCCACCTGCTAGTGTTTACTGGACCCCCGGGCAACATGATCTCTTGTTGCTATTTTAACACTTGATTATCATGCTATTTTATTGCACTTTGCCATGGATACATAACCATTATGAGCTCAAAATGAGCAATGTGGATGCATAAGAGGATTCAACCAACACAAAGTTAACCTATCAATATGAAAATTGGTGCAATAAACAAGATTATGTTCTCAAAACAATCAATCAAAAATACAGTCGTACCTGAGGTCATGACTCATCATCTAGGCTCTAGACTAGACTTTTTTTTTGAGAATTAAATAATGACTTGTATGCTAACTTTTATGGAAAAGTATGTAAAATCATTGAAATGTATTGATTTCCCTCTGTACAATTTGATTTGTCCTCCAATATCTAAGTTGTGTAAATGCATACTCAACTCCAAAGCACTAACTTTATCTAAGGACCCTGCAATTAGACTATTAGCACATGAGTCAAATTTGGCGCACCCGACCTTTGATCTAGTGCCAATGTACAATTAACCGCTTCAAACTTTTCAAAGTTGGTGTCATTCTACCTGTTTATTTGGATATTATAGTGGGACATTTTTATTGGTGATTCCCAAAACCAAAAGGGTTTGTAGTGTGCCACACTAAATTTCCAAACCTATTGCAAATAATGTGATCAAAACATTGATAAATCATGATTTCTATATGATAAGTACATAATAATAACATTTACCAAAAATGAAAATAGTAATTAAATAGGAGATGACCTATCTCAGCATTAAATATTCATAATAAGTTAATAACCACAACTATTGTTTTTTTTATGAAAGATGCGGTGTATAACTCACTCAATCCATATTATGTTCATGTTTTATATTCAAATAAGTTAGTGTAAAGCACAAGAGTCCATGACATTTTGTTAATATTGTGTCAACATATCACACTACCTTTGAGAGCATTCTATTTATTTCTTTAGCCGAATGAAACAACTCTATTTCATTGCAAAAAAAACATCCAAGACCACCTGGACCCAAAACAAAGAGCTGGGAAGCTCTCTAGGGTGCAAACAATGGAGAGCATATTATATCTACTCTTAATATTTAATTTTTTAGACAAATGAAACAAGAGCATTCTATTTCATCTTTCCTAGTGTTGGAACGTGGCTTCCAAGTGGGATTCAATTGGGTCTCAACCAATGTGGAATTGACACCTGAATGGCACGCAACAAAACATGGAAGAAAATGATAACATTTTGTTAAAATATGCCATCTACCTACTACACTGAGTATGATATTTAGTTTCACTTATGATTTGGAGGTACACAATGCTATATCATTTTTACTGTTGATGTCATTTTTAACCAAGTAAAGTTGTTAATGTTCTATAATGTCCAAACAACTAATTTGACATTTGTTGGTAAAATATGAGATATACGGTAAATAATATAGCCTTGCGTAATTCCAAATAGTAAGTGACACTAAATACAATATTTCGTGTAGTATGTTCAGAAATCGGTATAGTAAAAGTGCATCAGGACAACTGTAGCAGGCTGGCTCAATACTTCTGCAACACTTTAACATTAATATGGCAATCTGACTGTAACTAGAATACTACTGTGAAAGGGAGGTCCTTTAAAGTTATTCTACCAAATGGAAACCCTATGAGCTGTTCATGTCGGTGTCTTGAGTTCCGAAGGCCAAGACAAGGAGATTATTTTTTAAAGATCTTTTCATTCAAGGTGTTAAACAGTATCAGTAGCTAATAACCCTAGTTGGTAACCAAGTTGGCCAACAAGGTGACTTCAGAAAGTGATTGAGATTGTGCACTTCGTACACTGCACTAAGCATCTAATTTGGTGTGGCCCACACTATTCATCATTGACCCACATTAATTGTCGTGCAATTGCTGGATGACAACTAGAGAGATTATCATATGACATTTGGACATGCTACAAGGACTAGTCACAATGATCGCTCTAATCGACAAGGCACAACAAATTCTAATGACAATGACATTGACATTGAATCATATATTGAATGTAGTAAGCACGGCCTGACTAGGGCCCGAGCTTCCGATTAATTTGTTGGAGGAGATACATGCATAACTGGTATATCGATGTAAACGAATCTTTGCAATGCATTTGTCACAGAGTGGACCAAATCACTGAGTTATAAAAGAAATTCCGGAATCACGATTCCATGTAGCATGGCAACTGCTGTATGTGGGACCATGTAAAACAACATGAAGTCCTAGGCTTGAATATTTCAAGGCACAACTTTGTGGATAAGTTTTGTCACAGAAACTTGGCAGTATTTTGTGTAAAATTATGTCTTCCAAGTGATTGTTTATTTGTTTAGGTATGATCAACAATCCACAGACCAATTTACACACAGTCCAAGGGCCATGAGTACGAATTCATTCCAAGGCCCTTGAAACTCATAGCTTGTTGAAGGCTGTCACACCATGCAAATATGCATTGAATTTCTTGAAGGAGGTCTAGGAAGTTCATTTTGTAACACCTACCGAGCCTGTGAAAGTAAGAACCTGCCCTATAGGCTGGTTGCTCGTTCATTTCATTATAAGCATACTAAACTTATTTGGGATATCTGATCCTGATATAGGGATGGATTACTTTGGTAAAAAACAGAAATCCCCGGACTCTATAGTTTTTATCAAATTTTCCCATCTTCCCATTTCCGGGGTCACCCTCCCCCTCAGTAGGTGTTGTGGACATTCACCTTTCACAATACAAGGGCACATATATGGCAAACTGTAGTATACTACTTATTGTCAGTATCAGTAAATTGTATTTGAAAAGCATCCAAACTCTATATGATTGCATTGACCTTGAATCTGACATGGTGGTTTTTTTGTCTAAATGTTTTTGATTTTTTTGATGAAGGAGGTGTCATGTTTTTCCTCAAATTGTAAGTAGTACCCTAGCTATTCTGACAAGTTGTGTAAGTGACCCTGACAAGTAGTTCTCGCAAATAATACTATGATTCCATATATATATATATATATATATATATAGGGTTGACTAGTGTTCATTGGGGCATTTTAAATTTATTATAATGAGTTAAAGTAAATTAGAAAAGTGAAACCCAAAGATTAAAGAACTTCAACGGCAAGCAGAGTTGCAACATTTGTTTGCAAAAGAAACCCTAGCATAACCCATACACACGCAATGCATGGCTGAAAATGACAATGGAAAAACATTTCATCCATCTGCTAGCATAACCCGCGTAAGGCCAATGTTTATGGACTCTCATTGTACATAACTTGTTTTAATTGTCACCCAAACCCTTTATCCCACACGGTATATTATATCTAAAAACCTAAATTAGATATGTTGTATAGGACCTTATATTAGTTATAATCCAATATGACTTTTATACATCATGTATTACCTCTTAATAAAAATCAAAAGTTTAGGTGCAAATAAAAAAGTACACCATATCTTTGGTCGCACCATTGCAGCCAAATTTTCCGAAGTCACCTTCTCAGGTCATTAGGCTTTGAAACTTCGTTCTCAATTCTTTGATTTTGGTTTTGATTTGAAACCAATTGGTTGATGCCAAGAATGGATTAAGAGGGATGAAGAAAACACAAGACTCACTACTTGAGTGAAGGTAGGACTTGAGCATGAGTATGAGCACATCTTTATATACAAGATTTATGGGACTTACTCACACATTTTGTAGATTAATTTTATGATTCAACCTTAGACTTCTATTCACTTTATTCAAATTTTATGACAATCTCATTACATAAATATGAGTGATTGTGTGCTTCTACTAAGAGCCCACTTCTAGAGATATATGTTTAAAATTCTTGGTTATTCTCCAAGTCACCAAATAACTTAGCCCAATCCAAATATACTAACACAATTCTTGACAACCAATTTGCAAGTTGATCAAGTCTCCCTCCAAATAAATGTTCAATCCCATCTCAACACTATCAATATTGATGGGTTTGTTGCCACTTGACTAAGAATGAGAAAAGCTATAGTTGAGGTCAATTTGTCTAGAACATAATATGATATTATGGTCATCGTCCCACTTGTGCTCATATTTGTGACTCCATTGAATCTAATTCAGTTCTAGAAACTAGCGAGTACAAAAACTTGTGAGACCCATTCAAACTAGTGACATAGGGCTGACACTTAGTGTGACTTACGGGAACCATGTGCGGCGAGGGTATAATTGTTTTGGGGGTTACATTATCTTGCTCACAAGCAATTAAATGACCCATTTACTTAGGTAATTTTCTAATTGTGCATATTTTTTAGTACCTTTCAATGCTGAGGTTAATCATTTTCATGTACCATATGTTTATTTAAATCAACAAGTGGTTGGTCAGAAGAGTGCTATGCCTTATGATTATCCATGACACATGGCCAATTCTAGTTGTTTGTCTAACCGAGGCCAAAATTTGGCTCATTTCAAAAACCATCTCAAAATTCGTTTTATTTTAACTTTAGACGGACGCTTGAGTCTCTTGACTAACAGTAGCAGTTCATAATCTCAAAGTATATTGACAACTACTAAAAAAAATGTTGATGATGGAGTTGACTCAAACACAAAGGATCACCTAGCATTTGTTGTTGATGAACACAAGACGGAAAGCAAAGATGCAACACCTCTCACCACTCAATACTTCGATCCTCAACTTATTCCAAGTCTTGACTTCCCTTCATGCATGAGTGAATCTTTTTGTTGTTCTTCTGAATAAAAAAGTATTGAATCTGCAAGGTTGGCAAGATTAGTGAGTAGTTCCTTAGTTATATTTGGGAGACTCCTTTCAATTAGTGTGGATCTATTATCCACTTTGGATTTGCATCATTTGTACCCAAAAATCCCAAGTCCAATGCATTTTGTCATACATTGTAGAGGCGTCGTTGTTTCCTATTCAATTCATTTTTAGGATACTTGGCATGGTTTAGGATCTTCCAATCACCGCTCATCTTTTGTGCATAACATCCAAGGAGTTGTCTAAGGACTTCAATACGGGGAGGGAAAGAGCAATCAATAGGAGGGCATGGATCATTAGGGCAAGTCCTATTACAAAAGCAAAGGATCTTGTTCTTAGTGAGGAGGATCTTAAGTTTTATATGTATTGCAGAAGATGCTAGACAAGTGGAATACGGGCTCAAGAAGAAAGAGGTTGAAACATGTATGGCTACAGGTATGGTTGTTGATGTTGTAGCTAATGAAGTTCTTGGTGACTAAGCTATATGTAATAATATTTCTCAAATTATAGATATTTTTTTTGCAGTTATTGAATCAATGCACATGTCACAAGTCCATGGCATTGGTGATGGAGAAAGTCTTGTCACATGGTCATTTGCAATGGGTACTCCAATGTCCAAGAACAACGTTGGAGTAGTAAATCTATCAGCACCACAAGTAGTGACATACTGCAAATTGAGTGCATTGCTTTGCAATAATTCTTAAAGTGTGTTTATTATGTTTGATGATTGATTTTGCTTGGGAAGTTTGCAAGACAACAACAAGAGGTTGTTGCAAGCTTGAGTAGATCTTTTCAAGAGAACAATTTGTTCGTAATAGAACTTCCTTAGTGAACAAGAATGTGATCTTAACCTGTGCAATGTTAATTGCTCGACATAATGGACTGTGGCTAAGGTTCTTGGTGTCCACCATAGGATGGTAGCACCTAGATGGCATCTACTAGATATTGACATACATTGGATGATAAAGATGGGCTTCCACTTTGGTCGTTGAGGGTTCAAATGATTAGATATAATGTTTTGAATATTGCTACTAAAAATGTAGTCATAGATTGTAGGACTACTCAAACACTTGTGAGTCCTTACAAGAAAGAGGTTCCAAAACAAAGGATCGAGGTTGATTTGGAGGATTACAACCCAACTTGCTTGAGTCACACCCGGGTATGCTGCATGCAACTCCCGTATTATATGGCCTTGATTATAATCACTTATAATGCATTTTAGTCCAATCTCAAGTGACAACTCCATTACCCTACACATGTTTCAATGAAGCTGATTCAAAATTATGTACTAACTTTGAATTTTGTGAAGGGAAAAACCATAAACATTTGAGAAACACATTGATCTACAAAGCCAAGCAATTTGTGTTGATAAAAATAATTTCAAAAAAGTTTAAATATTCAGAAGATGGTGCAAGTAGTGTGCAAGAAGATATATTGAACGTGTAATTGTCTAAAATTTGTCTAAACATGATAAAGTTACATTAAATTGATGTTTTTTCTACAAATTTTTGTAATGCTACCCACAAGTTTATAATGAATTCAAGGAATATGAAAAAAAATCCAACTTCAAAATATTTAAGGTCATGAAATCTACGTCCAAAACCAAATTTAGAGCACTACTTTTAATGATAAGTTTTGAAGATCTCGTCTTGATTCTATATTTGAGTACCTAACACAATAATAAAGGGCATCATGAAAAAATCCAATTCAAACAACACTTTGCTACTACTTTTAGGCATTTGACCAAAAAAAGTATGCTTTCAATATACCGGAGCATTTTTTCCGTACACTTGACCGTGCTTGCTCCCCTCATGTGTGTACAAGTACATATGTGTGGATTGTTGATGATGAAGTCTGAAAGGTAAGGGATCTTCTCAAGTTATCTTCTCATGCTAAATTTGCACTAAAAGGGACTATATGAATCCTAATTACAAAAATAGACCTAAAGGGACTTTGAATGCATATATGTAGATGTGTGTGGATTGTTGATGATGAATTCTGAAGGTAAGGGGTCTTCTAGTGACTCAAGGGATTTCTTAATGGTTCAATGGGTTCTCATATGACTGAAGGAATTTCCTAATGACTCAATGGGTTCTCATGTGATTCAATGAGTTCTTATCCCGGGGGGTGCACTCCATTGTCAAGTTGAACACCACGTGCGATTAAAAAAATAAAAAATAAAAAATTCTGCTTTCTACATAAAGCATCACCAAAATGGGTCAATTGTTTTTTCATGAGTAGATATACATGGCATCTATTACATAGTAAGAAATTATAACCAAATTTGATGATTTGTTTTTCTATAAAACATACCATTTCTAACTAGAATGACGCAAAATTGAACTAAAACAATTACTACAAAAATGAAGGTGACTAAAAATTTCAAAAAAATATACAAAAGATATTATCAATGGTTATGTATATGTAGAAAAATTCATAATTTTTAAAATTATCTATGGCATATAATTAGGATACCAAACTTTTTATCGCACGTGGTTATGAAACGTAAGGGGGTGTGATCACCCCGAGGTTCTCATGTTACTCAATGGGCCTTTTGATGACTCAAATGGCCCTCTCATAGTTAATTTGGTCTTTGAGTGACTAAAGTGGAGCTCTTTGTTCCTAAGTGTAATCTTGTTTATAAATGTGGAGGTATTTGTCTTGTTGGCAACCATGATGGATGTCAATGGACTATTCTATGTGGACTATGCATTGTAGAATATGCACTATGAATGTGCATATAACCTAGAAAAATGTGCATGTGGACTTACTTGGAAGTATGGAGTCAAAGAAGCCTTATTGAATAGTATTGTTGGTTGTGCAAATTGACTTCTATTTGAGGTCCCTAGTTGCAAACCCTAGAGTGAAGGTTGGGCACGCATTTTGAATACCTAAAGCCTCTTTTGCCAAACATATAGTGAAACGGAACATTTGTTGTATTTACGATATTGAAATAGGTGAACTATGTTTACGATTGAACAAACATGAGGATAAAAATTGGAATACATCGTGGAGATTGTGCTTGCATGTGTGATATATGCAAAGGTGCCCACTCATCCTTAGCTTGTTAAGGTGCTTTAAGACCTTTGATGGTGTTACCAAGCTCTGGGAAAATGTCATTTGTCCTCATAGTGGTTCATGCAATGGCACAACTGCGTCTGCTTGTTAGGGGAATGTGGTGATTGTGGGTTGACAAGATGTTGTTGTGCCCATTTGAGGTCCACTCTAATAATGCGCCTCTATTAATGGACTGGAATAGGTCTCCTTTAGAGCAAACAATCTCAATGAAAGGGAAGGTCATGAAGAAATTAAAACTAAGCTATAGAAATTTTACCAACCCCAAGAAATTCCTAAATTGCTTGAAACCAAAATTGCAGCATGTTGTGTGTCACAACTTTGTGGCCAATTAGCAAGACGAGCAATTCCAAGCTTGCATAAAATCTTTCCAGCCCAACATTTGGTTGTGTCAATTGTAGATAGGTTTTTTACTTGGGTTCAATCTTAAACAAAACCCCAGGGAAGACTAAATGAGTGTCAGGTGTGTAATCTAGATATCACTCCTAAGTTCCTTGATAGTTCCTTTTAATTATTTGTGAGTTTTAGATACAAAAATAACCAGGAAAAACCTTGTTTAGGATGTTGGATTCGGGTAAAAAGTGATTGGATACGTGGTTTTGTGGTTTTAGGGTCCCTCAATTCAGTACATGCAAAATGCTGTCACTCCCTCACACAATAGTCCTGTAGTGACTAATTTTGACTATCGAAGTTTCTTGCAGGGAGTCACGGCTCAACAATTGTCTTTTTCAAGTAACCAGTATCCACTTCCAACACCAGAGCCAAGGGCACTCTGGCGAATTGTATCGTCCCTCCTTAATTACCTCCAATTTAGTGTATCAAGAAATCCAGTCTCGGCCTTTCCTTAATTAATTTTCCGATTTAATGATATCAGTTTAATAATACATGGTCTTTCACACCAACTGAAGTTGGTGGCTCAGATACCATGGTTCATTCATATCCTTTAACCCATTTTTCTTTCTTTTTAGAAACTTATTTTCACAATAATGGGCTCCTTAATACCAAATTATCCCAATTTGCTTATTATGCAATAAACAACTTATTGGATTCCTTAATACTTTAATCCTCTTAATTTAGGATTCACTTCTAGAATTAATTAGATTTTTATTTAATTTATTTTCTGAATTTACCTTAATTAAATTTCTCGGCCGCTTTCTTCCGCCAAGTGTTCAAAAACACTTTTTCAATGGGCAATTTGAAATTGTTTCATTGGTGAATTTGGTTATGCAATATGCCCTCTTGATAGTATTTAGATAATGCTGCAGTAATATTTAATTTATTAATTTAAATACTTTAAATCTCAATGAGTTTTACCTGTGGTAAAAGAGCCTTCTCAGCCTCTGTAAATTTGACTTTTACAGGCTTTTACCCCTGTGCAGTGTGAATAGGGTCTTTTATGAGCTGGTTACTTCTGAGCCACTTTGTTAATGTGAACACCTCAATGGGAGAGGGCCTGTGCTTGCGCCAAGTGTCCTCCTCTCCTTCTTCTTCTCCTCTCTTCTTCTCCTCTTCTTCTCCTTCCCTGCTCCTCTTTCTCTTGCAAAACAGGGGATCACCTTCTTCAACAAAGTGATGAATTTTAAGTGCTTTAGTAGCTCAAATTTTGTGATTACAACCTGTCTCCAAAGCGATTCAATTCCCGTCTGTGAAATTTCTTATCTGCCTTGGTAGTATCGCCAGTGCAGGGTCCAAAATTCGGCCTCGAAATTTCGGCGCCGCAGACTCCGAACTTCAACGGGTTATTCCTCAAACTCAACAGGTTATTTCTCAGGCTCAATTCGGCTGAGCCTTCACCGAAGGGCCCAACACCTGCTTCTCGGTCGCAAGGCTGAACTGAAAGGAATTGGCGGAAGGACGCCACCAGGAGCGGCGCCTGCGGCTTAATTTGATTCGGCACAGGGAAACTTACCAGGTCCAGACATTGACAGACTGAGAGCTCTTTCTTGATTCTATGGGTGGTGGTGCATGGCCGTTCTTAGTTGGTGGAGTGATTTGCCTGGTTAATTCCGTCGACGAACGAGACCTCAGCCTGCTAACTAGTTACGCGAAGAATCTTCTTCGCGGCTAACTTCTTTCTTACAGAGAGATGACTTCAGAATCTCATGCCCAAACAATTAATCAACTCCCTTCTCTGGCACTGATTCAATACCCAATTAAGAAATCTTCACTTTACTTGATGAAAACACTTGACATCGGCATATAGGCCTTTTGTTATTGTAATCACAACAGAATCTCAATTTACAATGCCCACTGCTCTTGCGTAAAGCTCTTGAAATCACTCAAGGCATAAAAATTTTGACTGCAGCCTATTACAGCTATTTTTAGAGCAGTCCCGCATCTAATTTTAGAAATTTTAATTTGATTCACTCACACCACAATAACAATCACAATTTACACACGCGCACGGTAGAATTAGGGCTTCACACCCTCGATAATTCAAAGATATAATGGTCAAATTTTATTGATATACTTAATTTCAATACGAATATGCTCTCTTCACGAGAGACTTAACACATGATTCTCTTTTAAGAACAACACTAGAATTGCTCTCTTCCCGAGAGTCAAGAAAATTCCAAAATTGCTTACAATTCTTCTCTAAAAAAATATATGCGTGTCCGAACAACGAGAGAGAGAGAGGTATATCTCTCCTCGTACCTAATCACGGGAGGTTCGGGGCTCACCAAACCTCTTCCGAATAGGTTTGGTAGCCCGAACCTATCCGGAAAGTCTTTTGGACTTTACTAATAAATAATTTAGTCACTAATTTACTACTTTTTCCTTTTTAGCCCTAGCTAGTAACTTTTAGCTTTTTTTGGTCATTTTTGTCACTATTTGTCTAACTATTTCCCTAGCCTAGCCTAGGCCGAGCCCTATTTAACCCTAAATTAGGGTTTTGGTCACTATAAAGGCAAAAATTTGGACGACATCAATTATAAAGTTTGTGGAGAACCATTCATTCATCCCAGGGAGTGGACTCTTCATACTACATATGAACTAACATGAGTGTAAGAAGGGGTATTATTTGAGGCATTAGCGTACATATTATACATAAGAGAAAGGTATTATTTTCCTCTAGTGTGCATTTTTAAAAAGGCTTTTAAGAATTTTGAAGTAAAGGCATATATACAAAAGGGAGCCTTGAGTTTTAGGAAGAAAAAATGACAATAGATGTGTTAGTTTCATCCAGTTCACAGTGCAATTTATTATGTAATATGTGTTGATGTGACATGGGGTTGACTTTAACATTGCTAAGAAATCTCAAAATACTTGATATTGAGATTTGCCCACTACATTGTATCTTGAAGTTTCACAAGGACCTTGCCACTAGAAGAAATCGTGCCATTTCAACCTTGGCCATCACGACTCGCACCAAGAAAATGCATAAACAATTCAATTGGTAGGCAACCGGAAGGTACCCGTGGTGTATCCATGGAAGGTGCCCCCCGATTCCCAACCGAATTGATTTGTTTATGCATTTTCTTAGTGGAAGGTGCCACCCGATTCCCAACCGAATTGATTTGTTTATGCATTTTCTTGGTTTAGTCTTGATGGCCTAGTTGAAAGGAGGGTTGAAAGGACAAGATTTCTTCTAGTGTTGGTGACATCACTTAGGGCGCATTACTTTACTCTACTCTATTTGACAATTTCTCTCTCAACCATGAGTTAGCCATGGACCCTTGACATTTTAGGCAATGTGAATACACTCCGTGCATGTCTAAGGCACCATTTTTTCATTTGTGCCCTATTATGGATTCGTGTGTTTTTTGGCATCGTGAACACATAGCATATGTGATATGATTTACTTTAATTGAAAAAAACTCAAGTAGAATTATGTGCACAAAAGGCACGTCCATTATGTAGCACGTCCTATTAGAAACAAGCAAGTCCAGAGGCTTCAATTATTATAGGTGAGACTATGGACTTGTCAATTTTGCGCTTTAATGAACTACATACAAGGCATTATAAGTAAGTGTGGCCTATAAGACCTAATAGGTTAGGTATTCAAGAAGCACCTTATCCCACACAAAAAAAAATGGCATGGCACTAGCAGATGGCTTGTATGACCATAATGAGTTATGGACAATTTTGACTTGGAAGTTATGTAAGAGATTGACATGAAATGATCCAAGTGCTTATATTCACACCCTAGTCACATGGCCTCTTAATACGTAAATAATCATACACAAAGAGTGGTCTCAAGCCATTATAAACTGGCTTTCTAGCTTGTCCTACTAGGATGGGTGGGCCAAGCTAGCCTTGCATAGACCGATCCGGGATTTAGAGTAGCGAGTCCCATGTGCATATTCTATTTTATAAATCTTAAAAATCTCTCAAAGTTTAAGAGGTGAAAAGAGGAAATTCCAAAAGTTTCATCCAACTGTCAAAATGAACTTCAATACATGATGAATTAAGAAGCTCTTATAGAAAGTTTTCTCAAAGAAGGACCAAACCCACGGTTTCATTCCTCTTTGAGAGACTTTACGGATAACTCTATGATGTGACCAGATTTTGAACAGCAAAAATAATATCCTCTTTGGATCATGGATATGGCCTGCCTAGGTAAGTTGTAATATCCTCTTAGTATGACGTGAAAGAGTGTTTGTTTGCCTAGTATGATTGGCCTATTGGGACTTGTATAGCTTTCATGCCTGCATTAGAAGGGGGAGGGGCCAAAAAACTTAGTTTTAGAAAGTTTTTGACTAAGGGTGTGTGTGTGTTGTGGAGTATAATCTAATGTTGGTTTGTGTAGGAGCAATATTAGTTTGGATTAGAGGCTCATAACATTATTCAGATCCATAATCTGAATGTGGGAATATTAGGGAATATTCTGTAGAATACTGTCAATCCCACAGAACACTGGTATGGATCTGAATAATGTTATGCTTTTGTGTGGATTTAGGAATTTGGTAGGTGTTGGGTGGTAAGAGGATATTGGGGTTTCAAGGAAGTAGGAAGTGGGGCCGGGGATGAGGTGATAATAGTTGTACTTGATTCATAATGGTTCTAAGACTTATTTAGTTGAGAAGGACGGTGTAACAAGAGTGGATGGGAAGATTGTAGGATGGGAGTGATGGCCTTGGGGTAAGGTAGATGAGGCTAATGTGGACACCTCCAGCTCTATAAAATCATCCAGTCGATGGATTTGATCATTAGAAGCTTGAGTAGGATAGCAATTGCGAATCATGATCAATGAATTTGGAATCACTGAAATCGGAGTTGAGGAAGGTCTTGATCTAGGTTCCAAAATCAAAGGTATTTTGTTTCCCAATCTAGTGTTATAAGGAGGAAATCTTTATCCTTCAAGCTTGTGTATTTGGATGACATCATTGGCATATTCTACATGGGTCATTTGGAAATGAAATCCAAGTTGAATGCCAATATTGGTTGTGTCATGTCTCTAAAGTGGTCATGGGTAATAGAAAATGTTGCCGAATTGGCTTTTTATTATAGAATTCCCAAAATACAAGTTGGTCGGCACCTCACAACCACATGCCACCTCCGAATTTGCCCACCTTGTTCACAAAAATCAAGTGTGTCATACTTTGGTGGATAGCACTCGTTATTATGGAGGATGGTGGGTGTCGTTTGACTTTTGCAAAGGTGACCAACCCAAATATCATCAAGGTGGTGGTTAAATAACCATGTATTACTCACCCACTGAATTAGAGCGACTATACCACCAATTGGGAGCTAACCAAATTAGCCTCATCTACCTTACCATTAATATGGTGGTAACTCAGTGCTGCATAGGAAAGAAAATGTGTGGTGACATGGTCGATGGTGGGTTGCCCCAAGGTGTGCAATGATTCGAGCAATGCACCGTTTTGGAGGGGGAATTAGGTAGGTGGGGGTAGTATGGTAACATAAGGTGGATTGTGGCCCATTGTAGATATTGACTTGTAATTTTCAGCAACAAGGGTTGGAGGGTCGGCTTGGACACCCCATTCTAAGGAGAGAGGTGAAATGTCAGGAAAGGTTAAGGGATGAGTAGGGATGTGTAAATGGATGTGACATGGCCTCTAGCCATCGCATCACGTTACAAATGACATGATGTCATCATGTCGGGACATGATGCCCCATTGACGTGGTAATCCTTTTAAATGAAGCAATCTTTTGTAAAAAAAATTCTACTTGGTTGAGTTCTTGTGATGCATGGTGGACAACCACCGACACTTCCGTCATGGTGCATTAGTAGATAATACAGTTCCTTCCAACATTTCTAGACAACACCTTTCTTAAATCGACATGCCCGTAGTAGTGTGAGGAAGAAACCACTTCACCCTTAAGTGCGTCCTAGTCCGGGTGGGGGGCTCTTCTTATCACTTAACATTAGCTCATTACTTCAATAATCCCTTCAATTCACATCACTTGAGAGTGGATTAAGCCCATGCAGCCTCTTTATTGAAAGTACAAGCATTTACAAGCGCTTGTATTCTCCTTTCACAACTCACTTAAGCTAATCACAATGTCATTCTAGCATTAAACCTATTTTCTCACTCTCTAGCCTCAGGTCAATTGCACTACTCAACGGCTCGTGTTTGCTACACCTGCCCTAAATGCCTCCATCCCATCTCAGACCCCTAGGTCCCATCAATAAGTCATGGTGTGGTCGGCAATCTCAGAACTGAAAGGAAGAGTCAGTAGCCACCTCGACACTCTCAAGTCCAGCCCACACGGACCACAGACTCCCCCCCTGCCACGTTTAATCCACCCACAGTCCCACACTTGTCTGCCTTTGCAGGCATTCGCCGCAATCTCTCCACCGGTTGCAGCTGCCTACCCTCGGCATTCTGAATTGAAGTTTCCACTGCCCTTAGACAAAAACTTGACCCTTCGCAATACATTCTGGCCGGCACTTGAGCAACTTCCTACCATTCTCCAACCACCAGTGGCTGCTTTTCCACATCAGTGCATCCTCCTCTTCAGTTGTTACAGGCTCTCACTTGTAAGCCCACATTGATTGAACCTTATTGCCTGGCAGCAGCGCACCACCAGTGCGAAGACGCACTGCTCAATCCAGCACTGAGAGCTGAGACCGAGAAGTCCCCATCTGATCAGCAAGCATGAATGCTTGCCCACTTCGGTTTCCTGGTGTCCCCTCATAGTCTACTATTTTGTTGCCTGCTCATCCTTCAGCCATCCTCACACCTGAATTGCAGCCACTCCTCCTACCATTCAAGTGCAATCCGCTGAGTCGCGACTTCATCTGCCTTTCTGCTGCCTGCTCCCCGAATTCTGATGTCCAGACCTGCCTTCCCTCTCCCCCTGAGAGCTCATGCCACACCCAGAGAGAAAACCACAGTCCCCTGTTCCGAGCCTCTCCGGGACCTGAGACCCTGGATCCGAGATATCAGCAGCTCTATCCGTCCAAGAAAGCCGGACCCACCCTAAAACCACCTCACATTCATCCTAAACCGAACAATTAACTTGGGCTAAAAACCACAATTCTCACTAAATCACCACCTAAATTCTAACCTAGCTAACTCAAATCCTAACTTAACCATTAACTAACAACCCAACTGATCCCTCAAACCCCAATCCCAACACAACACCCACTCAAGTCTTCAAACTTAACTCTAATTAAAACATAAACGCTTCACTCTTTTTATATTTTTGAGTAATTGAGTAAGGGTCAAAGTTTAAGATCTAATGATCTTTTGAGATTAAAAACACATGTGGGCACCACATTGGGCTCACAAGCAGACCCCTCCTGTAATGGTTGTGTCAATCTTAAAAGCATATGGTCTTGGCCATGTTGGTGACATACAATGTTTTCTAGTAGTAGTGATGAGCTATGGAGTGGTGCGCACTAAAACCTAATGCAAAAATTCTTGCTTATCCTTTTACCTTGGGATGAAGAGCAAGTAGGAGGCTTAACCCTAACTTCCCAAGAAACCATTTTTCAGTTGACAGATGATTTATGTCCTACATAAAGCTTGACCACCTTATTCATTTGCAAGCAAAAACTTGACTGAAAATGTCAAGCCAACGTGAATATCTACCCATAGACAGCTAACCCATGTAATTTGAAGAAATTTGAATGTGTAAAAAAAATGTTAAAATGGGAAGTGGTCATGTTTTGTTTTGTCAGGAGTTCATGTGACTCCAATTTGATGGTTGCCATTCCAATGCAACCTTCGCTTGAACATCAAGGATGTTTATTTTGATAAAAGCGAAATATTGATTGATGTTCTTAGAAATACGTCCTTCATGTTGACATCAACCGTTAATTTAACTCATGGACACTCTTTAAAGGAATTCTTCACATATTTGTAGTAAGACATATGAAACAATTCACATACTCCAATTGCAAGGTGGCTATCCCATTGCAAAAGATTACACATTTTGGCCTGAGATTTTGTGGAGGAGCTCAACTACCGAGTTGTTCCCACCTAGTGGATCACACAAGCATTCCACTCATTTTCCAGGGGAATTCAATTGGTCAAAGGTTTTAAAAGTGACATTTTCATGTACACCCTTCTTCCAAATGTTATAACTTGAAAATCCATACGCCTGGTATATCATACCCATTTCACCTCTAAAATAGCTCACCTCCCATGTTTCAAGATCCTATGCATAAACCCCACTTTAACCTCCAAACTTGTCCATGAAAACTCCACAAACAAAATTGACTAAAACGCACTCAAAACAACCCTTTCCTTTCATACTAGGCTTGAGAAGTTAGGTGTTAATTATGTTGTAGAGCGGTTAGCTTGGCACCTACCCTTCGTTTGCATACAGACAAAATATCCCAGGAGTCTAAGTGTTGGGCATGTGGCTTCATTCAGCCCGGGTGGGAATCCAACGCCCCTACATATTGGTCCTGAGACCTGCATCTAACCTTGGCCACACTCAACAAATGCCTTTTGTACCTCTTTTTGTCTTCCTTTGAGGAAAAGCAGATGGATCCAGGGAACTAAAAGATAAGGATCCCAAACGCTGCTGCAGAGACGAATTCTTGTTCAACCGAGTCCGATTCCCGACCCAAATGATCATATGTGTTGAGCGCCACAGGACGCACACCAAGACGTGTATATATATATATCTATCTATGATCGAACGCACTAAAGTCAATAAAAATATTTGCAGCTATAACACTTGAATTCCCACGTCAGACTCGATCATACGTGGCTCAGGCCCCAGCAGCAGTAGTGGTACCGAGCTCAAACAAAATTTGAAGGAACTGCCTTTTGCGAGTCGTTCCAAATTCTTTTTCCCACAAGAAGCAAAAGCATTGTGTCCTGCCTTCTGCTGAGTGTGTCGTCTTCTTTTGTCTTGGCGATCATATACATCATGGTTGCTGAGTTTGTTGTTTAACAGAGGTCCCACACTAGAAGGAAATCTTGTCCGCTGCCACTGTCTCTTGCGACTCGAAACAACGCTGCAACCCTCCAAATGAATAATGCCTAGGCAGCAGCAGCAGACAAAGTCACAACTTGTGGTTATGTTGCCATGTAGTGCAAGTGCAGGCATAGGGGAGTAAACTATTGTTGTTATTGTTGTTTGTTGTTGTTTTATTTATTGTTTATTATTATTATTATTATTATCATTTTAAGGCTACCAAATATGGTCGCCTTGCAATAGTTGACATTGAGGTGTTGATGGAGCAACGTGTACAGTTTGCCTCGTTGGTCGAATCCACCACAAAATGCATATTTTAGTCAAAATGCCCAGTTGCGGGGCGGCTAAGGTAGTCTAGCACACAAAATTTCGGCCGGGGATTCGTGGCACTCAAGTAAAATCATCCATGCGGATGAAAAAAAACGCAAGAATCATCTAAATTATTATTTTTAGGCAATTTGATTCCGGAAATAGAGTCAAAGGCCCCGAATTAGTCTAGTGATGTCACATTCAAATGAATCGGCCCTCAACCCCATAGGGGGGCTTTTTTTTATTGGAGCCACTTCATCCACGATATCTTGGATGGATGTTCCTTAGTGAGTGCCACGAATCCCCAGCCCAAAATTTCCTCTAGTTTGTGGATTCCCCATACTTTCATGTTTCCATGTGATACAAATCCTTTCTCCGAGTAAATCAAGGTTAAATACAAAAGATTCAATTGCCTTTCGACCATGATAGCCCCAAGTCAACCTACAATGCCTTTCATGTCAATTACTGTTGATTACCTGAGCCATGGCCCACATTTGGGGGATGGATTCTTCATTGGAAACCTAAATGATGTGTATGGGTCACTATGAAATTAAACCACCTATATACACGAAGTTTATAAAAGAAAACGAGTGTAATATACATATTAATGGCAAGTGAGGAAATGGACTCATGTATTATACTAATCTTTTCAGCTTAATGTGATAAATGCCTCCACTACATATACTATATATATCATGAATTAAATAGCCTTTATTGCACATGAAATCCTTTTTCACTTTCCAATGAAAAAGTCAAATTGATCCATAGCATGTAACTCAATGTTTAATCAAACAAACCAAGACAAGAGCATAATAGCTTAGCCACAAACCGGAGAGCATAATAACTCAATGAAGCCCACGAGCGCTCCAAGAGTTTTGAGTGTGGCGTGGTGGTGTGGTTAGGTAGTGAGTATCGTCTCTCTTTTCCATTTGAAATATGTTGAATTTAGGGTTTAGGAACTTATTGTGTGAGAAAGATGCTTGTTTCTTGATCGTTTTGAAGCTTGGGTTAGGGTAAATCCTTTGGCTAGATAGATCTTCTCAACAATCATTCTCTTAGCTTAATCCCCTCATTAGATTTGAGCTTGATTGCCAAATAGGAAGGATTCGATTATCCTCCGATTTGTGAACTCTTTATGCTTTAGACAAAAGAGTTTACCTTAATGTCATCTACTGAGAAGAGAGTCAAACTCTGTTGCTCAAGGCTACACAATTTCATGATGTGAATCATGGGGATAGGATTGAGTTGTGAATCATATTCCGTATCACCGAGATTTGTATGTGCTCACGAAGAAATTAACAAGAAAGTTAGTATGATCATTGCTTATCAGAAGGTGTCATTTATGGACCATGGTAAGTACATCCGCGTAACTTAGGACTAGTAGCATGATAGTCGTGACTCACTAGACTCGAAGGGAGGTTTGTAGATAGTTGCAATTAGTGACGAAGCTAAGAAAGTTGAAATGGTCATGTTAACGTTTTTTTTGGGAGGTTAACTTAGTAATGGGGAAGTTTTTGGGTTAGCTGAGATGATGATGCCACTGTTGTTGTAATTGCATAACAATTCAATTTTCCAAAAAAATTGTGTTGAATTTCTCTTTAAGGAGTTTCAAGGATGGAGTTATGAATACCCTAAGCAATTGTAGTGATCATCATCGGCTTTTGGTAAATTTTGATGAAGGTATGTGGAGTATAATCATGTATGTGAGAGTTTTGGAGTTCCAAGAGGTAAAGATTTATGTTACTCACTTATGTATACCAAAAGCAATTTTCATTGCTATGCTTTTGTGTAATGGAGTCTTGAAAAATGCCTCTGTTACTTCTAATCCTACTTTCAAAGTTTTTGAATTCTTAAGATAAATGTACGGTTATGAATGTAAAAACTCTAAAATTTATAATTAACATACCATCCTATCAAAAGGCTTGAATTCCAATATTATGTAATTATAGGGTCCTCAAAATGTATGCCAAGAAAACTAATACTCCCCTAAAACATGTTGGATATCACATGTATATGCAACATTTTACACAAGGTGAGCCCCCCATGAAATAAAACCCCCTACATACAAGAATTTTATAGAGGAAAAAAAATGTATACTTATTAACAGTAGGCTAGAAAATGGGCTCATGTATTTATGGTCATCATTTCAATTTAGTGGGATAAATGCCTCCGCTACAACAACAAAATTCAAGTCATGAATTAAATAGGCCTTTATTACGTAAAAAATCTACTTTCATTTTCCAATGAGAAAGTCATTAAATATTTTTTCATCCATAGCAAGTAAGTCAACAATTGCATCAAACAAACAAAGCCAAGAGCACAATAACTTAGCACCATACATAGAGCAAAACTCGAGGGAGTTTATGAGTGGTCCATGAGCATCCAATTTGTAAAAATCTAGAAACCAAATGCAAACCCTAACAAGAATGGACAAGAGACTATTGAGGAGTAATACCACATGACCAAAATGGATGAAAACTTTTCAATTTGATCAAGCTCAAAACCCATGGCCTTGCCTTTGGGATGAGCACCACAAACTCATAGATCCAAAACCACATTTGCGGTGGTGATTGACATGAAAGACACCCAAAGAAAGTGGGATGATAACAATTAATAGTGTAAGTGCTTATGAGGTTATCGGCTAAGTCATACCAAAACAACAAGGACTTGTTCCTAACATACAACTATACGGGTCCAACCACTTGGGCATTGTAAAACCATTTTTTTGGCCATCGCCTGTCCGAATTGGGCTATTTTCGACATTTGATGACTTTCATCCGGCAATAGGCGGTTGGAGGCCATCCAGATCAAGAAACTAAGGCGATTGCCGTTGGGAAGCGGTTACAGAGTCTAACCGACTCTTTCCCTTCTCCAACTTGATGAGGAGGTGGCTGCCGAAGGAAGAGCAGGCTATTTTCATATTGTGCAGATCTTACATAGTCTCAATTAGTGATAGCAATAGACGTAGGAGGTCTGAGACTCAGTGATTGAGTCAGGCCATAGTCGTATCCCAAAGCGTGAGGCTTGCAGGGATTAGCCATAGACTGAGAGTCGAGTGATTCAAACTCTGATATGTCTTAGAAACTTTGATAAGTAAAGACTGGAAATTGTAGGAGCATATTGTCTTGGTTGTTTGTGAATCAAATTGTGTTGTTATTTGGTTATGTGTGAAGTTGTAATGTGAGATTTGTCAGTGTCGACATGAATCATGGCAAGTAGTCTTATGGTGTATCAGCAATTGAGTGAGTGAAGTTTGAGCGAGTAACATTGAGCAGATAGAGAAATATACTTAGGCTAGTGGCTGAGAGTCGAATGTCTTGGAAGTCACGTGAACAGGTAGATGTCTGAAGTGTGACAGAACCAAGAAGATTGTGCAATGATAGAGAAATGTGTGAGGCAATAATCTGATGAGTGAAGCCAGAGAGTGGCCAAGCAACTCGTCCGAGGAAGGAAGATGACGGATGCTAAGAGCCTGTCGTAAAGAAGGCAAATGTTGAGTGAACTTAGCGAGATGTATGAAAGGCAATAATCTTAACCTGAATGTCGTGTAAACTAAGATCGTTAAACACAACAGATCGAGTGTCGTCATCAACATCAATTAGCAAAATAAACATAACAAACTAATATGCTAAACAACCACCTCTTCAAGATGAGGGTTTCTCTCTCCAAGCTCAAGAAACTAAGAAGTCTCCTTACAAAGCTTAAGAAACTTTCAAATTCACACACAAGAGTCAAGCTATCTCTCATTCCACGAAGGGAGAATCCAAGAGTGCAAGTGATGGAGGAAGAATGCGAAGGCTTTACTCATGATCTACTACACCATAGCCACAAGATAGCAACAACAAGCTCTCTCTCTCAAAACACACTCACAAGACTTGACTTGACAACAATGGCAAGTCAAGATGCCTTCCTCTCCACATAACCCCCCGTCTAGGTGGATTTCATCCATGGAGTGGATGAACAACTATCTAGGACTTCCAATGGAGTCCATTACTCATCCAAACACACATGGACTCCTAATGGAGTCCATTGACTTCTAATTTGACGTGATTTAGCCCCCGATGTCACCTCACGTGACAGCTGTTGTGTAAACTAAGATCGTTAAACACAACAGATCGAGTGTCGTCATCAACATCAATTAGCAAAATAAACATAGCAAACTAATATGCTAAACAACCACCTCTTCAAGTGCCCCCCCTAGCAGATAAGGAGCCCCTCCAATCAGCTAGGAACAAACACACTCATCGGTAGAGGTGTTGGACATGATGAAGTTGTTGTTACATCTGTACATATCCATGTTGGTGTAGTGGTAATCTAAGGAATTAAACTCATGGTTGAGGAAGTAACCCAAGAACTGTAGGCTGGGTGCAATGTGAGCCCCATTCTTAATCGCCTTCAACAATTTATGTTGAATTCTTTGATAACTCTCCCAATGTGATTTTCAATCCCATAAAACTACCGAACAACTAGATAACAACTTCACCACTAAGACATGTGGCAAACATCCACAAAGTCCTCAATCATGACCATTAACGGCCATGGAATGGGGGGATTTCCGACAACAAGGACAAACCCAATTGCCAGAAGGAAGAGTCAAAAGGGGAGGTGTCAAACATGCCATGTGCCATCCACGTTGACATTGGTCGCACAATAACATTGTTGCAGCTCCTTTCTTCTCTCCACACACATAACAAGGCAGACCCTGTGGTACAACCGCCAATTCGGGATGCACAGAGCCATCGATGGGAAGGTGACATGGAGCACAATTCTTTGAATGCTCACGACATTCCCGTCCATCCTTGCCTTCAAGCAATAATATACCAATTGGTAAAACATCTTTTACTCGCAAAATTGTGCGCCCAGCCTTGACATCCAATGTCGTAGGCGCCTCCCGTTACAAGTAAACATAATCCCCCTTGGAAAATCTACGAACCTGAGGTCGATAAGCGCCACTGCGGATCCGGGCATACCGTAATGTATCACGATGTTGAGCTATATTTAAGTTTTCCATGGCCATAGGCATGGCCTTCTGAAAGAACACTGCTCGATCATGAAGACATTGAGCCCAAACATCTGGATCATCCAAGTTTACGACAGGAGCCAATTTCTCTCGCACCGAGCTAGGTAAAATTGGTTCCCGACCATACAAGAGTTGGTAAGGACTATAGGATGCCGAAGATGCTTGCCTGCTGAAACGGTAACCCATTGCTATCCATGGTAACATCAAGTCCCATTCGCGATGGTTGCCATGAAGCAACCCATACTTCCGCAAACCGCGCTTGACAATCTGAACAACTCGTTCAGCTAAGCCATCTGCCTCAGGGTGATCTCTGGAAGTTGTTCGATGATCAATCAAAGCCTTGGTACACAAAGCCTCGAAAGATCCAAGAAATTCTCTCCCTTGATCCGTCAACACCTCTGCAGGTGCTCCAAACCGTGCCAAAATTCGATCAAGAAATGCCATAGCTGCCAATTCTGAGGAATTTTGGGGAAGAGCCACGAGTTCAATCCACTTACTAAAATGCTCCACCATCACAAGTACATACTTTGCCCCACGTGGAGTGACAGTAAGCGGTCCGGCAAAATCCAAAGACCAACGATATCCCAAGCCCATAATAGGTAAAGGCTGAAGTTGAGGTGATAAAGTATTAAAACTTCACCTGACTCGATCACATACTTCACACCGGGAAACATAAGTGGCAACCTGTTGATACATACCAGTCCACCAATATTGGTTGCGTAACATAGAGTGTGTCCTTCGCACTCCAAAATGTCCAAGCTCCTCGTGCACTTGCCGTACTAAGGAAGCTCTTTGATCTGGCCTTGGAACGATGCGCCTCGTTTCGTCCGGCCACACACGAAATAACAAGCCGTTTGTCCAACGAAACCTTATTATTCGGTGACTAACTCTATCTCGCTCCATAGCGGATAGTCCAAGGGGATATGTCCCTTGTTGAAGTTTGTGCAAGACCGCATGGTCTTCCCACACATCACTAACAATGAGAGATTTATCGATCTCCTCGTCTTGGTGTTCCATAAGGATCTCAGCAGCCAATCCTGACATAATTGTGAGATATGTGGCAGCATGCCAACCCGGCACCGCCTCACGATCACAATCTCCATGCCACCTGGCTCCAGTTAAATCCTCATCTGAAGGACTTGGATTGCGAGACAATCCGTCTGCATCCAAGTTGGCAATTCTTGCTCGGTGGACAACTTCAAAGTCATATTCTTGAAGTAACAATGCCCACCTAGCAAGTTTCCCGGTGAGTTTATCTGATTCCATAAGCCATTTTAAAGGCTGATGATCGGTCACCAAAGTAAATTTTTGCCCATATAAATAAGGTCGGAAATGTGCAATGGCCCAAACGGCCGCCAAGGCCTCGCCTTCATAAGAAGAATAATTAGATTCAGCACTATTATTGCTTCTAGATGCATAAGCCACCACATATTCCTTTCACTCTTCATCTTTCTGTGTCAATACCGCTCCCAATCCCACTGCACTCCAATCCGTGTGCAATTGAAAAGCTCTAGACACATCCGGGCGTCGAAGCACTGGCGCTGAACCGAGCCTCTGCTTCAATGTATCAAATGCCTGTTGTTGTTCCCGACTCCAAATCCATGGTTGGTCTTTCCCCGTGAGAATGGTGAGAGGTTTGGCAATCAAACTAAAGTTTTTGACAAACCTTTTATAATAATTTGCCAATCCTAGAAATGCCCGAAGTCGTGGTACATCACTAGGTGCGGGAATTTTGTGCAAAACATCCACCTTTGCTTGTTGCACACCAAGACCGCCAGGAACAATCATGTGGCCCAAATAGGGCAGTTGATCATGGAAAAACTTACATTTTCCATGATGTAAACGGAGTCCCCACCGTTGTAGCCGTTCAAATACCGCATGCAAATATCTCACATGATCCTGTGGACTATTACTAAAGATGATAACATCATCAATGTAATATCTAGCAAACGGTAAACCAGCCAATAATTGGTCCATCACCCGCTGAAATTCAGCTGGTGCATTCTTGAGACCAAATGGCAAAAATTTCCAATGATAAAGTTGATCCTTGCCATCTTTATCAATTCCCCAAAATGCGGTCTTCACCCGATCACCCAACAACAACGGTAATTGATGATAACCAGACCTCAAATCCAGAGTGCTGAAAATTCTAGCAAATCCCAATGCATCAAACAACTCCTCTGGCATCGGCATTGGGTATCGATCCGACTTGGTCTTGCGGTTGACTGGGCGATAATCACCACACATCCGTTTTTCCGTCCAGTTGCCAAAGATATCTTTCTTTGAAGGCATAACCGTGGCACAAGCATACTCTCCATTGGAGAGTTCAATCAATTCCGCTACCAATAATTCTTGACATCGAGTTTGAACACCCAACCTTTCAGATATACTAAGTCTGTACGGCCGTCTAAAAATAGGATGGTCGTCCTCGAGTTGAATACGAACAGGTTTACCTTTATATCCTTCAAGATCATGAAGACTAAAGGCAAAACAATTACGGTAAGAGCGAATAAATGCCCGTACCTTTCGTGCTTCGGCACCAGTAAGTTTTGGCCCCACTTCAATTGGCCAATCATCAAACTCCGTGGTTTCCTTCTCCATAGAAGGATTGCCACTTGGTGCCAGCACAGCCTGTGATTGCTAGTCCGTGGAGAGGGCAACACCTTTGCCCCCCTCATCTGCACTTGAAATCAAATGCGTATCCTCTCCACTACAATCAGACACACCAAAATTTTGGGCCAAAGCAGCAAAAACACGTTGAGCTCGAAGCTCTTCTGCAGCATGCTGCTTCAAAGAAAATAATGCCTCAGCATCATTGACCTCCATGTAAAATTTGGATTGCAGCTCCATTGCCCCCTAACCATTGTCCTCTGCCCTCAGAGTAAGCAATTGGTCATGAAAATATTGTTGAGCAATAAGACAAATTCCAATAATCCACACCATGCTATTGAGATCCATAGCTTTCCCAATAGAAAACGTCTCTGACCTTCTTGAAGCCCGTGAGCAGCTGTGGTACCTGTAGGAAAACCCATGGCTCGTTCCCGTTCATCTGCCGTAGGTTCATCATAAGTTTGGGATTTTGAATCCCAAACCATGTCTGGCCCACGAGATCGAAATGCAAAAGACCGTGGATATGTCACAAAAGTCGGTAGTGCACCTCGCGGAATTCCCACCTTGTTAATTACTGCAAGTGGCAAGGTGTCATCTTTGGTAACCGCCAAGGACACACGATGATCATCTAAAATGTCATCCACCTTGCGATTCATAAGCCGAGGAATTCGAGCGACTGCCGCTGAAAGCACCTGAGGTGATATCAAATTGGTCCAAAACCAACGAGGCCGGTGAGCAAAGGATCCCAAGGATGCAGCATCCAGAAATGTTGGAGTACCCAGAAGTTGGTTAATGTACTCACCATCCTTCACCACTTTGTGTCGTGTATCACCCAATAATGGCACATTTTCCAAAATGTACCCTGGCGGAGTTGATTGATGGGCAAACCACCATTGTATCAACCGCATCAAATCCGCAAAAAAACTAGACCTAGGGTCATCCAAACCTTGGCCAGTTCCTGCACGCGAATGGCCTTGACACGGCCATCCTGCAATAATCAAATCCACATGGCCCAACCTTCTCAAATCCTCATCACTAATCATAGTGACGTCTTGAGGGAGTTGACCACAACATCCATGAATAGCAGAGGCTAACAATTGTGTGGGATACCTCAACAACAATTGTTGGATGTGGTGTCGAACGGCTCTGTTGGCTGCATATCCATTATCCACATGAATATACCGCCTAACTGTAATCCCAGCCTCCAATACTGCAGCCAAACCTGTGCCAATGCCCCCAAAGATCTCTACAAGGACGATACCTTCAGGTGACGGTTGCCAACGAATGGGTTGGGCAAAAGAAAATGAGGATGATATTGGAGGTGCCTCTCCAAGCTCCAAAGCCGCTACAATGTGTCGACAATGGTCAGATAACTCCTTAGGAGTACGCCATGGTGGAGATGGATCCTTGAAATGTCGAGCAGGAATTTCGGTACATGGCAAAATTCGTTGCTCTGCTACATTACAAGTGTAGGCCAATGTTTCCTTCAATAAAATTGGTGAACAAGGCAAGTCTGAAACTAAACCACTACAACCAAACATTGCCTCCGCAACCATAGTCATAGAAGTAGCTGCAAACGCTACAGGAATAAATACCTTCTTGCCATCACCAGTAGACCATCCCGGTCTAATCCACGCCTCTTCGGTCTAATTATCCAAACCAAAGCCAAGTGGATAAAGAGCTTGCTGACCAACTAGTATATCATAGTTGGTTGCATTGGTAACAACACACTTCATTGTCAAATGAGTGTAGGTAGGTCCTGCCCCCACGTTAAAAATCAAACGGAGAGGTGCCTTGGTGTAACTTGTTGCACGTTCAGTGCCCCCCACTTAAGTCACAATTGTGAATGGACAAGGATCTAAATTGGTTGGCATCAACCCCAGACTGTCAGCAAGTCCTTTGCCAATCATAATCGTTTGAGCACCAGAATCCATCATAACTCTCAGTGGTGTAGCATGAATAGCGGGATTATCCGTGCGTGACACGACAAACAAAGCTTTGTCGTTCACCAGACGTACAACCCCAGGTTGTAAATTATGCTGCTCTCGAGCAGATCTTGCAGAAACATCTGCAAGATAGGCTGCTCCTGCTGCACAATGTGGAAAAGACGTGTCTATTGATGGAATTATTGGAGGAGGAATATCAGTGTGCTTACCAAAAGCAATAATTGCCGCATCTGCAAGGTTCGTTCGCAAATTGGCTAAGTCTTCCACCTCTTCAGCCACATGCACGTCAACAACAGCTTGGGATACTTGAAGGGATGGCAAATCCGCCTTGCCTTCTAACATTCTCCCAGCTAAATGAAAAACTCCAGCAGGTTTGAAATCCGGAACCATCAACTCCGAACCCGAGAAAATTGGCATATGAAGAATTTTATGTGCCAATACCTGCATAACGTCCTTTGAAATGGAATCCCCATCTCTCAAAGGTAAAGAGTTTTTTGCCCCAACAGCAGTAGTAGTGTCTACCAATCCAAATGATAGAGGTAGCCGTGCTTGACCAACCTGGTCTACTGGACCGACATGACAAGGACGTGAAGCCTCGTTGCTACCATCACTTGTGGAAGCCATTGAATTTGCCAATGTCTGTGCGCGGGTAGAAGCTGCAGCTACCACCTCTCCAGATGCTCCAAACATATACATGTCAGAACCCGAAGTGCCAACACCTGCCTGCGGCTCAGAAATTTGAGCAAAAGATGCAGAAGATTTGAGCTTTTGTTCAAGCTCTGCAACCTTAGCCTCAAGAGTCTGCTCCCGTGGAGATTTGCCAGTCACATAACTGGCAGGCCGCCTCTCAGGATGAAGTTGGAAACAATGATCCACATCGTGGTTAGTGCCGCCACAATGGTTACATTTAAATTGCCTTTTCTTAGAATTTTCCCCCGCCTTTGCCGGTTCTATCTTTTGTTTTATTTTTCCCAAAGGCTGGTTTTTCTTCTTTTTGGGACAATTGGCATCATTCTTCGAATGACCAGCTTCTCCACAACCCCAACAATACAAAATATTTTGCTCCTTAACAGGTTGAGTCTCAGCTAAACTACTAGTAGCTGTGACAATTCTTTTTGATTTGCTAGTCTCTGTCATCCAAGATACCATATCCGTGGCATCATGTTGACAGAGAGCCCGATCACATCTCTCAACCACGGCAAACGCTTGTGCAAGCATAGCTCTGCCTTCGTAGTCGAGGATAATCCGAGGTGATGCCAACTCAAGTAGCCGCTTATCAATCTTAGACAAGAAGATTTTGACAAGCTGGCTCTCAGCAAAAACACCTCCCGACTCAACAGCAAATCGCGCGAGTCGCGTGTACATGGTCCGTGGAGTGTCATCCTTCTCCCGGCGAAAATCCTGGATGCACTGCATCTGGTCTCGCCTAAACCCACCATACTCCACCTCCAAATGTGCGACAAATTCAGCAAGGGGATTAAATGGAGGTGGTGGACCAACAGCCGTCAATGCTGCCTGTGTAGCACGTGCCATCCGTGAAAGGGTAGCCGTGCTACTGCTAGCCACTATTGGCCCAAGTGCCAGTTCTTTGTCCTTAGACTCCTCCAGTGGTTCCTCCTCCTTTAAAGTGGGTGGAGCTAAGGTGGCAACCGCCCCATCTTTAAGAGCTGAAATAAGCTCAACCCGGGCCTCCCAATATTGCTCCACCTCCCGAAGTTGTCGCTGATGACCTTCTGTCCAGCGTTCATAAGTTTGGAGTGCCTCATACTCCAAATGCTGAGGCAGAAGTTCAAAGGCATACCAATCATTAAAATTGGAAGACCTTTGACGTTTTTCCTTAATCCAGGTACGAAACCGGAGTTTCCAATCGGGCAAGGAAATGCCCCCAGCTCGACCTGAGAACCGATCACGCACTGAACCGTGGTGATCGTCCTCCATTTCGTCGAACGTGCCGACACTCCAAATCCGAAGCCTACTAGTAGTGTCCAACGCCGAAATAGGCTCAAAAGCCTCGTTGGTATCTACCTCTAGCTCAAGATTTGTGGTATGCACGTCCTCCAAGTAATCTGGTGATGGAGATCGATAATATCGGCTCCTAGTTTGCACCATAAAATAATTACTTGAGTACCTGCAACTATCTACAAGGTAATGGGCAACCTGCACCTGTTGCGGGCTATCTAAATGGCAATCCCTTGCCAAATGCCAAGTGTTTATTTATGCCCCCAGAATTCCAAAATTGTGCAAAGGTTTGAGATTGGTAATTAAAATCAAAAATCAGCGTTGAAAATGCTCATTTCCAAGGTGAATATGGACTCCAATCAACAAACTAATTGCACCAATGGACTCCTAGGAAGATTTCACACAAATTAGGCTCAAATTTCACTCCGTTCGGAGTTAATTTGCTCCCAGAAACAAAAATCAGCGTTGAAATTAATAATTTCAGCAATGATTTTGAATTCCAATCAACAATCCAATTACACCATTGGATTCCTTGGCAAATTTCACACAAGATAGGCTCAAATTTCACTCCAATCGGAGCTAGTATGCCCCCAAATTTGAACCTCAAAGTTTGTGAAATTAAATGCCAAGTTTGAAAGGTGAAAGTAAAAATGTAAAAACAAAAATCTAAAAATTAAAGTAAAAAGGTGAAAAATAAAACGTAGCAAGTGAAAAGGTAAAATCAAAAGTCAAAATCAAAATGTAAAAAGTCAAATGTAAAAGTTAAATTGAAAACTCAAAAGCTAAAATGTAAAAGTAAAAAAAGTAAAAAGTAAAAAGTAAAAATGAACTTTTTTGCGAGAATCTAAGGAGGAAAAGTTAAAAGGCAGGTCAAAAAAAGTAAAAAAATAAAAAAATAAAAAAATGAAATGTTAAAAGTCAAAACCAAAAAAATAAAAAATAAAAACTAACAATTACAAAAATAAAAAGAAATAAAAAGAATAAAAATAAAAATAAATAAAAAGAATAAAAATAAAAATAAATAAAAAGAATAAAAATAAAAATAAATAAATAAAAAAGGAAAGGGGCTTACCTGCCTCCCTGCCCCGTGGCCCGCCTGCCTGCCAGCGGTGCCTGGCTGGCGCCCGCCCGCCTTTAGCGGGGCCTGGCTGGCGCCCGTCCGCCCGCGGGGCCCGGCCTGCGCCTGCCCGCCCGCCCACGGGGCCCGGCCGGCGTCCGCCCGCCCTCGGGCTCACGAAGGAGAATCCAGGGGCTCCGGGAGGGAGCTCTTGAAGCTCTCTCCCAAAAACAAAAAAACAAATTGGAAATTTTTCTTCTTGCAAATTGCAAGAAATAATTGTTGGATTTTGGCCTCCAACCTCCTAAGCTTGCAAGCAGAAGTTTGCAAGTTGCCAACAAATATAATAATAATAATAAATTTTCTTTTGTTGGTTTTGTTCTCTCAAGAAGGTGAAGAGAGGAAGAAAGAGATAAGGAGATTCCTTGCAAGATTTGTCTTGCAAGCTATAATGAATTGCAAACTAAGCCTCACAACACATGTATTACTCAGTTGCTCATGAGTTCTTGGCCATTTGAACTCAAAATACAAACTAAAATTGAAAAATTCAAGAAATTGTTGTCAAGTATGAGGGTTTCTCTCTCCAAGCTCAAGAAACTAAGAAGTCTCCTTACAAAGCTTAAGAAACTTTGAAATTCACACACAAGAGTCAAGCTATCTCTCACTCCACGAAGGGAGAATCCAAGAGTGCAAGTGATGGAGGAAGAATGCGAAGGCTTTACTCATGATCTACTACACCATAGCCACAAGATAGCAACAACAAGCTCTCTCTCTCAAAACACACTCACAAGACTTGACTTGACAACAATGGCAAGTCAAGATGCCTTCCTCTCCACATAACCCCCCGTCTAGGTGGATTTCATCCATGGAGTGGATGAACAACTATCTAGGACTTCCAATGGAGTCCATTACTCATCCAAACACACATGGACTCCTAATGGAGTCCATTGACTTCTAATTTGACGTGATTTAGCCCCCGATGTCACCTCACGTGACATGAAACAATCAGAGAAGTGAGGAGTGAGAAAGGCCATAGTCTTGAGAGAGCAATCAAGAGGATAGGGAGCAATTGTCGATGGCCAGTTAAGAAGGCAATAAGCTTAGGGTTAGGCTATAGCCGAGGGCAGTGAGTGCAGGCGATTAGCCAAGCCAAGAGGGCTGAGAGCCATAGTCGTGAGAGAGGGTTGCGAGAACCCAGGGCAAGGACCAGTAGCCATTAGAGAAGGCGATAGCCATTACAAAGAGATAGAGGAGCCTGAGAGAGATTGAGAGGCTATAGCCTAGGCGAGTGCCAACATACCACCGGCCATTAGCCGAGAGTAGAGAGTAGAAAGAGAGAGAGAGAGGTTCAGAGAGGAAGAAATAGGACAATCGCCTGTGCGCAGGGTATGGAAGGAGTAGGTATAGGCTATAGGCTGTCAAGATGCTACCTTCCCGAGAAGGAGAAATTACCATATTGGAGTAAGACTTTACCATTTACATGCTATTATTAGTTGAAATAGACTAAAGCCTTAAGTAAAGGATATCGCCTAGCTGTTGATGTATTGATTTCATATTAACCTGTGGATGATTGCTTGAGATGAGTCACCAGATGATTGAAGATGAAGGTGGTGACTTTGGCATTATGAAGACATGCATGATAATTGTAAGTTGTTAAATAAGGAAGTAATTAAGGAACATTTCCAATTATGTACATGGCATTTTCAAGACTATGCGGTTACAAAAAGACATTACCCCGGATTTCGGTCCTGACAAATTGCCAATGACAACTTGCCAAGCTATTGAGCTCACGACTGAATAGGTCAAAGACATAGAGTGATAGAGAATTCCCTAAGATAGGACGGAAATCACTCACTACGGAAATATCACAAATGAACCATAAGAGGGGAGAGTAAGCCGAGTAATGAAGGAACTAGAGAATAAAAGACGTAGATTGTTATTGTAATCCTTAATCCAATGTGACATTAACCCTTATAGACACTAGCTCAGTCTTCCCTGTGACCTAGTTCCCTGGGTTGTTGTTTTTAAGTGATAGCAAAAAACTAACTACATTTTGGCGCCGCTGCCGGAGAAGGCTGTGGTCATCTTTTAAGGTTAAAATTGGAAAGGAACTAATAACAGATGGTCGGTGTCACCCATAATGAACACAACAAACAAATGGAGGTCTAGAGGTCGTAGCAATAGAGATAAGGTACGAGTCCGTAGAAGTCAAGACCAATACGACTCACCTGTGTCTAATTCTACCCTTCCTCCCAGACCTTACAAAGTTTGTCCATTGCAAGAACCCATTGTGAAAGTTGACAACCGAATCTACGAACTGTTAAGCATTTTCACTGATAGACTCACTAGATTAGAACATTACGTTTATAACACGTCGGAGAGACTAAAGAGAGATAAATACCGAGAAGATAATCTTCCAGGTGCGGAAGCACTATGGAGTCAAATCCAACAAGGAAAAACAAGGGAGGTTAGAGAAGATATTAGTGTACCTAGTGACCCAATTAGAGTCCGACCGAAGAACCGTAGAGGATACAATAGAGATGATCCAATAGAGTTGTCAGGAAAACCTAGGACAATCGACATAACCCAATGTCGTTATTGTTCTAGCTAATCCTCGACAAACTAATGGAGTGGTGTTGGCAAGTCCCGGAATCTGCTAAACTAAAAATATACTCGGGAGGGTATTTATTTTCCGCTTTGTATAGATTTTTTCGCTTCAGTTATCATGGGAACGGAATCTCTATTGCACCTGAAGTGGCCTTACCCAAGGAATTTATAGAGCGATTTATAGCGTTACCCTTAGATTTACAGTGTAATATTACCAACCGCATTTGGAACCAAGGAAAAGGTTATAGACGAGTCGTTGTGAAGGAAAATTCCCCTGTCTTACCCTTGTCCCTTTGGTTCTTATTTTGTGTCTAAGGAAGATTAAAGAGTGTAACGTCGAAAGTAGTACCACCAGTTGACGGTACATGGCAAGGAACTAAATTGTCCAGGACAGAGTATAAATTTGTGTTCGGAAAACCGAATTACAGAGCTACACCTTTTATACTTGATTTCCTGGATCGAAATCCTTTATATTTTAACCCAATCGATTTTAGAACAATATGTTCGTAGAGGGTTAAGTAATTAGAGAGAGGCAGTCAAACTGGAACCTGCTCATGAAAAATCTCACTCTCAATCTGCATCCGTAAGGAGAGCAGCTAGCGATAAAGCTAGAGAAGATAGAGCAGCAGCCAGAGAGTATAGAAGACAATTACTTGAAAAGAGAAGAAGTTGGGTTCAACCATTTTTAGAAGAAGCGAGGGGAGGCTCCGATAGTACCCCGGAAGGCAAATTTGAGACCCCTTTAGGTAAACCTACAGTAAGTGGTGAGAGAGATTTTTTGTCACCAAAAGTTTTATTTGCTACAGAAGACTCACCTACTCCATCGCTGTGGGCTACTGCTTATGAACCCACCCCATCCCCTCATATTAGTTTACAAGGAAACCCACTGTACACACCCTATACACCAGCAATTAATTTAAACGTAGCACCATTATTCAATATGGCAGCTAATCCACCTAGAATCAACAGTGTAGTTAATTTACCCTACTTTTTGGGTAGACCAGGGACAGATCCTGATGTCCATGTGAGGAAATTTGAAGTTGCATGCGGTGCAAATAGTGTTCCACTCAATAAAATAATGGAAGTATTTGCAGCCACTTTGCAAGAAAATGCATTTTTATGGTTTTCCCGTCAACCACCGTTTGCTGATTGGGATGCCCTTAAAGACGCATTTCTTTTATATTTTAGACCCTTGGGATTTGAAAACAGTCTGATGGAAAAACTAAGGACAATCCGTATGGGTATGAATGAGACCGTCGATAATTATTGGGGAAGAATGAGTGATATCCTATTGAGAATGGGAGCTCACCAGATCCCAGATAACTTTCTGAGAAATATTTTTATAGGAGGATTATACCCCTCTGAGTTGAAACCTATGTAAGAGAACGCACACCAGCTACCAGAGAGGATGCATTTGCATTGGCAAAGGCATGGGAGGAGTCTCGTGTAGAGGATCGATACACCTTTGATAACTATAATTACGACCTCTATGACCAACCCAAGAACGATCAATCATATCAACCAGCATTAGCAAACCAAGCGCTCACATATCCCGGTGCTAAGCCAATGATTGATGCTACCCAATTTAAACACCCTGGTGCAAGCTTGTTTGCACCACCAAAAATCATACAAAAACCCCTACCGGTTGTACAACCCACTTCACAAGAATTAGCCCTTATGGACATCACTAAGAAGTTAGCCGACTTAGAAGTCAAAATTACCAGAGGAGCTAATAAACGACCGCAACCGACTGAGGAGAGAACTAATATTTGGTGTAATAATTGTAAGGGGCATGGTCATTTATCTAATGAGTGTCCCACCCCAAAGGGTTTACGCGTCAAATGTACCTTTTGCGGAGGAAACCATTCGGTAAATGAATGTTGGAATTTGACGAGAAGTCATGCGGTTAACCAAATAGACACTAACCAACCGCGACCTTGGCAACAAGAGCGTATGGATAGTGGACCTAATGCGAGTTATAACCCCAAAAAGAATCTTAACCGTAGGCCGGTACCTCTTAATTTTGGGAATAGACCAACTTGGGGCAATACTAATCAACCACCCAATTGGAATGGTCCACCATATAACCCCCGGACCCAAAATTATAAAACACCGATGCCAAACCAGTATGTCGTATGTTTTCGTTGTGGAGAGATAGGTCACTATGCTGGAGATTGTCCTAACCCCAGAAAAATTCAACAATATATCCCACTATGTGGAAATTGTAAAGAAGCAGGACATCCTACAGTTGAGTGTACCCAAACTAAGAAGGAAGGTCCACCCTTTGAGAGAGATTGGAAAAAGGGTAAGCATGTAACTATTTAAGAAGATGAGAGACAAGATCGTAATGTGCATAGAGTACAACTTTCTAAGTTTGATCCTTTACAAGGAAATCAAATAGAGGCAAAAGTCAATGCTGTCACTACTAGATCCCAAAAGAAACCCACAATGCAACGAGAAGGGTCTAGTACTGAAAGATTTAATAAACAACACAGTGATGGAGAGACTAGTTTCTCGGAATATTCACAAGGTCCTTTGATTAGAGACCCAAAAGACAAACCAACGTTGGAACCTAATTTACCACCGGTAGATGTACCACCTGTAATAGCTCCTGACAATACGAGAGCCCCGTTACCCATTGTTGTTGTTAATCCTCCAATTTCGACCCAATTACCCACGTTACCGACTAGTAATTTTTATCCTCATCCAAACACATCCATAAGAAATCAGAGGCCGAAGGTTAAACCATCGTCTTCTAGATCATCACGAATGATGATGTTGTCGAAAGATCTTAAACCCTATGATATCATGGAAGATCTAGATAGAATACACCCAACTATAACCATGAAACAATTGTTGGCGGTAGCGCCACAATGTCGTAGTTCTTTAAGTTCATCCATGATACGTAGAAGGTCGAGACCAGTCACAGTGTATGACATCACCTTGAGTCAAGACCCTGGAGCCCCTACAGTTGATGTTATCATAGGAGGTGCTCTTATACCAGGATTTCAAATTGACACAGGATCAAGTGTCAATTTGATGAACGTTGACACGATGAATGAGTTGGGAATATCTAATATAGTGTCCACTACCATTGTTTTAAAAATGGCAGATAGCTGTCGAGTTAAGCCATTAGGAGTTTTGGAACAGATCCCAACCTTCGTTGCCAATATTGAGTATAAAGTGGATTATGTGGTGTTTAAAACTATGGACGGTGTACCATCCTATCCAGGTCTTCTAGGACGAACATGGTTGCTAGATGCACATGCCAAAGAAGATTGGGGGAAGGGTACACTTACAATAGGCAAAGGTCCAAAGAAAATAATCCTGCCTTTGTTTCCTACCCAATACCATGGTGAGACCCAAGATGATGAGACTGAATTTACTACGGATGATAGTTTTGAAACTGAGAAAGAAACTGCTACGAGTGAATCCATACACCGTGTGAATGATAAGCCATACAAATATACTCCTGTAGGAATGGGAAAATATTTTTGTGCACTTGGTGATGGAGATTCTGATGATGCTATCTTGGCATGGCAGAATACCGTGCCAGTTAATATGATCTCTACCTGTACACCACGCCCAGAGAAATTACAAGAGTTGAAATTAGTCTACAACGTACGAGAGGACACTACACCCGAAATATCAGCTAAGGATGACTTGGCTAAAAAATGGGAATCCTCTATGTTTGAGTCTGATCAACCTGCTAAGCATTATGTGGTCAAAGATGTATGTAGAGATATGGATTTGAGTGATGATGAAATACCCCGCATCATCAAGATATATGAGAAAATAACTAAAGATGAGTGGAAGTTTTGGAAGGATTTCTTTAAGAAAAATATTAAAGTCTTTGCATGGTCGTATAAAGATTTGGAGGAGTTCCCCCAGAGATTTGTGAACATAAGATTATACTAGAAGAAGGAACTACCCCTGTCCGTCAAAGACAATACCGAATGAATCCGAAGTATTCCCTATTGGTTAAAGAGGAAGTTGATAAGTTGTTGGAAGTTGGCATTATATATCCTATCCCATATAGTGATTGGGTATCACCCATTGTCGTAGTGCCCAAGAAAAATGGCAAACTACGAATATGCGTTGATTACCGAAAGCTAAATAATGTCACTAAGAAAGACTATTTTCCCTTACCCTTTACTGACACTATGTTAGATGAAGTAGCGGGATATGATTGTTACTCATTTATGGATGGGTTTTCAGGTTATAACCAAATTTCAATATACCCACCACACCGTCTTTTGACTGCTTTTACAACACCTTGGGGTGTCTTTGCATATGCACGAATGCATTTTGGTATGTGTAATTCCCCTGGAATCTTTTCCAGATTAGGAATTAATACCTTCCGGAAATATCTTCATCGTACGATGGAAGTATTCCTGGATGATTTTGCAGTTTACAGCACTCTAGAAAAACATGCCAGACACCTACAAGAATGTTTTGATGAATGTATGGCAGTGGGAATTTCTATTAACACTGCTAAGTCTGTGTTTCTAGTACCCTTTGGTAAATTAGTTGGTCATATTATATCCAAGCAAGGAGTGGCCACTGATCCTGAAAAGATTGTTATTATTGCTTCATTACCCATACCAACTACGGTTACAGAAGTCAAAGGATTCTTAGGACACACGGGTTATTACCGTCGATTTATTTTTTGTTATTCAGTGATTGCTATGCCATTAACTGAATTGCTAAAGAAAACCGACACACCACCAGTTTGGACGGAGGCATGCACTAAGGCTTTCAACACACTTAAAAAGAAATTAGTGTCTGCGCCTATATTAGTTGCCCCTAATTGGGAAAAAGATTTTGAAGTATATGTGGATGCGTCAAATGTTGCCATAGGAGCCGTGTTAAGTCAAAAAGACGAGAAAGGTCATGACCATCCTATATACTTTGCTAGCCGTCAACTAGTCCAAGCAGAGCGTAATTACACAGTCACAGAGAGAGAAGCCTTAGGAATGATTTTCTCGGTACAGAAATTCAGACATTACCTATTAGGGTATAAGTTCGTATTTCATGTGGATCATGATGCCCTAAAATATATGATAAACAAACCCCAGCTAAGTGGAAGAATAGCTAGATGGGTATTATTGTTGCAAGAATTCAATTTTACTGTTCAAGTGCGACCCGGTAAGAGTCACGCTAATGCAGACCACTTATCAAGATTAAGTGATGCCTTAGGTACAGAACCCATCGATGACTCCTTCCCTGATGCTAATTTGTTTTTCATAGAAAAGGTGTCACCTGAATATGCTGAGATAATAAATTATTTACAAACCAACACATTCCCTGTAGACTTTTCTAAGAAACAACAACAACGCTTAATATTTAAAGCAGCTCCATATTCTATCATTGCCGATACCTTATATAAGAAAGGCAATGATGGTGTATTGAGACGTTGCATTATGAGTTCAGAAATACCCTTAATTTTACAAGGATGTCATAGTGACCCCGCAGGAGGTCATTTTGCGGGTAATGTCACTGCTAGGAAGGTCTTACAGGCAGGATATTGGTGGCCCACCCTATTTAATGATTGTGTCACCTATGCTAGACAGTGTGACGCGTGTCAAAGAGTTGGTAAACCTACGGACACATCAGCTATGCCACTACACCCTATTCTAGCGTTAGCACCCTTTGAAAAATGGGGGATGGATTTTGTTGGTCCCATCAATCCCCCTAGTAAGAGTGGACGTCATCGTTACATTTTAGTTGCTACAGACTATGCCACTAAATGGGCTGAGGCTGAGGCCACTAAACGTGATGATAAAGAAACAGTTGCTAAATTTCTCAAAGCTAATATATTTTCACGGTTTGGTTGTCCACGAGAGTTGATTAGTGATAGAGGCACTCATTTTGTTAATGACGTCATTGAGTTACTAACCGAGAAATATAAGATCAAACATCGGCTTACCACTCCATACCATCCAAGAGCCAATGGCCAAACAGAGAAAACTAATGGCATTTTATGTAAAATCATTACTAAAACTGTCCAAGGCTCTATGGTGGATTGGGATGTGAAGTTATTGGATGCCTTGTGGGCATATCGTACCGCCTATAAGGTTACCACAAAATTCACCCCTTTCCAATTGGTTTATGGACAAGAGGCCATTTTACCCATTGAGTTAGAATTGCCATCTTTGCGCATAGCCATGGAAGAACGATTAGATGATTCAGAATCGTTAAAAGAACGTATCGCTATGTTAGAAAAATTAGATGAAGTACGTGGTCAAGCTTATCTTAACACAGCCGCTACTCAAAAATGGCGTAAAACTTACTATGATAGTAAAATGAAGAATAAAGTTATTTCCGATAATGACCTGGTTCTACTCTATGATAGTCGTTTCCACAAATTTCCAGGAAAATTTAAAATTCGTTGGCAAGGACCTTACAAAGTGGTTAAAGCCTACGAGAATGGATCATGTGACCTAGAAGATTTCCAAGGCCGACCCCTCGCTACCCGTATTAATGGAAACCGCCTTAAACTATATCATACTAACTGAGGACAGTTAGTGTAATTAAGTTAGGGGGGGTAGCTAAGTGAAGTCTAGAATAATGGTTCATAAGGGAGTAGGTTAATTATCGAGATCGACAAAAGATTCAAAAATTTTCAAATTTTGATTTTGGAAGAATTATGAAAGATTACATCTTAATGAAGGATGGAATAAACAAGGAAGATTTGTACATATAGATAATAAAACATTTTTTAAAATCTCACGTAGGAGAATGGAATTGGGAGATATTGTCATGAATGGCTATAATCTGGAATAAGAATGTAAAGGGTATATAAGGCCATAATCATGGATAAATGAGGTTTGGTAATGTCATGATTAAACCATCATACTACAGCCTAAGATTTGGCCATCAAAGTGACAAATCACAAGACGTAATCGCAACAGATTTGTTGAAGTACCATCATCAGTGTGAAAAGACGGGCGATTGGCAACTGACTAATCATGCCAAGTTGAGGCCAAAGTCACCACCTTGTCGAATCAACCATTCTGGCCGACGGCGAAGCTCAAGGCAAGGTACCTCGACAGATTAGGCTATAGCCAGAGCGAAGGATTGAGTGAGGTAAGGTCTAAGCACACACTTAGTGCGAGGCAATTGCACAGAGAGATTAGAGCATTGCCAAAGGGCCATTAGCGAGCTCGAGAGTGTGAGCGCTGATTGTGGGCGAATAGGTAAGTGCAGTGAGACATTACTCAATTTCTGAGAATTGAGTGTATTGGCCATTGTCAATTGAAGGGTGTGAGTGTGGAAATTGTCAAGTAGCCAGCAACTGAGAGAGTAGGCGATAGACATTGTAGCAGCGCAATGGTTGAATCATCTAAGAGAGCGAGGAAGAAAGGCGATGTACTGATTGAGCCTATTTCTTTCCCCGAGTTGTCTGAAGCCTTCAAGGAGAGAATCAAGGAAAAGGAGTCGCACCTCCGAGCAGCAGGGTTGTGGGAGTTTTTGACAGAATTGAAGATTCCATGGCCATGGCCAGCTGACTTGTCGGAGTTCGTCATCTCGGCTCATGCGAGCGAGTTTCAGCGACTGTCAGCCTGAATGCAGGCAGTGCGGTTTGACACGGAGGCGATAGCCCAAGTGACGAGGCTACCTGGAGGGGATAGCGTCTCGGTGGCAGAATCGTGCAGGGCCAGGAATGCCCCTGAGTGGGAAGTGGCGTTTGAAGGCGGGCAATTAGCTTTCAACGTGAAGGAGCAAGGCTGGGATTTGCAGAAGGCACTACCACCCTGGAGAGACTGGCTACTCCTCGTTCAACAGAGGATCGAGTTAGGATGTCATGGAGGGTTCATGGAGCATTGTGTTGTCTGCGCCGTCCTTGCAGCATGGATTCGAGGCACAAAATTCAATTGGGCAGCGGAGGTGCAGTCCAGGATGAAGAAGGAGATGGAAGATTGTAAGTTTAAGAGACCAATGCCCTTAGGATCTGCAGGGTATATAGGCATGTTGTGTCAGTTTTCTTTTGACCCTACCATCATCCCGGCCATAAGTCAAAAAGTCGCACTTTTTTTGTCTAAACCAGAAGGGTTCCTTCAGCAAGAACCCATTCCTCAGACTTATAGCCCACCCCTAAGTCCAGAGCCCCCTGTCATATTAGAGGAAGTCGTGGAAATGCATGGCGATAGCCTGGCTAAGAGGAAGCCTGATGTCTTTTGCCTTCCTTGGAATGAGGGATTAGAGTCAACAGCTTATAGCCAAGCTGTAGAGCAAGAGTGGCATGAGAGAATGGCAAAAGTCTTAGAAGAGGTTCAAGTGCAGAAGAGGTTGGTTGAGGAGCAACAGCAAGAAGCCATGCTGGCCCATGAAGAAGTGTCAGAGTTAAAATTAGAAAATAAAAAGCTGGCAGAGTCAGTCCAAAGTCTGACAGGGCAATTGAGGCAGTCTGAGAGTCAGAAAAAGGAGTGGAAAGAGAAAAATGAGGAGGCAGTTACTTTTGTTAACCAGGTGTTAAAGGAAAAAGAAGAGTTAAGCAAAGAGGTAACTCGCCTCACCCGAGAGAAGTCAGAGTGGCTTAGGCAAAAAGAGAGGCAAGAGCAGGCCATAGCCACAAAGTCTGCAAAGATTAAGAGTCTGGAGACACAGGTGCAAGCTTTTTTTATTGATGAGAAGAATAATATAGATTTGCAGCATCAGGTCAAGAGTCTACAATCTTTGAGAGACACCCAGTCCACAGTAACAGAGAGTCTCAAGAGAAAGGTTGAGAGGCTAAAATCAGGAATTTGGGCAGTAGAGAGCGTGTGCCCGCCTTTCTGTAGTTTGTTCAAAAATTATGAGTTGCAGAGAGATATTTTCTTTGTTGTTTATAGCCTCAGACCTAACCAAGTCCTAACCCCATTAGAATTTGAGAACCTATGGGAAGAGGTTACGGTGGATGGCTATGAGCACCTGTTGACAGAAATTTTAGTACGAGGGGAGTTGAATTTGCAAGACATGTTTAAAGGGTTTCAGGTTATTGCCGACCTAGGTGTCCATGTCTTTTTGTATTACAGTCAATTGGAGTTAGCCCTAAACACAAAAAGGCAATTAGTCGCTGGTGCTGAGGCGAATCCCCCCCTTAGGCAGTTTGACCTTCGACCTTGGAATCAGGCTGTCAGTACAGCCTTGGCAATTTGCCCACCCCTTTTGATGCAGCCGTGGCAAGTTGAGTTGGGAAGGCTAAAGTCTAGCCTGGGTAACGACACATTTCTGCAAACCGTGATGGATGCGGCTTCAGCGCGACTGGCGATGGCCAAGTACCTTGACATTGGCGCGGGACAGTACCAACTCAAATTCGATCAGATGAATGAGAGATTGGCCCGGAATTTGCAGACGATCGCCCAGTCGGGAGGACGTGTACAAGTGCAGCTTCAGAATCAAGTGACATTTTTCATACCTCCAGCGAGCTTGGTGCAGAGGGCGCTTCATTCGGGAAGGAGGCCACCGATGTCTCCTTTAGCACATCAATTTTTGGGTAATTATTCGGCCTTGTTTGAGTCTGACGTTGAAGAACCGATTCCCAGCTGGAAAGCTTTTGATTGGATTTTTGAGGATGTAGGCTTATCCAGGCAAATTAGCACTAGGCCAGAAGAGGCACATGACGTAGTGTACAGAACAATTTGCCATGGGTGGAGCCCTGCACCGCCAGTGACAGTCACCAACGATCCAAGATTCTGCGACTGTCCGAGGAGATGGAAATGGCCACCACAGGCGCGGATTGATAGCCTGGAGTACAATTGGCCAATTATCCCGGGAAGTTTCCTAACCCCTCGGGATTGTTATGAGTTGTACATACAATTTTCTTATGCACACAGGGAGCATCAGGATCCAGTATGCTTTCGTGCGGCAATCTTCACGGCAATTTTGGCATTTTGGTGTCAGAGATATGATTTTGTGTATAATGTCAACTTGCTGAGCAAAGCGAACAGAGAGGCGATGTTCTTAACGAAGATCAATTACAACTCAGCAAGATGGTACCGCTGTTTGGAGGCCATGTGCTCAACGTATTTTATCATTGGCCCTCACCACAGCTTGGTGAATGAGTTCGGAGCAACCCGATACGGGGTGATTAGCCGAGCCTTGAAGAATCAGAGGCTGGCACACAACACCGTTGTGCCTCAGGAAGAGATTATGGCCCCTGGTTATGTGGAGGAGTATGGCCCATCGTCTCAGAGACCATTCAAGCATATGGGCGAGAGCAACAAGAAGAGGAAGCGCTGAGTTTTTGCGAGACGCAAAAAGTTCAGTATGGGGCTATGTAAAACCATTTTTTTGGCCATCGCCTGTCCGAATTGGGCTATTTTCGACATTTGATGACTTTCATCCGGCAATAGGCGGTTGGAGGCCATCCAGATCAAGAAACTAAGGCGATTGCCGTTGGGAAGCGGTTACAGAGTCTAACCGACTCTTTCCCTTCTCCAACTTGATGAGGAGGTGGCTGCCGAAGGAAGAGCAGGCTATTTTCATATTGTGCAGATCTTACATAGTCTCAATTAGTGATAGCAATAGACGTAGGAGGTCTGAGACTCAGTGATTGAGTCAGGCCATAGTCGTATCCCAAAGCGTGAGGCTTGCAGGGATTAGCCATAGACTGAGAGTCGAGTGATTCAAACTCTGATATGTCTTAGAAACTTTGATAAGTAAAGACTGGAAATTGTAGGAGCATATTGTCTTGGTTGTTTGTGAATCAAATTGTGTTGTTATTTGGTTATGTGTGAAGTTGTAATGTGAGATTTGTCAGTGTCGACATGAATCATGGCAAGTAGTCTTATGGTGTATCAGCAATTGAGTGAGTGAAGTTTGAGCGAGTAACATTGAGCAGATAGAGAAATATACTTAGGCTAGTGGCTGAGAGTCGAATGTCTTGGAAGTCACGTGAACAGGTAGATGTCTGAAGTGTGACAGAACCAAGAAGATTGTGCAATGATAGAGAAATGTGTGAGGCAATAATCTGATGAGTGAAGCCAGAGAGTGGCCAAGCAACTCGTCCGAGGAAGGAAGATGACGGATGCTAAGAGCCTGTCGTAAAGAAGGCAAATGTTGAGTGAACTTAGCGAGATGTATGAAAGGCAATAATCTTAACCTGAAACAATCAGAGAAGTGAGGACTGAGAAAGGCCATAGTCTTGAGAGAGCAATCAAGAGGATAGGGAGCAATTGTCGATGGCCAGTTAAGAAGGCAATAAGCTTAGGGTTAGGCTATAGCCGAGGGCAGTGAGTGCAGGCGATTAGCCAAGCCAAGAGGGCTGAGAGCCATAGTCGTGAGAGAGGGTTGCGAGAACCCAGGGCAAGGACCAGTAGCCATTAGAAAAGGCGATAGCCATTACAAAGAGATAGAGGAGCCTGAGAGAGATTGAGAGGCTATAGCCTAGGCGAGTGCCAACATACCACCGGCCATTAGCCGAGAGTAGAGAGTAGAAAGAGAGAGAGAGAGGTTCAGAGAGGAAGAAATAGGACAATCGCCTGTGCGCAGGGTATGGAAGGAGCAGGGTTGTCTATTGTGTCGTGACGGAGGCTTATCCCGGCATAATGTCGTGCCGTCACGACACGTATCCGTCACGACATTATGCCGGATTATGCCGGATGCTGTCTTTATCCTGCCGGACTTGAATTTTACCGATTTTTTTGTGTAATTACATTACCCAATTTCGGACACGTAGGATTTACATTGTCCACGTGTGACGACATGTCAGCAAAGTAAAGGGAAAGTGGGGAAAATTCTACTAGCGCCCGTCCGCCCCCCCCGTCCGCCCCCGTTCCCAATCCCCGTTCCCACCCGTCCGCCCTCGTTCCCAATCCCCGTTCCACCCTGTCCGCTCCCGTACCCAAACCCCGTCCGCTCCCGTTCCCAACCTCCGTCTGCCCACGTCCCCCGCCCCGCTCCCCCGTCCGCCCCCCCCCCCCCCCGTCCGCTCCCCCGTCCGCCCCCCGTCCGCTCCCCCCCCCTCCGTCCGCTCCCCCGTCCGCTCCCCCCCCCCTCCGTCCGCTCCCCCGTCCGCTCCCCCGTCCGCACCCCCGTCCGCTCCCACCCCTTCCGTCCGCTCCCCCGTCCGATTCGAACACTATAAATTGAGGGTGCAAGGTGCCATTTTTGCCTCCACTGACATAGTGTGTCTCAAGTCTTTTGATTCTCCTTTGAGGAGTGAGGATTGAATGCGTGAGACCCGAATGCAGAGTATACTTTGTCCAATCTAGTGTCTGTGAATTAGGGTTGCCCTCGTGGCACTCTTGAACAGGACCTAGTATGCGATCAAAGTGACTTGCTCTAACTTGTTTGTATTTGCAGGTTTTGTTGAAGTCATGCCACGCCGAAACGATGCATGGGATCATTGGTACGAGGATAAGGGGAGGGTTCCCGGTAAATCACAAAGGCAGGTTAAATGTAGGTTTTGCCCGTTCGTCATATCTTACCGAGGAGATAGAATGTTGGCCCACCTTGGTTATAGACCTCATGTAGGGGGTGCTTCTGATGTTTCCACATGTAGGATGGTACCCCCGCATATTAGGGCCTTGTTTGAACATTGCGGAGGCATTGTGCCCTTACATGTAGGCATTGTAAATGAGGACTCTCTGGTGGCAGATATTGTACCTTTGGAGCCTATTATAGCGGGCTCCGTAATTAGTGAAACAGAGCCTTTGCTTATGTCCCAAACCACTCAACATTCTGATGTTGTGATATATGGCACTCCTCCTCGTGAACTACGTCAACTCAACATAACGGAGGGGTTCAATGTGTCAACAAAACAACTCCTCGATAGAGCATGGGCAACGGCTTTTTATGAAGCTAACATTCCTTTCAACATTGTGAGACATCCTGCATTTGTTCATGCTGTGCGTGAAACTGCCCGTCATCGAATGCCAGCCTACACACCACCATCGTACAATGCCATCCGTACGAAGTTGTTAACTGATATAAAGGTTGACCTAGATAGGCAAGTGAAGGAGAAGCTGGGGAATTCCGTTGAAAAATACGGTGTTACAATATGTTGTGATGGATGGGACAACGTGCAAAACCGACCTCTCCTAAACGTTCTTCAATGTGGCACAAAGGGAGACGTTTTCTTGGGTACCATTGACACCACGGGAAATCACAAGGATCATGTCTACGTTGCTGCTCAAATTCAACCATTTGTGGAAAAGGTTGGTCGACATAATGTGGTCCAAGTTTGCACCGACAATGCCCCAGTTATGGCCTCCGCTGCTCGCGACTTGATTCGAGCAAATCCCGATCTATATTTTCAAGGATGTGCTGCACATTGCCTAGATCTCCTCTTAGAAGATTGGGGGAAGGAGGAATGGGTGAAAAAATTGGTAAAAAAATCCCGCCATATTTGTGTATTTGTTAAAAACCATCATGCTTCTCAAGCTATATTCCGGAGGTTGTCACCAAATCTCTCACTCCGCCTACCTGTAGAGACCCGTTTTGCTACGAACTTCATCATGATTGAACGTCTTCTCCAAGTACGCAATGCTTTGGAAAGAATGGTGGTTGATGAGGATTGGATCACTCTAATGCGTGATATGAGGAGGAGATCTGGCACCTCTTACATGAAGGGCTCTGTTGTGCGAAGCTTTATACGTTCTGATGGATTCTGGAACACGTGCGAAAATTTCTTGTATATGGTGATCCCGGTTGTTAAAGCTCTTCGTGTATTTGACGGCAAGGCGCCTGCAATGGGAATGGCTTGGAGGGTCATGCATGATTTACAAACCCATATTCGTGGATTCAATAAACCTCCATTTCGCTTAAGCCCTGAGCTTGCTGCAAATGCTATGGTAACGTTTCAAAATAGATGGAGGTTGATGTTGAATGATCTACACTGGGCTGGAGCGATGTTAAATCCGCTTCTACGTGGTTGGGCCCCACTCCATGAGGATGACAATTCGAGGACAATCCTAAATCGAGTTCTTCGCAGGCTTGCTTAAGATGAGGACACTTATGTCCAAATCCTCCACCAGTACCAAGATTTTCTTGAAAATCGAGGGCCTTTTGCTGATTCTACTGACCCGAGCGTGCATGCCGCACCTCTCCATGAATGGTGGGATGCAATGGGAGGTGGAGCTAAAGCCCTCCAAACAATAGCAAGACGTATCCTTGCACAAGTATGTTCCGCATCCGCATGTGAACGCAATTGGAGCATGTACTCATACGTTCACAACAAGAGTCGCAATCGCTTGAAGCATAGTCATGCTGAGGACCTCGTCTACATATATACCAATAGTAGGCTCATTCGACATCGGAGGGGCCCAAGACCTGCTCAATGGTACGAATTGAATGAGGTCCATTCTGACGATGACCTTGACGAAGAAGATGACAACGAAGATGACGTGGATCCAACTGATAGGGCTGGAAATGATGAAGACAACAATGTTGATGACATCGACTTTGATTTGGATGACCTCGATTCCGAGAATCATGGTTCAGAAGATGAGGATGGCAATGGTAGTGATGGAAACCTTGGGGTGTTTGAGTTTGATGAACCGGATGTCCCCCAACATAACGACGGAATGCATGACGATCATGAGGGGTCTATTGGAAGACCGCATGTTGAAACTCTCCACACTGGAGAAGGGTTTCCATCTGACCATAATGTTGCTATGGGGGCAAGTGAGAATGTGGGAATTGAAGTAGATTCCTTGCAACATCGGAGCGATTCTCTTTCATTTGGTGAAGGCGACAATGTACTACCCGTAAATGAGCCAACGCACGTTCAACATGATCCACTTCCAACCCGAGTACATTCTGAATCCATGGATGCCTCCCTCATATCCAACCATCGTATAGAAGATCCAACGCCCAATGTTCCTGAAATGCCTACAACTCGATTCCGTGCTCTTCAAAGGATTGCATCCACCTCTACGGTGCAATTGCATGCACAAGGTCAACATCGTCCTCTCACTCGAAGTATTGCCAATACTTCTAGATTGGGTGTTTCACGTGCAACTGCGGTGGGTGCTACTTTGGTTGCTATGCACAATGTTTCAAGAAATGTTACTATAGAGGCGCCACGTCGTCCTTCTGTACGACGACATGTTGTTGAGAACATACCAATTGCAATTCCACCCGCGTCTGTTTCACTTCCACACAGTCAATCCAATGGAAGAGGTGGTCTTGGAGTTGGAGGCGGAAGTACAACGGGGGATGCTTTTATAGATGGAAGTAGAGATGAAGTGCACTCAAGTCGTGGTACGGGTGGAGGGCGCCAGAGAACTACGAGAGGTGTCAAACGTACTAGGAAGAGGTATCAGGGACGATCGCTTCCGTTTACTGCTGAAGACTACAATGAAGATGAAGGTAGACCACATCTAGATGAAAATGGCATACAGGATGCAGATGGCTCCCGCCGACCAAGAGGATAATTTTCTCACAACGTGACCGAGAGTTGCATCTTCGAAGCGCGACTCCCCAAACGGATGATGATTTCAGCACAGACGAGTCTGAAGAGGACCCAAGATGTGTCGAAGCAAATGATCCTACAGTACGGATTCGAACGTAATGGTTTTGCACAAATGTGTTCTTTCGGTGCTCCCACGTACTCCCATAATTTATTACTTCCGTCAAAATTGATACAAGTTACAACCTTAGGGCCTTCGGTAAGACATTTAGACCACAAAGCGAACGTTACGTTCGAAGTTGTATCATTTTATTATAGTAATAAAATTATTTATTGCATGTTTTTTATAATTATTTATTGCATATTTATATAATTATATCTTTATGTGGTATTCAATATTGACTATGTAGTCAATAGTACTTTTGGTTAGACTATCATATGAATTACAAATATTCAAGTGAGTTTTTAAAAGTTTCGAATAACATTAAAACATGTGACATCCATATGCTATCTTTTACACGATCTTAGAAATGACAACTTACCCTCGGGAGTGGATCAAAGTGCGATTGAGCGGCCCAACTTTGTTGAGAGTCCAAAGAAATGAACCCTAAATAGCCAATAAAATATAGTAAGGGTAGCCTTAGTTGGGCATAGTGTGAAGCCTCCAAAGGCCAAGCCCAAAAGTCCAAACTCAAAGGAGCATGCCACTTTATTACTTGCTCAAAATAACCCCTCCAATCTAACGGCCAAGATCTTGTCAATGATTGATTATTATAATGAAAAAAATGTAGGCATCGAAAAAAAAAGCAGGTGGGTTCGTTGGAAAGCTAGGAACCTAAACCCTCAAACCATGTATGGAAACACTTCTACATGAGTGTGAGAACAAATCAATGGCACATATGTGGTAGTAATTTGGAATGACGTAGGGTTTAGGGTTTAGGGGTTTAGGGTTTAGGGTTTATGAACCACTAAGGTTGAAGCACAAATTAATGATTTATTGAAGGAAAGTGCATTCGGATGGGTGACATCGGTTATGAAACCATATGAACCACTAAGGTTGAAGCACAAATTAATGATTTATTGAAGGAAAGTGCATTCGGATGGGTGACATCGGTTATGAAACCATATGAACCACTAAGGTTGAAGCACAAATTAATGATTTATTGAAGGAAAGTGCATTCGGATGGGTGACATCGGTTATGAAACCATATGAACCACTAAGGTTGAAGCACAAATTAATGATTTATTGAAGGAAAGTGCATTCGGATGGGTGACATCGGTTATGAAACCATATGAACCACTAAGGTTGAAGCACAAATTAATGATTTATTGAAGGAAAGTGCATTCGGATGGGTGACATCGGTTATGAAACCATATGAACCACTAAGGTTGAAGCACAAATTAATGATTTATTGAAGGAAAGTGCATTCGGATGGGTGACATCGGTTATGAAACCATATGAACCACTATGATTGAAGCACAAATTGGTGATTTATTGAAGAAAAGTGCATTCGGATGGGTGACATCGGTTATGAAACCATATGAACCACTAAGGTTGAAGCACAAATTAATGATTTATTGAAGGAAAGTGCATTCGGATGGGTGACATCGGTTATGAAACCATATGAACCACTAAGGTTGAAGCACAAATTAATGATTTATTGAAGGAAAGTGCATTCGGATGGGTGACATCGGTTATGAAACCATATGAACCACTATGATTGAAGCACAAATTGGTGATTTGTTGAATGAGTGGATAACTAATCAAATATGGAAAGTTCAAAGAGGTATCAAAGAGGTTTCCAATGCGGATGTCGGAAGATTTTTTCAAAAGTGTACATTTTTAACCTAACCAACTTTATTTTTATTCCGATTGCGTTGACTTTATCTTACTAACGAGAATTGGATCCTCTACATATTGGATTACATCAATTATTGGTCATGGTCATCAAGTCCTTAGAGGTCAATATATAAGTAGATCATTGAGACTCATACATATAACGAAGGTAGAGTATCATGGATAGGATGGGAAAGGGGAGAGTCATGTTTGAGGGTGTAGAATGCGATGAGGAGATACACAATTTAGACGATCCTCATATTCCATTCAATGCAACACCCGAGCGTGAGAGAGATGAGAGAAGTGCTAGGGATCGATTTCGTGATGAGTATGTCATGACTCCCTTCTCACAATCTACACAAGCTTGGAGGATGAGGGCGGCGGAGGAACAACGACGATATGCAGACAACTTTGAGATCGATGCGGTGGAGAAGGACCACACACAATGCGTGGGTGGAGATCTAAATGATCTAATTGATTTGTGTGCGGATATTTTGGAGAAGCCCGGGGATGTGGATGTGGATGTGGATGTGGAGGAGACTTCAATCGACATTGAAATAGTCAAGGTAGCGGGGGAATCTTCAAAGACTATGTCTATTCGTAAGAAGAGGAGAGGATTGTCGCCTCATCGGCTACCATTGAAGGAACGGATGAAAGACCGAACGATTAGCTATTTTGATTTACTTCAGCCGAATCCTCTTAAAAAAATGGAGCCTCGCCGGAAGCCAGGAGCATCTACGAGGTTGGGATGACGGAATGAAGTGGAATATTATAGTTTGCATGGTTTGTTCATGTATATGATTAATAAAGGGCATTTGTAATGTTGTCGCAATAATAAAGTTATGACTTGTATAATATGTTGTACCACTTCTATGATTTATTTATTTATTTTTAATTCACCAACCGAAGAGTTTCTGTTGAGATAAACAAGCACAAAGCAATATGAAACTATGCATCCACTTCTCAGTTCCAAGAGAAATTTTTTTAACCACTTTACGTTCACCCTTAGTTGATTATTGTTATTTTAGTGTACTTTATTATGTGGATGGGGGACTATTATGTAGAGGACTTTTATTGCATATTCTTGTAGAGGACTTCATTACCTATCCATGGATACCAAGAACTCATTTTTTTGGACTTCATATGAATTTTTGAAAGCCAAAAAACCGAGACTATGTCCAAACTTCCAAAAAAAAGTGATTGTGAATTATATAAATATAAATATAAGCAATTGTGAAGTATGTGTGCAATATGTGTGGAGTACAAGAAAGAACATTTAGAGATGTTTAGGATCACGTGTACAACCGATATAACTATTGCAACATTGTGCTCAACTTTAGTTAACTAGATATAACTATAGTTGACTACATTTTGTGGCATACCAAAATTAGAATAAATATAGATAATTGCATTTTGACAAGACATATCACGAACAACTATAGTTAATTTGAACTTAGCACATGGATGTGATAACAACGATGTGAAAGAATGATATGGCCTCACGAGAGGCGAGAACCTTGGTTAGTCTCCCATAGACTTCTTCTCGATTATGAAGCAAAAATCCTCATGGAGTATGAACATTGCACTAAGATCCATAAATCTCATACAATATACAAGTTGTGTATGAAAAAATGATGGCTTTATTTACATCTCCAACGGTTACAAAATTGGTATGATCCAAAATTACTGCAAAGAAAACAAAAAAAAACTATTTTGCAGTGTCACGGAAGCACATTGTCGGGTTAACCATGTTGTATGGAGGCGACTTCAACATGTTCACTACGTGTGTGATGGTTGACCTTTCCGCTGGATTGGGCTTCGTCAATGCATCCAATGCTATCTCAAACCGCATCTTCAAGCCATTTGGATCACTGTTTAGCTGAAACAACGAGGAAGTCGAATCCCTGGCATAAATCTTCTTTGCCAAAGCACCCACTGAGAAGAACTCCGAGAGAAACGTGTGCCTATGTTTCCGAGCCATCCTCACCGGAGAGGTAGATGTTCCACGCTGCCCTCATACATGGAATAATTCTGGACCAGCACAGTTGTATTTTATGCGGTGCTTGTTCATCTCATCCACTGATTCTTTTCCATAGTTGGAGGGTGCGTCTTCATCTCCCCATGATGCCATCCCCCAATCACACACACCAATGAAAACCGTGTTCTCACGGTCTTGTGGGAAATGCAGCATGACATTGTTGGGATTAAGGTCATTGTGCAACACGTCATGCTTGTGCACTACATCCACAATGCACATTAGAGCCCATGCCAAATAAGCTCGATGCCTTCGATATACAACCAACCGTTTCCGTGCTTCAAAGTCTGCCCCAGGCATTTGAAGGATTGTGCGCTCGTGGGTTTCCGGAACTTGGTGGTCATAGACCCTCATGTTCTTCAAGGAGCCTCCATTCCACCACATCGAATAGGATTCGTATGTTTTCGGGTGGAGGTATTGTAGCTTGATTATCCCAGGATGATCTACTGGGCATGCCAATGCTTCAACCGAACGCTCCTTTCGGTTCTCCAGACTATTCGTGGCCTTCATGGTCTTCCCAGCCCACTCTATCCAGTTAGGGATGAATGATGCTCCATGAATTGTGACTCTCCGCACCACTCCGAAGGTCCCTTGGAAGATTTCCCTATCCAAGGGTTTGATCTCCACATTCCTAGGCAACCATATGACACCATGCCGGCCCTGAGTGGCAATGTTGTCTGCCAGCTGCCTGTCAATAAAAACGGGAAGGTTGCGGGCGGATGTGCCTTTTGCTGCTATTACGCCTCTTTTCCAATTCTCTAGCTTAATGTACAGCTCGGACCTCCTCCCACCACTACTTCCCTCTCCAGGATGCATAGCTTCATATGACATCGTTGGATTGTAGATTGCTTCCACAGCTTGTTTTTCAATCCATGTGTTCCAATCGCTCATGCCCCTAGCTTCCTCAAACTCCGGTCCAGACGTGGCTTCCGTGAGAATAAGCATCAACTCGTTCCTCGCCAACTCTAAACCCTTTGTACCATCATTGAGGTATTTTTTCTCCAAATAAACCATGCTGTTACTTCTAAACCAATCCAACAACACGATCCTGCAATGATTTCGAGCCTCATCGGTCCGCGGGTCGCGTTTGCCTCTATGTTTCCTTTTCTTTGATTGCGAACCCGATGCCGCGGACCCGTCCTCCGTCCCTTCCGAAACTGCTGGGCGTTTTAATCCCCGTCTTTCAGTCTGCTCCGAACCCTGAGGTACATCACGTGCAGGGCTCTCCGGTCTTGATGTCCGCCGTGTCGGAGATTGTGGTGGCACGTTCTCCGAACGAGCCGGTGCATGTATTTCTGTGGAACTGCCTGAGCTTGGTCCCCTTCCAGTTCTCCCTCTATGTCCACTGTTTCCCCGACTCCCACGTGTTCCACGGCTTCCCCGTGTTTGGTTGCCTCCCGAATGACCAACAGCCAAGAACTCTTCGTCAAACTGAAAGGGATCTGGACGTGGTGGACGTGCTGCAGTACTTCCACTTCCAGGATCGCTTTTCGTACCCTCGGCAGTATTCGCCGATGCATTGCCTACGAGCCAAGCACGGTGCACCCTCAAATCCTCGTTCTCGTAAGGAGCAATGCCCTCCCCCTCCATCGTGATAAAAATCACGTGAGTGAGTGAATCTGAAAATGAGTCGTGATAAAAATCACGTGAATAAGTGAGTGTGAAAATCTCTCGTGATAAAAATCACGGGAGCGAGTGAATCTGAAGAAAAAAATTGCGAGGGTTCCCCCACAATTTGCCCTGCCCTCCCAAACCCCTTGAGACCCGCGCGGTGATGCTGTCCTTTGGGACGCAACAAGGTCTCGGGTCCCTATGTGGTGGGAGGAGAGGAAAGTGGTAGGAACTAAAGCCTCACGGCTTTATATAGGCAACGAGGAGCCCAATCATTATGGGATCCCGGTCGGAATTAGGGTTTAGGGTACGAAAACGACGTATGGGGAACGTGGGAACTAGGGGCGGACGGGCGGGAACTAGGGGGCGGACGGAGGGAACGTGGGGGCGGACGGAGGGAACGAGGAGCAGACGGGTGGGGAACGCGATAGGGAACTCGGGCGGACGGGAGGGGAACGGGCGGACGGAGGGAACGTGGCGGACGGAGGGAACGTGGAGCGGACGTGAAGGGAACTCGATAGGGAACGCGGGCGGACGGAAGGGATCGGAAAGCGGACGGGAGGGAACGCGGAGCGGACGTAGGGGAACTCCGAGCGGACGGAGGGAACGCGGGGCGGACGGGGGGAACGCGGGGCGGACGGGGGGAACGCGGGGCGGACGGGGGGAACGCGGGGCGGACGGGAGGGAACGGGTGCGGACAGGATGGGAACGGGGTACGGACGACGGGGAACGTGTGGCAGACGGAGGGAACGTGGAGCGGACGTGAGGGAACGCGTGCGGACGGGAGAGGAACGTGGGGCGGACGGGAGGGAACGAGGAGCGGACGGTGGGGAACGTGTGGCGGACGGAGGGTAGCGGACGGGAGGGAACGCGGGGCGGACGGGTGGGACGCCCCACCCCCCCCTCTCCCGTCCGCTCCACCCCCGTCCGTCCGCCCCACCCCCCCTCCCCCATCCGCTCCACCCCCCCGTCCGTCCTCTCCACCCCCGTCCGTCCGCCCCACCCCCCCCCCCCTCTCCCGTCCGCTCCACCCCCCTCCCCCGTCCGCTCCATCCCCCTCCTCTGTCCGCCCCTCCCCTCCTCCGTCCGCCCCACCCCCCCCCTCTCCCGTCCACTCCACCCCCGTCCGTCCGCCCCACCCCCCCTCCCCCGTCCGCTCCACACCCCCGTCCGTCCGCCCCACCCGTCCGCCCCCGTCCGCCCCACCCGTCCGCCCCCGTCCGCCCCACCCGTCCGCCCCCGTCCGCCCCACCCGTCCGCCCCCGTCCGCTCCACCCCCCTTCCCCGTCCGCACCACCCCCCTTCCCCGTCCGCCCCACCCGTCCGCCCCCGTCCGCCCCACACCCTCCTTAGTAATATTTTATTACTTTGATTTTAACACAATGATAAACACAATGGCAAAATGGTCTACGTGGCAGGGGAAATATGCACATCCACGTCGACGTTTTCTGCCACATAGGACGCCACCTTGGCAAGAAGGTAAGTATTTTACCCACCCTAGTCGGCTCCCCCTATGTTGACCCTACGTGGACCCTATTGTGTCGTGACGGAGGGGTCCGTCACGACACGACACGTCGTGACGGCACGACACCGTCACAACGGTGGGATAGACAACCCTGGGAAGGAGTAGGTATAGGCTATAGGCTGTCAAGATGCTACCTTCCCGAGAAGGAGAAATTACCATATTGGAGTAAGACTTTACCATTTACATGCTATTATTAGTTGAAATAGACTAAAGCCTTAAGTAAAGGATATCGCCTAGCTGTTGATGTATTGATTTCATATTAACCTGTGGATGATTGCTTGAGATGAGTCACCAGATGATTGAAGATGAAGGTGGTGACTTTGGCATTATGAAGACATGCATGATAATTGTAAGTTGTTAAATAAGGAAGTAATTAAGGAACATTTCCAATTATGTACATGGCATTTTCAAGACTATGCGGTTACAAAAAGACATTACCCCGGATTTCGGTCCTGACAAATTGCCAATGACAACTTGCCAAGCTATTGAGCTCACGACTGAATAGGTCAAAGACATAGAGTGATAGAGAATTCCCTAAGATAGGACGGAAATCACTCACTACGGAAATATCACAAATGAACCATAAGAGGGGAGAGTAAGCCGAGTAATGAAGGAACTAGAGAATAAAAGACGTAGATTGTTATTGTAATCCTTAATCCAATGTGACATTAACCCTTATAGACACTAGCTCAGTCTTCCCTGTGACCTAGTTCCCTGGGTTGTTGTTTTTAAGTGATAGCAAAAAACTAACTACAGGCATCACATGCATAACAAAAGGTTTTAAACAAGCACTTTATGCTATGGTCACTTTAAATGATAATCCCCAAAGCCCAAAAAATATATATATTTGAATTTCAATTATTGAGAGAGAGAGAAAAAAAATGATAACCTTCTAAATCAAATTTGAGGGCCAAAATTAGATGGTTTCTTTTCTCTCAATAACACGATGAGCGATATATACTAATAAATCATGATATATGCATGAAATTCATGGCCAAGGTGAGCTTACAACTATACTCCAAAAAAAACCTAGAAAAATCAACTATTTAGAGAATAGTTTTACTTCAAGATAAAATCTCTTTTGGAGGTGTATAAACTCAAGGTCCTCAGGTTCAATTTTGCTAAGCAATGCTTGTAAGGTTTGTTTTCATGGACCAATATAGTTTTTAATCAAAACACATCATTTGATTATTTTCTTTCCTAAGCAAGTGAGAACTACTGCATACGAGTGTATCTCTTAGACCATCCGTGTCTGAAACTTTCCCCCCTACAAATTTGTGGAACTGATTCATCTAAAAGGCAATTCACTAGACTAATTTAGGGCCTCTGAAGTTGATTCCAATGTCAAATCAACTTCTAAAAAAGTAATCTTTAGACTACAAATTACTTCTAACATAGTTTTTGTTGGATGAATGCGAAGTACACTCACAGAGAACGCTTCCCTCGTGCCCTTTGTACAAGAGTGGAGTAGGGTGACATTCAATCAGTACCGAGAAGAATAGAATACTAGCTATTTAGCGTAGCTGTGAGCCGACATTTCCTGTTGCGCCTGTGATATATTTGCAGGCTCGCACTTGCCCGTCTCCAAACAAATCTGGCAGCTGATGACAAAAGAATTCGCTGATAACAGAAATTCTCTGATGACAACATCATTCACTTCTTCAGGAAATTCACAGTGAAGACTTTTGTGCGGAGGAGTACCATGTCCTCCTCATCACAGGGGTTGTAAGTGTTCGACATCTGCAACGCTCATATGACACAAGTGATGGTTTACCAAAAAGCATGAAGCACATGCCAAGTCATGCCAATGCCGTTGAATGATGGCTTATGATCGAATATGATGTTTATTTATCTTATGTTCACCAATATAAAGACAAACATTATGTATTCCACTTATACACGCGCAATAAGGTCAAAAAGAAGGAACGCAAACCCAACTAATAGTACTCAATGTGCATGAATTATGTTCATGCCCACACTTTACTGGTGGGCATAGCCAACGGATAGCTTCCACTAGTATGGGGGCACTTTTATGATCTTCTTTAAGCCAACGGGTGTTTGGGACTTGAGTAGGTTACATCTAGTCGTTGGCTAAAAGGCGATGCAAAAGCACCCCATACTTGTGGGAGTTGTCTGTTGGCGATGTCCAGTAGCAAGTGTGGGTAAGGCTTTAGAGGAGCGATTCATAACCAAAGGATGGGGATGCCAAGAATCTTCATCATTGGAGACCCATCACCCTTCTGACAGTTATTTATAACAATTACTTGTTCAACATCACCTACTTGCACACCACTTGCACCGTCTTCCAAAATATGTATACTTATTCTAAATTTGTTGTTGTCAACGTAAATCCCTTGACTTTGTATATCAACATGTTTTAAAGTGCATTTTATTCATCTTTTCACAAACTCAAAGTTAGTATATAATTTCGAATCACTTTCACTTAAACCTTTGCAACTGGGAGTTCTCCACTTTTACCTTACTTGCATCCTTCTTCTTCTTTATAGGAGATGACAACCCAGTGAGAGGGCGGTTGTGGATGGAATGGTGGCTATTTCAAGTATTCATGAAGCATGCATATGGCATTAATTTGAGTGAATCTAGTGATTATTGGTTCGATAAGTTTATGCACAGTTGGTGTGGCTCATTGAATATGATTGGACTTGGGTGGGAGAGGGAGAGCTCTCTAAGCTTTGAATGCCTCAATTTGGCATTAACCTCAAAAGTGGCCGGCATGGACTACTCTCTTTTCAAGAAAATTATTGAGAAATTAGATTACTGGAGCACTATCCAACTCACCCTTGCATGCGGGAGTGTCAATGCTAAGGTAGATAAGGCTAATTTGGTTAGCCTCCTTAATCAAGCGCCTATTTTTGGCTCCTAATCAGTGGTATAGTCGCTCTAATTCGGTGGGAGAGTAATATGTGGTGATTTAGCCGCCACCTTGTTGATATTTGGGTTATTCACCTTCACAGAATTCAAAATACGCTCACCATCCTCCATAATTAGGAGTGCTATCCACCAAGCTATGACATGCTTGATTTTTGTGGGCGAGGTGGGCAAATTAGGAGGCAGCAACTTGGGCAAATCAAGAGGTGACATGTGGCTGTGAGGTGCCGACCAACTTGTATTGTGTGCATTCTATAATGAAAAGCCAATTCGGCAACATTTTATCTTACCCATGACCACTTTAGAGACATGACACAACTAATATTGGCATTGAACTTGGTTTTCATTGGCAAACGACCCATGTAGAATCTACGTTGCAAGAGAAAAGAGTTCACCCTTATGACACCATATTGGAAAACATAAAATCTTTGATTCCAAAGCCTAGATCAACACCTTCCTCACTCCGATTTCAATAATTCCAAATTTGTTGGTCCCGATTTATAATTATTAACATGCTCAAGTTTCTAATGCTCAAATCCATCGACTGGATGATTCCACAGAGTTGGAGGTGTCCACATTAGCCTCATCTACCTTAATCATGTGTTCTTCTCCGTGATATGGTTTTTTTTAATATGGTTGGGTGGCTCTTCTACTCAGATTATCATGAAAATTAAAGGAGTCATCAGGATTTATCTTTGTGTGGCAAGAGCAAGACACTCGCACCTGTGTGGCACGTGTAGATTTCTTTGTTAAGAAAAGCACGGTGGCCTCAGGGTTGCGGACCTTGAAGTGGCCAAAGCCAGCCTCCTTTGCTAACGGATTGCTAACTATGCTATGAAACCGATCTCATCCAACCTACATGTCCCCTTTAAATATAGGCTTGCAAAAACGAGAGGGGGGGAGGGGAGACACCATTAAGTACATAACATGGCTCTTTTGAACACTTGGCTTCGACACGGATTTTTTTGTGTCACGTTAAAATCCATGCTCTTTTGGACCACCATTGTAGTCATTTAGTTATTTGGATCATCACTAAATTTTATGCTATTAATCTTCTAGATTATATCACATTTCTGTGGGCCATGACGCCGCCTTGCTATTTTGTTGGCCATGCAAAACTTCCATGAAGTTTTTGTCATATTTTTGGCTACTTATTAGATATAGATTCCATTCAAGCTTACTCTTAATATCTATATCCCATGTACATTATTGAATGTGCAATATAAAGGAACTCAGGTTCTCTCTGTGTTTAATAGAGATCTTCTTAGAGCATCCGCACTCTTGCTCTGAATCCACCACTCAGCAAAGGGCCAGTAGAGGGCTCCACAAGGGTTGAGTGACTCGCCAAAAAGAAAGACCCCCACTCTCGCTCCATAAATCTGCAGTCTGACATGCGAATGGGGGGAATTCTTCAGCTACTCTCCCTCCGGCATGCTTCAACACACGCACACGGCCCACCATCGCTCCAAACAAACACTTCGAACAGCTAAAAAAATAAAATAGAACGAAATCTCCCCAAAAACACCCGGCTTTTGGGCGCGCCCAAGAAACTCACGGACTCTGGAAAATGGCGAGTCAGGGGAGTATTTTGGCGAGCCCGCTCTTCAAAGAGCCGTTGCCCGGGTTGCGGTGGGGGGGTTCGTCATGCCCGGGCCTGCCAAAAGCCAGTGCGGCCGGGTATACAGAGCAAGGGTGCGGATGCTCTTATAGTGATCTATTTCCCCTCCTCCAGATTGTTATATTCATTCAAGCTCACACACTAGATTTCATGTTCATTATTAGATGTATGTGAAAGAATGTCCTATCTTTGTTTAGTTTTAGAGATCTTATAGATCTAGGTCTATATCTAGATATGAGTCACCTTCCTAAGTAATTACTAATGTAAAAGACTAGGAATTACTGCATACAAGTCTGTCTTTCATTCATCCAACATAGAAGCACTCAAATAGTAAATAGAATGTAATTTACCATTTTTAGTTATGTAGACACCGGATTTAGGTTCAAAGACCCCAAATTAGTCTATTTCGAGACATTTAAGATGAATCCTCCAAAAATCTATAAGGGACAAGTTTTTATGTTGGATGGATGAGAGGTACTTTACTTGGTAGATTCTTAAATTACAAGATAAAAGCGGAATTCACATATAGTGCTTCAAAGCCCTTTATTTACACATGTGTGGTCCAATGAGTTGGTGACTGAGATATCCAAGTGAGCCCCCATGAGGTCCAAGGTTTGAATCCATTGGCCACCACCCTGCCCTAACCTTGAAGGTGGCTATGTGCCTTAGGCAACTTAGGTGTGGAGGGCCTACCAACATGTTATACATGTTTATTATGAGATAAATATGATCATTCATTTTTTGAAATTGACCCCTTGCATATTACTAGAAAAATTTATTGCATAAAACTTACCATTGATCAGAAAATTACCATGTCAAAACAAAGAATTTGTTAATGCTTAAATAAAATTTAATTTGTGTCAAAAGGGACATGACCCTTAGCACATGGCCCAAACGGTGGTCTTTGGACCACCTCAGGAGCCATGGACCATAATTTGAGCACGTGTCAAATGGACATTTATGGTTTTTTTTAAATTAAATTTTTAAATTAAAAAAAATCAGAACAAGCATTCAAAAGAGCCATGTTTTCTACTAGTGCACTCTTCTTTGAGTGTCAGAGCCATGTGCATGCATGACCATTATATAAAAAATTAACATGATCGAAAGTACACTACATATATACAACTCATAGGCTACATAATAGTCTTATGTTTGTATATAGAAATATTCAATTCCTTGAATTAATTGCCTTGGTTATGTATACAAAATATACCAAATTGGCATTTTGAGGTTGTATGCTTATAATCACTTACGAGGGAGGTTAGGGTACACTTAGGGCCGGTTCACACGGGGTCCCAAGTCCTAAGTCCTAGTTCACTTGAGGTCAATCCAAGCAATCTCAGCCGTTGAGAACATGGAAGTTGGGACTTACCACTTCACATAGGGTCCCAAATCCTATGTCCCAAGTATGACGTTGATGCCTACATGGCAACACTTTTTGGAGTGAAGCTTGGGACTTGTGTGAAAGTTGGGTTGAACAAAATGCTAAACCCAACGCTCAACACAAACCCGAGAATCGTATTGCAAAAAATAGTCAAGATCTATCTAAATTTAATGGATATAAACCATATTTTAGTGATTTCATGAGGCTCAAAGGTTGGGACTTTTCCTCCATGTTAGGACTTGGGACCCCATTGTGAATTGGTCCTTACCTCCCGCAAAAAGATCATTGTATCCTATTTATTTGTACAAAACAACTAGGTGAAACAATACCCCTGTCATTTGTTTGCCAAATTCTTATTAAATACTCATTTGTACACCCACGTACGTAGTACCATAATAGCTACATTGAGTGCCCCTTCCCCCTTCCCCCTACCCCCCCCCCCAAAGGTACATGGGCACATATAACACATTAGCAAAGCATGGCATCTTCAAGGTTGTTTTTGTCATGTCTATCATATCGAACAATGGTTTTTTTCCCCCCTATAAGGTAAAAATGACTAATTAGACTATCTATGTTAGCAGACCGGTCAACCATCAGTCAACCCAACCGGTCAACTATTTCGATTTGGTCTATTTTTGGGTTGACCAACCACTCCGGGGTTGGACTCTTCATACGTGTACAAACTAGAGTGTAGAAAGGGGTATTATTGGATGCATGTCTGTACATACATAAGGGAGAGGTATTCTTTTTCTTTAGTGTGTACATTTAAAAAGGCTATTAAAACTTTTGAAGAAAATGTAGATATACAAAAGGGGGCCCTAAGGTTTAGAGAGAAAGTTGACAATGAATGTGTTAGTTATGTCCAGTTTACGTTTTCATCCATTATCGTCATATGGTAATAGTCCCCGATGACTGTCATGTCCATCATTGTCAAAGTTTGCATTTGGGTGCTAGGTTTTTACAACTGGAGGTTCTTGGAGCGCTCATTGGCTCCCTTGAGTTTTTGTGTTCACCCTTAAGTTACTGTGCTCATGTCCTTGTTTGTTTGATGTAATCGTTGAGTTACAACCTATGGCTGCAAATTTGTTCAATGGTTTTCTCAAATGGAAAGTGAAAGCGAATTATTACTGTATGTAATAAAGGACCATTTATTTCATGATTTATGTTTTTATATGTAGTAGAGGCATTTATCACATTGAATTGAAAAGGTTAGTATAAATACATGAGTCCATTTTCTAGCCTACTGTTAATTTGTATACATTTGCTGCTCTATACATTTTTCATACATAAAGGGTTTAGTTTCACAGTGACCCATGCACATCATTTACGTTACTAATGAAGAGTCCACCCCCCGGAGTGATGGGTCAACTAGTTGGATCTGCAAAATCACTCCACACCAACACGACAACACAACCGCCTAGTTGATATTCCAAAAAGAGTTCTTTGACTTATGTTTTTTGGTGAAGGAAAAAAACGGACCATTCGTGTGATACGGTTGACCTAATTTTTTGGGTTGATTGGTATAGACAACTGGTCACTTGAATGTTTTTTCTATAGATTTTTTCCGTCCATGGCCATCTCATCAAATCGGGAGCCTTGGGCATCTTATGGGTCCATGATTTAATTCCGAATTCACCAAAGGTCCTTTGCAGTGTTCATGCCACTAGCACTTGATGGATGAATGACAAGACCATGGTTGGTAGTGGGTTCTTCTATGACAAAGCTTGCAAGCTTCATTCTAAAGGCTTTGGATCGTATGCACTACACTAACTATGATATTTAGTGGTCGCCAATTCTAGTTGTCTTGCTCAATACTAATTGTAAACCGTGGTGTAGTGTCACCAACACTAAATGTTTCACCCAGCATGATTTGTCATTCCTTGTGAGAACATTTAGGGGTTATAGATTTACAGTTTTGCAATTACTGTCACACACCCTGTGATTTTTCATCCAAATTTCAATCATCCATGACTCATCATCCATCACAAGTTGCTGCCAAGAGAAGGCAAGGTTTTGGCCAATGGATGAACTTGACATCCATCATCCATGACAATATTTGTTCACTTATTCATAAGACGTGTCGTCTGAAAAGTTACCCTAGTGACATTAAATACCATATGACACCAAACATCATATTTAGTGTAGCTCTTTATGCCCTTCCGGACTCTCCTTTCTCTCTACTACACCCTTTCTATCCCGGTTGAGTGCTCCAAAATTGGCCGTTAACCTTACAATTTGGTGACATAGGAGAAGTTCCATGAAGATATAATTATGGACACCACTCGGGGTCAAGAGATCTCCCATCCTATTCTTCTATGGAGAGGTTGGGATCTTGAGTCTTGACGATTGGATTTGGAACGATGGCAATGAGTTCTTGGACTACACCACCAAGATCGGGAAGGCTCTCCTTACTAATAAAACACTGAGTCCTTGGCTAGTGGTGAGGAAGTGGCCACCGAGTCCTTGTCAAGTTGAACACCACGTGCGATAAAAAAAAATCCTACTTTTTACATAAAGTACCACCAAAATGGGTCAAAATTTTATCAATTTTTTTTCATGAGTAGATAAAAATGGTATCTATTACATAGTAAAACATGGTAACCAAATTCGATGATTTGTTTTTTTTAATAAAACATACCGTTTCAAACTAGAATGACGCAGAATTGAACTAAAAAAATTACTACAAAATGAAGATGACTAAAAATTTCAAAAAAATAAAAAATATATATTAACGCTGGTTATGTATATGTAGAAAAAATATCATAATTTTAAAAATTATCTATGGCATATATTATAGGGTAGCAAAGTTTGTTCACACGTGGTTATGAAACGTAAGGGTGTGTGATCGCCCCGAGGAAGTGGCACCATCTCTTACGTGACGACTATGGGTTGGATGGTCTTATGACATATTTGTGAAGATGATACAAGTAGCAGAGTTATTGAATAATAAATTTGTGGCGAGTCAAGAAAATGTGTTAAAAATATGTTAAAAATACATTAATGGAGCTCTTAAGTTGATCATGGACTCAATGAAAATGAAAATGAAGTCAAGTTCAAAATATTTAAGGTCATGAAATTTGAGTTTTGAATTAAATATAGTCATTTTTTTGTAGAAATAATTTGAATGATATTTTCAAAAATATCATTTTGATATTGTAGATTTTAAGTACCTGCGACAACAATAGACCATGAGAAAGTCAAATAGTGAAGGGCTGAACAAATTTTGGTAACATTTCATTTCATAGCCTTTGACCAAGAATTTTTTGATTTCAACATACCTAGCCAACTTTGCACGGTGCGGTTCAGTTTATCCAGTTTCTTTAGAAAGTGAAATCTGAGCTTTAGAATCTAGATGGTCAACTTCATCCATATTATTAATGGCGAAGTGTCACAATTTCCTCCGTGTCACACTTAAATATCACACTTCCATTCAACCTGTTATGTCGCGTTACCATTATTATACTAAAACTCAATTGCTAATTTACCTATTCACATGAAACTGACGTAAATGCCTGCCAACATCGCAACCTAAGGTAATTTTCTTTTGTGTGAAGTATTGGTACAACGAGAGCCGGCCTGATTGAAACTCGCTCTGCAACGATGGCTCCACAACTGCCGAATCTAATAAGAAGCCCGTATTATTATTGCTCACGGACCTTTGAAAGCCTCCCATGAGAGAGAGAGCCACATTTACATGACAAACACGTGTACTCGGTATTCCGCAACAATTTGCATGGGTTTGTGCGACCTTTTGCAAGCTTGTGGGGAGCAAGACGACATCGTCAACACTAACCGAGGTTCGGTTCTCAGGCCACTTTTTCCATTTTGATTATAGTGAGGCCTCGAAGTTCCAATTGGCAGATTGCTCCTACCCCACTACGGTTTGCAACAAGGTTGTTCCACTCACGCCAAAACGAGGTGGTCTCCGCACCCCAACTGCATGCGCGTCCTCTAGCAGACCCAACCCAACAAGAATCGAAGCATCGAGGAAACCACTAGGGTTTCGGTAAATCTAGGTCCTTCTTCATGAAGTTTGGACAAGTATGAGATCTCATACCTCGTTCACACTGGTCCGTCCATCCGGCCCCCAGCTAGTCCGGCTGGTGCGGGGCCCTCCACAGCTAGGGCCGCCCATCCAGGGCGGATGGGACAAGCTCCCAAAGACCCCCGGCTAGCTGGTTGCAGGGCAAGTGGCATGTAGCCAGCCAGCCAGAGGTCTTTGGGAGCTTGTCCCATTTGCCTTGGATGGGCAGCCCCAGCTGTGGAGGGCCCCGCACTGGCTGGGCTGGCTGGGGGCCGGATGGACGGACTGGTGTGGCCATGGTATCATATATGTAGTACTCTACGATCGATTAGCATGTCTTATGACGTTTGTGGTAGAAACTACAATAGTCTTAGATGTGGAGTGCATCTCTTGTCGCAAATATGTTATTACGTTGTTGTTGCATGTTTCTTTTGTCATTTGTGAAATATAATATAATTTAAGAATATATATATATGGAGTGGTGTTTTGATCAAATTGCTTCTCCAAGTTAAAGTTAGTCTGGTTAGAGTTTGGAATCACAAAGGCTTCTAGTTTTCTTTCCCAAACATTTTGTTTGCAATGTACATGTATCAACGACACAAACAAATCTCTCATCTCTCATATTGTCCATATTTACTTGAGAGATAGGATTGAGCCAATATTCTTGGCCATTTAGCATACATAGTACACGTAAGGGAGAGGTATTGTTTTTCTCTAGTATGTGAGATTAAAAAGGTTGTTAAACATTTTGAAGTAAAGATAGATGTACCAAAAGGGGGCCCAAAGGCTTAGAGATAAAATCGGCAATAGATGTGTTAGTTTCATTCAGTATACATTTTTTTTCAGATGATGTGTGTTCTAAGGTCCCAGTGTTATGAGTTACATTGTGATTCCTATAGATAAAATGTGTGCTTTCTCATTAGAAAGTGATTTGTATATGTAATAAAGGCCTATTTACTTCATGATTCGTATTTTGTGAATGTAGTGGAGGCGTTTATCACATTAAATTAAAGAGTTTAGCATAAATACAAGACTTCATTGCCTAGCCTACCGTTAGTATGTATAAACATAGTTTTCTCTATAAATTTCTCGTATATAAGGCGTTTTATTTCATAGTCGCCCATGCACGTCATTTAGGTTTTCAATGAAGAGTCCACCCCCCAAGACTCTCTTTGGGAAGCTAACAACTTACTCTACTATTGATCCAATTCCAAGCTTTCTTTGGACTACTCAACGTAGACCCAGTCTCTTGTAATGAGGTCCTTCTTGCGGTTGTTTGATTCCATTGAGTGAATGCCCAAGAATACCATTTTTTTCTTCATGGATAATAAACGTTTCTTAACAAACCCTAAACCTTCATAGGTTTGAGCAATACAAGGAGTGCTACCCTATAAGTGGTGAGTGGTGAGTGTTGAGCGATAACTTGTGAGTGGTGAGGGAGCAATTTATTTTGGTACAACACACATTATGAACCTATAACCATAGTATTTAGGGTGAAAATTTAAAGATTTTGTAAATTCTTTATTGGTAAGGAAGTTGAAACAAAGGCCTTACTCGAAGTCTCTAACAATATGATGGAATCTTCCCAACCAAAATCTTAGTGAAAGATTTACCGATAACCTAGGTTGAAAAGCAAGTGTAATAGGCCATGCAAAAGAACCATATTTCCCTCAACTTGTGATACAATATTTTATGTTTGGATACTCTCAAAACAAGGTCAAACCTCGAACTTCAAGCAAATCCAGTAACCAACTTCTTTGTAAAAGTTCTACCTCCTTGACATTCCTAAGAAGCACATTCTAAATCATTAAGGAAGCCTTGACATTCAGCACAATACAATAAGAAAATCCTACACCATTTGTACATCTTTAAAGTTTCAAAATCATTTGGATCAAGTACAATCAGACAATGAACAATCAAAAGTGAACACAAAAGTTGCAAATGCACAAATGTAGAATAAGTGCAAAAAATAGGCATTAAGTTGAATAAAGACTGAAAAGATAGTCACATAATCCAAACATCAAGGACATTTATTATGGGCTATGAGTAACTATGCACTATCCTCCTCATTTACACTCCTCCGCCATGCCATAGATGAATGGATTGCGAGGTCCATAAATGACACCATCTACCCAAAAAAGGGTACAAAGCCGTACATCCATCATCAAGCACATGAAATCACCCACAAGAGAATCCACTTTGGTCTATTGCGTATATAGGGGACCTCAAATCCCAAAAATGGACAAAATTTTCCCCAACCAAGCTGGCATTCGTTTAGACTATACTAAATATACAACCAAAATTCATAAGAGCATCTAATTCCAAGTTTGTACAAATGGACGTGACATGGCTGTTGAGCATCACATCACGTCACAAATGGCGGGATGACATCATGTCACATCATGTCTAAATGTGATGCCCAATGGACATCATTGTGGTAACAAAAGTTGTTACTTCAAGGTGTGTTGTTATAGCATGAGCATAGAGTGAACTGCTACTTGAAACAATCAATTGTAACATTGGTTGCTTATGGTAGTACTCAACTACTACCATGGCAATCAACTAGGGAGCATACTACTTATGTGGGTAGTCAACTCCTTATGTAGACGCTTATATGGGCATGAAGTATGTGCAATGAAAAAGGGAAGAATAGCCAACAATTTCTTGTATTATAAAAAGGTAGTATTATAACAAAGATATCACAAAGATATCAAAAATTTACGAAAAAAAATGTTCATCTAAGTGATACATGTCTAGTATGGACACCCCCATGATGAAGCTAAAAACCTTTAACTTGGACCTTACAATCTTTGATTTCATTCTGCCAAAAGATTATGGGGCTCATCCCACCTCACAAAGCTCATCTCCAGCTTACATTTCACGATGTCCAATAAAATGTGCTCCTTATTGTTTGTGTCACATAGGGCATTCATTGTACCCAAAAAAAACCCCCATGGTATTCACTCCCAATGAGTTCATTGTCATTGGCATTGGCATTGTTCCAAAACTGGCATGCAAATGTTGAGGAGGAATTTGATCCATGATTAATAACGATATCAGTAGGACTACCGGTACCAGTAGTAGTACCAATACCAGGAATAATATTAGGGTTAGGGTTAGGAGCGAAGGACCTTATATAAGGACAAGAGGCAAAGCCAAGGGCATGGGAGACCTTAAGCAAGGTAGAGGAGTAGAGTAGGACATGCTCCACTAGAGGGGAGATCTAAGCAGCTCCCAACTTGCCCAATGGCTACATTGTGTATCATATTATTCCTTGAAGTAGTATTCTTAGAATCGCATGTATGAGTTGTGTATATGTTCGTGATCTTGTGAAAGTAAGGAGTGTTTGGGGTGAAGAAAAATACTACCACAATAGGACCATGCTTGGGTTGAGACTCAGGTGACGCAGCTAGACTAGGGCATCACTAGGAAGCCCAAGCAAGTAGGGAGAGTTAAACTATACAATCTTTGGTAGAGTAGTTACGAGGCATATCTAAGGCACCGGCCTACTCCCCTACCAACATTCTCCTAGCAAATCCACTATTGACGAGTGATCAACTATTACTTAGCAATCAAGTAAGGGTTGTTGCTTGCTAATTGGGCAGTTGATCCCTACACAAATACAAATAATGCATTTGCTTAAAAATGCATGGTGAACGATCTTTGGATCATGAGTCTTGAGTACTTGCGAAACAAACTCATAAAAAACACGGAGTATTTGGATTTGGGTTGATGGGTGTTTTATCGAACTTTGGTAATGCACCCACTTTTGGATTTGTCCAACGGAGAGAATAATGCCATGAATAGCCTCAGATGAGCACATCAACCCCCCAAATGACCCACAAATAGCATCCAAACAACTTGAGACCTAAAGACTCACAAGCATATCACACCAAAAGAGGCTCACAAAGCCTCATATCATTCATCATAGCACATGGAATCACCTACAACACTAGCATCAAAACCTTTTAAAACATCCAAATACCAACATTCAATTCCCCAGGAATTAAAGCACCCAAATGGACATCACAAAAGAGTTGATTGGGTGTTTAAGCCCACCTTTGAGTCATGAGCACACAAAGGATCCATCAAGACATCAAGAAGGCATTGATTGGGCAATTTAGACATTAAGAAAGACTTGATATGCAACAATGGGTCCTTTAAGTGCAAAGTCCAAATTGGTCCATGTTGGTGACATAGGCACTCAAAGGACCAATCACAACATTAAAATAAACTTGATTGGGCAATCTAGGCATGAAGAAGGACCTAATGCAACAATGGGTGTCCCAATGTTGGAATTAAGCACCCAAGCCCAAATCAACCCACATTTGCTTCAACTAAACCGAAGGATCCATATAAACAAGAATAGAGGACTTGACGGGGACTTGATTGAGTGTTTAAACTTTAAGGGCACTCAAGAAGTACATGACTTGCATGTGTATGAAGAAGGATATGAAGTGCTACAAATGGGATCATAATTGCACATGATGTGGATGGGTAGCACCAATGTGGACCCAAAAGTGGAAGTTGGAAGCCCAAACCCTTCAAAGACCCACCAATACCTTCCAAAACCAACACAACACCTTGCAACAAAACTCCCGGATTGTGAGTCAAGTGGATTGTTCAAGAACTTCAACACTTGCAACAATGAGCTACCAATATACCCACAAAGACATAATCAAGAATGAGGCAAAGAATCCAACTTCAGTCTATAGGCCATATTCAAACCAACTCCTCCATGCCATCCTCTGTAGCCTCCCCATGGCCTTCTCTCATGACACCCACATTACACCACTCACCAAATCTTAGGGGGTCACCTAATATGAAATGTTGTATACACATGCGATATCCAACATATTTTAGAGGGAATATTTTTTGGGAATACATTTTGAGGATCCTATAATTACATAATATTGGATTTCAAGCCTTTTGATAAGATCGTATCTTCATTGTCAAATTTTAGAGTGTTTAAATCCATAACCGTACATTTATCTTAAGAAATTATAAACTTTGAACATAGGACTAGATAAATAAACAAAAAAATTCAAAATTCCATTGCACAAAAACACATGAGTTGTAGACCCAGGTGGTGCATCTTTCATAACATGTATGAGTATACATGTGTGCACAATAGGGGCATTAATTTGAACTTTGTTGTTTTACGTATACATATGCTACACAAATTGCAACTCATAGTTATGTACATGTATGAAAGACCTCTAGAAAATATACAACATTTGTACTTGTATGGTAATGTAACTAGACCGTATGGGATAAGCATTAAATATTGGATGAAACTAGGATGAATAATTTTCTCATTTCCTTATCTCATCCATGCATGTATGGAAGAGGTATTATTAGGGTTTTGGAAGGGGTTGTTGAGCTGAGAACGAGGCCACTTCTTGCTTAGGGTTGCAAGAGGAACAACCCGCACTTCTTTGTGAAGGCTAATCAAAGTGTGTGTGGATGGTTGATGCAAGTTGTGATTGCAAGCATTAGGTGACTTAGAAGTTAGGTCTTGTCGCAAAAACCAACAGATAGCTTTGTTGAAATTGTTGAAGGTGCTCAAAACTCCTCATTCACGGGGAGGTCACTCCCTCTTTAGTTAATGCATACACGTGCGCTCATGACCTATTTATCGGGGGGCTATTTACCTTGCAGAAAAGATTATAAGGTATGGTATTTTTCAAAATAAAGGTAAATTCTTGTATTTTAATACACCCTATCAGTAATTATAAGTTTTTGGGGGAATCATTTTAAAACACCCTATTTTACTTATACTACATTTTTTTTCCTTCCCAGCACGTGGGTAGAGACCATTAACTCCACGTTGGAACCGTTGGTTCAGTAACGTTCAAGCAAGCCAGCCTGCGAAGTCATCCATACAAGCATTTTCAATAGAAAATTACCTCTTTTCATCCACTAGCACAGACCCTACCCTAGACCTGCTACCCCTAGTAATTGTTTCCACGCTATTTTACATGTACTGACTAGATAAAAGAGGCCATTATATGTGATGGTATTTTACATGTAAACATGTTTCACTATTTTAAACCCCCTATATTATATGTACGTTTTTTGCAAAATTTACCTACAATGAATATATTAGACCCTATTTTTTATCGCACGTTGTTCTACGATTTTTCGCCAGTGACCTCCCCGTGTCCTCATTTCCTCATTTGTTTCGTGTGTTTCACATTGCCCCTACCTCCTTTTGGGTGCTCGTCACGTTAGTGGTTTTGTGTGTTTGATTATGGAAGCAATAGTAGGTGTTTATAGATAAAGTCTTCCATCAATTCAATTCTTGGTTTAGAATAGAGAGAAAAATGTTTGCTTGTCTCCGAATTAAGAGGTGGCTATCATTAAAGTATTCATGGTAGAGAGCAATTAACAAATGGAATAAAATGGGTCAAGTAACTTTCTTTTGTTCAAGATACTTTGAGTTTTGGTTGGTGTTAGAATTACATGATACATGCAATGCAAGTCAAGTCAAATACACTCTTGAAGCTAGAATTGACAAAAAAGTGGTAGACCAAATAAATCGGCTCCATTTCATGTTTAGTTTGTTGGGAGGGTTTATAAGATGCATTGAAAATTTGGTAAATGTTGGATAAGGTATACATATCCAATTGACTTGATGGAGTCAACCATCCATCAAACATTGAGATTGGCTTATGTTTGGTATCAAAAAGGAACCAACAACAAGTGAACATTCGATCTTGTTGATCATTTGATGAAAAACTTAGAAACAATATTGCATTAGCTTCTATGACATATATTGTAGACTTAGATGCTTATAAGTTACATCCGGGGGATGAAAAGTCTTCAACGACTTTATTGATGAATCCTAGGATTTGCATTATACATATGATATGGGTTGATTGTTATTCAAAAGTATATTTGTATGCTTATGTTAATGACTATATATGAGTGTTATTTTTTTATGTATACATATTGTAATTTGTATTTTTATCATTGAAATTGTACATGTATTGCTTGATTTTATCAAATGAACTTGTATATAGGGGTTTTTTTAGATTATTTGCGAACGCACGTGATTCTTGGTTTTCGATGAAAGGTGCACCCCCCAGGGTTGTGGAAGGTCAAAATACACCAATGAAAATTTCCTTGGGAATACATTTATTGGTGAGTTATAGTGTAGAAATTGCGTCACAAATGGCTCAAGTATGAGCCAATAAGGTCTAGCATACACATACACAACTTAACCTCGAGCATAAACAAATATTGCTAGACACTCGGCATCATTTCTATCCAATGCATTCAATTTAGAGGATGGTTGATATGTCATCGTTACGGTTAAAATTCAGATCAAGTGGAACTAACATTGTGAAAACGGACTATTTCTCGTAAGATACAACAACTAAAGGGAGGATATATATAATAAATTCCAGCATGTGCCTTACAAAGGGTCAAAGACCCGTTGAACAACAAGTAATACAAGACGCTAAAGGTGGCAAGCCCTACTCGCATGGGCTTTGAGCACCAACCCGAGAGAAAGATAGTACTCACAACCTACCCACGCCACCGGCCCGCCCCTTGTGTAATCATCAGATTGCTCCTCCGAAGGGCATCCCCCATGCAACATGAGGCCTACAAGCGCAAACTTTACCACTAGAAACTCATGGTTACAATTTCCAAACACTAGTAGCACTAATGGGTGCTTGAGAACCACTAACAATGAGTAATTCAAGATGCCGAAGGTGGAAAACTCTACTCGCATGGGCTTTGAGCACCAACCTAGGAGAGAGATGGCTTGTTTGGAACTTCCTCACGCTACGAATGCACATGGCCATGAGAAGTCTCGACAAACACATGAATGCATTCAAACCTAAATTCTAAACAACACACGATCACAACAAAGCATGAACAAAAACACAATCATGATTTGCCATGCAAGTACCTTGGGGAGCGATGCCACTAGTAGCGGGTTGCAACACACATTACCAATGGACAACTTAGCAACAACATCAGCGAGATCCTCATAGCAAACGTTGAACACGAGACTCAAAACTTGCACATTCCTCTAAGCTCATACACCCTTGTCTGCCACATAACACATGAGAGAGAGGGGGTGAAAATGAACCCCCATTGGGGTTTTGGGGAGGTTTGTCCTCCTTCCTTAACCCTTAAAGGTCAAAGGGGGGGGGGGTGAGAGGGCCTCTCCCATTAGCCTATGTTTACCCCATTTCAGACCTCCATGTAATTCTTTTAGTGCGATCGGCATATATATTTAGATATGGAATTTTGAGATACACATTTTGGGGAATTTTTTTTGCAATTCCGACATGTTTTGACGCTATCTTATGGTGAAATAGTTTAGGGTCAACGCGGCCCTGAGAGGGCCGCTCCGTCGTTTAAGGGTTAAGGACTTTCTTTAATGAATGAAATAATGAATGTTATCTCGGGGGGTCACTCCCTCTTGTGTTATGTAACCACATGTATACAAAGAGTATTTTTATGGGGGCTATTTAACTCCTCATTTGGATTTTAGGGAACCCTTTAGGTAGAAAAAAAACAACTTCATCAAATATTCTGCGCCCTATAGGTAATTATAAAAGACAACCTAGACTATTTCAAATGATGCTAAATTACTTATAAAACTTTGATTTACTCGTTCCGTACGAAGGCAAACTTAAGACTCCAATATGGCATGGCGTATATCCATGTTGCTATATATTGGTGAAAGAAGAGTGTACACATCATAACCCAGTCATTCAATTTTCATCCATTTTGCATTTATTATATGTGAATATACTCATTCTATGTTTAAAAAAAATCCCTCTATTATTTTTGTCATACTAATTTCTTTCTACCTCAAACCTAAAGTGGGGGTTTTCCCCTTATGCTAAATCATATATAATCACATGTTTCACAATTTAAGTAGGCTATGGTAGATCCAAAGTTTCTATAATTTTTCTTGCCAATCAATAAAAAGCACCCTATAGTTGTTCTCATGTGGTTTCTACTTTTTGGCTAGTCACCCCCCCCCCCGAGAATGTTATGAATGAAATTGATCTCACTATTTGGGATGACGGGATACAAATTATTCTCATTAGGCAAGTAGGATAAGATTTCCCTAAGGTCTTTACAACAATTAGGGCCTTTGTTGACATTTGTCAAAAATTATCTCAACAAAATTTTGATTTTTCTCTTGGGGATATTTGTTCATATATGTGTGTGTGTGTGTGTGTGTGTGTGACATTTAAAAACAACTCACCTAATAACTACTAGGCTAATTTTCTTTAACCTAAGTATCAGGTATGAAGGCTATAGTCTAGGTTTTTGCTATGGGTCAAAACAAAACAATAAGCAACCCATGGTACTAAATCTCAAGGAGGACTAGTATAGTGTCTTTAAGGATTAAGAATGTTACACTAGTTTGAGGAATTCTATAACAATCTAGGGTTCTTTCCTCCAAACTTTTATTTTAAAAGGCCCATTACCCATTCTTTACCCTCTTAAGGTTTATTCATGCATTTCTCAGTCATGTGTGAGTATGTCCTATTTGACGACTCTTATAAACTTAATAACATGCTTCTATGCTAGTCATGAACCTCTTTCAACTTTGGCAATAGCCTTTGTATTGGCAATTGTCTTTTGTGTTGGCCATAGTCTTTCAAAGAATTCTCATCTGTTTGGATATAGTAAAATTTTCCTTAATTAAAATGATGTTTAATCAAGTCCAAATACAAATCAAATTTCCCCTTCATTTCCTTTATCTTCAATTAGTTTCAATTAAAAATTCACTTAATATTGCATATTCTTCATTGCCACACAACACTCAGAGGCTTGCTCAATTTTTGTAGTTTCTCCAAAGTAAACATATAGGTATATGGGCTATAGCCATTTAATCATAAGTTAACCAACTTCATTGAGTAGCCTAACCTATTATAAATCATCACGCAATCTTGTTTGTAATCATATCAAAGTATGTTCTTTGTCAACTAGACTATTGGCCAATTGAAAACCATCATCAATCTCAACTTTCCCTCATATCTTGTCAATCATGGCATGTCTTAGTCATCATAATCATAATGACCTATAACAATCTTATAACAACTCCGTGGTATTCATTCATTGGAGTTCCTTGCCTTCGTGACTCAATTCATTATCACTCATTCACAAATTACTCTCAAAACTCTCCTTTGTGTGGCTATGTGCTACCTCTCAATCCTCTTTAGTTCAGCCTTTCATATGCATTCAACTATGACATTCCTTCTTTGTTTGTTGGCACTATTTAGGTTGCTACAACATATTATTCTTCGGCCGTATTAACTTCCAAATGCTCTGATTTGTACTCAAGAACTATGCACACAATTATTGCATGTTAAGGTGCATTGGCCCATGCTACATACATTGCATGCACCAAGAAGTTCATAGTTTCTTCATCTTCCAATCACTTATCTCTTTGGCGTTGTGCCTCTCTAACTCAAACTATTTCTCATGGACTCTCATTCACCATGGCTATAGTCAAGATACTTCTTCTGAAGACCTTATTTTTACTTTAGCATAGGTTGTAACTTTTCAACTGTAATTCCACCCTATTCCTTTCATATAGAACACTATAGCCTGTTTTAGTTTCATTTATCACAGGGTTTCAATGGAAACATCTCTACTTATTCAAATGATTCCTCACGCTTCCATATATTGCAATCACTAGAATCTCTTACTTACTTATTGGGCCAAAGCATCTAAGGTATCATATTTCCCAATTGATTTACCCAAGTTCTAGACATCCAAGCTTTTGGATTAAGAATTCAATTTAAAAAAAAATTTGGTCGATCCTCTTTATTGATCTGGTTGATCAATTCTTTGTGCAATCTTATTATATTGATCTAGTTGATCAAGTCTTCGTGCGATCTCTTTAAATTGGTGCAATTGATCAATTGATTGATCGGGTTGATCAATTTTCCCTTTATGTTTCAATTGTCTTGCGAAGTGATTTTCTTTCTCAAGTACATGATGAAGATAACAATTCAATTCTTTTCTATTTGCAATGGAATGGCTTAGGGACTGATATGATGATTGGTTTCGATACCAATTTTTGGGCTAATTCCCTTTTTATCTTACCAAAAAATATTTCTTGAGTTTTCAAGTTGTCTCAATTTGAAACTTAATTTGTCTTCACCAAGCTCCCCTAGGAAATCCCTAAGGCAATAGGGATGGAAATATGGGCCCCGGCATGTGATGTGAGGGACATACAACCTACCATTGATTTTTAGGTGTAGAAGGATTGGAGGGTCCCGCCCTTGGCGAACCCCCGTGGGCAATAGGTTCGGAAACAAGGGCTCTAGCATCTAATGTGAGGAGCGTTGAAGAATGTCCCTCATGTATTGCATCAAAAGCATGAAGTCTAGCTGGGAATTGGACCCAAGGGGAAGCACTGGATAGGGGGCTTCCACAATCGTGAACACCAATGGGCTCAGTATCAAGATCAACCACATTATCAAAACCGTAGGATGAATGGGTAGGATGGCAAGTAGGGCTAGAAATGGCGACTACCTCATGAACCGGAGAAATGGCGAGCAAAATGGATGAAGAAGTTCACACAGAAAACTAGTTTGGAGGGGAGGGAGGCACAACCAACACCAATGGACGTTTGGATGTGGCCCACATGTGAAAGTGAAAGTGTTGGTCCAAGGGCGCATAGGGGGTTGGTTCTTATATTGGAGTGGAGGTTGTGAAAATTGGCTTTGAGAAGGAGGGGACACTATGGGGTGCACTACGAATTCGAAGAACCCATAGATTCCTATAGGGAATCTCACAAAACATAGAACACGTTTGTCATGTAGCCTTCAACATAGGGAAGATGGATGACAATGCATTATCACAATTCAGGCTGCAATATTGTCCTATCATTATTTTTTACTACATCAACAAAATATGATATTTACTTCATGGAACACATTTGATAAGCAAATGTAGATCAACAATTAACATTGAAGCCAAATAAAAGCAAATAGCATAACCCATGGCTCATGTAGGTATGGCTGTGGGAGTCCGAAAATCCACGGAAGTACGGATTGGCTTCCGAACCGGGTTAATATCCGGATAATACCCTGAGATTGTTATTAAAGTAGGGTTTCCTAGGGTAGGTTAGTTGTTTTAGGAAATAAGGTTCTAGGCATCCGCCTTACGCGTTAAAATGGTTAAAACGGATACTTTGGCCGGACCGGAAAATTAGCCTGGGAAGACCGTTTGGGAACGGTCCGGTCCGGAGCGTCCGGACCGTTAAACGGTTACAACGGCATCCGAACGGTTACGGGGAGACGGTTGAGGAACCAGACCCGTTGGGAGAGAGGGAGAGTACTTAAGCGAATTTCTCTCCTTCTCCGGGCCATTTGCGCGAGCGGCATTGTTGAGAGAACGAGTGGTGAGTTGCTTTTTCGAGTCACCAGCAGTTGGATTGCTGGGATTCTGTAGTGATTAGCGGGCAGAGTTCCGGAGGAGAGGAATCCGGGTATTGTTGAGAGCTTTGTGCCACGAAGTAAAATGCCGGAAGCAAGAGAGGGAGATGAGAGGGAGCAGGTCCCCATTCCAGTGAAACCCGTATCACCAGCCGTCCCAACGAGAGAATCAGAGTTAAACGAGCTGGTAGAAGATCTTAGCCGGATGGGTTGTGAGGGATTGCTCTCCAAGCCCTGGAATCTCCGGGCGGAGGCCACTTTGCGGGAATTCTTGTTCGAGAGGGGCAACCAATGGTTTAGGACAGTTCGGCAGGATCCGGAAAAGTGGACATCAGAGGTATGGGCTGCAGTTTACGGATTTCCGCGAGGAAAGGGTGAGGGCTGGGCTAGCCGCAAGGACAATTTTTACTTAGGGAAATTCCGAACGGAGCCGGACCCAAAAGACGGATTCCATCTTGGGAATTGCCGGAATCACCGAGAGCGGAGAGTCATAGAATTCATTCTCCCCATCCTTAGTCCGGAAAAACCTAAACGTCTTAGCATCACCATGGCCAATACCCTGTTTGGAGCAATGTCAGGGGTCCAAGCTGTAAATTGGGGTCGGTTAATTCAGGAATACGTAGAGAAGTCCATCCCCCACATTGGCCGGAAACCCTCCTATCTCTCTCCCTACATCCTTCATCTCTACCAGCACCAGGGTTGCATCAATGAAGCGGAAGAGGATATGCTGACGATTGCAGAGGACGAGGTGGCGTACAGGATCGATCCGGAAGCAGGGGTTGCAGAAGCCGGAACAGAAGACTCCAGCGACACAGCGGTTCCGGAACCGCCTTCCGCTCCGTCCCCTCCAAAAGTCCGGAAGCCAGCCTCACCACCACCACGACAGGAAGCTGGAACCAGCCGGGAAGTACCTTGGAGAGACATCGACCTCTCCGCATTTGAGTTTCCGGAATCCCCCTTCAAGCGCGTCTGGGGGGAGTTGACGGCACTTCAGGAACAGTACTTCCGGATGGAGCACATCATTCGAGGGGTGAGCCGGGCCTTGGACCACTGTGGACCCGGAAATATCCTCCGGGAGTTGGCCAAGCGGACGGACCGGAAACAGGTGGAGACCCTGGAGACGGAGAAGGCACAACTCACAGCACAGGTGGCTGCTATGACCCGGGAGCTCACCCAAAAGAGCGCGGAGATCCGGAAGCACCAGGCAGAGCAAGCAGTAGTCCTGAGCCGGGTCCGGGAATTGGTGGGTCATCCGGGAGAGGTCGTCAACAAGGCGCACCTCTATGACCAATTGATGGAGTCAGCGGATCCGTCTTCTGCCCGTCAAACACTGCAGATCTTGGTAAAGTACTCCCGCTCGATGAAGGACCTGCTCAAGGAAATCCAGAAGCTCCTGCCCTCAGGTGGGACCCCCAGGCGGGTACTTTATCCGGGCCCACCCGGATCGCCAACGGGAACACTGTATGAGGTAGTAGGGGAGGTGGAGTTAGTTCAGGCCTCTCCAGCGGGTGCGGGACCCAGTCAGCCAGCCGGAACTCCCCAGCCACCGGAATCCGGAAGATTTCCGGATCGGGAGAAGACCCCTGTTCCGCAATGGACACACTCCTCCCAGGTTCGACGGAAGAGCACAGAACGGTCGGCTAGGTCAGGACGAGGGCAATCACCAAATCCGGATCGGGGCAGGACATCAGCTCGGTCCAGAACACCGGAGAGGGCCAGGACTCCAGCACGGATGAGGACGCCGGATCGGACGAAGTCTCCGGATCGGGGTAAGGCACCCATGTCGCCGGCCGCTCCATCGCCTGCTCCGGAGTGCATGATCGTGGAGCAGTGGGCGCCTGCACCCTCACGAGCAGTGTCCGCCAGAGGTCCCCGAGCGACTTCAGCTTCCACCGGCCGAAACAGGGAGAGAACCACCGGAGGCGACCCTTCAGCCGTCCAGCGCCCTCAGAAGGCGAGGAAGGCTTCCAGACCAGCGCGATCCGGATCGGGTGACGAATCGGAGGAGGATCCGTCCACTGTAGGTGACTCCGAGGAGGAAATCGCCCCTTCCCCAAACATGCGAAGGGTATTTACGAGGCTGCAAGAGCGTCGACTTTTGACCCCCGGGGGAGGCTCCTCCGCCATCAGTGGACCCGCGAGTCACACCAAGGACGAGACGGCTTCGAAGAAGCATCGCACCAGCTAGAGTAGGCTTAGGCAGGCAGCTGTAGTTAGATCAGAATTAGGAAAGGCAGGAATAGGCAGATTTTGACTTTTGGCAAACTTGTAATTCAAAATTCTGTCAGCGCAAAAAGCGGATCGAGATCCGGAAATTCCGCGAAGGGCGAAGTTCCGGATTTCTCGCAGTTAGGGGTTTTCTGAGGGCGGCCAACTTCGCCGCCACCTTCAGTTAGGGATTACAGCCTCTACTTAAGGCTGAATAAGGGGCAGGAGAAGGGTTCCCTTCTCCATTGTTGTATTGTGTTGCTTCCCACTCAATAAAGCTCTAGTTCTCAATCTATTCTGACTTGTTTTGTGCACGGACTGTTAGGAGAATGTTGCAGATCTAGAGGGAATGAATGAGTAGGAAGTACGGATAGAGCAAAGGAGAGGAAACCCGGATCAGATCCGACTGCAGTACTACGGATCCTTTCTGAGTGTAGTGGGAAGGAAACCTCATTATTCCGGATGTCTGGGTAACGCCCATGTGAGATAGCCGTTGTTAGGACTGGGTAAGATCAGGGAGGTGCCGGACTTACGCCATCCGATCTTCTGAAGAGGTCTCACTGTCCTTGGGCGGGACAATCCGGAAAGTGGTACGGATCGCCCAGTTATCTCAGATTCAGTAGAGCCTAAGTTCGCTGTAGCCGGATCGGTCTGTCGGAAGGAGGAGAGAAACCGGAACGGTTAGGATTCCGGTCCGGAGGATCTCTCCGGCGTGTAGTGGGAAGGAAACCTCATTATTCCGGATGCCTGGGTAACGTCCATGTGAGATAGCCGTCGTTAGGACTGGGTAGGATCCGGAGGTGCCGGACTTACGCCATCCGATCTTCTGAAGAGGTCTCACTGTCCTTGGGCGGGGCAATCCGGAAAGTGGCACGGATCGCCCAGTTATCCCGGATTGACAGATCTCCGGACGAATCTTGATCTTTCTGTCGTTGTAGTTCCGGTTCACCATCCGGATCCTCTGTGTGACCTGCCAGGAAAGATTAGGCCGATCCGGACTGGTTGTGAGAGAATCCGGATTCTGACCATACAGGGACGTCTTCACCGGAGGAACCCCATCATCATTGGAGGTAGGATATAGGTAGGTAGATATTGAGGAGAGAGATATGTAGGAGTAAGACTTATTGGTAGAGGTTCAATCCGGAAGGCAAGTCCCGGGACAAGGACTTCCAAAGGACCATCCGGATCCGGAAAGCCGATCCGGCCGGTGGTCGACTTTCGAGCAGGAAAAGAGGGTCCTTGACATCCTGCACTTCACAGAATCCCTGGACGATACTCGGATCATCCGGACAGACCGGATTAGGCACTGAAAAGTGCCTATCCGGAACTTTTGGTGTCCGTGTGCTCCCACAATGGCAAAGAACATGGTATGACAAAATCGGTAAACAAATGAAAGGCATAACTTCAGCGGAGTGGAAATAGATTGAACATAGTTGCAATTTCCATTGCTCCATAAAGAATAGGATGTATAATGTACAACTTTTGATTTTGAATGTAGGGTACGCCATGTGTGGGCATGTTGTATTCATATGGGCATAGACACATACTCAAAGAATAATTTGAAATCCTAGGGATGCACCTTCCATTAAAAAACCAAGAACCACATGCATTCGCAACACACTCTAAAAACCTTTTTTATAAATTTTTTTTTGTAAAATCAAGCAATACATGTACAATTTCAATGATAAAAATGCAAGTGACAATATGTATAAATAAAATTTTCTACATTCATACATAGTCTCTAACATAAGTATACAAATAACTTTTGAATAATAATGAAGCCCTACCATATGTTTAATGTAAAGCCCTAGCACTCATTAATAAAGGTGTTGAAGACTTTTTCTTCCCTTGGATGTAACTCACAAGCATCTAACTCTACAATATATGTCATATCGAAGCTAATGCATTCACCGTTTCTAAATCTACTGTCAATGATCCGTAAGATTGTAAGTCCACTTATTGTTGGGTACCTTTTTGATACCAACATAAACCAATTTCCATGCTTGATCCTAGAAACTTGCAACAATTGTGATCTTAAAATGCTTCATCCAAATTGTTGCACACATCAGAGGTATACTAATGATATGAAAAACGATTGAGATAAAACCCACATGGGAATCAACAGAAGGGTGCCCAATCTCATGGACTCATGTGGCAAGGCTGCCCAATCTCATGGATTGGGAGTTTTTATAAAGTCACTACGACCTGCTAGCAACTTGGTGCCATTGTGGGCAAGGGTCGATGGTCACAGAGGAAAGTTTACACCAAAGAACCTTATAAGTTATTGTCAGTTGTAGGGAGACCTACATCCAATTTCCGGGCATTTATTGGTTAATTTCACCGAGGATGTCCATAGTGGTTTAAATTAAATCTACTAACACAAACATAACCCAAGTAAGATGCCCGAATCTATCTTGACATATTCCCTGCCCCACCCACCCTTCTCCCATCAGCTGAATAATGTTATGTTCCAGGATACTACTTTTAGATGTTGAGCCTGAATCAGGACCTTTTTGTTAACTTTGCAAATGGCTAATATTATAGCCTGTAGGAGATTAGCCCCATTTATTGTAGCTTACTCATCTCCTGATAAAGCAAGATGACTTCAGCACTGTACGCTTCTACCTATAATAAGTGCTCCAAATTAGCTTGCATTCGTCCAATGAATGTCTTTGTTATCCAAAAGCAACATGGAAAAGTTTACTCTAAACTGCAATTTATGACGTCATAAGCTGGTTATAATTGTGCATAATATCAAATGAACTTGAAGTCCTTGGACCTTCACTGTACTCTATGTACACACCCAGTCTGCAAGGTACTGCTACATGTGTAAACACTGATCAAAGTAAGGTAAGTCAAAGTAGGTAGGGGTTAATGATTGACGTTTCTTGCTTAGCCAGCTGACACAATCTGGAAATCAACATCCATGGTTGTTGGTACACCTCTACTTATGTCACCTAGATCTGCTTCTCATAGGTTAAAACGTCACAATATTCCCACACATATTTAGAGGAGGCAAATTGAGTAATATTTCACATCATTTGAAAGATGGCATAACATTATTCAACTGCTATCAGCCGTTTCATTCTAATAATATCAATGATAGTGCTTCACGCTAAGAGAATAAACCTGGGATAGATCCTGAATACTACCTAACAGATTCCCGGCCTCACCCATCTTCCATATTAAGCTAGATTATGTTATGGACTCCATATAGTCTGACAAAGACAAAGAACATCTAAATTGTAGGTCCCTACCCCAATGTTGTCAAGGGTGAGTTTCCATGTAGGCCACTCGCCCACCAGTTTCTAGTGTGAATAAGGACAAATGTAAATGAAATTTGGTGGGGGTAGGGTTTGTATGTGCCAGCTAGCTATTCCCATCTTCTCAAATCCGGGCCAATCTACTAACCTCCTCCTCCTAAAATTGATCTTCAAAACCTTCGGTGACTGGCACTTGTAAGTTAAAAATCCTTTAGTGGGTGCATGAAAGTTTAGCGGCCCGTGTCCACAACCCTCCACATTCTAGTAGGCCATCAGAATATGGTTAGATGACGGCTTGTGCTTAAGTACATGAGAATGTCTCCGACCCACTATTTTTTGAAATCTAGTGGACGAGTGGCCTACATGAAAACTCACCCTAACTCCACCCTCACTTCCATACTCTGCCACACTAACTAATTGCCCCTTGTTCTTATTGGTTGCTGCTATTTAATTACTAGTAGCTTATGGGGCTCCCTAAGGCCCAAACTAAAGACCCCAAATAGAACAAGGTCCACTTATCTTACCATCCAATTCTCAAGGCCACCCCATTGCGTCCCAAAGTGTCCTTCAAGTTTCACTTAGGTCTTACATGCTCTTTTCCACAGGAGGCTTTTCATGAGTGACCATTGACTACGTAGATCTTCTGGGTTACTGCAACAACTCACGTCAATGGCAGCTTTTGTACAGTCTAGGATGTCATTTTATAATCAGCTTACAAAGCAAAACACAGCTGAACAAAAAGTTAATGAGATGCAACAAAGTTGATTTTCATTTGGAAGATGTCATTATATAATCTTAACTCGAAATGTCAAGCCTTTGAAAATGTCATTCCAGCAACTTGTTGCACCAAGTGATTGATGCACAACAAAAGTCAGGGCTTTCAAAATTACTAGACATACTTAATGTATGTGGGTGTTATTTGGTTCGTTTTTCATGTTCTCCAACTTCTACCGATTAGATTTATATAACAAAACTCATGTTACATTAGCAAATCTACAATGAAATATATCAAAAAATGGATTGAAATTTGGACCTCCCCTAATTAGTTATGGTTATCAGGAGTGCTTGTTTGTTGATTTCTTAACTAAATACATAGGTCCTCCCAATTGTATTCACTATTGAGCGTAGAGTAGTTATCAATATTTGAAGACATAATCCAATCTTTTTCAAACACATGTTTTTATGATGTTTGCTCTTTGATCCTCACCGAACCACATACCAATCAAATCTAGGGGCCCTATTAAGAAAATGAGCCACTTAAGTCCCATCTATCTTACATTATGAAAGAATTCATTGATCTTCAGCCCTCCAAGTATTAAAATGGAAGATCCCACACAAGGCAAGCTGTAGTGTTGTTTTTTTAAATTGCTGGGAAAGAAATTTCTGTCCCTATTTAGATTGAATATCTGCATGTCACTTTGGCAACTTGGTCAGCTAATTCACATGGCCTGCTCCTTTGATGTTGATTGCGCTTTAAGCGCTCTATAAGGTATGTGGGCCTTAATATGGCAAAGTTTGTACTTAAGAATAGACACCAAAAGACACATGTCACGATGAGATTGAACTACATAATATGTGTTCAAATTATATTAACCATTCTAGGTACAGTAGCAAACATAATGGGGAGGGCCTATGTGATCACTTAGAAATAAAGAGATTAAACTTCACACTTCAATAGAGTTATTTGTAAAGTAAAGAGGATGAAACCATGGGTTTAGACCCTAACCATGAGTTTATGAGAATTAACACAAAGTCACCCACGTTTTCTTAATGCTTAAATTATCATCCACAAGGAGTGGTGTCAAGCTATTACAAACTGACTTTCTAGCTTGTCCTACTAGGATGGGTGGACCAAGCTAGCCTTGGATAGGCCGATCTGGGAATTAGGACAACATGTCCCATGCGCATACCCTTTTTTAGGTCCTAAAACTCTCAAAGTTTGAGAGGTGGGAAGAGGAGGTCCCAAAATTTGCACCCAACTTTCAAAATAAGCTCCGAAACACAATAAGCTAGCAAGCTCTTAATAGAAAGTTTGCTCAAAGAAGTAACAAACCCACGGTTTTGTCCCTCTTTGAGGGACTTTACGGACAACTTTAATCTCCTACAACTTTTGCATCTCAACTCCCACTTTTGGACCTCGAAATGGCAATCTGTGTGACTTACAAGTGCCCCACAAAGTGCTAGCCGAATAAGACTATTTCCAATGAGATCCAAGGTCAAAATTGTCTGTGGAGCTGGAAGTGCCTACAACAGGGTGACATACCCTAGCTGATATTCCTTCCACAAAAGGTGTCACATAGCTATGATCTCTTCCATGTGCAGAAGAGGGTAAAATTCTTAAACTTTGTGAATAAATTGGTTTATATTGGAAAAGAACTAGCAGGGAGGCTACATAGCTGCTAGAGTTGGCTAGATTCCTCATCTCTCCTGCGTCCGTCCATATGGGTTAAAACTCTCTACAATCATAGCCTCGAAGTGCAAAGAATCATGGCGCCAAGTTGTGAAAAGAGCGAGGCTTCTGGGCCCACTGGACAGTCGACACCGACCTAGTACTCATCTCCTCACCAGGTCCTGCTTGCAGTATGTGTGTGTGAATGAATGTATGTATGTATGTACTTAATGAAATGAGGTGTATAATTAAGTCCAGTGCAGGCAGGTCTATGAGGTCCACCTCTAAAGAGTCACAGACCTGCCAAATTAATCATGTTGGAGCGACTTACTATGAATCCTGTCATGCTAATCCGGCCCCTCTGGAAGATATTGCGAACCAGGTTCAACCAGAAACTTATTCCGATGCAAAATCATGTTTGAGCAGTTATGATGTAACTGCAGGCAGTTCCATCAATTAGATATAGATATATTCAGCTGCATATCTGTTCGTCTCCTCAAGGAAGCTCGCAGAAGTGAAAATTTGTGAATGGGTAGATGTGACAGCCAAGCGATACGCTTTAGTTTAGGACTTGAAATCCGAAATCTATTCTCGAAGGACCAGTTTGCAGCTTTAACCCGGGATGAAACACACTGGGGTTCATATGGGTGCACATGACCCATTCATATCCATTCTAAAACCCAATTTCAAAGAGACACCGATATCAATGGGTAATGATGTGAGTATGCTCATCTTGGACATAATCAGGTTGAACATATGCGGCGGTCCTCATGATTTACTCTAAAGAAAGAAGATAAGAAGATCCAATTTGCACGAGGAGATTTGGAATCATGGCATTTCAAGTTTCAGGAATTAGACATACTGCTGATTCAAGCTGCTGGCCTGATTCCCACTGCAAGATGAGCCGAAGCAACAAGCTGTCTCAGGATATAAAGAATGGTGTCATACTTTGACCATTTATTGACGAACATCACAAAAAATGGGCGTGATGATTCTACTAAAATTACAAGTGACCAAAATGGTAAGGTCCTGTATGATCAGACGCAGGGCTATCTCTCTATCTCGCTACCTAACTCACTTGGATGGACAGTCAGGAAATTAACTGAGTCAGTCAGTAATAATGATCAGCTTGTGGGTTGATTCAGATATCAATCGGTCTGCAGGCAGCTAGCTTATTAACGTCAATCATGTGACTCCACTCTACAAAATGCTCACTAAATCTATTCTCCTACAAAACAGTTCATATTGTACAGCCAATCATCACAACTAGTTTTCATACTGCACCAATATCCTTTGGATTAACCTAATTGAGATCGAGCTGCTGGGGAGTAGTACTATTTCTAAGCTGTGCCTCAGAAGTTACAGTGGGTGTTACACGAGTAGAGGACTGATTACCTATACTTTGACCATATTGGTCACCATCAGGACTAATTGCTCTATCTTGGGTCGTAGCGACTGGCATGCCGGAGCTTGTGATTGCTGGCCAACGACTGACATGATCAGATGACCAACCTTTCAAGTTACTGCTGCTTGAATGTTGATGTTGTTGTTGATGAGCGAAGAAGAATCTGCTTGAGGGCTGATCTCTTGCATCCTTCTCCTCATCGTTCCTTGCCTCACATGAATGGTGGCCAGGTCCTGCGTGGCAACTATCTGTAGCAGCAAGCACCAGCAGGGGTCAGCGTCTTCATAAAAACTTAGTTTAGAGCTCCTAAATCATCATCATTTTAAAGAAGAAGCATCACTATTTGGAGATGCTTTCCTGTTATAACATCATCTTCAACAGATTCTAAGAAACTTTATAGATTTTCTGCGAACTGAAAATAATCACCTCGGAGGTGGATCTGGATGATGACCCACCCCTGCTGTAGAAAAATTGCTTCTACTTGGTTCTAAAATCATTGACATTTGAAAGATCAATGGAGAATGTCCACTCAATACCTTCAACTTCTTTTCAAGCATGTTAGGTACATTTCTTTGTGAAATAACAAAGCATCAATACATTAGCTAAATCATTAGAATTAGCGATTCAGAAACAACTGTTCAACGACAAATCTTTAATTTCACATATCAACATTTAGTTTACCACATTGATTCCATCACAGTAATGTACAACATTGAAGCAATGCCTACCAAACACAGGGTTGCAATTGCATTTTGATCTTCTATTTCTCTATACTTTATGGTTGCAACATCTGAAAGGTTGAATTACGAGCAGCCTGAATCAATGTTGAATGACTTATAATTTGCTAAATGTTTCAGAGGTAGCATTACACAGATATCAAAATCCTGAAGGAAAAGAATGCGTTAACAGAGACTCAGCATTAAACTCTGCCAGTCACTTGCACTGTGAGAGTTCCCATCACCTGTACTTTGCTGCAACTCGGTGATCTGCAAGGTGTGCGGTGTCCTCATGTGTAAAACTGCAGGATTCGATGACTGCTGCATGCGATTGGAATTATATTGATCGTTGGTAAACATCTTGCTGCACGAGTGGCAGAGGGAGCGATCTGCAGCTCGCTCCGATTTCAGCGACTGAGCCCTGTCCAATTCGGCTTGCGCATGCTCACGTAGCCGTTTGGCATTGGCAAGCTCCACTTGGGCCAAGTCCATTTCCCGCTTGGCGATCTCCCTGGCGTGCTCGGCGTAGGCTCGGTCTTGCGAAGCTAGTTGCAGCTGCTCTCGTGCTTCTCGTTTCAGATGGTCAGCTCTTGCAATCTCCTTCTGGGCTTCGTGGCTCTCTTGCCGAGCTTGCTCTCTTGTTCGCCTGGCAGCAGCGAGATCACACCAGCCTGTGCTCATCATATCTGTTCGAACCTGCAACCAGCAATCAACAACTTAGGCTAGGTCTTGTGTGGCACCACCTACAAAGGGAGACTAATGTAGTCCAATTGTCAAGCCGATGACTCTAAGCATTTGCAGGCATACAACACCTTCGTCTCCACCCTCTGCGCTACCAGAAAGTTAACAAGCCGATGAATCTAAGCTATGATGGTCACTGAATGCTCCAGTCACACGCAGCCTGAGCTCAAGCTCAAGTTGCAAGCTTCATAGGCCAAGGTAAAAGAATTTGGACCCTACGTTACAAGTGCCTAAAATGATGCAGGAGCATGAGTTCTGCTCCTTTTTCTTGGATTGATTTACACGTTCAAGTCAGAACTTGAACTTGTAGTCATTGAACTTGAACATTCGTCAAGTTCGTGTTTGGGCTCGAACTTGAAAATCGATCTAAAAATTGCGGGGGACAACCTGGAGACAACCAGCTCCACCATCTTGGGCACATGCAAGAGCTCAGATTCTTTCCCTTTGGTCCACCAAACTTGTAACCCTGAGCTCAAGTTGTGTGTGGCAACCCCATAAATCCGTAGTGATGAGATTTTTGTATGCCACCGAATCACTGTCCTTACGAAGATGATGTTCTTGTCATGAGGGGTCAATCTGGGTTGAACCTGTACTAATTTATGACTGACATGTAGTACATGAGAAAATGATCGTCACATGATGGTCCAGAATGTGAGCTGCTGACATTGGGGAGTCGGTGAAACAGCGTACATTCTTATCTTAAAGAGAGCTAACTGATCCTACGAAATAAATGACATATACCTGGTCAGTGGGCTGGCTTGCTGCTGCTTCAGGACAGCCCATCTCTTTCTGTCTACGAGCTGCTTCAGGTCCTACACTGCCTCTGGAACCACCGAAGAGCTCCGAAGCTTGAGTGGCAGCATCCCTAGACTGATCCATAGCTGCATGACTGCGTGTGAAAGTGGAAGTGGCCGGCTCCAACTGTGGTCCGGCGCCTGGAGAGTGCTGGAAGTTAAAAGTACTGCCTCTTCTGGAGGTCCTCAGTTCGGATGAATCTTCAGTTCAAACGAAAAATTGGGTGTATGAACACCAACATGTTAGAACCTGAATTCCTGCACTTGCACTTCAACTTGAAGACCAACGAACTCTGCAACTATATGGATACCGAAACTTTAAACTCGGCAACATTGGAAGCATTACTTATAATTTGTCATGGAGTTGTAAGAATGTACATCTTGACAGTTATACCTGATTCCTGGACCACCCCACGTTGATCCCCATGAAATGTTGAACCAATGCCTGCACCGTAATTAGGGGACCTGCCCAGTTCGGTGTGGTATTTCATCTGTTTCTTCGGTGGGTTATCTCGGCTGGGAGAGTCTGGCAAGTCATCAGAGAGAGGAGGCCCCAGCCGCTTGGCCGCCTGGATAAGAAAGTCAGTCAAAGGTATGGCTGACCTCCCACGATGATCTTCCGGCTTCAAACTGTTTCCCTGGCCCGGCTGATGTGATCCAACAATTCCCGGAAACGACAGAGCCAGATCCTTGCCTAATGATGTAACGTTAGAATTACTCCCTCTAGCTTGCAGCTGCGCTTGTTGGTGCGTGAGCACCATTAGATCCCTTTCTCGGGAGCTCAGGCGAGGTTTGGTGTCCGGCATACACGATGAAGATTCTATTAGGAATGGGCTCCCACTTGTACCTATCTCGCCACTGGAAGGGCCTATAGAGAGGTGCAAGGAAGGAGGAGCTGTGTGGGCATCATCTGCAACCGGCTGAGTTTGTGGGGTATGTGGGGTTGGATCAGTGCAAGAGGCAATGTCCGGGCACCGAGAATTCAAAGAGCTGCAACGGAGGACATGGGTTGATGACCTTGACCCACTGACAGCTTGAGAGGAAGAATTTTCTCTTCGAAATTCCTTCATCGCCGAGAAAGAATGATCAGCAGGGGTCGACTGCTGATGATGGTGTGGTTGAAGATGGTGGTGTTGATGGTGTTGGTGGTGTTGATGATGCTGAGTTGATGGAAGGAGCTCCAGTTCGTTGTGGCTTCGTCGTTGATCCGTGAGCCAAGCGGGCATGTTCACAGCATGCATTGCAGGGCTGGATTGTTCCAGCCTTCGGAGAGCGCTCGGCTCATTGATGACGAACCGGGTGGAATCGACAGATCGACTCGCTGTTGTCTCCGACATTCCTGAGTGTGCGAAGGGGATGGCTTGGGTGGTGTCGCTGGATTGGCTAGGGCTTTCATCAGATTTCCCGTGGGTGTGCTGCGGGTGGCCGCCGAACCGGGAAGTCTTCCTGTCACCCCCGCCTTCGGATTGCATGTTCTTATGTTTCACGTCGCTGCAGGTGTCCTGGTGCTCGATGAAGCTCTCGACCCTGTGTAAATCCCATAGTTTTGCACAGGAGTCACGGTTAGCAAGAAGCAAAGTTTGAATCATCATCGACAGAAGAATTTTTTCTAACAACACCTTGAATCTAGAAGAAGAAAAATGGAAACCACGACCAGTCTTACCTTCGCCGGCACAACCCATCAGCAAAGTAAGTACTGAAGTGATCCAAAAGATGTGCAACATTCACAAGTGTAACCCTGACACTCTGGACTTGAAGGGGTTAGGATAAGGAGGAGTGCTGCAATTGGAATCGTGAAGGTTTATGATTGATCACCTGCCTGGTCATAATATGCCAGGCTTCTTCTTACCTAGAGAACACTCGGCCACAATCACAGCAGTGGCCTCGGGTGCCACAAGTTTTCAAGTGCGCTTTGTAATCGGATTGCACAGCATATCCCTTGGAGCATTTGTCACATTTCCATTGCTTTTCGCTGCAATGTTTCCTTCTGTAGTGTTTCTTAATCCCCACCAGGTCGCCGAGTGCATGCGCCGGGTCGTGATGAAGGCACGACCGCTCAGGACATACATACACACGTTTGTGAGTCCCCAAGCTCGGCCGTTTCAGCAGCTTCCAAGGAACCTGGCAGCAACCCCAAAGATTAATGTGATCAGAAGCCTAGCCCCAGATGCAACAAGCAGACTTATTAGCACTCTGCCATGACCCTGCAGAAGGGAAAAAGGTGGTGTTTGTCCAACACATTTAAGGCGGCTCTGCCATTTGAATAGGAACATATGTAGATGTCAAGCAAGTCTGCTGGCATGCCAGACGTTGTCGTTCCCAAGATCCACGTTTTAGTAACGTGCCTAGACTATTAATTAGCAGCAACCTGGGGTCTGAGGAATGACGGAAGAATGTGATGAAGCCTGCAGTGCAAACCTTGTGGCGGCGTCTGTGCATTTGAAGGTTTTGATCACGTTGGAAACCCTGATTGCATATTTCGCACACATATCTGTCCGATTCCATCAACGTTTTGGGGGACAGTGCAACAACCTCTGCACCTGGGTCTGCAAACATCATTGAGGAAGAAAGTAGAGGTTGTTACTTATAAGCACACAACTTTGTTATCTTGTACATGACAGTTTAAAATCCACGTCTCTAAGTACCCAGTGTTACGCAGTATAGCTCATAGAAATCCTCCGTTCCGCGGATGCCAACATCGCATTCGAGGGTACTAGACTCGAGAACCTCCGATCATTGAGTAATCATAGACTCATTCTGGCAAGAACTAGAAGAAGGCTGTGTCTCTTCCAATTGTTGACGGGCAAGGAGATAGGGCTAACAGTGAAGGAGCTAAATCTTCAGTGTTCGCAGTTCTCATCCAAACTTTCTTGGTCTCTGATAAAGATACTTCTCAAATGTGCGTACCTAGTGACATGGTCATCGACTAGAAGCAAAATGCTCCAAATAGTCAAGTACGTTGCTGGAAGCAGCAGCTGCTCTTAAGCCAAGCACGTGGGTGTTATCCTGTCCTCGCTCCTTGACCGAACTACTTACCCTTAAATGTCTAGTTCTCTTCACAAATCCTTAATTGTTTCTTGACACTTTGTGTAGGCAACTTCCATGTTTAAGCTATCAAGAAAGTTTGGCTAACTCAGTAGGTTTCTGTTGCTGTCTGCAGCAACTCTAGCCCCGTCCTACAAGATCCACGGTCTTCAGTGGCGCTAGAAGCTGATCCACACCGCTGGGTAAGGCTGAGTGGGAGGCACCATCGTGTGTACTAAGTCTATCTTTTGGAGAACCTGAAAGACTAGTAACAGTGGGCCTAGAGAGAGGACTGCTTGGAGGGAGTCCTTGTCAACCTTGTGGTGTTTCAAAGCTAGCCTCTTCCTCAACACCTGACTCGGCTCCTCATCATGTGTCAAAGTTACAGTTTGAGTGAATTGCAGGTCGGGTGGGAAAGAGAATTGGCAGCCCTCAGCCACTGCTTAGGTTACAACTCCTACCGAAGGGGAGCTAGCCAGGCCACATAGATAGTCTTGGACCTTGATTTTCCACCTGCCAAGCAGCAGTGGCGTCATTGAACTGCTAGTGACACTGGCTAGGTAACCTCGTTTATGTGGACTGCAGCAAGAGGCTGGTAGTAATTGTTGGGTATAGTCCACCACAGAAAGCTAACCCCTCTTGGAGCTTCCTCCACACACAACGAGCAGCAAGTCTGGAGCCACACTTCGAGAGCCGGTGAAGGCGACTCAGTGGGCTAACAGATCATCAAGCCTGGCGACTGCATGATCATTAAGATTGGAACCAGTAGGGATCATCGTGCAGGATCATGAAACGCACCGTAGAGAACTATGTATTGCTAAAGGCTTCAAAAGAGATAAGATTGAGAGACTCGGTGTTTGGATGGTGTCTCGGAGATAACCTAGCCCGGCGCGTAGTTTGCACGCTATTCGTGATGATGTTGGCGACATTAATGTCTGTCTGTCTGTCTGTAACTTGTGGTCATCCACATGGAGGACGCAGGGTTATGCCATAAAAAGAGAAATCTAGAGTAGGGAAGTGGGAGCAGGATCTCTAAGAGAAAACTAGTCTAGTGATTGGGTCGTGCAAAAGAGATACCAGGCGTTCCCGCAGGACGTCGCTTGCGCTTGTTGCTGCCCCCTGATGAGCTTGTTGGGACACTGGGGTAGTCCAAACCTGTTGTATGATCCACGGCTGCATTGCTGCATAACCCAGCGGCGTCGACGTCTTGTTGTTGTTGTTGTTGCAAGAGCAGGAGGCTACCAGAGCCATGGCCACCACCCCCAACCCCACCCTGCACATGAGCATGAGCTGAAGAAGGTGGTAAGGCAGTCATGGAACCCCCCCTCCGCAGCAAGAGGTTTGCTGCCCCCTCAACCTCTTCTTCTTTTGTTTGCATCGAGTCACACTTGTTAGTACAACTCCCAGCTTCAGCCCTGGCCTCTTTTCTCTAGACCCTCGAATAATGCCCACGCCCTTGGGGTCCATGGGCATCTAAGCTCATCTCCTCACGTTCCTCCCCTTTTCCTCCAGTTTTCTATCCAGTGCCTGCACTGTCCCTCCCCCCTCACAAGGGCCCTCAAGCTCACCACCTGTGCCCAGTATCTACGCTTATTGTAGATGGTACCACTGGCTGTGTGTGTTGTCCCTCCCTCCCTCCCTCTCTCGCTCTCTTTCTCTTTCATTTCGCTAGCCCTGACACCCACCAATGAAAACCCAGTCTGATTTTTCCCTTCCCGATGATTCGGGTACTCAGAAGGGCCCTTATAAAGCTCAACACCCGTGTCTAGGTATCTAGGGTAAAAATAGATGTCCCACTTTCACCATTGGTGCCATCTACATGTGTCCTAGATATTGGACAGAGGTGATGGGACTTCAACGCCCGTGATCCCCCGGGAGAGGGAATTCAGCATACGAGCGTACCTCTCATCCTTCCAACATAAAAACTCGATTCTATGTGTCTGTGGACAAGTCATTTCAAATGACTTGAATTACACTAATTCAGGTCTTTAAAGCTAATTTCGGTGTCAAATCGACTAGAAAGTAAGAACCTTGTGCTAATCCAAGGCCTATAAAACTAATTCCGGTGTCAATCAACTAAATAATAATAACCTCCAAGCTGCATTCTATTTCAGGACTTTTATGTTGGACGAATGGGACTCTCATTTCACTACCCATCCACTGACACCCACCAGTGAAACCCAGGCTGATTTCTCCTTCTCGTGGTTTCGGGTACTCACAGGGGCCCTAAAGCTCATTGAAGCTCTATCCCAGTGTGTGTATAGAATGTTGATAGATGTACCACTTTCACCAGCGATGCCATCTACATAAATCCTAGATAATGGACAGAGGTGATGGGACTTCAGTGCCCTTGTGACTCTATAATCACCTTTTGTCGACATTCTGCCACAAAGTGCACCCCTACTACTGCTTGCCGTCTAAAACTCATGACGTGTATCATATCTGGCTGTCTACAGCATGCAAATCTAGATCTTCGGCTTCCACCTGCAACGGGCCTGCACCGCTACACAAGGGCCCTGAAGTGCATTACCTCCGTCCAACATCTAGAAAATGCGTACATGATGATACGGGTAAAAGTGGCACATTTACTCTATTCCTAGATATTGGAACAGAGGTGATGAACTTCGCAGCCCCCGTGATAGATCCTGCACCATCTCACTTACTCACCTGATCCAAGGAGGTGCTAAACTGCCCGGATACTAAGTTAAATAATCATTTTAGAATTAGCAGTTTTGTTGATGATTCCCAAAAGCAACTTAACAAAATGATCCCGAGGATAACTGCCACTAAATAAACTGAGTGAATTTATCTGCCGGGTTTTACTAAGCTGGTCTCACTGCGTAGACGGACATATATGCGCGCATCAGTCGGGCAGCTCAAGATTCGTGAGAGCGGATGTCTGCATGTGAGGAGTGAGGGGAAAAGATTCATCGGGGAACCCAGGCAATCCAAAAGCTAGCAATGATCTGGCTAGAAGATGCCCTTTTCATTGATGAGCGATCCGTTTTCAATGGGGGTCGACAATGCCCAAGAACTTAATAACCTCCTTTCAACAGCCTACTTCACCGAGGTAGGTAGGCATCTTTTTGCAAGACCAGTCACTGTATATCTATACATATTTGTCACATAAATACACTAGTCAGCCCTCTTCCGTTATGGTTATTACTTCTTTCAAAAGCGAAACTGCTTCCACAAAGTCCAGACAACTGCTATGCTTTTTGTAGTACTCTCCAAATTGAACTTCATTCGCTTACCTTAGGAGAGTGTTGAATGGTCCTACCTAGGTATTGCAAACTTGCCTTCAGGGTTCCTCTGATTAGCTTGCATCAAGCCACTAGCATAGGGCCCTGAATTTCATCACCTCTGTCCAATATCTAGGAAAGTGATAGATGTATTATCTTTACCATCTGGTCAATATTGGAGAGGTAATGAACTCAGGACCCAGTTTTGTGATTCTTACTTTGTGTGGCGAAATCCACTTAACAAATTCTGTGTTAACTCTTCCATACGATGATTTTTAGCATAGATCAAATCACCACTAGAAAACATGTTCCTCTTTGACCGTTTAACATGTCCTTTCATACATACAATTTGACAAACCTGTATAAGACGACCGTGTTGAAGTAGAGGTCCATGTTTCCTACTAAGTGAATTTTGACCACCCAGTTGTCGTTTAGGGTTAAGGTTTTTTTACAGAGGGTGTGTTGGATGTACCAACTCTAGAGACATAAGAGGCACATTATCAGTACTCCATAGGATGCCTATGCATGTAGTACTGTGGGCTAACTTTGCTTTCATCCCATCAAGGTCTTGGGAATTGGATTTTGGAAATACAAATTAAAGACAAATGGCTTTCCATTTTAGCAAGGTCTTTGGGTTTTTTGGCATCTTATGTACATGTGTGATGTTCTCAAGCATGTAGTTAGGTTCTATTAACTCTAGCAGTTATTGAATGGCAGTGTGATGTCTCACAGAGCTTGCCAATATATCTTGCACCTTAAAATAGCTGTATCCAGATTTTCTTGCATCTTCTCTACTCTTTTCGACCTTAATCACCCCTCTTCTGCCTTATATCCAGCAACTTTTGATGATTAGGTTGTGAAATCAGGATAACTAAATATATCTACTAACCTAGGGTCCAAAAATCTGAAAAAATCAATCTGAGAGTACATGTACAGAAGTCCAGGCCAATGGCAATGCAGATAACTGTGCGTTCAGACATTCTACTGAGTGCAAGCGAAAAGGTTGACCACACATTGTTTACCAAGCACTTTTTTTTTTGAGACGAAAGGCCAATGTGGCCAAGGCCAAGAATGGGGGCAAGCACTAACATCACTGCAAATGATGTTAAATCAGACGTGACGTTGTTTTACATGAGAGTACGCAGCTCCTCCATACACTCTGGTACACATTCACTCTATATGGGTATTTCAAGTTGTAGGTCCCATGACAAAAAATAAAATTTACTTATGATATAAAAGGCTCTATGCAACAAAAGTTGAAGTCAGTGACCAAAGAAAAATGTTCTGCTGGATGTGTTCATGGAAAGAGAGGAATCAAGGCCCCAAAAATTGGTTTCCCTTAGTATGTGGAATTTGGGGAAAGATGGAGCATATGATCTTGCCTTAAAAGACACACAAAAATCTGATGGTAGAGGTCCATTTGTGGCTCCAATGAGTGGGGGATCATGCTTTAAGGGTTGAATAAGCATTATATATGGCATGTGTACTAGTAAAGTTAATCAACCCTTCAAAGCATGGGGATTTTGGCTTGAATCAAAGATGTATTATAATATATGAATTAGACCTATTTTTGGTTTTGGGATACAAACCAAAGTTGTAGTTATGAATTTTAGACCACATCCATACAATCGCAACAAGGATCAATATCTTCAATCTCCATCAAATAATTTTAGAAGCACATGTTTACTTTGGAAAATAATCAAAAATTTCAAGATATATTGAAATCTATTTATATTTGATATGATTGGCAAAAATATGAGTTTCGTAACTTGATGGGAAAAGTTTGAAAAACTTATGTTATTGACCTTGTTGCTTTCCTCAAATAATAAATTTTCTAACCAAGAAAAATTAAGGGTTCCACACCACTTTAAGGCATGGGATATTTTACAGTTTGATTAATAAATATTCTAGATCGGCTTGGTCCAAATGGTGTAGGACTCTATTAGTTCAAAGTGTAACATATTAAATTAAGAGAGAAAATATTTTGCTTTGAGAATTTAGATATCTTTGAAAAATGCTTGCAACCACTTTTTGGCTCAATGAACGGGGACAACTGACCGCTACATTGTTTTGTCTAATTAGTGTGGGTTACCCATTTGGAGTTGCATGTTGCTATAACTATTTACCGACATTATCATTTTTACCAACTCAATCATATCGTATTCTTTGGTGTGCATACTAACTACTTATGTTATTTGGGTAAAAAATGATACTCTCAGTAAAAAAAATTATAGCAACACATAATTCCAAATGGTAACCCACGCTAATTAGACACAACAATGTAGTTACAAATGAACTAGTTGAGTTTGAGAAATAACCGGTTGAAGTTCAAGACTTCAAGAAAATTACTGATCATTCTAGAGGAACTTAAAGAATATACCTCAAATTAATAAAGGAAACCCGAAAGATGTCACATAACATTATTCAGTTGATTGATCAGGTTAGGTGGGGCTGGGAATATGTCATGTAAGGTGCTAGAACTATACTTTATAGATGTTTGTCAGTAAGTAGATTCAGCTTGAAAAAATGAATGAGAATCGGCCGAAGTATTGTCATTGAATATTAATAGAATGAAACTGTTGATAGCCATCGAATAATGTTATGCAACATGTAACCGGTTGGACTTGGAAACACTAGGATTTCAACCAACTATGTCCAAAATCTCCCCAAACATTGTTTTGACTTCTTCATAACATTACTCAGCGACATGGACCCTCATAATATAACAACGAGATGTTGTGAGTTCAATCTAAATCTGAGTCTCATGGCGTAACATTTCGAGCATCTCACTGTTAGATTCTGAGGGCCCATGGAACAAGAGCTAAACGCTGAGTAAGGCTACGTTAGGCAGTAAATGAGGGGTTAAAGTACTGCAGCTAGCTACCCTAATTTGTGCAACATGTGGAGCAGTCACTTCAAAAACGTTTTGCCCATCAGCTAATACTTATACTACTCTTCTACCAAATGCGTTGTGCTTCGTAATTGGGCAGTGGCATTTATACATGCAAAGGAAGGTACCCAGGCTGCAACTTTTCCTAGATTTCAACAGTTGCTCTTGGGGGGCGTGAGGGTGGTGCATTTTGGTCGGTGCCGCAGCTTGTTCTATTCCTTCAAATTTGTCTCTACTAGGACTTTCCCTGTTGGGAAAGAGGGAGCAGATAACCCACCTACTATGGGCGCAGAGACAGCTGATCACACACTGCAATTTGGGCATGATCTCCTCCTTTCTCTCTCGCTGCTTCCAAATTGTCCCTCTTCACTTCTTATTATACTCTCTTCCACTCTTTGAGTCCGGCCTGCACCCAGCTCTAAGTTAGGAGTTACTGAGCAGTAAGTCTCCCTGTCGGTTGCCACTGTGCCCCAAGATATCGGCCCCTCTGTCAAATCAAACACTCGTTTCCAGACGGATAAACAGTGGCTTGTTGTGGGGTAGGTTATTACCATATTACCAGACTACTATAATTATAAGGTACATGTTCAAGTGGGATTTGGGCGAACCAACCCATACACTCGTTCCTTGTTGGATGCCTAAACCCTTGCCTAAGGAACCAGTGTATGGGTTGTTTCGCCCCAGCCTTCAAGTGGGAACTTTCATAATCCCAGATTGTTGAGCTTGGCAGAGTGATGAATTCATCGGTCATTCACAACAATCTCAAGGTAGGAGAGAGGGAGGCATCGTATGCGAGCGTACCTCTTATTCATCCATTGTAAAACCCTGAAATAGTATGCAGCCCGGAGGCTACTTTTTTAAGTTGATTTGACATAGGAATTAGTTTTAAAGACCCTGAATTATTGTACTCGAGGCCATTTGAAATGCATCGGCAACAAACCTACAAAACTCCAACTTTTTATGTTGGATGGGTGAGAGGTACACTCGTATACGACACTTCCAATTCCACACACAATTTTGGTCATTGTAATGCTAGCCTACAAGTCTACCAGAGTGGAAGATTTTCACTCTCTTTAGTTGCCCATGGCATGTGATCACTAGTAGAAAAGCGGCAGCTAAACAACAAGTCCCAAACAACATGCTTGTAAAATGGACGCAATATATTTGCAAAGGATCAAATTAACAAAGCAGTCGTTTTGAATGTGTTGTTTAGCTACCACTCTTCTACTAGTGGGAGACTGATTTGGGACGCATGTGTTGGTAGTGTCGTGTCTGTTTGATTACATTAGAGGAGATGCAGTAAAACTTGAACTTGCTCCAATCACTGTGCTCTCCTGCAGATGTACACAAAATACGAGCGCTTGTATCACTATGGCGTAACTTGTGCACGAACATGGCCTGTATGATGCAAAATATATGGGTTGAGCATGATCGCGGATAACTCTTTGATTAGTTGATAAATTAAGCAAAGTGCATTGTACAATAAGTGTGCAAAGTACATAGTACACTAAAGTCACAAAAGAGATGCATGAGAGGAGAGACGTGGATTTTGCGTTGGTCATGTTGTTCTGTGCTTTAATTCATTCTTGCCGTCGACCAATTTTTAAAATTAAAAAAATAATCTTGGTGTTGGCTTGTTGGTTTTTTTAATCTCAACAAAATATTGATTAATTTAATTGAAATACTATTAGTGGTACTTTGCAGTGAATCCCAGTTTTATTGTAGTAAGGTTACATAAATCACAACAATCTGAATATTTTCTACATATTATCATCGGTTGCTAATACAAGGCACTACGTTAGTTTGGGCATACTTTCATGTGTCGGTGAAGTCCACAAAAACCACTAGATGACAAACAAAAAAATGGGCCTCCCTTCACATTAAAATGTGTGTTAATTTTCCTTGGAAAACAAAAGTCAACGGTCAACACAATGTTAGGGGGTTGTTGAAGTTTGGGGAGGGGGACTCAAACCCAAAAATTAACTTCCATTTTAGCAGTTTCACTTGATATCCATACAACTAATATTAGTGCACTTGAGATTTTTGTACTAGATTTTTTCATGATGACATATTCATAATATTCAGACTTTGTCTGAAGTTTTCATATTTGTGGGGATTTATTTACATATTTTGGAATCTCAAGATATAGAGTTCATTACATCTAGTCAATATGTACCATTCAAAATGGTAAGTGTCAGAATAGTCATTTCCAACATGCATGTTGTCCACAACAAAGCAAATCTACTTTCTCATATGTTGGCCTCCATACTCCACATGGAGGTTCTCTATCATCAAGATGCTTAAAGATATTGGTGGAAGCTTTGCCAATGTCAATGATCTATTTTGTTTCGCTGGAATGGCCGGCACATGAAAGTGTGCCCTTAGCGAGGAGAAGATTGAGGAAAACTTGGGCTAGCTTGGTGTCATAACTACATACAATTGCCTTAGTTGAGCACATAACATGTAGTTGAAATACTCCTCTGAACTTATGTTAGATTTGATTTCTGAACTTAGTGCTAAAGTATGATTGTCACCAAAGATAAAGACTAGGAGGTCCAAGATTGGAATGATGATGACTGCTCTTCTGCTTTCTATTGCAAGATACATATGCTTTTGTAGGTACTGGCTCCATCATGCAAGTGTAAAAGTGCATGAATTACAAAATCTCGGAAATCACAAACATGACTAGTCAAGTAATCTCATGTCCGACAAATGGCTGGGGCGAAACAACCCGTACACTGGTTTCTTGGAGGCAAGGGTTTAGGCATCCAACAAGGAACGAGTGTATGGGTTGGTTCGCCCAAATCTCCGACCAATGAGGGTGGTCAAGGTCATAATCATAAAAGGGTCATACGGCGTTGGTTTTGTTGGCCTTCTGTCTCAAAAAATAATAATCATAATAATCATAATAATCATAATCATAAAAGGGTTCCTTTATCCTCCATGTGATGATGGCACACAACTTACTTTAATTAAAGCTATATTTGAAGTGAAGAACATGTGACACTTTAATGTACAGAACTTCTTGGAATTCATTATTTTATGATTCTCAGGAGGAATTGCATTAGTTGCATGTGAAAGCATTAAAGTTATCCTTAAACTAAGTGGACGCCGGGTCATGCACAGGGTGCAAGCTTGAGTTGAGGCACCTATACTATTTTTACCGGCCCAGCATGTAGGTGTCAGAGGCCTAAAAAGAGACCTAGGGTCGATCTCTAGGAACCCCAAGTTGGGAACCCGTTGGAGACCTCACCCTTGGTCTTCCCTTTCCACGGGCACCATTGTTGGAGAATGAATATATCTTGTGAATTGGTCACACTGGCGCCACCTTTGAGGAATTGCATGGTGTGTATGTGATGCTTCCCATCGATTGGGATTCATACTCACAACACACAAAGGTAGTCATGGATAGTGCCGTAAAAGTTGTTGACATACGATGACTTTTACTGGACCATTAGGATAAAAATTGCACACATGTGGGAGGAAAGATTGGGAGGTGAAGGGTTGAACTTTGCACATGAGAGAGAGCTTAAGCATCAATATTTTGATTTTCCTTGTTGCAAACTAGATGGGAAGGAGCTTTCTTGCAAGGAGCCTAGTATATGGGGATGCTTTAAGGCCCTCTATTTGATAATTGCTCATGAGGATACAAGAGACTACTTCATGAGAAAGTATGAGGAGATGTATGATTTTTATATAACACTAGAAGATGAACTAGCTTACAAGCTCAATCCATGTGAAGCGTGTGGAATGGAAACGGTCCTACTCTATGTTGTGACATAGAGTTTACTGAAGAGGGCATGGCTATCTTGGACAACTTGATGTTGGAATAAGAGAATGCACGGGTGGCTAGGGGTATGGAAAGCCCATCCTTTGAGCAAATTGAGGATGATTGCATTATCATGCACTAGCCACCAACTGCTACTCCAGATTCAAGTGTCATTGCACCTTTGAGGCCCACCAAAGTGAGAGCATCCACTTCAACACCATATAGTTTGATACCACATCATCCGTTGCGGCATCCGCAACCAAGAGTTTGAGGGCAATCATGGAGTTCCAACATCTTGTAGTGTTAGTTAACACTTACAACTTACACTTTGAGCAATAATTATCACTATATTCGTTAATTTGGGACTTTTTCGGCATTTTGAGACAGTTACAAATATAAGAACATGGATAAAATCACACAGATATTGGAGAATGTTGTAAGATGCAAATACTTTGAAGCGGGTGTTCATATCAAGAACCCAATTAAGAACACATATCAAGATGGTTTGGGTAGGACGACCCAAACATTAGACCATGTTGTTGTGGTCCATATATTAATTTGAGACAAGAGAAAATCTCAAATTAACGAATATAGTGATAATATTCAAATGGAAGAAAGAACAAGGTCATACAAATCATACCATATGTTACGTGGAAGAAAATGTATGCCATCTATATACTTTCTTATCTCAATAACGTCTTGCAAGAGGAGACATTGAAAGAGCGTCTCCAAGACTACTTGAAGGAAGTTAAGACTAGAAGGTCTTACTCAGATGGAGGGTAAAGTGCATGCATACAAAGCAATGAAGTGTGGGAACAATTGAAGCAAACGGACAGGCATGCAAGTAAGAACATGTTGAAGAGGTAGCAAGACATTCTAGACAAAGGCCTAAGGAAGCCTCCGGCAATATACCTTCTCCCATTTCAACAAACACTACGGCTTTCGCACCTGTCACAGCCTCAACAACACAAATTGGGAGAGTGTGGGAGGTGGTACTAAACCTTTGAAAAAATGACAATGCTTGACAACACAAGCAAAGAACACGGTGGCTATGATGAGGATCTTGGAAGGATCTAGTGAAGCTAGAGACAACCTATGAGCAACTAGACATAGGATTGGCCATGCAAAAGCAACAAGTGTTGAGATATCCAACTCCAAGCAAGCAATAGAGATGGGAGCGATGTCACAAGAAGAGGGCAAGATGAAGATGGAGTTTTTGGGAATCAAGTGAAGGCAATTGGTGTAGCATGTGTAGGGTGGTTGATCACATATGACATATATCTTCAATATGGAGAAAAAAACAAAACAATTTTTTTTTTAAAACTACATCGAAGCCTACCACTATGTTTAGGTTGTCTTCTCAATTTGAATGTGCTATCAATTTGCTTTAAGTGTCTTATCGATTTGAGTGTCATATCCATTGGTTTTGAGTGTGTGTGTGCAAGTGAGTATTAGTATCTGTGAATGAGTGCATGTGTGTGTGTGAGTGAGTATATGTATGTGTGACTATGAGTGTGTGTGTGTGTGTGCACACAATACAAGAGAACTTGGAGAACTCACAAGCAACACCACAAATCGAGATCATTTGAACTTCAGGGTTTTTGTTTTTAAATACAACATACATTTAGTATCGTTTTAAGTACAACATACATGAAGGCAAGTGCTCAATAGTCTCCATCCCAACCACAAGGTTGTGGGGGATCAAGTTGTTCATCCACAATGTCATGGATGAAATGCATTTTACACCGGTATATGAAATTTATCAATATATGGCCACGCCCCTAAACAAATGGTTGTAGTTGGGTTTGGTGGCATCAAACTGCTTTACGAGCCTCCAAAATTTGCGCTTCAACCCACAAATGTCCCATTCTACTCACACGGTACTCGGCATGCATCTTGTTGTATATGAAGAGTGCTCCCACGCCAAATGCATTAAGAACCAAGAAACTAGTGTCAGGGCAATTTGATATAGGACCAAGTTACGTGGGCCTTGAACCCCGGTTATTTCATTATATTGCTCAACCACAGCATATAGGGTCAAACCAAGGTCTTGAACCCTATAACTTTGAGGATAACTTTATTATACAACATGTTGTTCTTACAAAAATAGTTTCAACTATGTTAAACTAAGTAACCTTGCCTCTTATACAAAGTTGTCTATAAATATTGTTGCAGAATTCTAACTCATTCCGATTGGGGCTTGGTGGGGCTTGTAAAGTTGTAAGTTGTAACAATAGAGTTGGCATATATCTAAGGTATGTGGGCCTTATGTGGCCACTCATCTTGTTAGCCATAAACCCCCACCCTTATGCGTCGTAGTCCGGATGGAGGCTCATGACTTACATAAGCATGAACCACTTGACTGTCATCTCCATTCCACTTCACACACCATCAAGTGAGAATAATGTGCACACTCTGTTAATAATGAAAGGAAACACACACATCAAAGTGAAGAGAATGCCCACATTCCAATCCAACATCCTTCACTTGTTTACAACTACTTTATCTACTATCTAACTGAAGCCTTAGCCAACACCTACTATTCCAATGCAAGTCCACACCCCATGTCCTTAAATGGCCACTAAGTAACTACCACTCCTACTTCCATCAATCCCACGGCATTAAGCTCCGGCCACACTGGTTCAGGCTTCGGCCATCTCGTTCAGGCTTCGGCCACATCGTTCAGGCTTCGGCCACTGGTTCAGGCTTCGGCCATCTCCTTCAAGCTTCGGCCACCACCTGTCTCCAGCAATTGCCAAAAAGAGAGAGTTCCTTCGCCGAGAGCTGCCGCTCCTGGCTCCCTCGGCAGCTGATCCCTTCCGAAAATCCAGTTCCCTTGCCACCCTGTAAGGCTTGCCCTTACCTAGTTTTAACACGGCTCAAGCCTAATTTAATTAACCCCCTATCCCAATGTGGGCGGCTCCCAAGCCCAATTCGGACACTAAATCTAGCTTTTAAGCCTAACAACTCACATTCCCTTCCCGAATAACTAAAGTGCTAACCACAAATACTTTTAACTAAATCTAATTAACACTAACCTTCTCACAACACACAAGTGACATAATTCACTTGTTAACTCTAACACACTCCAAACACAAGGGTTGCACTCTTTTTAGTTTTGAAATAGCAATCACAATAAAAAGAAACAATTCCTAATAACTTTTAAGGGTAACCACACATGTGGGCACCCTTTTGGGCTCACACATCTATATATATTTGAGTAGAATATGGCAAGGCATGTAATCGAGAGTGGACACCAAATCAACACATGTCACAACAAGATTGGCCTATGTACTCAATATAGAGGCATCAATTTAAGTTCAATAATGAACTCCCTTGAAAGAGTAAGAGGAAATTGTCGCATATAATTTGATACAAGCGTATCTCTCATCCATCCAACATAAATATTGGACTTTCCTATATGTTTTATGGCTTATTCATCTCAAATGACTTTGACTAAACTAACTTGAGGGTTTTGAAACTCATTTCGATGTCAAATCAACTCTATAAAGTAACCTCCATAATGCACATTGTTTTCAAGGCTTGTATGTTAGACAAATAAGAGATATGCTTGTATGCGATAATTCCCTCTCGCCCTTGGAAGGGTCTCTATATGATAGTCTAAAGATAAGAGAATATTTACTTTGACTTATGTTTGACCTAATTGCACATGGTAACAAAATATGTGCATGATTCACAATTGCTAACCAGATGAGTCAATCCTTGATTCAATCCAATGGTCAAAATTACATGCGGGGTTGGTACACTAAATATATTGTGTTTAGTGTCATATGGTATTATATGTCACTGTGGTAACTTTTCTAATGACACTTCTTATGAACAAGTTTACAAATCTTGTCACCCTACCTTACTTTTAGTTCATCCACTTTTGGTATACCTTGCATCCTAACATCTCTATAATGAAATAGTGCCATGGATTATTGAAATATGGATGAAAAAACACTTAGTAAGCGACATTAAATGCAACATTGTAATGCAACATAGAATGACAAATAATGTTAGGCTTACATTCAGTGTTGGTGACACTAAGAGCATCACCACCCATGAATGAAGCTGAACTACAAAAGTTTAAACACAAAACAGAGATTCATCCAAGTTCAGTTTGGGTAGGAGGCATATGCCCCACCCACAAACTCGCTTTTGAGTCCAACTTCAACGAGCACCCTCAAACCTAGTAAATTTTTTATTAGGAAGTAAGTCTTGGAGGAGTATAATACTCTTGTCTTATTCTCAATTCATTGGACTTCAAGTTAGCTTGGTGCATTGAAAACTTGCTCCGTTTTGCAGGACAATCACTGCACTGAGGCTGCCCTTGGTGTTCAGTTCATCCAATTTTCAGATGGGTGGGGCAATTCCGAACTGAACTGAACTACTCTACATCTGTTTTGTAGTGCAGTCCACTACTGGTGGCAATGCTCTAACAAGTAGCGTTGAGCACGACGATTAGAATGGGTGACACTACTAATAAGTACACTATTTAGCGTAGTGAGCCAGAATGGGGTCAAAGATCCTGAGGTTTAACAGCTGAGTGCTGCATTGATTGATTGATTCATTGTGGTTGATGAGATCAGCTAATTTGCTTGCAGCTGGGTGGACGGACGTGATTCATCAGCAGCAGGCTGCACTAGTGCTTTTCATGAGTTTGGCACACTACTCTTCCTTCCTTTTTGGACACATTTTAACGTTCTCGACAGTGGCAGACAATGTGGGCTAATATTAGTGTGGAGCACCAATCTATTTCCTCACTTGAGCCAAGACATTGGCCGGTTGGTGTGTGCAGTGCAGTGCCCTGCTCACGAGGGTCTACGCTTGATGAGTGAATCTGGAATACAGCACCATAGCATAGCATATTATAACACTATTCTAATCCGGAGTTGTGACACGTGGCCAAATCTGCACGGTCCTACCTTGTATGCTAGGGAGCCTAATTGCAGGCTGCACGGAAATGCACTATTTTCAGGCTCTTGTTGGGGCAAGTTGAAGGGTCACTACCGACACTCAAGAAACATGCTCTTCAAATGTAATAAGGGCCACTTCACATACAAGGCTGAAGGCCCGTGACCATTGCAATCTAAGAGCTCTCGTTGGTCGAAAAGGTAGAGACCGTCCAAGTTCACTTCACACACGAAGGTGAAGGCCTCAAGGCCCAAACAAGACTTCATGGATGAAAAGTCTACATGGAGTCCTCCATGGCGGACTATGAATAAGGTTTCATGGTCTCCCGGAATTTGCGTCAGGTCCACCTCCAAGAGGTGGGTTTGACGCAAATTCCGGGAGACCATGACTTTTTTAATAATTTTTCCAGCAAGATAGATTTCAGGATGGATTGCATGGCAGATTCAAGAACAGATTCCATGATAGATTCCAGGACAAACAAATATCACCAAGTAATTCTCTCAAATTGATAGAGTTTGAGACATATTATATTAAACCAAATCCTCCCCTCTTTTTCCGCCAACAAAATATGCAATGGTCCCGCAACATGATCCATTCTCACTTCACACTATGCTTGAGGGCCCGTGATTACATAAAACGGCTTTCCCAACACCCATGGTACGGCCTTTGGATGAGAGTCAAGGGTACTCACCATTACAAGGTCACGGCTCTTGGCTCATGTGTGAAGTGGCCCTAAGAGAGAGCCTGGGGACATGAGTTGCTGATGAATATTAGAGGGGTTACTTAGCTAAAAGGTCATTTGGTAAGTTAATCATGTTATTACTTTCTTTCTTTCTTTCTTTTTTGGAACACAGGAGGCGCTTGACCACCTAGCTAGTTTTTCCGTCAAGTAGAGAGATGATTTCACGGCCGGGAATCGAACCGTCTACCACTCCGTTCGGTTTGGGTACCTCTCCATTATCATCCGGTAGTTTAGGGTCATCTCAGATGTTAGTCCTGTCATTATAGTCATACTAAAATGGTTCCTTAAATTTCCTTGAAAGGTCACCTAAGGTAGGAGCATAATTTAACCAAAACATCCCCCAAAACTAACACCTTCAACATCTTGCATAATAAGTACATATTGATTATGAGAATGTTTGCCACGTGAACATCAAGCCCCCCCCCCCAACAGTTTTGGGTGATAACACATTTTTTGCTTCAAAAATTTATATTTAATTCAACGTTAGGGAGAGGAAAATGATACTAGTGGTCTTTTTTTACTACTTAGGAGTAATTTTTTTCGGTTCATACGGTTGTAACCACATGTATGCCAAATACCTTAACTTCTTGGTGAAAGGTGCTCCTATCTTAGAGGATGAAACACAAGCAAACACTCATAACATTACTCAACAATAGGCTTTTGCACCGTGGGGCCGGGAGTAATACGTGCATAATATCTTCTATGTTGGGAATGCCTTACAAAATGAGCACTTTCGAAGTTGAGTACCATGTGCATTTTGACACAATGAATCAACACTCGAGTGTTTTTGTTTCAATCTTACTAGCAATTTTCAAGGTTCTATGTTATTTTATTGTCTAAGTGTTGTTGTCCGGGGCCCACATGGGCAAGCACACCTACCCAACATGTCATCAATAGAGCCAACCTCACTAGGCAGGAATTGGGGCGGGCCTTTGTTTGGCTTTAACCTGGAATGATTGCTAGCTAGTAGCACCTAGGGCATGCCATTCCCTTTTGAGAAGGGAGCCTAAACTATAGGCTTAGTAACATTATGTATGAGTAATTTCAACGGCAGCTTATTTTTGTATAGTTTGCCTCTCTTGGATTAGGATTTACAAATAAGCACATGGTCAAAGAGTTTGTTCCTCCTATTCTCTGTCTCATTGGAGTATGGTGCCGCATGTGGTCATTTTCTCTTGGGAACATGTAAGTTGAGTTTGGAAACTTCTTAGGAGGCATGAGGTTGGTGGGCCTAGCCTACCTATATGTGGAGTAATTTTTGGAATCAGAGAGTTCCTAGCTAACACATCATGTTCAAAGCTAACACCATGGATGGATGAGAGGTAAGTGGTATGCAAAAATTTGCTCTTGCCCCCACACCCCAAGCCAAACTCAAAATGGGGAGCCCAAGAAAAGAAAAAGTTACAATATTCAGTAGTTAGTAGGTTGTCCATAACCGCATGAGGTCTTTTCCACAAGTTGTGCACTGTGGACATGATTTTCACACCAACGTTTGTCATGTCGCATCACATCCTGTGACGTTGATGTGATGCCAAACTAAAAGAACATCACATTGGCAAGGGGTAAAATCCGACATTTTACCTAGGGGTAAATTGACGCAATCAACCCACTAGTTGACTACTAAGTTCATTGCTACTTTGTAGTTGACATGATGGTCGATTGCAAAAGAGCAATCAACTGCAAAGAAAAAAAAATCAAACATACCCAAAAAAAATTGGACTAGTAGATCTTGTTGGCTACAAGATCTAACAGTCCATAATTTTTTGGGAATTTGTTTTTTGGTTAAGGAGTCGACCAAGTAGTTGATTGCTCCAAATTGATTGCTATAGTCAACAAGGAGTAATCAACTTTGAGCAGTTGGCTAGTTGATCAACTACTATTAGTAGTCAACTTCTTAAAGAATTAAAAGATTCCAAAAAATTGGATTTTTTGTAATTTTAGGGTTTTTTTAAAGAAGTTGATTGCTAGCAGCAATCGACTAGAATAATCAACCAGAAGAGTTAAAAATCTCCCCCCCCCCCAAAAAAAAAACCATTGTTGTAGTAAGGAAAATTACCATGTGAGGTGGCGACACATCCCAACGTGATGCCACGTGACAGCATCAGGTCATTTGTGATGTGATGGCCAGGTTCCGCATCATGTTCACTTGCAGTAGAGGTAAATGTATCATAAGGCCCCCCTAAGGTCTCTCACAAGAGGAGTTTAGTTGTGCCATTACCTTGTACCCTTAATCGTTCATATCTTTTCATCCATGAAGAACTGCTTATCATCCCCCGTGCCATACTTAAATGACTTCATTAGTAAAGAAAAATGATTCATGAAGTTGGTATAAGCACTTTTCACGTACTATTGATCTCCCAAGGATTGTGTGACATTACTACCTGTTCATAGCCACGAGATGCTCACAATATCTATGAATGTGAATTTCCTGTCTATAATCTTCATAGATTATAAGTCCATCTCGCGCTTGGGAAGAGCATGCAGTCTCCATAGGATTTGAAGTTGGCGTAAGGAATGTATCAGATCGTTCAGCTGTAATGTAAGTTACCTCCAGGTGATGATCATATGCCTCTACTACACATCTGCCTAAGCCATTCACCTGCTCCCATACGAACGAACGAACTCACCCAAATCACGCAGAATTCTTGGCATGTGTACATGCTATCATGGTGGGATTGGGCTTTTGGGGAGATCCTTACATTGGGCTCTGTGTCAAGTGCTGATGAGAGCTGCGTGGAGAGTACAACCAGCATGATGTTAGAAACTGAGAATGCTTACAACAAAGTGACAGCCACCACTCGTGTAGATTGTGAGAGAATTTTAATTTGTAAGGGACTGCCATATTGACATTTAGCAGTTGACACGGCGAGAAAAGTTTTGAGAGTCCTGCAGCCTGCAGGCGGGGCAGACAAAATGTGAAACAGCAGCCTGGTACTACTACTACTACCACTGCTTGCTGCTGCTTACTGCTACTACTGCAGGCTCCCCCAACTGATTTTTGAAGCACCGAGACAAGATTGTGTGCGGGTAGGTAACTTCCCTTGCTCACACAAACTTGGAACGACAGGCGGGCCTTACAAGTATTATTATAAGCTTAGATCTAAGAAAAAGGAAAAACAACGTCAGTCCAACATGAGTGGCAGCTCGTGAATCATCTGAACTCTCAAAGGTCTCAAGCCAAGGAACAGGGAGAACCGACTGCTAGTTACAGATGTACCCGGGTGAAGTTCAAGACTTCGGGAGATTTACCCATTTTTATAGAGGAATCTTTGGAATATACCTCAAAATATTAAAGAAAATCCAGAAGTTCACAAACATGTAAACTGGTTGGACTCGGAAACACTAGGATTTTGACCGATTATGCCCAAAAAGTGTCAAGCTACCATTGCATGGTGTATGGGACACTTTTTACAAGCCCCGACAAGTCATTTTAATCACAAGTTAATTTAAAGTTTGCTTCTTCTTTTTTTGAGACAGAAGGTCAACATGTCAACGCCAAAGCACATGATGCAGTTGACCACCTAGCAAGTTTCTGTCAAGTAGAGAGGAGATTTCACAGCCGGGAATCGAACCGCCAACCTCTTCCTTGAGATTTGGGTATCTCTCCACCATCATCCGATAGTTTAGGGTCGTCTCGGACCATTTAAAGTTTGCTTTCACTTGGTCTGTGAGATTCACTTTGGGGATTGTGTCATCTACAGTCTTATGACTGGTTTCTATCCTCAAGATGACCACAAATTCTATGAATGTGGATTTAGAATTACAACTTTCAGGGACTAGAGATTCATTTATAGTGGTTGGGAACCAGTGGTAACACCAGGCGATCTTCAAAGTATATTCGACACAACTTAGTATAAAGAAGAAGTAAAATACAATTATATGCGACAATGATCTGGTTGAACTTACGCAACTCATGTTTCTAAATTCTAGTCAGTAGTATGACCCCCAAATTTCATCATATTTCCTTCTCAATTGGATGGGTCTAATTGGAAGAATATATAATGACAAATCAATAAATTTTGAATGAGGTCACTTTTGACATCATCAATTGAAAAATAGCAATTTGAATAACCTCAAACATGTCTCCGTATGGCATCTTGAGACCCACAATGGACTTATGGGACCTTTAAAGGCAAAGCATTGTACAAAAAGGTGGTCAAGTACACATTAGAACGTAATACTTATCTTTCATTAGATAAAAGTCACTATATCGAGGCACAAAACTGTTTTATTATTATTTTAAGGTTCATGTCTCTTCTATTCAGAGCCTAGTGGATCGTACAAATTGTAAGCTCTATGTAATGGATGGCGAGAAGGTAGGGTTTTGGCCAATGGATGGACTCATCCATCATCCATGACAGTATTTGTTCACTTATTCATAAGAAGTGTCATCCGAAAAGTTACCATAGCAACGTAAAATACCATATGACACTTAAATATCCTATTTAGTGTAGCCTCTCAAGAAGTTAAGGGGGTTAAGGATGGTGTGTGGGTTGGTTTGGCCTTGGTGGATATGCTTTGTTATGTGGCTTCTTGGCTCCAATTTGCTATTACGTAATGGTGTCACACACATGAAGACTTTGCCCTTCCCTTCCACACCTTGAAGTGAATCAAGAACCGAGGAGACATGGCCACTTGGAGGGGAGATTATAGAAAAACTTAAATTTAAATTTGAAAAAGTGTGGCCGGTGTGCAAGTGTTGTTATTTGGCAACATTGTTGCGGCTTGGGAACGGGCTCCACATTGGCACCTTTGGAATTTGTGGTTGCTAGAGCAGGTAAATACAAAGCATATGGCTTTATTCGGGGATTGCTATAGAGCCCAACTCATCCAAATTTAGGGCTTGCGGCCTTAAAATGGAATGATCGGAAATGGGCCTTCAGAAGAGATGCCATGTTCAGAATATTCTACTTTTGTTTGTGCTCATGATAGAACTTGTATTACCATCTTGATCTGTAGCTGCATGGTCCGTGGGGTGTGCATGGTGCATCCGATGCATTTGCCTTTTATTAAGTTCATGTGGGCCTAATGTGGTCGGCACTCTTTTGAAGTTGCCACCTGTATATGAGTGGTATGTGGAAAGGTTTGTAGTTAAAACAAGACATTTGTCACGATGAGATTGAAGTGTATGCTAAAATTACAAACACTATTGTAAATTCAATAGTTAACATTGTTTTCTTTCGGGGGTTTTTTAGATAGAAGGCCAAAAGCCAACGCCAATGCAAAAAGAACCAAGAAAGACACGCCCGTTTTGAGGTAGGCATGGCCCCTTGGACGTGTCACACCACCACGTAAAGAGTAACAAAAGAACCAAGTAACAAAGACTCACCAAGCCACCTAACCAAGGACCACCCCCACCCCACCAGTCAAGGACAACCCCCAAGTGACCAAACGATAAACCAAAGAGTCACACAACCTACATACATTGACACTTCCAGTTCCCAGTGACCCTCGTTCAATCCCTTTTACACATGATGTTCCTGGCCCCCCCCCCCCCATGTTTGGCCAAACCCTTCGAGTAGTGCTTTGGCCAAGTAGACACTAATCTCAACATATTTAACCACCCTAGCCCAAGTGATCTTGGCATACAAAATGAGCTCATCCCAAATAAGGTGTTTAACCTTGGATTCATGCCATTGTTCTTAGTTGAACACCTTATGATTACGCTCAATCCATATCGTCCAAAGCGTGATGCCACGAAGCAGGTACCATATCTTGATTTTCTTAACAAAGTCTTTAGGGATTCTTTCCCCAAAGAGGGCTTGTTTCCAATAGAAGCTATTGTAGTTGCCCGTCCTAACCCCACAAAGTTTGTTCATAATGAAAGTCACCCACCACCATGCCCTTTGGGCTTGGATGCAGTCCCAAAGCTTATGCTTAACTGATTCACTAGTATTAGGAAGGCAAAAAACACATTGTTTGGAGATGGAGGCCGGGGCGATGCAGGCTCGCCATTCATTGATTGCAACCGCCTTATGCCAAATAAACCACATGAATGCAAATGTCAGAGCAAGCAAAGTCCCACACATGTGACCAATTAAACCGGTAATTCCAAGGGAGGTAGCCTTGCCACTTGTCTACCGCCCTAGGCATGTTAGAGAACCTATTAATAATTTCATCCCCGCCCATCTTCACGGTATAGTTCAAAATGCGAAACCACCCACCCAACCTCTTTCTTTTGACCTCTAGTGGGATGAATGATATTGACATGATGAAAAATGCCAACCATGTCGCCCATAGGTTTCTCCCATTCATTAAGGCACCTAGAGTAGGTGCCCAATGTATAGCACTTGACCAATAGAGGCAAAAAGAGTTGATGTTGGTGTTCACCTCATGGGGTGAACTTGGTGGTGCATTGGAGAACAAAAGCCGGGTCATCCAAGCCCTCAATGTAAAAATCAACCCATTGTCTAGGGTGGGTAAGAAAAGGGTCATCCTCAAGCAAATGCCTCCAAAGGCCCATTATTTTGGAGGTAAGCATAATCCAGTCATCCGTATCTAGCACCGTGGGGTTGAACTTAATCGAGGCCTCATCCCACGAGATGAACATACGGTTCTCAACATCCCACATGTCGCCAACACATTGGATTCCTTTGCGATATAATTTGTGGGCCCTAGCATATGTGAAACCGTTAATGATGAGCTCAAGGCATGCTAACAACCAAGAGTTAGAGTGAAGTTGTTCCATAATTGAGTGAGGGAGGAGATCATACACGCCTTTAGCCATAATCTTATATTCTTTGCTTATATGACCCCACAATCTAGACCTACAGAATCCTTGATGTTGCTTACTTGTAAACCAATCCAAGTTCCTCTTTGAGAGTTGAATTTAGCCAATTTGTACATGAGCATAAACAATAAGTTGGATTCACCTGGCTCCATAGCATTAGCAATCCATTGGTTACAAATGGCGCGTCTAATTCTACTAAGAATCTTGTTGGTCCCTCCCAAACCATGATAAAGAACCAAAGTGTAGAAAGAAGGACATTGTTAAAAATTTCTACTCTCCTTGCGAGAGAAAGTTTCCTTGTACTCTGATAGTCCACCTTCTTGGAAATTTTTCCATAAAGGAATTGATCAACATCTTGTGTATTGAGATTAAGCCCAAAGGGGGTACCTAGGATTTTAGAGAGGTCTCCCTCCTCTACCCACTTCCATCCAGAAGTGGCTAGCCAAATTGGTTAATGTGTGTACTTATCGAACCAATATGTGCAAGGCTTATCCCAGTTAATTTCCATGCCAAAGGCTTAATTGAAGACCTTTGAAATTCTTACAAGTTCATCCACGTATCTTTTATCACCTCTAACCGTGAATGACGAGTTATCAACATATTGAGAAATACATTGTTGCTTTCTCCCCCCCCCCCCGTGGAAGCATGGTCCCACATGTCAACCCTCTAGCACAATTTTTATAATATTATGAGTCACGACCTTGCCTATAATGGGAAACAAGTAGGGGCCAAGTGGGCAGCCCTGCCGTATTCCTCTGTTGATTTGAAACTTTCTCCTGGACTCCCATTGAGATTAACCATTGCCTCTATGTTGTTAAAAAGTAATGTAACCCATCTAATGAACTACCCATTAATGCCCACTCCTTCCATGGCTTGGAAAAGGAATTGCCATGATACATTGTCATACGCCTTCAAAACGTCAAGTTTAAGAAAAACACTTGGTTGTCTGAAGGCCTTTCCCAGTGCACCATTTCATGTGCTAGTACTATATTGTCCAAGATAAACTAGAGTGGGAGGAAAGTGGTTAGCTCTAGACTAATTACCTTGCTTAACTTAGGTTGAATGCAATATTGAAGGGTTTTAGCAAAGATCGTATAGATTATAACGAGAAGTGTAATGGGCCTCTAGTAATTGAGATCTTTACTATCCCCCTCTCCGGGAAGAAGGCTAATCAAGCTTTTAGTTAGCCCTTCATGAAAATTGGCATGTTCAATACCTTTGAGATATCATTCTATGAATCATAGCCTAAGCCAGGCCAAAGTTCTTGGAAAATTTCTATTGGGAGCCTAGTGTGTCTGGGCGCCTTCCCGGTTGCCATTGAAGTGACGGTGGATGGAAGCTCTTGTGGTGTAACATCTTTCATAAGAGTGGTGTTCATGGCCCTAGTAAATGTGGGTTTGAACCCATCAAAAACTTCCCTTAATGCACTCTCATAAATATTCTTGTGTTTATAGAGCTCTTGGTAAAAGTGAAGGAAATTTCTCTCCAAGTTTGCTCTCTTTGTAAACACCCTTCCGTTGTTATCCTTCAACTCGGATATTACCAACCTGACATTCTTTTGCTTAATTGTCTTAAAAAACTTTGTGGAACGCCTATCTCCTACTAACTTCCACTTAACTCTAGACGGAATAGCAACCATTTTTTCCTATCTTGTTTCTAGTTCTTCTACTATCCCTTTGAGCCTGGACCCCTCACCTTGTTTTTCAACATCATAAATATCATCATGTAAAATGGCATGGCCACCTCAAGGTTAGCCTTTGTAACTAATTCCACTTTTTTGTACTTCCTTGCCTTTTGTTTGTTATAGTGTTTATAATACCTATATAGTATCCTTAGCTTGAAAAAAGCATCCTCTAGCATACGGTCCCACCTAATCCTAATTTCATGTGCAAAGTCCCCTTTGAGGTGGGATACATTCCACTTAAAGAAGGATTTCCTACCTATCTCACTTCTGATACATATTTCTAATTGAACCGGAGAATGATCCGACACCACAAAATGTCCATGTATGAAATATGCCTTGTGACTGTACTCATTGTTTTTAGTTGTGTAGAACCTGTCTAGTCTTGCTAACCTCCTTGCCCATCCTTGTTGCTTGTTGGTCCTAGAAAACCTACACCCCCTTGGTATACAAAAGTGTCTTGAATTTGGAGGCCATTCATTAATCCATTCCAGTTGAATCTTCAAAATCCACTCATGGCCCTCCCGCAATCATTATACTTATCGTTTGGCCAATCTATCATAATAAAGTTTCCCCCAATAATCCAAGTGCAATCTTTAGGGAGGGAATCTTGCACAATGTGCCATAAATGTCTTCTTCATGATGGAATGTTAGGGCATATTCACATGCCATCCCTACATTACCCCCTGCAATGCCTTCCAGCTTCATCCATATTACCCTATCTGCGTAGAGTGCCCCATATGCTTATATTAATCTAGCATATTTACTAGAAAGAAAAAATGCCTATCCCTCTTCCTTGCAGCATTGAGATTGAGCCAACTTCTCTCTCTTGGTGTGGCAAGGAATACCCAGCATATCTAGGCATGAATCTTGCTCCTAAGTTCTAATCTCAAAGTTTGTGCTCTTGGATTAACACAACTACCAACCATGGAGATGGCACAATCAAGAAATTCTCTCTCTTTATTAATGCTTTCTGGGTCGTTCAAACCCCTAATGTTGTGTGTTAAGAATGTCAACTACATATTAAGAGGTAGAGGTTTAGGGGCGTCCCAGAGGAGACCTTCCCACAAATTCCAATTGGTGACCTATATATTGCCTTCGCAAAGTGGCCTCTGAAGAATGGCCCCAAAAGATGTTCATAAGCCTCAACCTATCCCCACTAAAGCCCTCTCTTGGGGTGCTAGTTAACGTAGTTGAGAGGGCCTATCATAACATTACTCAGCAGTAGGCTCTTGCATTGTGACAGTGGGAATTTCCTAGGGCATAATGCCTTTTTATTATGGGGTTCCCTTACAAAATGAACAATAATAAGCTTGAGTTTTGTTCACTTTGCCACACTAAACCCACAAGTGGGAATTTTTGGCTTGCAATGATTGGGAATATCTTGGAATTATCGTATTTCTTTGTATCATGGTTTATTTTGTGGGGTTGACATGGGGGGCATGAACCAAGTTGCTAGGGTGAGTATGTGAGTTGTAGGGCCATAAATCCTAGCTTGCATATCGTGCTACATTGTTTATGGTATTTAGTATCCGTTACTATTCGGAGCTACATTGTGCTATAAGTTTTTATTATAGATATCTCTCTTTTTTATACTAAAAAAGGCGTAATTGGTTGTTTGGACATTATAGAACATTAATTTTTTTTACTTGGTAGTTAGTTACATGAACAATAAAATGGTATAGCAATGCTAACTTTGAATAGCAAGTGACACTAAATACCATAAACGATGTAGCATAGTTAACTAGGCCCTTCCCCTTTTAGGCCAACGAGGCAGACTAGCTAAGCAAACTCTTCACCACCTAGAAAGGGAGCTTCCTTTATAAGTTTATAGCATGTGCACATTTATTGGTGTGGGCCACCAGTGAACAGTTCCTGCAAACATAAGTTACATCCAGTGGCCATCACGAACCAAATTGGAGTTAAAAATGGCCCATGTTGATAGATGCCGTTCCTGGTTGCCCACACTAGCAAGTGTGGGCATCCTATTAGTAATGTTATGATGTGCTTAGTTACAGAGAAAGAGAATTTTCACCTGCCCTCTTAAGAATTTTACATTTTCACTCAAATTATGAAATTTGAAATGACAGTATGTTCTTACAAATCTTATGGTAGCCTCAATTCATTTCGGTATTGACGATGATTGCCCGCTTTCTCAAACTTGTTCAAAAAACCAATAATGATCTAAGGTAGTAATACCATAACCCGTGAAAATAAGGTGATTCGCATTGAAGATATGGTCTTCCAATCATGTGATAATTTTCCAAGATAGAAGAGAAGGATTCATGAAGAATGCAAGTTGTTTCATATTTTTCCGCCCTGTACAAAAAAAATCCTACAATTTTTCAAAGTGCAAAGTTGTCAAACCCCCTACTCGTTCACTAGATTCTACTCACACCGAACACGGTAATCCGCATTTCCATACAGAACATCACCTAAACCAGTTAACTCATGAGTACATTAAACATGACTAAATTTGGCTAAACTAAGTGTACATGCATTGAAGTGGCCAGCCTCGCGGCTAGGGCGAACCAACCCCTATATTCGTACCTTACCAGGGAGGGCGAACGGCTAGGGATTCATGGCACTCACTTAAAATCAACCATCCTACATATCGTGGATGAAGTGGCTCCAATACAAAAAGACCCCCTATGAGGTTGAGGGCCGATTCATTCAAATGTGACATCACTAGACATCCGGTAAGGTACCAATGTATGGGTCGGTTCGCCCTGGCCCCAGCCTCGCCATGATCGGTTTCAGAAATGACACTTCACTATTTTGACTGCGGTCTACTGCACGGGTAGAGGGTGGTTAACCGGTTTGGGTATTCCTACCTTAGAGCATCCGCACCCTTGCTCTCTATACCTGGCCGCACTGGCTTTTGGCGGGCCCGGGCATGACGGACCCCCCCACCGCAACCCGGGCAACGGCTCTTTGAAGAGCGGGCTCGCCAAAATACTCCCATGTCGCGCCATTTTCCAGAGTCTGTGAGTTTCCTGGGCGCGCCCAAAAGCCGGGTGTTTTTTGGGAGATTTCGTTTTTTTTTTGGCTGTTCGAAGTGTTTGCTGGAAGAGCAGACAGACAGTCTGCAAGAGTTCGAACGTTGATACAGTGCCTGCGGACGAGCTCGCAGCCTCTGGATAATCGTACAGTCTGAGCCAGCGCATACGGACATGCTCAGCCGGCCCAGATATTCGGGAGTCAGACTGCAGATTTATGGAGCGAGAGTGGGGGTCTTTCTTTTTGGCGAGTCACTCAACCCTTGTGGAGCCCTCTATTGGCCCTTTGCTGAGTGGTGGATTCAGAGCAAGGGTGCGGATGCTCTTACATGATTTGCAATTGCTCACCGGATGAGATGATTCCCGATTCGATCCAACGGTCAAAAGCGTCTCCGGAGTTGGAATTGCCCGCAATATTCAGAGTCACATTTTTATTCACACCTTGCTCGCCGTCGAAGGTTATTTTGGTACAAATAATTGGTCCGAACACGCGCCTACGCATGGCTACATATAGCAGCCAATCAGCTGGCAGGGCCCCCATGATGGAAGTTTTTGGATGGATGCCTCTATTTGGAGGACCGGGACTTCTGTCCTAATCCCACGTATTATTATAACATTCAGTTCCCGGAAGTGGCCAGGGGATACGTGTCGTATTATAGGCCAGATCCCGCATAAGCAGTAGATTTTCTTCCATCTTCAATCCAGTAACCGCATAGAAACAAAAGCTCCAGTGAAATGGTCTGAGACGACCCTAAACTACTGGATGATGGTGGATAGATACCCAAATCTTAAGGAAGAGGTTGGCGGTCTGATTCCCGGCCAACGTCCGAAAAGTTTTTGAAGTTATTAAGGTTAATTGCCTACCTCTTTAAAAGGGCATAGGCTATTTCCCTCATGGCATAGGTTGCATCCTACAATATCAAATTTTGTAAGTTGAAAACCTTTTGAGTTTTTAAGTTACCCGCCAATTACCTTCAAAACTAATTTTTAGTAGGTTAAAATCCTTCATATCTTTTAATGTTGTAGGCTTTAAATTCAAAATTTGAGTACTAAGTGGTATCCTTGGCAGGAATTGAACCTGGCTAAGCCCTTCACCACGTTTGAAGGCCAAGGATTAACCAACTCTTTTTTAAAGAGTTGATTATAAGTTATGAAAGGTTGCTACAATTCAAATGAGTTTAAGGGTGAAAGTCCTCACCATCTTCTAATTCAACCTCTACTCTTCCTGCAAGATATTTCTCAGGATTAGTAAACAAGAATCGAAACTTTCTTGAATCCTTCCACAAAGATATAGCTTCCTACAAAATAAACTCAAAATTTTTGGTTGGTCCTTCAATCGCCACCCGCATCACACTATCCAAGTGTGTTGTTGTCATTCGATTCCTATTCTTCTGCTTGATGTTATTCTGCACAGAGAAAGCTCTCTCACAAGTAGCAGTACTAACACATTGGCATCTTGCAATGTCGGCAAGCGTTAGTAGGTTAGGAAATTTCAGTTTCAAAGAAGGACTCCAACTTATAGATGTCCACAAATCCTCGAAGGTACAATCACTCCATTCACAACTACCTTGCACTTTGAAAGCAAAGAATTCTTGCTTACAAGCTGCAGCATTTACCAATGGAGGATATGTTGTGCCCCCAATACGCTTTTCTTCTCCATACTGTTTCAGAAGCAAATCCAACTGCACAACTCCATAAGAACTCAAGCCAACTTGCCTTTGAGGCAAATTAGTAGGGCTCAAAATCTTAAAACAATCAATAAGATCATTGTCAACAAATCTATTTTCTAATGCATCACAAACTGCTTGAGCATACAACCTTTGAAAGACAGAGCAACTTTTAAATCAGCCCCACTAGGATCCCGAATCATGTCTACACTATGAAATTTAGACCCAAGAGCCCCGAGTATTAGCCTAAAGATATGTACTTAGGCCAACTAATTTCCCAATTTGAAGAAGGATGAATGGCTAAAATCCTCTCTTTTAAAAAATTTGTAGGCAAAATTTCCTACATGTTTTTTATCACATAGGTTGATATCCGATGTTTTTAAATTGTCCATAGGCTCTTTGTCCTACACTTTCAAAATTTTATAGGCTAAGTCACAAATTTTGTAGGCTGCATTTGTATTAGCCTTAGGCTCTTGCCGGACCCTGTTCCCGGCTGTGAAATCTCCTCTCTACTTGATAGAAACTTGCCAAGTGGTTAATTACCTCCTGTGCTTTGGTGTTGGCCTATCGGCTTTCTGTCTCAAAAAAAAAAAAAAAAAACAAACCTTTCCAGTGCAATGTTAATTGCTCCTCTTTAAGTTCGGTGGTGATTGAGGGTTCACGCTCGAGGGGCTCTGCCGGCCAATGATCGGGGGAGAACCAACAGTTAGATACAGATGAACCGGTTGAATTTGAGAAATAACCCGTTGAAGTTCAAGACTTCAGGAGAATTACCGATAACTTTAGAGGAATTTATGGAATATACCTCAAATTAATATAGAAAAAACCAAAGGATGTCAACATGTAACCGGGTGGACTTGGAAACACTAGGATCTCCACCGATTATGCCCAAATTTCTCCCCGATGAGTGCCGCCGGCTGGGGCGAAACAACCCGTACCGGTTTCTTGGAGGCAAGGGTTTAAGCATCCAACAAGGAACGAGTGTATGGGTTGGTTCGCCCAAATCGGGCTCTGCCTCCCCTCGGAGTGGGCATGTTTTCCTTTGGTCCTTAGGGCCGTTTCACATTGTGGCCATCCAAGTCAAGAGGCCGTGGGATTGAATGTGCCAAACTTTGTTGAGAGTCCAAAGAAATGGGCTGAAAATAGCCAATAAAATATAGGAACTAGAGCCTTTGGCCGGGCATAGTGTGAAGCCTCCAAAGGCCAAGCCCAAAGTCCAAACATTTGGCCATGAACTCCCACGGCCTCTCAACTTGGACAGCCATAGTGTGAAGCCTCCAAAGGCCAAGCCCAAAGTCCAAAGAAAGAAGGAGCATCCCACTTTATTCCCTGCCCCAAACAATCACTCCAATCTAACGGCCAAGATCTTGTTAGTTTTTTTTGTTTTTTTTATGAAAAAAAATCGACGGCCTCTCAACCAGATTTTGGGTTTCCATTCTTGTCTGACCCAAACTTCCTTCGAGAGTCCGTCGCCTTGGTCAAAAAATACTGCCATGTAGACATCTTGGAGAGCGACGGCCTTTGGACTTTGGCCTCTAGTGTGAAGGGTCAAGAGGTTGAATTCTTGGTTTCTTACAATATGATTGGTGGAAATCGACGGCCTCTCGACCTTCGGCCATAGTGTGAAGGAACCCTTAATTCATTGGCGTTGGCTTGTTGGCCTTCTCTCTCAAAAATAAATAAAAACTTCAATAACACAATCGGATAAACACAATGTCCAAAATTTTGTCGTTAGATGGGAGGGGAATGACCGGGCTTATTTGCTTATACTAACTACGGTATTTACTGTGGGCAACTCTAATGTGGGATTGGGATGTACACCAATTTGTCCAATTGGTGTGGGGAACTTACTAGTTAGAGTTATGAGTCATCATCACTTTGTATTGAGAATACCATTCTTTACCAAGAAAGTTACTACCCAGTTCTTGATGTACATGACTACACTAAATATATCATTTAGTGTGGCATTTATGTCACATATTTATTGTGGACCACATTAATATTCAAACTCTTCAAAACTGATGTGTTGTCTTGTTACAAATCACTGAAGCTTCTTGTCATAATAGCCCGGGGGGTGCACTCCATACGATTGTCCCTCACATGTGCGAACAAAGTTTGCTACCCCTATATTGTATGCCATAGATAATTTTAGAAATTATGATATTTTTCCTACATATACATAATCATTGATAATATCTTTTGTATATATTTTTTGAAATTTTTAGTGATCTTCATTGTTGTAGTAATTGTTTTAGTTCAATTCTACATCATTCTAGTTAGAAATGGTATGTTATATATATATATATAAGATCATCAAATTTGGTTACCATTTTTTACTATGTAATAGATACCGTGTATATCTACTCATGAAAAAAAATTGATAAAATTTTGACCCATTTTGGTGATGCAACTTAGAAGAAGTAGATTTTCTTTGCTTGCACATGGTGTTCAACTTGACAATGGAGTGCACCCCCCAGGCATAATAGAAACTAGTTTTCATGTTTTGATAGTATTGATTCACATTAATGCAAGTTCTTGATATATCACATGGTCCATGGTAAGTTGGTACTAGAATAATAATGTGGTCCACACTAAATTAAATGTACTTTTACTTGTTTAATTTATCTAGGAAAATTTTGATATTCACAATATCATAAGTTATATCATCACATACTAACTCCAAATGCATAGATTAATAGGAAAATTTGGCCTAACTTTCTAACAGCTTATCTAAGGTGAGCATGCCCTCAACAACCTTTAAATGGACACTTTTAGCTATGCACCCACTTCTCCTAGGATGTGAAACAACACAATTAGTGCAAGATGAATGTCAATTCATGTCCATAGTCATTCGCCTCATATGGAGCTCATTTTTATACCTCACATGGATATCTTATTCACAATCAAAGCGAAGATTCTCAAGCTCATTAAATGGTCATCTAAGTCTCCCTCCACCCCCCTCATTATGTTAATTGTTGAGCCAAAATTGATTAACAGTTTTGAGCACTTAGTCCAATCACCTTTAAACACATGTCTTTTTGGTGTTTGTTCTTAGATCCATGTAGCTAACCACAAACCACTGGAACATACATGTCCGAAAGAAGAAGAAAAGTGAACATGGAAGGCCCTCATACCTGACCTAATTCTTAAATGACATTCAAGTGCTTAATATTAATCCATATTTAGCACTACCATAGGTTGATAGTAGGTTGGGAAAAAAAATGTTTGATTATTAATTAATATCAAAAGTCGGCAGCTCGTAAAAATGTTTATGGAAAATTAGGCAAACATGTAAAGATATAATTATTTGGTTCAGGCACATAACACATCCTACATGCAAATTCATGTATTGTAACTTATTTTCCATCCATTCATGGCGGCTAAATACACCATGTTAATCTTTAGAGCTCAGGTTAAGCCTTCTTAGTGTGCTAATTAGGATTGTGAACAATCTTTTTTGTCTTTTCGTGCTCATGTCCATTGAAGGTTGTTTGAGAATTTGCGAGCATGGCTAAGAGGCAGAGGCAATTCAATCATATGTTCCATCCCATTGACAAGGACAAGAGATTATTGAGTGTTGAGAAATTTCCTAATATATAGACTTTTTCATGAATATTTTTCCTTCCATTTAGCCATTTGACTCATTAATTTCCCAATAAATTAGGCTTGATTTTTCAAATTATTTTCCGCCCAACCTGCTATCAACCTACAGTAATCTACACCCTTGTTGCCATTTGATTCCAAAGCAACAACTTTAAAATTATAAATAGCCATAATCAATGCACACGCTCAAGAAGAGGGATGCGCATACTAACAATCTCTACAAACTTCACACTAATTTCAAGCCCCCACTGCACTTCAAGACACAAATGACTAACATTGGTACACCAAATTCTTTCAACCAACATATGAGCCCAAAATGGTTGCTCATATTTGTTTTATCTTTAGGATCTACTTAGAATTGCAATTGGAGTGTTATTGAAACAATCAAAAGTATAAAAAGAGTGATGCTTAGTGTGGATTTAGGTTTAGGCCTTAAGCCATTTTGTGTGGCTAAGTAGAGGATTAGTGACATTAGGGAGTGTTTTGATTAGAGGAGTAGTGTTTGATGAGGCAAGGGGAAGGGCCTTGGGTTTAAATGTTTGAATTAGAACATGCTCTTGTTGGTTTAGAGGGTGAGGAGTTAGTGGATAGGATAAGGTCCTACTAAGTAGGAGAAAGTTTAAAGGGTTGTGGTTGGATGCCCTCTCCACCCCTTCCCTCCCCCGTTTGAATTAGGATCTATGTTGTTGGTTTAAGAGTTGAAGGCTTAAAGGATAGGATGAGAGCCTACAAAGTAGGAGAGGATCGAGGGGTTTATCTTGAGCTTTGAGGGGTGCTCACCCCTTCCCTCCCCCGTTTGAATTAGGATCTATGTTGTTGGTTTAAGAGTTGAAGGCTTAAAGGATAGGATGAGAGCCTACAAAGTAGGAGAGGATCGAGGGGCTTATCTTGAGCTTTGAGGGGTGCTCACCCCTTCCCTCCCCCTATATATTCCTCTCTCTCACCTTCTTCACTCACTTGTGTTCCTATTCACTCTCTCTTCCTTCGCGCTCTTCCATCTTGCACGTGTGGGTGCACACGTGTGTGTGGGCACATGAGCATGTTGTATTGAGAGGGGAGTGTGGGTAAAGGGGAGAGGTTCATACAAGGCCTCCTTATCCTCTCCCTTCCCCTCTCCTTCTCTCTCTCTCCCTCTTGTTGTTCCTCTCATAGAATTGAGTGTTAGAGTTAAAGTTGTGTGGGAATTAGTAGAAGGTTAGTGGAATTAGTAGAATTCATAGAGACTTGTAGGGACTTGAAGAGACTTGTAGAGACTTGAAGGCCAATGCTCTACCTATTCAAGAGACTAGCATTAATAAAGCATCATGATTTCAAGTGAGTTGGGAGCTTGTTGAGATGGAAGCACATTTCATGTTACCACGAGCTTTGGTATCACACATGTGATTCTCAAAACCATCACCCGGACTAGGGCGCTTAAGGGTGGTGGGTTTGGCCTCACACAACACTATTTACAATGGTGGAAATTGGTGTGGCTATCAAGTAATATTAAGATACAAAAATTAAACTAACAGAATATAAATGATATTCTTTCATAAAATCCAAATCTTCAACATTGTGGGAATAATCAAAACTTAGTCCAACCTAAGTGCGTGCCAGAGGCTTGATGCTTGATGCTTGGATCTGGAACTTTTTAGGCCAGAATCTTTATCTTGGCACTTGAATCTTCAACCTTGCTAATTGAATAAGGAACCTTGGTGCTTTGAAGGGAAAAAAACAAAGGAAACAAAGGATCAAAATCTCTAGAATAAGGGTTTTGGCAATGAAACCCTTACCGTAGCTTTTTAGCAGCTTGGGCACCTGTTTGCCTAGTAATTAATTAAAGTGAAAAAGTAAATTAGGCAGCCCTAAAAATAATAATCTAAAATTGGGCATAATCAGAAAATAATTTAAAATGAGTTAGACATTCATCCAAGTCATTTTTATAATTCATGGATGGTTTTCCTAATTTCATCTATGGCGGCTACGATTAACCTAAGCACTTCCCTTAACCAATCCATGCAAATTCATGCTTGTATTGTTTTTAGACCACGAGTGAGATTGATGTTGCGTGAAGACACTGTTGGAGTTATTTGATTCTATTTTGTTGGATTCTAGTGAATGTCACTTGCATTACTGTGATTTTAGTCACTCTTTTGAATGTTATTTCTTTTTTTTTGGACACTCAATGAAATTAATTTCCCAAAAGTTTAGGCACCTTTAAAATTAATTATTTTCCGCCCAAGCTGCTTGAGAGCTACGATATTTCAAAGATTTTGATCTACTTTCATTTTTATCCTAGTTGTTCGTGGAAGGGTGTCCAAAGCTTGATCCTTAATGCGTGATGCTTCGAGGCCAAAATCTGAACTTTGGACTTGAATCTTCAACATTGATGATTGATGCTTGAACCCAATGAACATAATTTTCAACCTAAGTGCTAGTGGCTCGATGCTTGATGCTTGAATCTGGAAACATCGAGGACAAAATCTTCAAGCTTGGTAGTTGAATATTCAACCTTGTGATTTTAATCTTCAACCTACATGTCATAGGCTTGATGCTTGAATATGGAGCCTAGAGGACACATTCCTCAGCCTTGATGTTTGAATTATGAACCTTGGAACCTTCTAAAGCACCAACCTTAGCGCTTGAATCTTCAACACTATAGCTAGATCCAAGAATCTTGGTGCTTTACGCTTTGGTGCTTTAAAGAGGCAAAAATAAGATTTAAAACATCAACCACAATCTTTGGAATAAGGGTTTCAGCAATAAAACCCTTATTCCAAAGATTTTTTTCTTTTATTTTTTTAATTTCTTTTTACCCCTACTTGTCCTTGGTAGGGTTTTAGAGCTTGATGCTTCATGCTTGGATTTGAACCTTGAGGCCAAAATCCTTTGCACTTGAATGCTCAACCTTAATGCTTGTTGCTTGAACCTAAAGAGCAAACATTGAGATTGCCCTCACTAGGATGCTTCGACGAAGCATAAGGAAAGACCAGGATAACAAACTTGACACGTGAATCTAGTTCAATTCCGGGATGTATGTCTCAAGCAGAATATCAAGGCATACGTGTGGATAGTAAGCTTGCAAAACGGCTGAACTCGCGCTCAATATCAATTGCGAACATGGGACTTGAATCCCCACGTGGTATTCTATACATGAATAGCCTGAAAAATCAAGCATTTATGCAAGCATCTAACCCTTTAAGAGATAACAGATTTGCGATGATGAAAGTTGGGGAAATAACTCCTTCTCCAGGGAGAATTCAAAGATCCCGTAGTAAGAATGCATAGTTTAGCTATTAAGGGGATCAACCTAAGACTATTTCGTATTATTTCTGAGGTCTTCAACTACATACACGGCTTTGAACGAAAAATTAATAAAAATTCATGTGTCCGTATTTTGGTCAAAGACTGAGTGAAACTTGTAAATACAAGGATGAAACATATAATGGAATACTACGCCCTCAATGATCCCACCATCCTAGCTACGTGTTACGAATTGATCAGCCTACGGCCTTAGTGATGCCATTGCGTAATAGTTTGTAGAAGACTACAATGAGAAAAAAATAAAAGTCTGATTGCTTTTATGCAAGCGTCTTTGCTGACTTACTATTTTGATATACTTCTAGAGGCTTGATTCTTGGATGATGTCAATAGGTGAAGTTTCAAATCCGCTCAATTTGATCTCAGTGTTTTCAATTGAATTTGGTTGTTAGCATTGATTGGTTGCTTGGCATAACATTATTCAGAACCATAACGGTGTTCTGTGGGATTGACAATATTCTATGGAATATTCCTCACATTTAGCCTAAGTGGTGGAATATTCCACATGATATTGTCAGTCCCACAGAACACTGTTATGGATCTGAATAATGTTATGGGGATGTAGATCTACAAAGAATGATTTGGTGAAGACCAACTTGGTCCATAAGATCCACTGCATCTTGAATTTAGGAATTTTTAAGTTTCATGAATTTAAATTCCATGTGGCACTGGATGATTATACTAGGTGCAAGAAGAAATGACCACATGGTACCCTTTTACCTTAGACGTTTATGTAGCTTTAATCTATAAGGTGATTTTTAAATCTCTCTATTGTTATGTCATCTCCTTATTTTGATATTCGATACTTTGATTCTTATTGACCTTCAATTTTCATGTCGTTGTCAGTGTGATGTGGTAGCATCATCATCATTTGATTTTTGGGGGGATTAGAAATGTTGTTTTTGGAAATTTAGTTTTTTTGGTTGTGAACTTCTTGCAAGAGCCATAATTAGTAGGAATGTTGAAATTTAGTTATTACGAAATTGGAAAGGGATTAGTGGTGATGAAGTGGAACTATCTAAATTAGCAAGGATTAGGGAGGTTTTAGTATAGAGGCAATAGACATGTGAGAAATGAAAAGAGAACTTTTGGTTATGGCTATGAGCAGATGCACCTTTCAAGATATAAAATAACTCCTTGTCTCCCCTCCCCTTATAGCTTAGTGGCCAATAGTCAGACAGGAGAGTTGGAATCAACTCAAGAACCGATGGGAGCTAGAAATCTCTCTTGGGAAGAGAGTGGACCTTTTCAGTTGCTTAAATTACTCAAACACTACAGGGCACAAGCACTGTCAAGTACACAACTCCATTACCCTGCATAGGTTTAAGTGAAAGTGATTCAAAACTATATGCTAACTTTGAATTTTGTGAAGGACAAAATCATGAATATTTGAAAAACATGTTGATCTACAGAGCCAAGCAATTAATGTCGACAGAAAAAAATAAAATCAAGAAAAGTCTACATCTTTTAAGAGACGGTGCAAGTAATGTGCAAGTAGATATATTGAACACGTAAATGTCTAAAAATTGCTTAAAACATGATAAAATTATATTAAAATTGATGGTAATAATTCAATTTCCAATACGAGATATCCTCTTGTTTCCCAAGGACAAACAAACCTTCAAGATGTTCCATATTCCTTGAATTCATTACAAACTTGAGGGCATCATTACAAAAAATTATAGACTATGATCGAGAGATCCGGGTGTGAAACCTTGAAACTAATGAGGCTAGTTATGAGTGGAGATTGTGTATGGCCATTTAGCAGCTGCACGTTGTGTCTATGATGGGTAAATTGTCTCATCTAAATTGAGCAACCATTTGTGTAAAGGAATGGATGAGATGTACTATGAATGTCATATGGGCCATAGTATGAGATAAATCAATGAGATGTAAAGTCCATGACAATGAGTGAATACTTTTTTGCATTGTGATTGTGTGTCCCCTTGTCATGTGTGGAACCAAGTATGATTATGACAAATTGTCTTGTGAGTGAAATGCTTATACATCTGATTTCTACAAGATTATAAGTCAAATTGATTGAGACAATCGTCTGAAGTGAATGGATGTGAAGCCTGCATTTGAACCAAAATAACCATTGAGTTGTGATTGTGGGTGACAATTTGTCTTGAATGAAATGAATTATTTAAATTGTTGACTCTCGGGAAGAGAGTAGTCGAATCATTAAAGAATTAAATGTGAACGCAATAGTTTGAGCAGAGGGAAGAGTCATGGTGTGAAGCCCTGTGCTATGTGTTATTGTCGAGTGAGAAATCTACTGTCCAACATGTACCAGGGTGCAAGCATGGTAAAGTGGACAACTCTTGATCCATGCCTAGTGTTAAGTGAAAGTGATTCAAATTTATGTACTAACTTTGAGTTTTATGAAGAAAAAAAATATAAACATTTTAAAAACATATTGATCTACAAAGCCAAGCAATTTATGATGACAAAAAAAGTTCCAAGAAAAGTCTACATATTTTAGAAGACGGTGCAAGTGGTGTGCAAGTAGGTGATATTGAATAAGTGATTGTCTAAAATTTGTTTAAAGTACAATAAAATTACATTAAATTGATGGTTTCTACAAAGTTTTGTGATGATGCCCTCAAGTAAATAATGAATTCAAGGAATGTGAAAGAAAATTTTAGCTCCAAAATAGTTAAGGTCATGAAATCTATGTCCAAAACCAGACTCAACCATTTGCTTTTGAGCATCACTTTTGATGCTAAGTATTGAATATTTCAACTTGATATTCTACATTTGAGTATTTGACACAAAAATAGAGGTGAGGAATAAGAGGCATGGCAAGACCATGGACATGTGAAAGGACAAAGCATCAATACCAATGGCGGAGTTACCAAAGGTGAACAAGAAAGTTCCCTTTGTAACAGGGAGTTGTGGAAGGCAATCTACATATAAGAACTCATCATGGCCCTGTGACATTTATGATTAATGAAAGAATTAAGAATCAATTGTTGAACTCATAATAAGATGAAGTTTAAATTGAAGTAAGCTTTTAAAATCTAAAATGAGATAAATTAATTATGTAGGCAAACATAATTTTTTATAATTAAATTAGTTAATCAATGAACTTCAGTTACTAATGTGATAATTATGGACTCTTGTCCAAGACCATGGTTTGGATTATTGCCACAACTAAATATCATTTAAATAATTCAAGACCACTTGTGAATTATAATTAAAATCATTTAAAAGTAAAGGAACGGACAATTATTTTGGCACTTTCCTAACATGTTGTGAACAATACTTTTGGAAACTCACAAGTGGTTGTCTTTTAGTCGGTCTAGGTAAGGATAATGGTTGGATGTACTCATTAAATTCAAGATAAATCAATTAACCCAGTAAACCGTAGGGTTTCACTACAATATTTCATGATCCATTAAATTATCTCTTAATTAAAGAAGGATTATGATTCATATGGGGCACCTTTGGCCCTAATCATATGATGGTACTAGCACTCAAAAGACAATTGATGAGCTAAGACTCCTTGCATTGAAATCCATGATACCGTACTCGGCCGTCAGGGTCGGCAAAAATTAATTAAAAAAATAGAAGTTGAAAAAAATCGGAAATTATTGGAGAAGAGAGTTGAAAAGAAAAGTTATTCATTGAAGAGCATGCCAAATATTACAAAATTGAGCCAACTTCATGTAGTAAAATCCCAAAATATTGCATACCGTAGCATCACAACTAGTTCGTGCAAAAAAAAAATTATTTTAAAATCCGGACATTATGAGCCCGAATTTTCTGTTGTTTGCAGAGCAAATTGAATTAACCCCTAAAGAGCTTGTGGCCAAAATCATGGCAAACCCAGAGGTTGCAGTGGCGTTTTAGGATCCAAAAGTAACACATACAAAGGACCACTAATTGAGATGAGGGCATTCAATTAGGTTAAACACACCAAGGCTGCCACAAAAGGGTGAAAAAAAAGAAATCTTTCATTGTTGTGAACTAGCCTTGTATTAAAGCGTTGAATCTTTTACAAATATTTTTTGAAATTGTTGAAATTTTTATTAATTTATTTTTACCATGCCTGACCCACTTTCTCCACTTTAATTAATTATTCGGCATGAGATGTTGACCCTGACGGCCAAGTACGGTATAGCAAGTCATTATCACTGGACTACGGTTGGTTATAAGGGAAAGACTGTGCAAATGCATGTACTGCATTGAGTGACCCTTGTAATCCACCTTTTAATCCCACCTTTCCCTGTAAACATCACATCAGACAAAATCCAATATAGCTTTGGGCATGCAAGTCTTACTTATAACTCATTGTGACCTATTAATCAACCAAACAATGACACTTAGAGCCACAATCTGACATTTATTTAGCCTTCCTTGTGTGTTTTGTTCAATTGAGCCCAAACAAAAAACCTAACAACAATCATTGATGGAGGCATGTGTGATTACAAAGACAAAGGACCAGTGGACAAAAAACTTCTTAAGCTTGAATTAGACACCATGCAACTTGCCGTGAGGAAAACAAAGAGAGCTTGTAGGTCTAAGGAGTTTGATACACTCCTTGCGGTGGTGGATCCACCAAATGGTGATGATTTTGTCAAAGAGGTGAGCCTTTGCAGCCTGGGTTCAAATTTCATGATTTGTATATTGCATTGGTTTTTCATATTCATTGGTATGATTAATTGTTCCTCGGATAAAGACATACTAGAGCTCCAAACCTAAACCAAAATTGACATTGGAGAAATTACACAAGATTACAACAACTCCTATGGACAACAATTACAAATTGAAATGGTTAAGGTAGTGGAAATCATCTTGACCTTCACTTATGTCGGTGCATTTCCATCATCTAACTTGAGATTTAATCACCTTGACGCTTGGTTGGTGGAAGAATCTATTTAGGTGCAAGTAATTTTATGAATTTCACATATTCATAATCGTATGTAATTAATATTATTTGGACTTGATTATTGTTTGAATCGTGAGTTGACATTAAGTTTTACATGTGGATTTCAACTTGCAGTTGGAGGAGGGTGTCGTGAATGAATTCAATGGCATTCTACCTGAGCTAGGTGATGTATGAATACTAAGCTTCTCAACTTAGTGTGATAAACGCCTCCACTACATATTATACAAAATCTAAATCATGAATCAAATAGACCTTTATTACATATAAAATCCACTTTCATTTTCCAATGAGAAAGTCATGAAACATGTTTTTATTCATAGCATGTAAGTCAAAAATTGCATAAAATAAAGAAATGGAAGAGCACAATGACTTAGCAACAATACGGAGAGCAAAACTCTAGGGAGTCTATGAGCACTCCAATATCATCCAGTTTGTGAAAACCTAGAAGCCAAATGCAAACCCTAACAAGAATGGACGAGGTAGTCATTAAGGACTATTACCACATGGCAACAATGAATGAATATGTGAATTGAATGAAACAAATATATTTATTGTCATATTTTCTTCTCTAATCTTAGAGCTCCGGTTTGTCAATCTACTTTTACTTCACAATTCTTAATAGCCTTTTTAATACTACACACTAGAGAAAAATAATACCTCTCTCTTATGTATATTATGTACGCTAATGCTTCAAATAATACTCCTTCTTACATTCACATTAGTTCATACATGATATGAAGAGTCCAACCCCAGGTGATGTTATAGCCCCAACATCACCTTGAGTTATAGTTTACTGATGTTATAGTTTGTGTCCTAGTTGGCTCTTCACTAACTCCTAGTTTGTCCCATGTTGCCATTGCTTCAACACCTTCATCTTCTATGTTTAACCCTTAAACGTCAGAGAGGCCCTATCAGGGCCTCGTTGACCCTAAACTATTTGACCATAAGATAGCGTCAAAACATGTCGGAATTGCAAAAATTTTCCCCCAAAATGTGTATCTCAAAATTCCATATCTAAATATATATGCCGATCACACTAAAAGAATTATATGGAGGTCTGAAATGGGGCAAATATAGGCTGATGGGAGAGGCCCTCTCACCCCCCCCCCTTGACGTTTAAGGGTTAATCTCAACATGTGTTGGTGAAAGTCTATGATGGATCCAATATTCGCAAGGTTTCTATGCATCCATTTGCAATATGTTGGACAATAGAGTAACCGACAACTCGGTGTTAGTTTCCACATTTGACTTTGTGAAAAATGTTAGTGAACATCTAGAACATTGATTCAGTGTATTGAAGTATACTTTATTTTTATTGGAGTAGCATGTTATGTTGCATAGAAGTATTTTATTATTTTTGAAGATCTAAGTTATGGCATCTTGGTTTGTAGGTTGGTCATGCTCGCAAGACTCATGTTTTATCCAACGTTTATAAATTTGGTGGATTTGATATGATTATTGTGGATTTATCAGAGGGTCTGCGAGTTTTGAATGTGTTTTCTCCTCTAAATGCAATTCTATCCTAGAAAGCACACAACCCAAATGACATCGAGGCTTTGTTGAATTTTGCAAATGGTTGTCTTACAAATGATGCTCATTTGTTTTTATTTCTACCCGAGTTCAAAACACTTAAGGATGACATTAGGTCATACGTTGCCTCATATGAATTTACATTAGCCAACGATTTATAGGCAATGAATGAGTTGCCATTGTTTTTGCCAATGGTTACAACACTTACGATACATAATTTTTTTTTCCAAATCTTCACGTATTATATTTTGTTGTATGTGGGTTTTGGTTGTTGTTTAAGTGATGATTTATACTAATGACAACATCTAATGACAACATGCCACTCTTTAAGTGGTTTGATAAGAGTTGGGGATTGGCACATCACTACACTAAATATGATATTTAGTGTCATATGGTATTTTGTGTCACTTCAGTAACTTTTCAGATGACACTTCTTATGAATGAGTGAACAAATATTGTCATGGATGATGGATGAGTTCATCTATTGGCCAAAACCCTACCTTCTCTTGTCAGAAACTTCTGATGATATATTGTCTTGGATGATTGAAATTTGGATGAAAAATCACCTGGTAATTGCAACACTGTACATGTATAATCCCAAAAAAGTTTACAAGGAACGACAAATAATGTTGGGTTAACATTTAGTGTTGGTGACGCTACGCCGTGGTTTCCAACTAGTATTGAGCAAGACAATTGGAATTGGTGACACTAAATATCATATTTAGTGGACTTGGCACATATCTCACCCAACCTGTGAATGTAAATAGTCCTTAAACCTGCACATTCAATTCTACAAACCAGCAAGCACATGATATATGTTTCCTGCTTGTAGGTTATTCTTGTGTTAGTGACATTTCTTTTGGGCTGGATCCGGAGACTAATTGGCAATACAGTCTCACCTCAATAGTATGACACTTGATAGTACAACACTCGACAATACGACACCTCGATTACAAAAGGCATTTTCCGTTGACCAAACTTTCTAGTGTTAATTGACCTCAGTATTACAACTACAATGCTCGTAATACGATCTTTTTAAGGCCCACTTTGTCATATAATGGAGGTAATTCTTGAGCATGGTAGGGTCAATGGGCTCAAATTCACGTCGGACTGCCCGACGTTACATTTTGTTTTATTTTATTTTATGGAGGTAAGTAATGTGCATAAGTGGTGGGACCCATTTCGCCTTGGGATTAGGGAGTTGTTCCAAGTACACAATGGATTCATCGGTGGGTTGACTTGACTTGACTTAACTTAAACTCAAGTTACATATTTTGAACTTTGGTTCCAAAACAAACGTTGCATTTTTGAGTCTTTGGGTTTGGGTGGAGGTTGAAGGGTTCAGGGATTGGAGTTGCTGAGATTGGTCTTTGGATTGGGGATGCAGCGAGCATTGTAATTGAGTGAATCAATTTGAGGTGAGAGAGATGTAGATTGCTCATGAGCGTTGTTGCCACCCTTGCCTCCTCATGAAGTAGGGAGGAGAAAGGAAATTATGTAAGTTTTGTAGGTTCAATGTTGCGCTAGTGGTGCAACTGCCAAAATCCAAAGCTGACAACTTTTTAAAGAGGGTGTTTAAGGATCCGAGGAAGGACTAGGTCACACAATGAGGATATTCCAAGGATGGCACAAGAGAGCTATCAATAAAGCTTCACATGTGAAGTGCATGTATAACTTGGCATAAATTGGCAACATTGTAATTGAGTGAATGCTTTGAGAGTTGGATGATGAGCCTCAATTTACATTATGGACAACTCTACTATTCATTCCTTTAAGCATGTTGGTAGTGGTGAATCGTTTGGTTTTTCAACCTTCCAGTTGAGAAATATTACTAATGTTTTCTTACCACCTAATTTTACAAGGGTGACACAACCTTTGGATCATGGAATATTTGCTTCATTCAAAATTCAGTGTAAGAAGGAGCTTTTGGAATGGGATCTCTCTCATTTTGATTCTTTCATTACTCACCAAGACTTGAGGATGATAGTGCCTAACGTAAGACATGCTATTAAGTGGAGCTCTCAAGTGTGAAGAGAGATGAATCCCCAAATCATACAAAACATCTAAAGGACGTCCAAGATCTCACCTACAAATTGGAGTGCGGAATTTGCTATGGATGATGAATGTGAGAAATCCAGAATGAAAGAAACAACAAATGAAATGGCAAGTCTCATTTCATCTTTGAATCTTAGAAGTGCAGAAACGTCTATTGAAAAATATGTACAGTTGGAGGAAATTGTTTATGCAATGTACAACATGGCTGAGTTGGTGGACTTAGCATGGGGTAGATAAGTCCATTTGGGTTTGGATTTGAATGAAGAGCCAATAAAGGATACTGATGTGGATGACCAACCAACATCAATAATCAAGCCCAATTATGCTCAATTATTATCAAATTTTGTAGTGGAACATTCTTCAAAGTTTCCAGTTGTAGATGTGATGAGCATGCAATCTTTTATGAATACATTGAACAAGATGTCAATTTCCAACATGAACAAACATCATTAGAAGACATTAGATCCTTACTTTTGTAGTGTGTGATATGGTGAAGACATCGTCATGGGTCTATTTTATTTTTTGAACACCATATTGCATAACATTGTGAGCATTTTTCTTTATTAACAAATTCTTTCATACTTATGTATCTTCATTATATATACAAAATTGCATTTTACATTGAAAAGGTCATTCCCTTGAAATTCTCGATAGTACGACATTTGAGGCCAAATTGTCATATTAACAAAAATATCACATTCAAATAATACGACACCTTCTTGAGTAACTGAACGTGTCATATTAAAGAGGGAGAACAATACTCGCTCTGCGGAACTACATAGTTATAAAGATGATTTGCGTTACTTGTTCTTGGTCACTTATGAAGGGGAGGCCACATGCATTTGAAAATGTTGGTTTTGAAATGGAGTTTGGTAAGCCAAGGTAAAGTATTTTTGGCATTCACATGTGCCTAACTTCAAGGAGCTTGGTTTCAAGGTTTGTCCCTCTTATTTTTGGTTAAAACCATCCATTTCCAACTCTGATCGAAAATGGAAGTTTTAAGCCTTGCAAAAACATCCAAAAACATTATCTTGGAACGGAGTTGAAAACGGACAATTCTCCTCAAGAAAGGAAGGACCAACCTTGCAACCAAACTCCTTGAAGTTAGGCACATGTCAAGGACAAAAGACTCCTTGACTTACCAAATTTCATTTCAAAACCGGCGTTTTCATATGTATGGGGCCTCCCCTTTGAGTCTCATCTGGTCACCAACCTGACCCACTTGAGCATGTTATTGTTAAAAGCGATTAATCACATGCGGCATTAAGTATAAAATAGCACCACTTCGGCCAATCATAATAGCGGTGTAAGGAGGCAAAATCACTTTTAGAAGAGCACCAACTTTGGCCAATCACAATGACTAATTAGTGATGTATCCGCTCAACGAGGCGGTGTAAGAAGTGATCCACAAAAGGGACAACATCTTCATTTAATAGAAAATCCTCACCCACAATAAGGCTAATTTTGGAGTGATTATCACTTAGCAATCCAACATCATTAAACCCCCTTAGTGGACACTAAAAGGCTCTTTCCTTAACACAACTTTGCGAATTTTTGTAGGTTTCACATGAATTCATTATTTTTTGAAATTATTTCTCTAGACTTTGTAGATTTTCTAAAACATGGAATTAAAAAATGTTCTAATGTTCCAATCTAATAACCTTCATGAAATAGAAAACATTTCTTAAAGTGAACCTTTAAGGCCTCAATACCTTAACAAAACATTCCTCAAACAAAGAACATGGCAATTCAAGTACAATATGTGAGACACCCACCACACAATCAATAAGCATAGAATAGGCATTTGATTTTCAAATTAAAAAACCCAAAGTATTCTCATGTAAGCATTTAAGTCAGTAAAATTATGCTTTAAGTCAACCCAAGATTTGGTTAGGCATTGGTCGTTTTGCATACAATACTTTCCATGTTCGGTAGAGTTTTGGTGCATGCATGCTTGGAGTCAGTGTGACGGTTTGAACAAAGAACATTCTATATCGGTTCATTAGGGACCAAACTCATTTTAGCACCTCTTGGCATGCCAAAATGAGTTTGACCCTCAATGAATTGATATAAAAAGTTCCTTGTACGAACCTCCACACCATCTCCAAACATGCACCAAAATTTACTAAATATGAAAAGTTTTGTATGCAAAACAACCAACTCCCAACAAAAACCGTAATTGAGTCAAAGAATAACTCTAGTGTCCGGAAAGGTTTTGGATGAAATCAGTCGAGATTCAATGTTTCCAAGTCCAACCGGTTACATGTTGGCATCTTTTGGTTTTTCTTTATCAATTGAATAAACTATATTCTATAAAAATTCTATAAAAATATTGAGGATTTGCATAAAGCCTTGACCTTGAACCAATTATTTCTCAAACTTGAGCGGCCCTTCTGTACCTAACAGTCGGACCTCCTTGCTCATAGATTTCAATATTGAGCAATCACAACTTCATTACATCTAAGGATCTTTCGAATCTAGGTAAGGCATTGTTATCATGACCACGACCATGACTATGACCACAAGAAATCCACATCACTTTCTAAAAGTCTTGGTCACATGACATTGTGTAAAGAGGACTACGACTAGGACGTAGTGTCTTTGATGAATAAAAAGCAACTAAAACTTTAAAATAGACATATATGTAAATAAGAATGGCTAAAAGTTACTGGCTATTTGGGTTCTCTCGTCGTAAAATCTAGGTGATCACCAAACATTATCCATCTCTGGACATGTAAGATTCCATGTCACTTTCACAACCATTTTTTTGACATGCTCACCCATGGTCACTTCTCATATTAGGTGACCTTGTGTTAAATAAAGGGGGACTGCCACTCATTTCTAAACAGATGAGAGATTTTAGAAAGCGATGGACATGGTCATTGGTTACTAGTGTAACCATGCCCTTGTTCAGGATGCAATTCTTCAATAATATGTTGAATTGGCATAAATATATCACACTCCCCCCCCCTTTTGTTCCAACGAAACGTCATGAAGGCTTTTGACTTCCTTTGGTGTAGCAACAAGTTGATTGCTCATAGTAACAATCTTGCGGCTTCAAGGTTGAAAGGTCCAACTATGAGTATTTATTACTTAGTCTCCCTTCTAGATCCCCAGTTTGGGGTTTTCCTTCCTTTTTGCACTTAACCCTTAACTTCCTGAGAGGACCGTTCTGGGATAATGAATGACTCTCGAAGACAAATTCGTCCCAAAAGAAGGTGCTAAGAAGGTCACAATATGTACCATCGTGTTCCTCATAAAAGTTTTTTTTGTCAATGGCAATCATCCCATTCCAATATGAAAAGATGGTCGTTCACAAGAAAATTTTAAAGTTAAGAATGGACTAACGCTTTCCTTTGTTGATATATGACTATATATAGAAACTTCCTATGATTTTGATTTTAGAATGTCAAATTTCAATGGACTCTTTTTCATACCTCAAATTGTAAATCTATTCTTAATAAAATCTTGATATTTTGGACTATAAATTTATTGCATATATTTATCCCAATTTCCTGAAGTTTAATGATTCTAAATTGATTATAAATGAAACATGAAAATTACTTCATATTGCTACCATATTGATGTGATCTTAAAATCAATAACAACAATTGTTTTGTCAGGCACAATAAAAATTGAGCTCTAGAAAGATTACCTTTTAGACGATCTAATGAAGCCACAATATGCTCCAATAAGTTAAGGGTTAAATTTGTTATATTTTTACCAAAAAGAAAACAAACAACTGGAAAAGAAATGTAAGGGCATTGTTGGAAATTCTCGGGGCGATCACACCCCCTTACGTTTCATAACCACGTGCGATAAAAGTTTGCTACCCTATATTATATGCCATAGATAACTTTAAAAATTATGATATTTTTTCTACATATACATAACCATTGATAATATTTTTTTTATTTTTTTTGAAATTTTTAGTCATCTTCATTTTTGTAGTAATTGTTTTAGTTAAATTTTGTGTCATTCTAGTTAGAAATAATATGTTTTATATGAATTTTTTTTTTTATCAAATTTGATTACCATTTTTTACTATGTAATAGATATCTTGTATATCTACTCATGAAAAAAAATTGATAAAAGTTTGACCCATTTTGATGATGCTTTATGTAAAAAGTAGATTTTTTTTATCGCATGTGGTGTTCAACTTGACAATGGAGTCGACCTCCTGGGTGGAAATTGGAGAGCAATAAAGATGTTATTGTGTGGACGTTGTCCGAAGAGATTGGAAGCCTCAACTCTCAAAACGGGACACTAGTTGAATCCACGAGATGGTAGACCTTTCTAACGATGAATGCATGGGAACATCCTGCAGCTAGTTACAGATGAACCGGTTGAGTTTGAGGAATAACCGGCTCAAATTCAAGACTCCATGAAAATTACCGATCGATTTAGAGGAATTTGTAGAATATTCCTCCATTTCAATAAAGAAAAACTACAAGATATCCATAACATTATTCATATTCATAACAATGTTATGTGGGACTGACAGTATTTCACAAAATATTCCCCATATTCGGTCTTAATGTGGAAAATATTATGTGGAATAATGTTATGTCAACATGTAACTGGTTGATATTGGAACACTAGGATCTTGACCAATTATGTCCAAAAATCTCCCCAGACATTGCTTTCCAAAGCTTAAATTAACCAAGTTTATGCGGGTAACACTCAGGGCCACTTCACACATGAGACTGAGAGCCCGTGACCATTACACTTCAAGCACTCTCATCGGTGGAAAAGGCGGAGCCGGCCCAAGTTCGCTTCACACTACGCTTGAGGGACCAACGGAGCATGTGAATGCAAGATGGATGTAAAGTCTACATGGATTCCTACATGGCATCGAATGGATCATGTTTCATGGTCACTTGGACTATTTTAAAAAACCACCTCTTGGAGGTAGGCCTCACACAAACCGGGAGACCATGGCACTCCGAACGCTCACAACCGTTGATTTATTCTATCTTATCATGTGTGAGGACCCGCATGAATAGAAATTCATTGAAATAGCACTTGGTTGAGGGTCTGGTCACATATGGCTTCACACTACACTTGAGGGTCCGTGACCACACTACATGATTTTGGAGGTGGTCTTGGGACGGCCTTTGGACACTTTCTTTTGGGCTCTCACAATTTCATGGTCACGGCTCTTGGCTCGTGTGTGAAGTGGCCCTTGGTGAGAACCGACCATTCGTTACAGAGGAACCAGTTAAGAGTTTGAGAAACAACTGGTCGGAGTTCAAGACTTCAAGAATATCGCCAAGCGCATTAGAGGAATCTAGAGAATATACCTCAAACTAATAAAGAAAATCCGAAAGACGTCAACATGTAAGGTAGAAATACCATAAGTGGTTAACCACCTTCTACCCGTGCACTGGACCGCCGTCATAATGGTGAAGTGTCATTTTTGAAACAGATCATGGCTCGGCGGCAACTTCAATGCGTGTACACTTAAGTGTAGCCAATGGGAGTCAAGTGTTAATGTACTCATGAGGTAACCAATTTAGGCGACGTTCTGTATGGAAATGCGGATTACCGTGTTCGGTGTAGGGAGAATCTAGTGAACGAGTAGGGGGTTTGACGAACTTTCCACTTTGAAAAATTGTAGCATTTTTTTGTACAGGGCAGAAAAATATGAAACAACTTGCATTCTTCATGAATCCTTCTCGTCTATCTTGGAAAATTATCTCATGATTGTAAGACCAGATCTTCAATGCGAATCACCTTATTTTCACGGGTTATGGTATTTCTACCTTAAGCGGTTGGAGTTGGAAACACCAGGATCTTGACTGATTATCATGCCCAAAAATCTCCCCGGACACTGGCAACACTTCAACATCTCACTCTGCCTGTTACACTAATGGAGGCGATTCACATCAACTTGGTGCGAAATGGAATGGCAGGCAGCAGGGGTCCATTTCAACAAGTTACGCTTCGAAGCCGTATTCGAGATGATTATTCATGGCAACTTTGTGAGCTATGATGGCGATTCAACTTTGGCCCCATCAATATCATTGTATATAGAATATACGAGTGTGTGTGTGTGTGTGTGTACTATTTCGTTGAACGCGTGTTTCATTTAAAATTTTGAAGAAATTTATTGCCGTTCACACAAAAGTTGAATTTCCAAATTGACAGTGGCAGTTGCACGCAAAGGTCAGTGTGAATTCCAAAGTACGAAAAAATGATATTCCTCAAGATAAGAACAAAATTGAAAGGTAAAGCGGAGTCTTCTAGACCCATAATTTTTTTTTTAAACAAAACCAAAAGAACATGAAGTACCGTCATGGTCATGTTAAAGTAGGAGCACCTTAAACCGGGAAGTCAAGGTGTTTGACATATATGTGGCAGTTGTATGAACCAAAAACAATGATTTCCATGTAAAAAAAAAGAAAGACTATGTGTACTGCAAGTTTTCCTTTTTTCTTTGTTTCAACGTTATTGGAATAAATACAATATTTCGAAGTGAAAATTGTGTTGGCATCGAAAATTGTTAGGGAGGTTTGATGTTCACATGGTGAACATTCTCAAAAATGGACATGTATTTATTATGCAAGATTTCAAGGTTGTTGATTTCGGACATTGTCTTGGTTTAAGGTGCTCCTACCGAAATGTATTGCCTCAAGGGGGTGCTAATGGAACACTTCCATGTGGCGGCCAAGTTGGCGGACACCACTAAATGAAAAATATATAAAGAAAAAGGATCCCCTCCTTCAATGTCCCTGGTTGTGGCAGAATTCAGTGTCTGGAGAAATTTTGGGACATCATTGGTCGAGATCTTAGTGTTTCCAAGTCCAACCGGTTACAAGTTGACATCTTTCGGTTTTTCCTCATTGACTCAAGGTATATTCTACGAATTCCTCTAAAACAGTTGGTAATTTTCCTAAAGTCTTGAACTTCAACCGGTTCATCTGTAACTAGCGGTTGGTTCTCCCAGTCCTTTGGCATGATTCCTTGTTTGGGGAGCAACTATGAGGGCCACTTCACACATGAGCCAAGAGTTGTGACCTTGTAATGGTGAGGACCCTTGACTCTCATGGTCCAAAGGCCGTACCATGGGTGTTGAGAAAGCCGTTTTATGTAGTCACGGGCCCTCAAGCATAGTGTGAAGTGAGAATGGACCATGTTGCGGGACCATTGCATATTTTGTTGGCGGAAAAAGAGGGGAGGATTTGGTTTAATATAATATGTCTCAAACTTTATCAATTTAAGAGAATTACTTGGTGGTGTTTGTATGTCCTTGAATTTGTTCTAGAATCTATTCTAGAATCTTCCCTTAAATCTTCCCTGAAATTTATCCTGAAATTTGTCCTACTGAAAAAATATATTAAAAAAGTCATGGTCTCCCGGAATTTTCGTCAAGCCCACCTCTTGGAGGCAGGGATGTATAAATGGACGTGACGCGGCCTAAACGCGTCACGTCGCGTCACGTCCAGGGTGTGACGCCAAACGGACGTTACTGTAGTAAAAAAAAATTACTAATGGGATTTTTTTCTTCAGATAAGTAATTATTTCGACATCAATACAGGCAGTCGTCTACCATGGTCGACTGCTATATAGGCAGTCGACCACTTAATCGACTGCTAACTCAGCAGTCGACTACAATGGTCGACTGCTAATATAGCAGTCGACTACAATGGTCGACTGCTAATGTAGCAGTCGACTACAATGGTCGACTGCTAATGTAGCAGTCAACTAAGTGGTCGACTGCTATATAGGCAGACGACCACTTAATCGACTGCTATATAGGCAGTCGACCACTTAATCGACTGCTAAGTTAGCAGTCGACTACAATGGTCGACTGCTAATGTAGCAGTCGACTAAGTGGTCGACTGCTATATAGGCAGTCAACCACTTAATCGACTGCTACATTAGCAGTCGACCATTGTAGTCGACTGCTAACTTAGCAGTCGACTACAATGGTCGACTGCTAATGTAGCAGTCGACCATGGTAGTCGACTGCCAATGTAGCAGTTGACTACCACCGTCGACTGCTATATAGGCAGTCGATTACCATGGTCGACTGCCATATAGGCAGTCGATTACCTTGGTCGAATGCCAATGTAGCAGTCGACTACCACCGTCGACTGCCTGTATAGCAGTCGACCATGGTAGTCGACTGCTACATTGGCAGTCGACCATGGTTGGTAGTCGACTGCTATGTTGGCCGTCGACGAAGATAGTCGACTGCAGTTGTAGCAGTCGACCATTGCCGTCGACTGATACTATTAGCAGACAAATGCAGTCAACATCATATGTTTGTTGGGTTAAATTTTAATGGTTTGGGTAAAATGGAGTATGGATGGATGGAAGTAGTTTAGGAAAAATGTGATTAAAGCCAATAATGATATGTAGAAGAAAAAAAAACCGCGTTGTATTAAAACAAGTATATCGTAAAGATATAAAAAATATACAAGGTTGTCCATATCAATGATACACGCATACTACCTTAACCCCTACGATGTTGCCTAAAGAACTAAACAGACTAAACACTATCCTTAACCTCAGTTCTCCAGCAGTCTATGGGCTCATCCCACCCCACAAACGGCATCTGCATCCGTAGTTTGGCGATGGTCAATGAAATGCGGTTGGACACGTTCTCGCATGTCAATGCACTCAAAGTGACATCCCAAATTTTCCTTCCTTCATTGGCAAAGAGAATTCGGTCATCACCATCGTTGCAAAGTTGTCGAGCAATCATGCCGACCGCATAACACTCAGCCTCCGCGGTGTAATATACATCGGGATCCTGGTGTCTCCTGTTTTGGATGTAAAACAGTTCCGGCGCCACCCAAAACTTCTCCTTCCTCAATTTTTCCTTCGCTTCTACGGTTTCCGCATGCCATAGCGATAGGACATCCTCACCCGAATGCGTTGCACATCCCCAATCGCACACCCCAATCTTGAGGCTCTCGTCCGATTCCCAATGCAACATAATGTTGTCAATGGATAGATCGTTGTGTTGCACATTTGCAGCGTGCAAAGCCTCCATGATCCATAACAATGCCCAAGCCAACTTTACCCTCTTCGCCCGGAACTTTTGGACTTGGTCATAGAGTTGCCATTCGGTTGCGTCCATTGTCAAAATGTTGGCATTTGGGCGGTGGGCTCTATCCCGGATGAACATCTCTCGTAGAGTGCCCCCGTTCCACCATAGTGTATAGCCCGCATTGGACACACTGTTGATTAACCAAAACTTGATGAAACCTGGATGCGTGCTCTTTAAAACGCATGCCTCCGCACTTACTTGGATACGAGCTTTTTGCCTATCCGACGTCTTTGGGGTCTTTTCAGCCCACGTAATCTCCGGTGGGAGACGATCGTCGCCCTCGATCCTCACCTTCCTCACCTCCCCGTAACCCCCCACCTTCTTAATGCTCTTCAAACTCACGACATTTGCCGTATCGGGAATCCACAATAGTTGGCATGGGCCCGACACCCTTAGCCACTTCTCCAATTTCTCCGCCTTCCAAGGAATTATTTTGGAGGCCGTCTTGGACAATCCTTTGGCCACGGGATCCCACCACAAAAATATTTCACGGATTCTTACAGCTCGAGGGCTCAACACCTCGCCTGTTTCGCCCTCCGGGAACATGTTCTCAACCAATTGCTTGAGGTTGAAAATACCATTTTGGGCCTTATTCTTCATCCATGAATCGAACCCCGCAAGATTCCTATCACCGCTAAACTCGGGGCCATCCACTTCCTGTCGAATAGCAACCTCCATGTCCCTTTTAATTATCTCAACCCTTTTGTGTTTCGGCTGCTCCAAAAAACGGAATTTGATGCCGGCCTCCCCATTCCTCAAATACCAGTCAACTATGGCTTGGTGGACCTTTGTCGTTATCGCATCCGAGAACTTTACCCTTGGTTTCCCGCTCCTACTCGACGACCCTGAGGTCGCGGAAGCCCCTCCTTGGCTGCTCGTAGGGGCACCGGCATTTGGGCGGACGGGAACGGTAGTATCTGAACGGGGGGTAATATTGGCTCCCGTTCCCGAAGCACTTCCTGATCCCACATCGGAATGTCGTTGCCGCTTAGGGGGCCGTTTGTGCACCCTGCCGGGTGCATCCGGCTCGTCCTCCGGCATCCTCCAACTTCGATCCTCCATCGTGTTTAAAAACACGCTATTATTGTGTTCACAAACACAACTCAAATGTGTTCACAAACACGGCCGTATTCACACCGCTCCACTGCAAAAAATCGGATCCAAAATTGGCAAGAGTTTGCACCCTAAACCAATCTTCCAACCGCCCCCTAGGCCCTCTCAAAACATTAGGCAAAGGATGCTAGGCATGCTTAGTCCCAATGTCCCGCTTGAGGAGGGGTGGTTGAAAAATGATGTCAATGAGGCCTCCCCACTTATATATATAGGTTGGGTGGGCCTCACACCGATGGTACGACCGGACGCCGCGCCCCTGGATCCTGACCGTTGGACCGTGCATCATCCAACGGCCAAGATGGATGCGACGATTGGTCGACTGTTATACGGCAGTCGACCATCCAGTCGACTGCCAGATAGCAGTCGACTCTGGATAAGGCAGTCGACAATTAGCAGTCGACCGCGGCGTCGACTACTATGTGTCAGTCGACGTGTGGGCCGACTGCATTTAGCAGTCGACTGCGGGGGTCGACTGCCATGTCGACTGCTAGTTTGCAGTCGACCCTGGAAGTCGACTGCCACGTCGACTGCCAAGCAGCAGTTGACCCCCGATGTCTACTGCGAATGGCAATCGACGTGGCAGTCGACCGCCACATCGACTGCAAACTAGCGGTCGACTGCCATGTCGACTGCTAATTTGCAGTCGACCCTGGAAGTCGACTGCCACGTCGACTGCCAAGCAGCAGTCGACCCCCGATGTCGACTGCGAGTGGCAGTCGACGTGGCGGTTGACTGCTATGTCGACTGCTAGTTTGCAGTCGACCCTGGAATTCGACTGCCACGTCGACTGCCAAGCAGCAGTCGACCCCCTATGTCGACTGCGAATGGCAGTCGACGTGGCAGTCGACCGCCATGTCGACTGCTAGTTTGCAGTCGACCCCGGAAGTCGACTGCCACGTCGACTGCCAAGCAGCAGTCGACCCCCGATGTCGACTGCGAATGGCAGTCGACGTGGCGGTCGACTGCCATGTCGACTGCTAGTTTGCAGTCGACCCAGGAAGTCAATTGCCAAGTCGACTGCCAAGCAGCAGTCGACCCCCGATGCCGACTGCGAATGGCAGTCGACGTGGCAGTCGACATCGCAGTCGACTGCCACGTCGACTGCAGAGTAGCAGTCGACCCCCGAAGTCCGCTGCGAATGGCAGACATTGGACCTCCCCCCTTCCAAACATAAACAAATTGTTTTTGCAATGGATCCTATAGCAGATTACTCTAAACACTTTTAATATCATAGCATCTTTTATATTTAGTGCACGTTCAAGCGTCGGGACTATAAAGGGTTCACCGCTCATTAGCATTCATCATCCCCCCTCGCTCTAGTTGGCCTTGATTGCCTTTTGGCATTCGTTGCAAGTGGAGAGAGGTAGTAGATTATATTGGGATGGGCACGCGAAACGAATGGAAGCCTTGGTTTGTGCCCAAGGAGTGGACTCCAACGTCCAAGAAGGTCGAGTGCAAATTTTGCGCGTTGGAATTAGTTTATAGGAAGGACCGCATGGTTGTCCATTTGGGATACCAAAAAAATGACGGCAAGATGCGGGGGGTGGCATTGTGTCAACGTCAAGGGCCGATTGTAAAGTCTTTATTTTCGAGGTGCAACGGATCGTGGCCGCCAATTCCGAATGACTTTGTGGACGAGTGCGTTGAGGACGGGGGAGAAGCTGTGGTCGGGTCCCAACAACAAGCGTCATGCGGTGCATTGTCGAACGCGAACGGAAGCCAAACCGCTCCACCATCTCCCGCACCGTCAGTGGCAAGGGAGTTGGTGTCCGGGACGACTCCCGAACCCCACCGACGTTCCCAACGGCAAATGAGACTAAAGGAAGGGTTGCAAAATTCGACAAAACGAGACTTGGATACAAAATGGTCGCAAGCCTTTTATGAGGCTAATATCCCCATTAGTATTGTCCGCCATCCCGCGTTAATCCAGGCCGTTAAGGCAACCGCCGAGGCTAGAATTATGTACAAACCCCCAACATACCATGCAATGCGCAAGAGTTACTTGACGATGCACAGTTCAATACACAAAAAATCGTGGAGTTGAAAACAACATCATCCATCTACAAATATGGGTGCACTATTTGTTCGGACGGATGGGAGAATGTTATCCACCGCCCTTTGATGAACGTCATGCAAATTTGTCCGGCGGGCGACGTGTTCCTTGGTTCCATCGACACCACCGGTAGTACAAAGGATGCCGCCTACGTGGCCACCGAGGTCAAACGCTACATCGTTGGAGTGGACCCCACAAAGGTTGTTCAAGTTTGCTTCGATAATGCGGCGGCCATGAAAACCGCGGCGAGCAATATTAGTCGGGAATGGCCACACATATATTGGCAAGGATGTGCGGCGCATTGTTTGAACTTGTTGTTGAAGGATTGGGGTAAACAACGATGGGCGAAGGACGTCGTAGACAAGGCGAAGGACATTGTCAAATACATCCGGGTCCACCAATGTCCGACGGCGGTCTTCCTCACCTATTCGTCCAATTTGGGCTTGAAGATGCCCGGGTCCACACGATTCGCCACCAACTTCCTCATGATTGACCGGCTTCTAAAGGTGAGACATGCTTTGGAACAAACGGTTATTCATCCCGATTGGACCGCCTACGTGAACAAATTAAATAGAGGAGGCGATGATCGAAGGAGAAGTGCAATGGAGGCACATTAAATCAAGACAACGGTTAATGACGACAATTTTTGGACAAGTTGCGATAATTACCGCCACATGTCGGAGGAGGTGTTGAAAGCATTGAGAGTGTTTGATGGCGTTGAACCGGCAATGGACAAGGCTTGGTTGACCATGAAGAACTTGGAGAAACATGTGCTTAGCCTAAGGAATCCTCCTTTCAACCTAGCACACAACCTTGCTACCTTGGCTGAAGAAGATTTCTACAGCCGGTGGCGTATGATGACCACGGACCTACACCATGCCGGTGCAATCTTGAATCCTTATTTACTGGACGACAACGTCGTCCACGAAGACGCGGCCGTTAAATCCGGATTCTTGGACGCCATGAGGAGGTTGACCACGGGCAAGGACGGTCATTACGGTCGGATTGTGGCCGAATTTCAAGCATTCAAAGAGCGTAGGGGCGCGTTCGCCAATATGCCCCTAGCCATAGAAGCCAACATCCCACCCCACGAGTGGTGGGACCTCGTGGGCGAAGGTGGCACCCACTTGGCCCCTTTGGCAAAGCGAATATTGGCCCAAGTGTGCTCCTCTTCGTCTTGCGAAAGGAATTGGAGTAGTTATTCGTTTGTGCACAACAAGACTAGGAACCGGTTGAGTTCGGCGAGGACCGAAAATTTGGTGTACATTTATACCAATTCACGGTTGCCACGGGAGAGGGTTGATCGGGACTCGGCCGCATGGTATCTAGTGAACATGATGTCCGAAGACTCCGACTATTCGGCCGACGAGGATATAAATGGTGACCCCCCCGCGGGACCCGGCGGGGATTCCTTTGGGGCCTTCGGACAACGAGAGCGATGGGGGACATGGTGGAGGGAATTTGGGCCTTGACAACCACAATGATCCGTTTGCATACGATGGACTTGACGCCGAGGACGATGGTGATCTTCACATGTGGGCCAACATAGCCGGTCGGGAGTTTCTCTGCACTACGCATGTGCGGCCTGCTACGCCGACAACTACAATACCCGATGTACCGGTAGACATTCAACCCGTAGTGGATGAAGATGTAGTGGCCGAACCACATGTGGATGAAGCTCTTGAAGCGGCTCCGAACCGGATGGACATGGACGAAGTCCCACCACATGCTTCCCCCATTCATCCACAGACAGATGTTGTGCCCACTCCTATTGTGCCGACAACATATGCACAACCCATGCAAACTACACCACCTTTTCCCGAGCCCCACGGAGAGGGCACGTCCAATGTTGTCCTTAACACTAGTCCATTGCGAGGTATTGGGCAATGCCCGGCCGTTGCGCGAGCACCGGAATCCGACTCGGATGACACATTGGCGCAACACATTGCGCGTCGGACCCGAACAATACCACGCATGGGCTCCCGGTTGGTTGGTGCCACCATCGGCATGCGCGCCCCATGCCCCACACCGGCTAGACCACCCCCTAATATTGCATTGACAAACTTTGGTCGGACCACGAGAGGTCAAAAAAGAAAACGACAAAGGGATGTGCGAGAATGGAGGACTACCGGGGCCACCCCACTTGCACGTCCACAAACTGACGGCGTTATGGATACAACGGGTTCAAGACCAATGGTATCGATTAGAATGCCAAGGGCTGGCACACGGCTTAGTCGAATTCCCGGCCCGGCAATTGATGGCCACGAGTCCGACGCCCGAACAGATGACAATGCCAGCACGGACGATGAATCCGGCGTAGGCGAAGCTCCCGATGATAGTGATTACCAAGCACCGCCCCCAAGGGTAGCTGTGGGAGGGCCACGCAGGACAAGGAATTCTATTCCTCAAGACAACGATAATGCCCCTTCATGAATGAATATTTATAGTAATGTCAAATGTCCTATGGTGTTCAATGGGTTTAGTTGTATTGGTGATCAATTTTTGTAATAACTATTTTTGGGTATGTTTGTTGAAAAAATAATGTGAATTTCAAATTTGTATGTTGGATGTTTACTAGAAATTGAGCCTACATGTATGATGTAGGGTTTAGGAAATGAATGTCCAATGTGCACTAAGGTTAGGACTCAGGAGTAGGACACATGGAATTGATTTGTAATGCCAATAGGCCCTATGTAGTGTTGCATTTTTTATTCTATAGGTCGGATGCGGCATTATAAAATAGTTTTAAGAATATTTAAAAAAAAATTTATGTTTTTATTATTGAAAATCATCGAAGACATCAATCCGTGAGGTCCTTTATGGCAAATCATTGTTGAAAACATTCCCCTCTTCTAGGATTAGGTCATCGAGCTCTTCTCCGCCCAAATATTGATCCAAGAATGATGACATTGTAAATGCAGACCACCATTCACGACTTGTCCGATGTGCCATGTGGGGCGTTATGTATTCCAATATTTGCCAATTTGTGTGGCAATGCTCAAGGCTCAAACATTGCCATTGAGTTTGAATGTACTAATACTATATGGTAATATGGAACAATTGTCAAAGTTGAGCGTATCTATATTTGCCCTATTGCCATGGATTGGCTATAGTCGTGAACTTATAATAAAAAAACATTTAAAAATGCCGTAGAAATTTGTCGAGGATTTTTAAATGCATTTTAAATGTGTATTTTAAGATAAAGTAAAAATAAATGCACCTCTAGCCTATGTCATGTGGGAGGATGAAATGAATATCCAATGTGCACTAAGGTTAGGAGTAGGACATATGGAATTGATTTGTAATGCCAATAGGCCCTATGTCATGGGCGAGGATGGAATTAATGTCCACACACACACACACATATATATATATATATTGCAAATACCCCCAAATATATATATATATATATATATATATATATATTGCACATACATCCATATATATTGCACATACACATACATATTGCAATTTACACGTACACCCATACATGTTAGACATACATATTGCACACGGGTGTAGCTAATAAGGAAGTTATCATTTGTTTAAATAGCGATCCACTTTTATTTCACATTACGGATCATATCTTTTACATAGTGTGATTATATCCACTAGGCCTAAACACATATACACTGTGTTTGCTAGGATTAAATCGGCGAACTATATAGAACATGAACCGCTACATCTACATAGAAAAATTATAATGGCAATAGTCGCTCCGAAGGACAAATCCAAAAGTTGGTGCATCGACGATATTCGGCAGAACGTTTATCGACTTGAAGCCAATATTCTCCATTCTCCACAAGCATATCCCGCAAGTATTCAAGTTCCATTATGAAAATATCGTTGAGCCGAGCATGCTGAACTTGCCATCGAATTGGGATGGCAATGCGTTGCGTATGGCTGAACATGAAGAGGTTCAGTCGGAACGCTCGCAACAATTCGGCGAGCTCCGAAGTCCCTCTCACGCCCCTAAATCGATGCCCCATTGGTATGTCTACGTCCCAAATCGACATACGCAACGCATTGTAGACTTCTCCCATACCAAAATGTTCCCGCCAAGCTTTGTTAACTCCCATGTATTTAAAAATACATATGAGAGTTAAAAAATTCGCCCTCACTTCACACCCCCGCCCATACTCTCCTCGGTGATATGGCTCCAAAATAGGCTCTACGACCTTCGGCAATATGTGCTCCCCCACAATTTCCGCGGTCAATCCGGGTAAAATGGTCGACGGTGCCATGTTTGGCACAACCCTGAAATAGCAGCTTCTCCGCTCCTTCTCCCTTTGTTCTCCGTTTGCAAAGCTTGCTAAAACAGGCTATGGCCAATGGAGAACTTGGGAATGAGGGAAATGGGAGGTTGGATTGCTATATATATGCATCATTTGTCATGATTGTATGCATTTAATGCATGATTTGACTAAGCTAACGCTCTTCCCAAATCCTAACGCCTAATTTCGACTGCTGGGCAGCAGTCGATTGCCATATTCGACTGCAGGGCAGCAGTCGATTGCCATATTCGACCTCGGGGAGTTCACTACGATAATATTAGAAAACAACGTGCGGGAAAATATAGGGTAATTTATATTCACAAAAGGAAAAACTTAGAATTTTCTTAGAAGTAATATAGGTGAGTATGTATGATAAAATTTGTATTATAAATAATATAGGCTTGATACAAATAATGCATATTTTTAAAATATTTGCTTGATACAAAAGATGGTGTCCCCATTGCTGAACCACATCCTCTAGGGTTCCACCACATGTTTGGCAACGAAGAAGCTGGAGTGCAAGTCTTGGAGAACGTTTGCGGACAGCTCGTTGAAGGCTATGGCGATGAAGTTGGGGCATTGGGACGTAACAGATTACAGATATTAAAGGCATGCATTATTTGTTGATTATATACTAGTGTTCTTAAAAGCTAGGAATTGTTTTGCAAGATGAACATGACATCTTTCATTTGCTATGAACAGTTTTGCTAGTGTTTTTAAATGCTAGAAACAATTTCTCAAGATAAATTAGAGGAGTTTTGGTTGGTCTTGTGTCTGTCTGCTTCAAGCAGGATGTTATAGTATTAACTCTATACCCTTCTACATTATTGCATGGACCCTATTTTTGCTTGCTTTGTTGTTGGTGTTTTAATTGTTTTTTTGACACTCAGTACTGTTGTGTTTAATTGTGCGTGTACTTGATTGAGGAACATGGGCTGATTTTGTTGTTTGAAACTGTTTATGAACACTCTTAATGTAAAACCTTGTTGTGCCTTGGATTTTGGTGACTTAGTACTTTGAATGCTCTTAAACCCTTTGGAGCAAAATCAAATAATTATAATGAACATACCTAGCTTAAAATTAGAGCTTCATCAAATTTAAAAGTAATTATAGGGTCATTTAAAAAACAAGAAATTAGCAAATTATATAATAATACGTTACAAAAATTTAAGGATGGATAATTAAATACCCCTTGAATAAATACCCTTGTCACGCACGTGTATACATATATACATGTCTAGTGAACTCCCCGAGTATTCGACTGCTGGGCAGTAGTCGATTCGCATATTCGACTGTTGGGCAACAGTCGATTTGCATATTCGACTGCTGGGCAGCAGTCGACTGTGGATGGTCGACTGCTGTGTAGCAGTCGACCAGCCACAGTCGATTGCTGGGCATTTATCAATCGACTGCTGCCCAGTAGTCGATTTACATAGTCGACTGCTATGAAGCAGTCGATTTGCATAGTCGGCTGCTGTGTAGCAGTCGACCATCCACAGTCGACTACTGTGTAGCAGTCGACCATCCACAGTCGACTGCTGTGCAGCAGTCGACTATGCAAATCGACTGCTACAAGGCAGTCGACTGTGGATAGTCGACTGCTACACAGCAGTCGACTGCCTTGCAGCTTAATTTAGATAACTAATTAGACACACCCGTAACCCAATCTACCAACTCATTGGATGCCACCCGAGGGCCCACACTGCGATATCCCTATAAAATCAAGTGTGCTACCCACCATGAGGCCACCTTGCCTCGTAGTGATTTTGAGGACCTTGTATGCGTCGCATACATTGCCCAAGATCAACTACGGTGTGGGCAATCCATAGGATTGCGATGGCTGGGAGTGGCAAGATACGGGATGCGGGTGGTTCGTCAAGAAGTATGTATTACAATCCCCGACACGCATGGGGCTTGCCGGACAAACCGGACGAATTTACACCCGAGGTGGTTGCAGAGAACACTCGAAATGAGGACGATTTGCGTAGTGTTTTACGTCCGATTCAAGGGTTCACTGAATTCTATTGGGTTCGACTGCCTAGGAGACAAGTTGATCGTCACCACCGCGGATACTTGGACGCCCAAGAAAGGCCCGCATGCCGCATCGGTTACAAGGAAAAACTTTTCCCATGGCACTTGTTTCAGGACCTTAGCGACGTCCTCACGAAGGGGAAAAATCAATTGTATTTTCGAAAAAACTATGGGACCTTGTGGAGGTTCTACCAAACCATAAAACACTCGGTGCATGACGCAATTCATTGGGGGTTCAACCGGTGCACCGCGCACCAAAAGGAATACCGGGTGTATAGAGAGTACACACTAAGATCGTCAATGTAAGATTTGCCCACGAATATTGTGAGAGCGTAGTATCAAGTTTGTACTTGCACGTATACTTACGTATGTTGTTAAGTTGGAAATGCGCAATATATGAATTCCCAGCAATATTGCGGTGATGTTTTCCGCTTGGTGTAAACTTATAATCATGCCACATGGAATCATTGTCACAGTTATTTGCATTGATACGTGTTTGATTCAAGTGCAAATGCATGTAGATGCAAAGTCCATGGTTTAATTGGATGTTTGTGGCAACCGATTGTGTGGGCAAACATAAGAAATGATCATTGTGCGACACTTGTTTATTACTCCCAAAATTGATAGTGAACAATAATTCACTTATAAACATTTCCAAAATCATGGTTTTTCCCGCATTGTGTACAATTCAGTATCAAATAATGCCTCCTAGTCCAACGCCTATCTCACAAACACTAGCCAACATTTCTAATCCGGCTCCGAATCACTATCCAATGGAATGGGGGGTCCGCGGCTTGAGCTTGCACCGTTCAGATTTGGTGGCTGTAGTGTCCGGCGCCTCGCCTCACGCCTGCTCTCGGTGATGGCCCATAGTTCTTGCGCCGCAGTCTCCTGGTCAGCTTGTGCACGAGCGCGCGCGCGGTCTCCAATGTGCAACCCCCTCGCGGCATTCGGATGGCGCAGGACGTCTTGCATGGTGGGGCTAGAGGCCCCATCACGGATGTCCAAAAGGCCGTTGACGTATTTCCACTCATTCATCCGGATTTGGACGTCCACCTCATTGAAGCTACCCTCTTGTGTAACGGCCTCCTGCCTCTCCAGATCGGCCTCAAAACTTGTTGTGTCCAACACGTGTTCCACATCCCAAGTTGTTTCCTCGCCCGGGACCGGTTCCCGTGGTAATACCCCTACTGTCACATTGCCATTGGAGTCATACACGTATCCGTGGGGGTGAGGACCTGGGACGTATTCACCCGTCTCTCCGGCATGCCCACCCACAACACGGTACAAAAATGCCCTCAAACCTACGGCCTGAGGAGAGGAGCCGGGGTAAAACTCATGAGCAACCCTTGTGTACATTTCAGGCGTGAAGTTTGTCGGGTAGCCTCGCAGGTCCTTCAAATACCTCCGTGCACGCCAGCTATAAGCAGGAGGATCGCCGTATTCTGCGGGTGGCACACCATGGATTATTGTGTATTCAAAATCGGGAGGCATTCCCCATTGCACTCCGAATTGCTCGTACAACCTTCGATGCAGAGGGGTTTGGCACGTAGGACAACGGCGTGTTTGCAACATGTGTGGCAACAAACAATTCGGGTGGACCATGTGACCGCACGACCCAACGATCCATGCGCCTTCGGGTCCCCAAGGATTGGAACAAATGGGCACATGCTCCCGTCCTTGATCCAATCGGGGACGCATGGCCACAACAAGGCTGGTCTGGCCGGGGGTATCACGATGCGGGATGATACTGCGGTATCCCATTGGAATTCATCCTCGGGCCTCTTGGTCCACGCAATACTGGGGTAATGGTCGTCATCGACCGGGAGGTTTTCAGGATACATGAAATCCAATGGCGGCCACGAGGTAAAAAGAAGCCGTCGTTCGGGCCACTGTTCGCCGTGGTCCCTATAGTGTGTCAGCTCGTCCATCAATGCCCTCTCACGCGTGGCGAACATGATAGTGGCTGTGACCATGCCCATGTAGTCGTCCTCCAACAACCGGTTCCTCCTAATGACCCGGTTGTAATCAACCCTCATTGCCTCCAAGTTTGTTGTGGGCGACGGCTCCCGCCCTTGTCCATCACTACCAGACATTGCTTGCGGCAGTTGTGGCGCATCAGCCCTCGCAAGTTCAAGGTTGGTCAAACGTGCAATCTCGGCCTTCAACCCTTGGACCTCCTCGGCGTGTGCACGTCGGACCATCTCCAATTCCCGTTCGTGGTCAGATTTGCATTTTGCCAACTCCGCCCTCAACGCCTCCACAACGTCGTTGTCGGCAACTACCAGTGGTGGGGATGGCACCGCCGATGCCATCTCCACATCAACGGGCGAAGATGGAGGACAAACCAACCGGGAACCATGTGGCGGTGTCACGTGGACCCTTTGTCGCCGGCTAGGTGGTTCAACCGGCAACCCTATGGCAATGTTGTGCTCGTCCATGTTTGACTCGGCGGCCGGTGGAGTCCCCACAATTTGATGATCTGGTCCCGCAAGGAAATCAAAATAAGATCGGACCCTCAAAGGATTCATTGGAGTTTGCCATGCCAATGGAATCGGACGGCCAGCGTTCCGTCCTAGCACGGCACTTGGTATGACCGTGACCCGGCGTGCCTGCCTCAAGTCCGGGCTCGTGCGGGGTATGGTGGACCAGTCGATATCCACTTCCAAAATTACCTCCGCGTAGACCATTTGGCATAACCACATTAGCATATGCCCGCGATCAAATTCCCTCGGTGCACCCCACAAGAAATCCCACACCTCCTTGCACCGTTCTCCAAATATTTGATGGCTCACCTCCCTCCATATGCCATAGCGTTGTCTAGACATCCGTTCAGCATTCGCGCTAGGAACGAACATCCTCGTCAAATGGGTCCACTCTACGTACCTTCGGACCGTGCTATACAACCACATGCCCCTCTCATTTTGCCAGCCAGGATTGGCGAGAATGTTCGGGTCCCGCGCCACCTCCAAATTGATTGGTTGCGGCCTGCCCCTCGACGCATTGCCGCGTCTTCTAGCGCCTGCCGACCCCGGTGTCGCTTGCGGAGTCCCCCCCGGATCCAAATCCCCGCCACGTGGAGGTTCCGGCGGCAAGTTATCTTCGTCTGCCATCGTTGCCCCTAACCCCTAGCTTTGTATGCCTACTATAAATTAAACCTAATATGGTAGCACTTCCAAAATAAGCGCCACCACCCACAATTTTTTTCCAATCCACTAAATCCAAATTAAGGCCGTTCAAAGTTCAAACTACATAATTAGATGTAAACCACTTTCAAAATAAGTGTTCACATATAACAATTTCCGGTATGGTTCAAACTAACCGCAATGGGGTACAATGTATACCGTATGTAGGTGGGTTGCAGTACAATACAGATAGTAGGCAGATATAGTATACCGTTTGTCCCGTATACGTATTTCAGTACGTATGTCCACCTGTAGCCCTCCAGCTCACCTCTATCTCCAAATGGCAAGGGCTGATTAACAACCTAGGCCCAAATGGAGGGAGGTGGGAGTGAGGGAATGAGGGAAGTGGGGTCCATATATACCTCAAGGAGGCGTCCTTTCGATTAGACGCCCCCTGGACCAACCCATGGACGCCACGTGCCCATGGGTGTCTCTACGCGACTGCTCGTGAGCAGTCGCACCCCTTCGTCGACTGCTATTAGCGGTCAACGAAGAGGTGCGACTGCCCACCAGCAGTCGTCCGGACTTTGTCGACTGCTAATAGCAGTCGACTTGAAGGGCAGACGACTGCTCACAAGCAGTCGCCCGCCTGTCGTCGACTGCTAATAGCAGTCGAATTTCCATGTCGACTGCCCAAGAGCCGTCGACAACCCAAATTGACTGCTAATAGCAGTCGACTAGTTATGGTAGTCGACTGCCGTCAGCAGTCGACACACCTATACGACTGCCCTTTAGCAGTCGATTCAGTGTGTCGACTGCCTAGTAGCAGTCGCTGTAACTCGTCGACTGCCCACTAGCAGTCGACACTATTGACGACAGTTTACCCTGTGTGACGACAGGGTAAACTGTTTTACCCCCCCCAAACGGACGTGACGTTTTCAGGTCTGCCGTCACGTCGCTGTCACAGGACGTGACGCGACGTGACGCGACGTGACGCGACGTGACGTGTAATCCCTGTTTGGAGGTGGGCCTGAGCTTGACGCAAATTCCGGTAGACCGTGCACCCTTATCCACAACCTGCCATGTAGGACTCCATGTAGACTTTTCATCCACGAACTTTTCTTTGGGCCTTTAGGCCTTCACCTCCTAGTGTGAAGTGAACTTGGACGGTCTCTGCCTTTTCGACCAATGAAAGCTCTTATATTGCCATGGTCAGGGGCCTTCAGCCTTGTGTGTGAAGTGGATTTCCGTAATTTAGTGCTACGAGCGTTTCTAGGATGCCTCCTGTGGGCAGCGCTCAGGCTCAGGCAACCCGTTCATGTCCTCCCTTCCCCAACCCGTCCTCCCTCCCCGACCCGTCTTTCCTTCCCGACCCGTCCTGCTTGCCCGACCTGGCCTTCCTGCCCGTGTCCGCTTTCCTGTCCGATCCGGCCTTCTGGCCGTCCAGCCCCACCCACCCCCACCCCGTACCCTCTCTCCATCATTCTTCCTCCCACATGCCGCAGGACAGCTCCGGAGCTCCTCAGCACCTGTCCAAGGCGGCATGTTGCTAGTTTAGGGTTTAGAATAGCTGTAACTTGTGTCGACGATGTCCTAGTCTCTCGCCATAGAGGTCGACATTGTGGAGCTAGGAGCGAAACATGTCTCCTTCGAGGAAGGGTTTCATTTTTTAGTAGAGGAGGCGTTGGATGATCTAAGGGATGGAGAGGCACCAATTTCCGATCTGCAAGTTCGTGTAGGTACAGTCGCCCACAAGGACAGGAAATCTGCTGCACAGGAAAGGTTTAGGGTTAGGGATGTCACTCTCAAAAATCTACAGGCGAAGTTGTAGATCCCACCCCCTGGGCCCTTTGACAGGAGTGACATTTCTTGGGAGGAGAAAATCAACCAAAGGACAGGGTAAGAGCAGGAATACATGCAAAGCCATAATTCCTTGGGACAGGCTCCAAGATTTTGTTGTTGGTGAGCACAGTATGCGAGATTTCATGTGCGCATTCAATGAGGTTCACAATTTAGGGCACAAGGAAGGTATTGTGGAGAATGCAAAAAAATAACTTCTTGCAAAAGATTAAATAAGGTGCACCCTGTCCTGTCAATTAAATAACTTGAAGTTTGCATTTTGATGAATAGGGTTTAGGATTTTAGGGTTTCCCACGATATTGGACTGTTTTTGTGGACTGTTCTCATGGATTTATGGTTTATGCAATAGATTCCATTGCGAGTACGGACCAATAGATAGGACAGGTGAAGCAAATAAGGAGGTGGACAAGATATTTGCGAGCGCTTTGAAGTCAAAACTATCTACAAACCAAAAAAAACCAAGAAACGGGTTGAGAAGCAAAACAAGAAGGCCGAGAAGGAATCTACGGAGCAAGCTGCCCTAGATGCCAAAAAGACGGAAGAGCGAAAGAGTAGAAAGACACCTTAGATTTGTTCCACCTTTAGTTGTCTCAACTGTTTCTTCAGTTTCAGACTCTGATACAAGTTGTCCTACATCTCTAATAGGGCCACCACTGCCAGTAGGACCGATAAAGCAGAGGAGGGCAAGTAGATTGCAAGCCGGTCTAACCTCCAAGCGAGGATGCCAGTACAATTTTGTAGCGAAGCAACTGTATATGGACAACACTTTATACAAAATTCAGTACCATTAAATTAAGCATTTCAACAAGTCCGGACAACCCTGTCATGGTGGTTCATTCGCTGGCTTTAGGCATTCGCTAGGTGCTCAACTGTCCTGGTGAACAAATGAATGGATTCGATCCATGTTAGGGCAAAGTTTTTCCCCGGCTCAAATCATGGTTTCTCACAAGAGAGAGGTATGGGAATGTGCTATTGCAAAAATGCCATGTACTCGAGATACATTTATCATGCCCAATGATGTATATAACATGTGCAAGAAGCGTGCTATAGAATTGTGGCAAAAACATCCATGAGACCCTCTAAGCGTTCGTATCTGGAAAGAAGAAAATGAGGACAGCGTCTTTCATTACCATGAGTTTGGGAATATTGATTTGAACGAAGCAACACCGCCGCCGGACGAGGAAGAAACACCATTTTGCTTGGCCATTCAAACACCATGGCAACTGGAGATGATCTTGCAATATGGACATAAGAGGCAAATTGCAATGGACGCAACATTCAGAACGAATGAACCCAAGGTTTGCTATGCCTTTTGTCATATTTTACACTAATTGCATTTGTCGCACTTGTCAACATGCTTCCATTGTCCTATGACAAGTCCACACCTTCTTGTGATCCTTACTATTTGTCATTTTCTTTGGTTGTAGTATTTTCTTTGGAATATTACTGAATTCAATGAGGAAGGCATGAAATCTTTCCAGAACAGTAATGTTGTGCTTGTCCAATTACATTCTATTAAATTTATTGTTGTCCTTCAGAAACATCCATCATCGTTATCCTCTACTTACAACATTTATAATTATACACTTTTGATTAGTTGCTTGGCTTTCCTTCTTCAAGACAATTTAGATTTTGTTTTTTCCTTCCCTAAGTTATTTAAGGTAACCTTCCCAATTGCTGAAGTTTGACTTACATTCAAAATTCAACAAACAATATCACATTTTATTGAAAATTGGTAGGGGCCAATGTAACAATTTTCATGTGTCCTTCTAAGTGAACATGTCATGGTTCTCCCCTATCCTATTGTGACGTTCTAAACCATTACTCTAAGAAATAGCACTGCACTCCACAATGTTATCAACGCCTGCATTGCACTCGTCTTCCATCGCGGAAATTTGCGTTTTATCCTCGCCATGGTTTTCTTCTGTTGCGTCCTCTCCCTTTATCTCTTCTCCCTTAACCTCTCATTTCATCAGACTAACTCCCATCGTATGTTCCGCGCCCTTTACAATACATTTTTCGGTGTTGAGTGAAGACGCACCATCTCCAAGTTCTGGTATAATTGATAGTACTTGCGATGCACCAAGATTATTTAGCTCCTGTCCTTCCAAGTCAGCCAAATGAATTGCGCCACTGTCTTTTGCACCCCATACGTTGAGCTTGTCATTACAAAACTTCATGGAAACCCCTCTCATGTCCTTCGTCGCTTGAATCATATCCGCTAGCACGGTTGTCCAATCATTTGTGCAGTTCAACCACCCTAGCGCATACTAAGTATCAAAAGATTCTCTAAGTAGCATAACTTGACAGAACGACTCAAGTGCCTTATCTCGACTATCCTTCGACGCCTCCAACCATAGGACACGAAGATCATCCTCCATGTCCAAAGCCAACATGTCCAAGTATGCGTTTCATAAACAAGTCCTCATCCAACAAAGAGTCATGTTAGGATTTGCCCCATTTCAAGTGCTCGTAATTGAGATGTAGTTCATGGCAGTGACTATAAAACAACAACAAAATCTGTATTCATCTTTCCGCAAGGGATGCCCTGTCCTAAGCCCTACCTCTCCCCTTAGCTTTCAAGAAAAGATTTAGACTTTCCAATGATGTCCAAAGTTATGAAACAAAGGTTGAATACCTTGCTAATGACGATTTGAGACTCAAAAGTTTGAGAGACCAAAGTTCAAACGACTAGAACGAATGAATGTCTTTGCATTCCAACCTGACTATATTTCTCATAAAATGGTGAACTAAAATTGGAGGTGGTTATATAATCTTTTCAAGTAATCATGAATCACTATTACCAACCCTAATTTCTTGCCACTCTTGAGAAATTCAGTGAGGACCACAAGAAACTGACATGCGCAATACTCTCGCCCCAATTCCTCACTGCTCCATCAATCAGAACCTCACAAGCACACGATGCACAAGAAAATGAACCCACAGAAAATGATGAGCAAGAAGGTGTTCATCTGTCATGACTTGTTGATCTGCAGAAAAAAAGAAGTAACAATGTAGTAACCCTCTTGTGTTGCTCCCTAAAGTGTCCTGGATCGTGGACCAACAAAGACAAATTTCAGCTCCAGTAGCCTCCGCTCCTCCTATCCTCCCAGCTCCAACAACCTCCGCACCACCCTCTCCTCCCCGCCCAGCCCCAACAACCTTGTCCTCCCAGATCCAACAACCATGTCCTCCCAACTCCAGCAACCTCCGCACCACCCTCTCCTCCCCGCCCAGCCCTAGTAGCCATGTCCTCCCAAATCCAACAACCCTGTCCTCCCAGCTCCAGCAACCTCTGCACCACCCTCTCCTCCCCACCCAACCCCAGCAGCCCTATCCTCCCATATCCATCAACCCTCTCCTCCCAATTCCAGCAACCTCCGCACCACCCTTTCCTCCCCGCCCAGCCCCAATAGCCTTGTCATCCCAGCTCCAACAACCCTCTCCTCCCGGCTCCAACAACCTCGCACCACCCTTTCCTCCCCGCCTAGCCCCAGTAGCCTCCGCCGCAACCTCTCCGCCCCGCCTAGCTTGGACAGGTGCTGAGGAGCTCCGGAGCTGTCCTGCGACGTGTGGGAGGAAGAATGACGGAGAGAGGGTTCGGGGTGGGGGTGGGTGGGGTTGGACGGATGGATGGATAGACGACTAATGGATGGAAGGAAGGCCGGGTCGGGGAGGGAGGACGGGTCGGGGGAGGGAGGACAGGAACGGGCTGACCGAGCCTAAACGCTGCCCGTGGGAGGTGTCCTAGAAACGCTCGTAGTTCTAAATTACGGAGATCCGTGTGAAGTGGCCCTGAGAACATTGGGAATCCCCATGCAAGCGGTATGCCCTGATTAGAAACCTTTACATGGACTAATGAATATATTACCTTTGCTTAAATCAGTGGCACTGAAGGAGGCAAGGGAACTGTAATGGTTAATCAGGTCTAACTTAGCTGAGCCAATGCAAATCAATTCTGAGCACCCACAGTATTCAATCATTGATAACATTTTTGGGAAGTCGTCCATTTACAAGATTAGCAGCTAAGTGCCCACATGCCCAATGCCCCCATGGCATGCATCATGCCCTCATCATGGACCCATGGCATGCATGCCTCATGACATTACCCATGCTTATTTCTGCGACAAGTAGGTTGGAGTCGCTCAGCCCATTGGAGGGGGAGCGGCTCTCCCCCTCCCCCAAAAATAAAGTGCCCGTGTATCTCCGCCGGACAACAAGAATCTACACCCGACACACATGAGGGGGGAGTTCAATTTTGAAAAGGGGAATGTGACCACCAATCTATCCGAAACCCAGACATTGACTTTCATTTGAGAAGGGAATTTGTAACATGTTGGTGTGGACTTGAGATTGTCATATTTTACTCACAGTTTACCCTTGGTTTTTTTTTCTCATGATAATCTTTTGTTGTTCAAATCTTGACCGATTTATTTGGAATTTTTTTACTTTCCTATCATGTAATGATTATCATATTCCAACTGGCATGTTTGACAACAAGGCAAACTATTCCCTTGTACATTGTTTTGCCCCCCCTCCTCCCACTCCACATAAGGTAAAGGGTTCTTAAACCAACACTTTAAGCGATTTAGACTATTTTTGGAGTCCATTTGGATTAGTGGTATGCATGACTTGCTTAGCAAATTGGCTTAGACTTAGTAGAAACAAAAATAAAACAAATTGCACATCATATGAATATGCTACAAATTTGTGAAGTCACTTACCCCTAGCTTCTAAATCTATCCCAACATTCATCCAAAATGCTCCCATATTTTACTTTAAACTAACCTTGTTTTCTCCCAAAACCGCCCCCACCTTTTGCCAAATCGCCCCCTCACTAAAGCCAACTTTTCACCCAATAAGAAAATTGAGCTTTTATAACTTTTGCATGTGGGATCTTAGTAAGTACATTTAAGTGAGCCACCCCTAGCTACGTTTTGATGCTTTCTTACAAAATCAATCCCACTTTCACCCAAAACCAACCCCGCATTTTCCCACACCCACTCAACATTTCACTCGAATTCGCCTCTACTTTGCATCACAAACATTCATATGGTTTAAGGTGTCCTCCGGGTACAGGATTAGGAGGCGTTTATAGGTGTTGCTTTTGGGTTTGGGCGTTGGATATAGCACCCTCTACCTTAGTAGTGCTCGGCCAACAAGAGATATCAACTAAAGCCATGATAATATTGGCAAAGCCTATTATGCTTTGCTTGAACGGCCAACACACGAAAGTATGTCCAAAGCAGGGACATGCGTGAGACACATGAGGTATCAATTGATTAAAGAACTTGGTTACTTGAAAACTACACCTTTGATGACCTACAATGGTCCAATATAATTTTGGCATACCACAATAATTTTGCTCAATGTAATTTTTCTTGAGCCATGCCATTTTTGAGCCCACAATATCATACGCTCAAATTTAAGGGTATGTAATTAATGCTTTTTACACCAACATGAATCAAACTCAAAAATAATAACATTATTGAAGTTAATTTGACATCAACATTTTGTCAACAATTTATCATTTTACATCTAAATATTAATATTTTATTAACTTATTAACCACCCAAATGGCCAAACCACACAAAACTATAGTGCACCATAATATTTTGTACTTTCAACCCAGTTAATAGATGTAAACAATGTAGTGTGCTCAAGGGCTCGAGCCTTTTTCACATAGTAGCAAGCATTGCTCACTTGCTATAAAATAAAGGTTGCAAGGCTAATAAGTAAGAGATTTGGACATGAGAATCCCCCCCCTTTTAAGATTATGTTTAAAGGAGCTATAATTTGTTTTTTTTAAAGATCAGAATTATGCTAAATATTTGCACACAACCAAATGCAAAACCTTGAGAAAAAAAGCTAAATTGACATCAACAAGTTTCCTTCACAAGTTCTTACTATCTAACTTTGCAAACTTCTTCTAGTGGAAAATGAAAATTGTGTGTTACTATGTGAAAAAGGGTTAAAACATTTAGTGGTGAAGCTCCATAAGAAGTTACATAGATATGAGTACTACACGATTATCCCAATTGATGAGGGTGGGCTAAACCCAGGTACGCAACTCCCACATTATACGCAGGGGGCATCGTATTAAAAACGGCTTAGAGGATGGCTTTTGTAAAAATTATATCAAATTATTAAAAAAATTGAGATTTGGCAAAATAATGCGTGTTGCGGGAATTAGTACCACACACACTAAATGGGATAATCAATGTACCTACTATTGTGGAGTGCCCATAGAATATGTTGTGGTCCCTCAACATGGTCCACTTTCATTATACACTAAGCTTGAGGACCAATCATTTGCAAAATTGGATTTTCTTTTTCCACGGTACATCCTTTTGGATGATTTTCAAGAGGCCTTAAATTTTCATGGTCACGGGCTCTCGGGGAGATCACTCCATTGTAGAGTTGAACAACCACGTGCGATCATTTTAGATGTAAAAAATGTAAAAAATGTAAAAATCATCACCAAAATGGGTCACAATTTTATCAATTTTTTTTCATGAGTAGATATAAATGGTACATGTTACATAGTAAAAAATGGTGACTAAATTTGATGATTTGTTTTTTTAATAAAACATACCGTTTCTAACTAGAATGACGCAGAATTGAACTAAAAAAATTGCTACAATTAATGAATATGACTAAAAATTTCAAAAAAATATACAAAAGATACCATCAATGGTTGTGTATATGTAGAAAAAATATCGTAAAATTTAAAATTATTTATGACATGTAATATAGGGGTAGCAAACTTTGTTCGCACGTGGTGTTCAACTCTACAATGGAGTGATCTCCCCGAGCACGGGCTCTTGGTCCATGTGTAAATGCAAAAACCCAACTAGCATAGAGCATGGTAGGGCATTACATGTGGGTAAGTTAATTTGCACCGATTGACTTCACAATACACCTTACTTTGATCAATGAGATATCTCTTCTTGTTATGCATCATAATATCATAATAAGAAATACAATTGATGTGGTCCGAGACGACCCTAAACTACTGGATGATGGTGGAGAGATACCCAAATCTTAAGGAAGAGGTTGGCGGTTCGATTCCCGGCTGTGAAATCTCCTCTCTACTTGACAGAAACTTGCCAAGTGGTTAATTGCCTCCTGTGCTTTGGGGCTGGCTTGTCGGCCTTCTGTCTCAAAAAAGAAGAAAAGAAATACAATTGATGTTTAAATATATTGCGGTCCACATAAGATTCGCATTTTGGGGATGCTTAAAAGTGGTGTGTGCCACATTGATTGAAATAAGAAGTGTTTCTTTATCCCATTTTGGCGGTGCTATATTTTGGGACAAGATTCATTGAGTTGGCATGGACAAAGCACATGGTGTGTTAATCAATCCCCACCAATCTGTAAGTTAGCCTCAATGAATGGGGGAGAACCAGCTCCTACACTAAGTACTCCTATCAGCGTGGGTGGGAAATTGGTGTGGAAATAATTAGTGTGGGCCACAATCATTTTCTAGTCAAGGTGGAATTAACGTGGGTCCAAGACCCAAGGTCTTTCGCCTAAGTTTGCATGAAGACCTCCGACCAACACATTAATTTCTTTTATAGAAGAAAAGTAGCACAAAATAAAGTAATCACCCATGTTAATTTTCTAGAAAAACAATTACTGTGGCCCACGTTAATTTTCTACTAGAAATTTTGCGTGGGTTGAAATTTAATATGGGCCACATTGATTCTCATTATGAGAATTAGTGTGGCCCACAATAACAAGACTATTTAGTGTGGGTACAAATGAACCGGTTGAGTTTGAGAAACAACCATTTGAAGTTCAAGACTTTAGGAAAATAACCGATCATTTTCGAGATGTTCGTAGAATATGCTCCAATGCAGTGAAGGGAAAACCGACAGATGTCAGCATGTAACTGGTTGGACTCGGAAACACTGGGATTTCGACCGATTATGTCTAATGTCTCCCTGGACACTGGTTATTAGCCTTGGCTTTTAGGAACGGTTCCCAAGCTAAGACAAGACAGGAGGAATTGTTTAGGAACAAACTAAACTTAACTTACACACGTAGCAAGAAGCTGTTTCCAACTGTGCTGATTCGATTCTTTTCATGAGTGCATGCATTCTTTTAGAATGCCCTTTTGTGGTCGCTCTTTTTGCATCACAAGGAGCGCCTGGAGCGGTTGTTAGGGTCAACTTCCATGAAGCTTACCATCCACCACAAGACAAACTGCTCATATTATTACAGGCTCAGCACCTTAACCTTTTCCATTCCGATCTCCCTACTGCCATGGTCAAACCTCATCATGAAATGAATTGTCTCGACTCAAGGAGACGTTTCGGTATGCGGGTGTTGTTTGCTTTGTTTCTTTTCTTCTTCATCATCGTCCATTGGTCAAGTTTACATTTTCAAATTTGTGTTGCATTAGCGAATCTTTGATGAAACATCAACGATAATCAAAGTTGGATTTCAAGAATCACCAATCATCACCATTTGTATTCAAAGAATACAAAAGAATATGACTGAAAAATAGGGGATAGTATTTATGAAGGCGGTCAACTTAAAGGCAATTTGGATAGAAGTTTTTAATTCTATTAGTGCCCGATTCCAACACCGGTTTCACGTTGCAAAGTGGGTAGCTACATACTCAAATGAAGAAGAAGGAAGAAACGTCAGTGTTTGTGCATTGTCGTGAACATGAGCCCATTCTCCTTGTATTGATCATGGTTATCCATGATGCATTGTATGGTGTAGTGTCTTCCTTCCGGAAGGCGAGGTGCACCTACAAACTTCAAAATGAATACCAATTATCTTAATCTAAGAAGAATTATTAAAAAAACATATTATTGGTTGAGAAAGGCAAAACGTTAATGCTTAACACTCTCTACTTTAGAGGGTCCATGCAGCCACTCTAGATTGCAAAAACCCCTTGAATTTCACAAACCATTTCTAAACCACATGATGTTCATGAACTTATTTTTGTTTTGACTTCCTCATGGATTTTTTGTGATCGTTTTCGAGCACGTTTCTAAGCATCCCAAGTGCTCAAAGTGTACGACATTGGTGCTTCTACTTAGCAAGCATAGAACCACCCTTGCAGCATAGAATTAAATCCTAGTTTTATACACATCTGTGGCAAGCGCTTCCTCTCATACTCCGGCCACACCGGGGAGGGGGGTCCAACCAGCCCAACCGGTGCGCTAGGGACAGGGTCCCAAAGAGCACCAGCCGGGCTGGCTGGGCCCCGACTAGACCCCCCGGTGTGGTTGGGGTATCAGTTCCATTGTCGCTGAACTACTTGCACGAAGTCCCAATAACACTTGCTTCATAGCTTTAACATTTATGATTTGTAGGTCTAAAAGCAAGGGAGCTGCTAATTTTATGCAAGTTCTTCAATGGAACTAGTAGTTCCCATGGCAATGATGTTGTTGAGACTAAATCATGAGTTGCGAGGTCTCTCCTTGAAGTAAGAACATGAGCACCAACATGAGCAAAAGACCTCTTTGTTTGTAGTGCATTGAAATGGTGCAAAAGTTTAGACCTATTCCCCCTCTTTTCATACTCTTCTTAAATGCACCGTTAGGTCGATTGTGGGCAAAAGATCGTTTGTTTGTGGTCACACCCCCTTTGAGTTCCTTTCATCATTGTTTGGCAAACACACTAGCTTCATTGGATTCAAGAGCCTGGAGAGAAATTTTGGCAAGATTGAATTGAGTGTGGTGCCTTCTTGGATTGTTGCCCTTGTTTTTTTAACGCCCAGAATCGACAGGAATGTTCTAGATTAATGCGGGAGAGACAATTGAATTGTGTGCTGGACAAAGTGAAAGCGGACAAAAAAAGAAAAAGGGGGGTAGGAAATTATGGCAGAAATTTATGAGGGAAAATAGACCAAAAGCCATCATAACCTACAGCTTGAATTGAGTCATCAGCATAGCATCGTATCATGAAGATTAACTACTTACACTGCTACGCATTCCTTTGCCAAGGTGACTTACCGGACAATCTTGGTAAACTTCATGGAGGGCTAATCCCGTTTATTATCCGGTTTCTATTAAGGCCACGCTGGTTTCCACATCATTGTTCTAACCTCAGGTTCAATGGGAATCCTTTTGATGAGAACCCTTCATATTTATTCTATTTTAATTGGGAGAGGGGAGAGGGGGAGCAAGGGATGTGCAAATGGAGGTGACATTGGTCCGAGACGACCCTAAACTACTGGATGATGGTGGAGAGATACCCAAATCTTAAGGAAGAGGTTGGCGGTTCGATTCCCAGCTGTGAAATCTCCTCTCTACTTGACAGAAACTTGCTAGGTGGTTAACTGCCTCTTGTGCTTTGGCGCTGGCATGTCGGCCTTCTGTCTCAAAAAAATTTTAAAATAAAATAAAAATGAAGGTGACATGGCCCACCTAGTTGACCAACTAGCCGACTACTCTAAATCGACTGTTCCAGGTCGACTACATCAGTTGACTAGCTAGTCGATTGATATTGTTCGAATACTATAGTCGACCTAGAGTATTTGAACAACTCGTCGATTGCTAAATCCAAAGACAAAATATTAAAAAAAATGCAAAAAGTTGAACTGTTCCATCTTACAACCAACAAGATCTAACAATCCAAAATTTCTATTGGAATTTTAAAGTTTTTTTTTCTTTGCAGTCAACTAAAGTAGCAATCAACTTGGGGGTTGACTGTATCAATTTGCCTTTGGGTAAACCGTCAGACTTATTTGCTATTGATGTGATGTTGCCGTCACAATGTGATGGGACATGACATATCCCCTTTGGGGAAAGGGGGTTTAACGAAGAATAAAGTGTCTATATGGACACTTTGAGCATTTGAGTCCCTTAACATGTTCAAGATATGTTAATGGAAATACTCAAAAACTAGCAAATGTGTAAAGGGGGCTAATGCACTTGAGTCCATGAAATTTTAGCGGTTGTAACTTGTAATTTCATGAGCATAATGACATGACCATGTTTATGTGATATGTCAAATCCCTTGCCTATAGTTTTCATAAGGTCTAATTGGACATGTCCATATCTTACAATTTGGTGGTGGCATATGTTGCTTAGAACAAATGTAAGGTTTCTTTGCAACAAATTTAAAGCATGGCTTTACTCTAGAGATTATCCAAAGGACAAATTGACAAAGTTGGGCATTGACCCGACGCATTTGCCAGTTGAAAGTGAGAACATATTTAAAAAACATATGCATTGCTTTGGACACCCATGGTGAGCATACTTTGGGCAACGAGATGTACCTAGAGAAGTGCACCAACTATATAGAAATACTTGTGTCTCTCAACATTGGACTTGCAAGCCCATGTTGTTCTTGAAATAAGGTTTCATTCTTTTTCAAAATTTGGGCATTGTGCTTAGAGGTTGGGGATCATACAGTGGGAAGCGATACCTAAAATCTTATAGCTACCGACATTTGTGAGCAACCAATGTTTCATCGATGTCCAAATATCTTGTCACTTTGTCATACTACTCATAATGTAATTTAGAAACCAATGACCTCATTTGCAGGTTCCCCTTTATTTGACAGGACCTGATGCATGTGAAAAAAGTTCCCATATGAGGTGGAATGATTGAAATGGAGAAATCCTATGATTTTCATGAACTTGTTGGAACATGCCAACACACTCAACCACTTGTTGGCTATAGAATATGGAGAAGAATGGCTTGGAATTTAGTATTGCCCACAACAAACAATGAAAAAGGTTTGAATTTTGAGAAAAATCCAACACTACTTTAATATGAATTCAGTCCATGGCACCCAAAGAACTATTAATTTTGCAAAACTATTTTAGAATTGGAGGTAAAGAATGGAGGTGAAATCAATTTCAGAAACTATTCTTGGGGTACAATAAATAAGTCTACATAAGTTTGTTTTTGTACGCTTTCACCTGCTTGCAAGTGCTAGAATGTGCTCAAGTCCTTTGCATTGTGGCCGGGCCTCAACTCAACAGAATGTGCAGAAATGCACGCCTATGCTCCAACCTAATAACTAAACTTTATGTATACATATTAGCTTGGACCCATGTCATCCCAGCATGTTGCACCCGTGCATATGATTTTTAAATGACCCGGATGAACCCAAATGAACCCTTATACACCCATGTAACCATATGCCTTTGCCCATGCGAACCTGCCATATGCATGTATACACATGACCTGCCCCCATGCCCCATGGCGTTCTTAAAAAAATGATTTTTTCTTCTTCTTATTAACTGAATTGTGCTGCTTTGTCCTATTGCGAATGCCATGTTGTCACGTTAGCTCCATGCCCGCCTAGTCCTTGTACTCTCCACCATCATGCCCCCCTTTTGCACTTGTAATCCTCCCACCTTTTTACATTTGTTTCCTCTTTCGTTTGTCACATGTCTGTCTTGAGAAGAAATTTTGGACATGTGGCCCTTTTTCTTTGGAAAGCTAGGTGGACATGTGTCCATCTTCCGTAGACTCCCACCACACCACTGCCATCATGAGCTCCATTGTATAAAGATAGAATTATGGGTAATATAAAGCTTCAAAAACATCACAAAAAGTACCAATGTGTATAGCATATGTATTGAAGGATCATATTGACTTTCTATAGAAATCTCAGCATCAGATACACATCTGAGACATCAGGGGCTGGGGCGAACCAACCCATATATCCGTACCTTACCGGGGAGGGCGAACGGCTGGGGATTCGTGGCACTCACTTAAAATCAACCATCCTACATATTGTGGATGAAGTGGCTCCAATACAAAAAGACCCCCTATGAGGTTGAGGGCCGATTCATTCGAATGTGACATCACTAGACATCCGGTAAGGTACCAATGTATGGGTCGGTTCGCCCTAGCCAGACATCAGGGTCATCATTTCATAGCAGATGAAATAGGTACTTGGTAACCCTTACATTGGCTCTTCGAGAACACTTCTTAACCATTATAACCTGTTTGTCAAAAGTGGGGCAAAACTACGTACGTAAGCATGAGTTCTTGAGAAACTTTAACCCTTACAGGTCAAGGGGGGGGGGTGTGAGAGGGCCTCTCCCATCAGCCTATGTTTACCCCATTTCTGACCTCCATGTAATTCTTTTAGTGCGATCGGCATATATATTTAGATATGGAATTTTGAGATACACATTTTGGGGAATTTTTTTTTTGCAATTCCGACATGTTTTGACGCTATCTTATGGTCAAATAGTTTAGGGTCAATGAGGCCCTGAGAGGGCCTCTCCGTCGTTTAAGGGTTAAGGATAACCCTATTATGGTACCGCACATACAATATTACCCTTCCCCTTCCCTCCGAAGCATTCAGTCGACCCCACTCCGCAACAAATGGTTGTGTCCTAGTCATTCAAGTGAGCTCGTCTGAGGGGCTAATCACACCAACCACTTCTGGCACCATCTGTCGGCATCTTTGGCCGTAACAATGTGAAAAGTGGTGGGTCAACATCATCTATTTCTCAACATAATCCCCAACAAATTCACGCCTAGAACCAGCCAGAAAGTTTGGTGTGATCGGAGCATAAGTTAGGATTCCGTCACCCAACTTCCATGCAAGTGTTTGTTTTCTAGTTCCTTCTCAACCACACCAATTCGGTATGTTCAACACATGATGGATGTGAAACAAGAGGAAGAGATAACGTCCCTCAAAGTTGTATATAGGTGAGTTATGTGCATAATATTATATACATATACATACATACATACATAACAATATAACAGTCGTTGTGGTGATGATTATGATTATGATGATGATGATGATGATGATGATGATGGCGGCCCCAAAGGAGCTCGTGTGGCCAGTCATGCAAATAAATACATATATTTATATATCGACCTACTATGATCTGTAAGGCGGTTCTGCTTGCTAGCTTGCTCACTCACAAGTCACGAGCAGCCGAGCACCACCCCATGAAGCGGCAGCAGCAGCAGGAAAGGAAGAAAGGGCACGGGACACGGGTGTGTGTGTGTGTGTAGTAGGGAGGGGTCCAGCTATAGAGTATGATACAGTTCATTATGCAATAACATGCTCCTAGTTTTTGTCTCATACCTGCCTGGTCGCAGCCCATGTGGCCCCGTGATGTGATCGCCAAAAAAATGGTCATGCATTTATGCAGGCTGTGTACGGTGTACTCCTTGGAAACCGACTGGCTGACTAGTCCTCCCCTCCACCCCCACTTTGTACACACATTTTATAAGCGTCCGCCCGTGACCGCACCACCCCTCAAGGCCGAACCAAAATCGTCTAAAATAATTCAGTCCAATTCACAAGTTCGTTGAAGAGAATCGGCTCTTCTTATGGTGCACCTGACCATACGGATGGAATGTTTGAAGAGGCAGGGTTCATTACACAAATTTTCAACCGTCCACGTGTCCATAATCAACATCGTATGACGTAAATGTGTATGTTGGTATTGTTGGGTAGCGGCGACTGTCGGGACAAAATGTCGGCCTCGGCCTTTAGGGGTTAGGAGAAATAGCTTGCTCGTGAGTTAGTGAAAATCAGCTAACTAAAGTACTAGCTGACTAAAATCATGGTCAAATCGTCTGCACCACCTACTAGGAGAAGTATTTAACAATATGAGTTAGTGGAAAATCAGCTAACCAAAATGCTTGGTAACCGATCTCACACCCACACCTCCCGGTTACGACAAACCAAAGATTTGACCAATTCAAGAGAGGAGTTAACTTGGTGGACCAACCAAAGATTTACTCAACATATCCAAATCTTGAACATGACACTTGAACATGAATGTTATGCTTTTTGTGGCCCACACCATTTGCAACTCCTTATAATTCATCTAAAATTTAATAATAATAATAATTTGAATATAATATCAAATAGTGGAAAGTATTTTATTTAATAGTTGTTTTTTAATCATATTATTCTATGATTTAAACTATATGATCATTTAGAATGATTCAAGACATTGTGTGGTCCACATTGTACCAGAACGGAGAAGAGATGGGGAGAGCATTTGAGAAAAACATTGGGCTAATGAATGGTGAAAAGTAAGTTAGCATTAGGGTATGGATGAGTCAAGAGTTCTTCACAAAAACAAGGTCCACAAAAGTTAGATACTTTCTAGTTTGATAACATTTATTTAAACCTATATTCTACCTAGGTGATGTGGGTGTGAGATTGACTAGCTTCCATATAGGTTAGCTACCTCATATGTTAGCTAATTCTCTTCACCAATTGTTGTGGACACAATATATTGTAACTAATTTAAATGGTTACTTACTCTAACAATGCCACAACTAGGTAGTGCGGGTGGACCTTGCCATGTATAACATTGGGATAGAAATTTTACATGGTTCATTTGTGCATACTGAATTATCTCTAATGTAGGGGGTTCTAGAATCGTCACTTTAACTAATACAAAAAGTTTCATATGATTCTTGTTAGCAATTGAGAGTGGATTCCAACACACCAAAGTATGTCTTATTTGAATTTCGTACATAAATGTTTTATAGGTAGATGACCCAAAACCAACATGGGATCTTGATTGTAAGGTGGTGGACAATCTCGTACCTAATGAATATGTACTTAAGGCCACCTTACGCACATACCAAGAGACAAAGATGATCAAGGGCTCGTGAAAATCATCCAAAGGCCGTATTATGGGAATATAAATACAATATTGCAATTGATGGGCACTCGAGCTTCATCTAAAGTGAAAGTTGACCATGTTGCGGGACCACACCATATTTTTGAGCTTGGGTCCACACTATAGCAATATAGTATTTCTAGGAGCCAAATTATGGAAATTTCATTGATTGCCACAACCCCTAATTTTACGATAGATATATGGTAGACCATAAAACATTATCCACTTGTTGCCATTTAGGCACCATATAGATTTTTCATCTATTCAATTTTCTTCGGTCCCTCAAGCCTTCAAGGTCTAGTATAAAGTGAACTTGGACTGTCTCTAGCTTCTTGACCAATCTCATGATATGTATATTATGGGTCAAGGGCCCTCAAGCTTTGGTATAAAGTTGCCCTTATTGTGCAAGATTCTAGGTGTTGATTTTGGGTGGGATGTTGGATTGGACACGCTCTACCTTAGCACATACGTAAGTTACTCATATATTCTAATTAGCTAACATTTATGTTGCACATTGGCACCAACCATGCTATCCAGTGGTCTTGTATATGAATGAGTCTCAACCAGGCTCTTGGAGCACAAGCTATGTGACAACAATTACTAGCGTAATGGCAAACATGTGGTGGATGCAAGTGCATGGGTCAAGCTCAAAGATTAGTAAGTACTGAGTGTAGGTAAGACATGGCAGCAACAATACAAACTTGCTAAAACCAACTACACATCATTTTAGTTTTCAACTCTTACTAGTTCATGATTCGTGTGCATGTGATAATGTGCCCCCATGCCAAACTTCTAGTTGTCTCTTATATTCTTAACACATGAAGGTTGATTAAAGTCATTGCTTAATCTCAATTTGATTCATTAATAAGATTATAGTGTGACATGTGTCTTACCTAGACACAATACCTCCCCAACACCTCTAAGCTCTTTCTCATCGTTTTGCTTGGCCCATGCACATCCCACGCACCCGTGACCATCACATTGTGTCGGCAATTGCATTGTCATTGGTGCCACATGTCATGCATTTCAAGAGGTCTAGGATCCCTTGTCTACTAGACTAGATGGCTTTAATCTTCAGATAGTGTGGAGAGGGACCAATTTAAGGATGGCAGCTGCTGAAAAAGTTCTATTTTCTATTGAACTGTTTTTAAGACAACAACCCTTATGCTAAAGTCATAGATTGATTGAAAACCATGACAACAAGCCCACTTGGAAGGGAACCCCTTAAGCTTGTCACACCGCCAGTGTTTAAGATTGAAGCCCTCATATGAGTTTCATTTTGAAGGGCTCTCAAATTTCAGCCCTTCAGTTGAAGGGTTGGTTCAAATCCAAGACTTCAATCCAAGAATATAGAAATGAAATACAAAACTCATATTAAACTTGTGCATGAATTATATGATACATGTTTCCAATACAATGTGAAGAATTAAGAACCATCCATCTAACTCCACTTCTTGTAGTGACAATGCCCTACACTTGTTGGTTCTTGTGACATGCAGATTATATTGAGGACTTCAAGTGACGTCTTCGTTTTCAATTTGGGGTTGCGTTTTGAAAGGCTCTTTTGAGAGAAGTATATTTTGAAGGCCAAGTCGCGTTTGAAGGGCATTGAAGGCTTCAATCTTGAACACTACACACCGCCATGTAAATAGAGATAGAAGAGGCCAAAGTGCAAAAAAGCAACGATACCAAAGACAACCACTAACCACCAACCCTACAATCAAACCTCAAGGCACCAACTAGTGCAAAGTGTCTTTGCAGTGCCCTCTAATGGCCTAAATGCATCTAACTCACCATTTTGACCAAAATACTTAAGTAAGCATCCATCGAGTAAGGACCGATCTCAAGTGTTCAATGTATTTGAACTCTCTCCCCAAACAATTTTGCCGTAGATGATGCATTCGTCCCAAACGAGGAACTAAACCTTTAGGCTATCCTGTTGTTCTTAATTAAAGATGAGGCCGAAGATTCATCATGTACATGATTGCGAGTTTGCTCCTTGATAATGAGTGTGGTTAAAACCCCTATTGTCCCATAAGTCCAGGAGTGCACCTCTCACTAAAAATCAAGAACCACGTGCGTTTGCAATATACTCTAAAAAATCCCTACGGGCATAAGCACGCTACACTAGTACAAAAATGTTGTCACAAAACACATTTTCAGAGGAATGTTGCATTCAATTGGGTGTAGATTTCAAAGTAGCATCTCTTTGAGGGATAAAATGGAATAATATGGTTGTAGATATAGATGAGCAATAATTTTTCTAGTTTCTATCAATAAACTCCTCATGGTTTGACCGTGGTGAGTATATTTATATACCAGTGGTTTCCTGTCACACAGTATATTTTTTTATGAAAAATACTTCGTTTTGTGGGTTTTAGGTTATATGTTTCTATGACTCTTTTGTGACATGTGTAATATATATTTATGAATCATATTTTGTTAAACAATTCCTACATTTGCAGTCCACTCAACGGTTAATGAAAGAAAATGGGGTTATTTTTGTAAGTGCTTAAAACATAGGAAATCAAAATTTTTTAATGCATTTTCACTTTTGCCCATACAAAACATAGAGAACACTACGTGGGCTTCTTGCATTTTTGTGCAACAAAAGCCTTTTCCTTTGAGATATCAAAGAATTGCTCCAAATTGGTGTCCAAAATATACTTTGATTTTTGCCCAAAGTGTACCAACCCTAGCGTGCTTCTACCCCTACATACAAGTTTTTTGTTTGTTAAATAAGAAATACGAATACAATTTCAATGATAAAAATACAAGTGACAATATGTATACATAAAAAAAAATCACATTCATATATAATCATTAACATAAGTATATAAATATACTTTTGAATAACAATCAATCCCTATCATAAATGTAAAACCTTAGCATTCATCATAGGGTCATTGTAGACTTATTCATCTCCCATATGTAACTCATAAGCATCTTGATCTACAATATACATAGAACCTATTGCAATTATTGTTTCAAAAATTAGTAAGCCCATGTGAAGTTTTTAATCAAACGATTAGTAAGATTGTAAGTCCACTTGTTGTTGGTCTTTATGATACCAATATAAGCCAATGTCCATGTTTGATGGATGGTCCATCAAGTCAATTGGATCCATGTACTCCACCCAACAATTATCAAATTTTCTACGCATCTTATAAACCCTCTCAACAAATCAAACCTTAATTGGAGCTAATATTTTTTGGTCTACAACATTTTTGACGATTTAAGTGTGTTCTTGTCTTGACATTCCTTGCCTGCATCTTGTAGTTCAAATGGAAATCAAACTCAAAAGCATCTTGCACAAAAAACTTACGTGACCCGTTTTTTCCCCACTTAATTATTCCCTACCCATGTTAATTAGCCTCTACCATGCATGCTTTAATAATAGCCACAACTTAAATTGGAGACAAGACAAACATTCTGCTCTCTCTATTCTAAACCAAGAAATCAATTGATGGAAGAATTTGTCTAGAAACACCTAGATTGTTGTTTCCACAATCCAATACACAAAACCACCAATGTGATGAGCACCCAAGAGGACATAGGGGCTATGTGAAACACATGAAATGAATTAGGAAAGGAGGATTTTTGAGCACCTTTGCGTTTTCAATGAACTTGGCCTTTGCGACAAGACCTAACTTCTAAGTCACCTAATGCATGAAATCACTACCTGCATTAAGCACCCACATCAACCATCCACATCCCCTTTAATCAGCCTCCACGAAGAAGTGTTGCCCCTATTCTCTTGCAACCCTAAGCAAGAAGTGGCCTCGTTCTCAACTTAACAACCCCTTCCAAACCCTAATATTGCGTCTTCCATACATGCATGGATGAGATAAAGAAATGAGAATTGTATTCACCCTAGTTTCATCCAATATTAAGTACTTATCCTATAAAGTCTAGTGACACTACCATACAAGTACAAATGTTGTATAGTTTCAGGAGGTCCTTCATACATGTACATAACCACGAGTTATAATTTGTGTAGCATAGGTATACATAGTATGCAAAGTTCAAATAAATACCCCTTTTGTGCACACACTTATACTCATACATGTTATGAAAGGTGCACCCCCGGGCTATTACTTTAGGGTTTATACCACTTCCTTACATCCTAATTTGATTAATTTCTTTTGAAACCACCAAATTTCTATAAAATAAATACCTTTTGCATATTGCCCTATTGTGTATAATCTTAAGCCTTTATTTAGAATCTAAAACTTATAAAGCCATGACTATTTACATAGTTATGAGCTCCATGTTGATATCTGTAGACTGGATGAACTATGTTGCATCTTAGAATGTATGTTATGAGACTGAATACATTGCTTTGCAAAAATATGCAAATGCGACAAGTCCTTAATGCAACAAAAATGACACGCAAACTATATCAACATCATTAAATACCTTCAATTTTGGTTAAGATATTTTATAAGGTATTCAAAGGACTATCATTTTCATATGTGTTGCAAGATGTGTTTATGACCTCTATCAAAGTGTTTAAAAACTGATAGTTTTGGCGTAAGACATTTCTTGTGGGTACCCCATCCGTAAACACCTTCTTGGATGTCTTTGCTGAGAATTCAAAACACACAATTCAACATCTCAGTTGGATCTATTAATCGATGAGAAGAAAATTTCTAATTTTATAATCATTGCGTGAATAATAAATATGTTCTATAGGACATGCTATCAAGTAAACCTATAATGAGAATAAATTGTAGGCCACAATACATTGATCCAATTGAACTACATCAAAACAATTGGGATAATATTGTGGGTGCACATTATTACCAACCCAAAGTATTTAATATCAAATATCCATTATGAAAATAATGTACTTTTGGAAGACTTGCAAGCTAGGGGAAGGAAAGGGGTATATCACCAGGGGTTGATGTGTATACACTATTTTCATGAATGATGATGTATATGCATGGGGGGGTGCACTCATTATCAGAACTGGGAACCACATGCTTGCATGACCATGAAATTAATGACCCTGATATACAAGATACCCCCTCTTTAAAATGATATAAGTACAAATATGTAGCTAGAAAATCCCTTTGATTACATACACAAGTGAAAATATTAAATCATATAGATCCCAATCATATGTATACGCCAAAAATATAATGTGGAAAATATGGCTAAAAGACTCTTACCAAGACATTTTCATTTATCACTGATGAAATCATTGAACACTTATTCATCCATCAATATAAATTTGTTTCTACAATATAAGTCATTGTAGCCAATGCAATGACAATTTCGAACTCTACAATTGAACGATTTGTCAAATCATAGGTCCACGTTGACCCATTCTTATTTTGATACAAACATAATCCCATTTCTGTATTGGAAAGCTAGTCCAAGAGGTCAATTGGTTGTCCATACTCAATCCACCTATTGCCAATTTTGTAGTGCATCCTATAGACCCTTCCCAAATACCAAGTCTTGATGGTCAATGATTTGGTCAACTTGTTTTTTTTTCCTCTTTTCTTCACTCCTTCAACTACTACTTGAGAGACAAATGATATTGCACAATCACATCCCAATTTCAATGAATAATTGTTATCTTCGACTCTAGATAGTCGAACTTTAGGATCTCCACACAAGAAGTAGAGGAAAAAACCCACTTATGAGCTCCACCTCACTCCACCTGCACTTTAAGGTTCCAAAGGTCGGTCTTCGTCCCTCTCGTCCTAAACCCTAAATTTCAAGATGAATGTGGTTTATATATTGGATGAAATATTCGTTTGGGCCTCTTGTAGAATACCCACTTCATTATAATTTACTATGGGCCTAAAGGTAGACATACAACTAGGACTATTTGAATAATACACCTAGTATATTTACAAAGCTAGAATGAAGAATACATGTACCTTATGTATATTTTGTAACCCCCTAGGCACAATTAGTACCCTTTTGTGCACCCATGTGGGCCCGTATAGGCCACATTGAGTGCACCCCCCGTGTGGAAGGGTGGGAATAAGAGGGTATAAGAGGGTATAAGAGGGAATAAGAGGGTGCCAACACCAAGCAAAATAGGTGGAAGGGTGGGAATAAGAGGGTATTCTTAGGGGACATGGGTTGAGATGAGGGTTAATGTAAAAATGCAATAGGAAAGTGTTATTTCAACTGTTCAACCTTCACGATTCATAAATCATATGTACGGGTGCTATGGGCCGGGACTACACATGTCCAAGCTAGCGTAAGTACAACTACACCGTTTATGGTATTTAGTGCCACATGCATACATTGAAACTTGTTAAATTGAACACCTCCTCTGAATGAACACCTCCTTACTTTGAACAGTTTGTGGACGTACACTTGACTTTGCCATACAATGCACCTCCTTTGAATAGACACCCCAACCTTGAACATCGAACGTTTTTTTAACATTCCTCTCAAAATTTCCTTGTGTATTGCATCCCAAAATAGAACGACCTCAAGTTCCCAAAACAGTGCACCTTCGGCACTCCGCCACGGAATGCGGTGAGATGGAACAATCAGAACTACAAACACTTGAAATTCGCCCTGCGCGTGCGCGCTTTGAAAGGACTTAAGATGCTTACGGATTATGCTACAACTAATCATTTGGATGATCTTGCTCCATTCATCATCCAAACTCACAAGCAGCTAATGGAGAAATCAAAGACTGTGACACTTCATGAGTTCTTCCAAAAGAAGCAATAAGAAATGACTTCTTGAGTGTCCCTCTTAGATTGAACACCTGCCTACATTGAACAATATGGCCGATCCCAGGGGTGTTCAATGTAAGCAGGTTTCACTGTAATAGTGTCACTTACCCTATATGAGGTGTGTGTTGGGGTTACATTAATGATCAACAACTTCATCATTGGTGTCACCTTGTGTCACTTGGTGTCCAAGTGCATTTACCAATGCCTTTGCATTAGTATGTTCAATTGTGTTATGAGGTGTATGATTATGTTACACAATGGTCTACAAGTTGACTAAAGTGAACACAAATGACACTTGGCATTGGTATGCTCAAGAATATCTTCCTCTTAGATACTAAAATGTGAACACATGACGCTTGCCATTAGTACACTCAAAAATATCTTCCCCTTGCATACTAAAACGCAAGACTATCATCTCCAGTAACCCAATGTGCTACCCTAAATGTCATCATGTAGAGATTTTTTCATCTGCATTGAGATCTATTTCTTCCTCCTCATTTTTTTGGTCCATTTCACAAATTTGTATACTCCTTTGTGTTTCTGCTAAATCAACAACATATTTGTGCATTACTTTGTGAATTTTTTTCTTCATGCTACTTGATAGTTCTTGAACTCTCTTTGTTGTAAAATACAATCATCTTTCATCTTCTTCTTCTTCTACCATTCAACTGCGTACTACTCTTATGATGTTGTTCCTCTCGCATGTATGATGCTAAAATCTAAATGCTATACAACCCATATTTTATCATGTTCACATGATGTTTGATGCATACTCCTACATATAAGTATTGATTTTTATCTACATCTTGTTCTATTGTATTCATCAAAATACTTATTTCAAATGATTTTGACAACATACAATTTGCTTGTTATTTTAGTGATCTACAACCTATCCCATATTTTTTGGCTCAAATATCTTAGTATGACGGGCCAAAACGTGGGGGCCTGGTTGATCAAACCCTGCTACAAGCAACCACTTAGGCATCAAATTTCAGGGTTAGGGTGAGGGTTACAATTACGGTTGGGGTTAAAGTGGGGATGCATCTCTATTTTTTTGGGCATTTATTATAGTGGTTCCACTTCTTTCCAAGTGGCAATTTTGCCACGTATTGGCTTTTATATTTGTGGGCATTTGTGGGTCGCCCTTACAATACTTATCCTGCTAATAATGACATTGATTCAATGTGTGTATTTAGAATTTAATTCTAAAATTAGATTTTGGGTTTTTTCTTTGCGTTTTTTACATGTTATGTCCATGTTCAACATTTAATGTACTCAAATTGTATTTTTATTCAAGTAAATTGAACCCTTGCTGTCAATACAAATAGTGGTTTAATTACATACTCCAATGTCTCTCAATTTTCTCCTTACTTCCTGATGGCTACCATTAGAGCTTATGGATCCTTTGTGTCCTTCACTTTGCCTCTTGAAGATCATGGTCATATGAGTTTCTCAGAGGATTTGTTTAGTTTGAGGCTCAATCTTCGTACATGGAGCAAGATATATATTTTGTGGATGGTAATATCTCAGAAACAATTTTGCTGCAGAAAAACATAATTGAAGATGGTCATTCTTGGATTTTGGGTCCAGGATCATTTATAAATATAGGTTTTTTTGATTCCCAAGTTCAAGCATCCACTATTGTACTAACAAACAATTCTTACACATCCATTGGCCAATTACCTATTGTGGCTAATGTTAAGATAAAACCAAATGATAATAGTGTTCTTCTACTCTCGGATTCACATAATGATGTGTGTCTTGCTATTGATATTTTTTATACACCATCTTTTCCTTTTGAAACTAGAACTCCCATTCAACTTTTGGTTTCTAGATATGATCATAAAACCCCTCGCGGTTTGCTATGCATGAAAGTGTCTTGCCATGGATCTCCTTCTTTGCGTCCACCTCTTCACCCTTCTTCATCTTCTTTAGGCTTGAGTACTGTTGATATATTCAAATTGATAAAGTCTAGGAGAGATCTAAATATGATCTTATCACAATTTATTTTAATAGCATAGATGTGTATGATGTCAAATACTTGCCATCATTTTTTGATGCTAGTGTTTTGTTTGTGTTGCCCCCAATGTCTATGAGTGTTGGTAGTGCGTATTGTTGTTCTATGGATGATATGGATAAGATGTGTGATGGCCACCCTTGGTGCACAACAACAATAAATACAAAAACTAATTATGAGTCTCTTTTAGGCGTTGTTCTTGTGCCGGTCATTTGTAGTGTATAAATAAATTATATATATATATATATATCACAATATAGGTTCCTCCAACTGCACCGAATGGATTGGATCAACTCATATCATGTATTCTGTGGGAGGTGTTGCCCCCAAAAAATCAAGATTAGAATGTAAGATATGTCGTTCCACTTTAGTGTGTATTGTATTGTGTCATGCTCTCATAATACATGTCCACTTCACATGTCAAGGGCTTGTATATATCTTGGTGTTCATGAATACCATGTACCAAATGGTACATGACGGGAGTCACTTGGCATGGCTTACCAATATGTTGCCAATGAGGTCATGAAAACACTCACGGCAAAGACATCATCTATAGTAATGGCAACGAGCAAACAAATCCTTGTAGGCTACCTCTTCAATTGTCCATCAAACAGTGAAGAATATCATCTAGCAGGTTTGTCCTTAGAGGTCGTCATGGATAGTTTCAGTACTCTTGCCTCTCTAGATTGACATAATTTTATATTGGGCTCTAAGCATTTTATTGAAAGTGGAATGGGCATGATGGATAGTATCATGGTGCTCATGAATGTACGTCCATGGCAATACATTCCCGGGGTAGTCCAAAGACAAAGTATTTGTCTTTAAGATGTCAATAGAGTAATGTATGCAGGCAGGGATGTGCAAATGGACGTGACGCGGCCTTTTTGCGTCACGTCACGTCGGGGCGTGACGCGCACTGACGTGGTAAAAAAAAGTTACTGTATCAAATTTTTGTAACTTTTTTTTTACTTTTTTGGACGACTGCTCTAGTCGACTGCTACGAGCAGTCGACTTCAGAAAACAAAAATTAAAAAAATCTATTAAAAAATTTGAACCGTTAGATCTTCTTGGATTGAAGATCTAACGGTCCATGATTTTTTTTAGAATTTTTTGATTTTATTTTTTTAAAGGTTTTCCTTGAAGTCGACTGCTTTTAGCAGTCGACCAGCTAGTCTACTGCTAATAGCAGTCGACTGGTCTTGGTCGACTGCAAAAGTAATTTTTTGCAGTCGACTGCTAAGTCGACTGCTATTAGCAGTCGACTTAGCAAACGACTGCAAACAGCAGTCGACCTAGCAGTCGACTGCAAAAAAACATTAAATTAAAAAATTCCAAAAAAAATTCTGGACCGTCAGATCTTCTTGCCAAGAAGATCTGACGGTCCAGAATTTTTTTTGGAATTTTTTAATTTTTTTCTTTTGCAGTCGACTGCTAGGTCGACTGCTATCTGCAGTCGACTTAGCAGTCGACCAAGGGGTTGACCAGGGGGTTGACCGCGTCAGTTTACCCCTGGGGTAACTGCCGGATTTACCCCCCCGCGGACGTGACGTTTTCAGGTCTGCCGTCACGTCGCTGTCACAGGACGTGACGCGACGTGACGTGTAATCCCTGTATGCAGGTTGAAAGAGATATGATTAATGTTTGACCATGTCAAACATTTGAAGGATTGGACCACCCTAGCGTGTCATGTACAATCGCAAGTATTATAAGGTACTAGCCATTGCGTGTTGTGACATGCAATCTAAAGATGATGCAACTCAAAAAAAATTGGAAAAACTTGAAGTATGTCATTGCGGAGAATGGAGTGTCGAACGTGAATTGCAAAGGTTTTTTGGCGGACAATGTACATGCTAATTGGATTATGGTCAAGAAGATATATGGTAAAGGTGATCCAAGTTTGCCAATGGTGGGTCGTGAGCACACTTGTTTTTTCTATTGGTTGCAAAGTTTGGATAAGGTTATGCTAAAGTTATCAAGGCATCTTTATAGTTTTAGCACAAGCATTTATGTAAGGACTACAAGGATGCAAAACAATGGATGAAGCCAAAACTAAATATCATATCATTTGTTCATGATAGTTGTCATCTGGAGCTGCCACAAAATAAGGCATTCTTAGACTCTCTGAGTGAATGGAGTTTTGGCACTTTCGTTTTAGAGAATGGGGTGGTCATATGATTTTGTAAATGTATCACCACTTTATATTATGCAATATTCTCTAATTTGAGTATCCATGATATATACAATCTACTAAAATTTGTGTAATGTTTGCAGGATGTGACTATGGATGAACGTGTAGAAATGCCAAAGGATAACCTTGTAGAGATGGTGCACAATAAGTGGCTCCAACAATCTAGAAACAAGATTATTTGTTTGTACAAAGTGAAAATGGACGATTTGATCCATGCATTCGTCCATATTGAAAATTATAGGTCGTGGTTGAGAAGTGATTCTACTGGTAAAGGCCATAGTTCCGCATCCTTGAAATTGAAGGCTACTAACAGGTTTGGAGATCTGAAGCTTTTGGTAGATGCCATGAAATCCTACCTAGGGGCGGAAGATCTCAACACTAGGGATTGTGCTTTGGAGGGGTCTGAGTTTTTTGGATCTACCAAATAAAAGCTTAATTTGCCACCAGGTGCAGATTGCGATTCATATCGATCTAACAAAGTGAACTACTCAATTCCTCACCCAAATAATAGGGCTAAAAAGATATACATAGAGGAGTCTTTGAATTTTGCAAGGCATGGTGTGGCACATGCCACATCGATGTTAGAGACTGATTGTCCTTCTTCCCATTGGCACATTGAAATATTGCCACCCAACTCTACCAAAAATATTGGGTGATACAAGCAATACCGAGATCTTGTGCATGCCAAAGTAGGAACTAGCAAACATGGCACCCTTACTTCTACATATAGGGGATTCAAGAAGGAATATCGCTCCACCAACAATGTGGAATACGAGTTTTGGTTTTGCCCAGACGACATCAAGCGTTGTGTAAATGGTGGCAAGAATAAGTACGTTTGGATTGGCCTATAGTACCCAACACATGGCCATCAAAGATAGGTATTAATCTCCTAAGGCATGAGGTATTGGTGCTCGAAGACATTGGGTACTAATTGTAGCAGAGGGAGGTTCTCTCTCCTCGATGCAGGTTTTCCACAATTGCAACACTCCCAATCCTTCGGAAAAATTTCCGTGCTCCACTAACCCTAGATGCCCATCCAACTTCTAGATTCAGAAAGACAGTGCACTGTAATCTAGCAACACTGATGGTAGATCACAAAAACAAATGGAAGAGTGTTGAACTCATGGACAGTTGTTGTGTGGTCGGAGTAACTGCCATTCCATATCCAAGATTTGGAGTGTTAATCAAGAACATCTCCAAGGAGGACATTGCATACCATGTCACAATTGGTGACATACTTCTCTCCACATGCCCTGACTTCACAAAATGTCATCTCAACTGTTGGGAAGAAAAAAGAAATCAGTGTATTGCAAACATCTTTATTATGTGTTTAGGTTTTTGTGCAAGGCGGATTACAATAGTAACAAGTTCATGCAGGCTCCAACATACTCCTATAATGAGGTCATGCAGCTACTTGAACTTGTTGGTGTGATAGAGTGTGAGTAATATTCCAAATGTTGTGTTTAACCACATGTTGAGAATTTCAATAAGTGACATGTATTGGTGTGGATTGTTCTAATAAAAATAAGCAATGTATTGATAGTTCTTGAAAGTATCCATGATAATAGGCTCCCTTCAATCATGTTCTATCAAAATGCAAATACTTTATAATTGAAAAATACAAGTACCAATTTAAAAATATGTACCCTAAAACCGTGAGTATTTACTAAATTTGATGGGTATTATTGCTCACTGCTCACGCGTTAATGCTCATTGTTCATTGCTCACTACTCATTGCTCACTGCTCATCGCTCATGTCTTAGCTTCCTTCTATTGTGTTTATAGCAAGAGCAAGAGTGAACAACCCTTTTGAATTTTGCACCCACGAACTTTTCTTTGCGCTTAGTGTCTTGTTTGCTTGGGCACGATAAAATAAACCAATGTCATCCGTATTGTAAACATCTTCCAGTGCCATAACCAATGCGGGGGAGGTTGGTGCTTACCAAATGCAAGCTCTTTTGTGTGTACACATGGTCATCAACATTGAAATTGTTAAAATTATAACTGAAACGAAAAGCATCCGCCACTCAAGATGGTTGTCAACTTCGGAGCCAAGAATTTGAAGAGTGGCATGGGCACATCTAGAAGTATAAGTTGGCAAGGATTGAAATTTCCAATCTAAAGAAATGTGAGATTTAGGTGTGAGGAGAAATTTCAAATCAAGAAGAGAAATCAACAACTTCGGAATACTAGTATGCAGATCCAACAGTCCCCAAACCCTTCAACCTCCACCCAAACCCAAAGACCCAAAAACGCAACGTTTGTTTTGAAACCAAAGTTTAAAACAATTAACTTAAGTTAATTTAAGGTAACCCATTGATGAATTCGCCATGTACTCCCCGATCCCAAGGCAAATCCTTAGTGTGGGTCCCACCACATGCATGCATCAATTACCTCTATTATATGACAAATCGGCCTAATAATGCCATATTACGAGCATGGTAGTCGTAAAACCGGGGTAAATTTACATTAGAAAGTTTTGGTCGACGGGAAATGCGTCATACTATCAAGGTGTCGAATTAGCAAGTGTTGTATTATGGGGGTTAGACTGTACTGCTTCCACATTTCCTGTCTGCCAAAACTTCATGTTGGATAAAGATATTCAATCCAGTAGGCAGTGAATGCACCTACGAAGAATTGCATAATAAATGAGTCCCAAAGATTCTGTCAAAGTGTGCTCTGCAATTGCTTGCAAACTTCTTTAAGATTCCTGTCAAGTATCTTGGGGAGGTGTGGATGGATAGTGGCACAGCTACGACAACCCAACATATTGAACAAGAGGTGACAAACTTCAGGTTTTGGGTGGGGTGGGGTTGTGCCTTTCTTTGTTGGGCCTCTACATGAGGACTCTTCAGTTACCTGCTGATAATTCGGTATGGCTTCAGAAGCGGAGACAAGAAGCTGGTATGAAAAGGAAACAAGCTTTTCAGTGTTGATCAGCACAAAAGTGGAGTCACCTGAGCGCATGAGTGATCCATTCTAACGGAAGAAAAGCTTCAAAGCGGGCTCACTGCAATGTGAAAGAGATGGGCAATGAGATGCTTGCCCACACATGATTGCCATTTTGTCTACACGCTTGAATTATCATATTGTCAGCATGATTGATTGTTTGTTTGATTGTTACAACACCACATGGCCATGTTGCAACCTTACTACATAGCTACAAACCATGAACAACCAACTATGATTTCCACTTCCAAGTGTCCGGAGGCGCTTGTTAGTGGGTGTATTTCAAGGCTATGAAGTTGCCTGAGGGCTCTTGAACTTTGAAACATAGTAGAAACTTCAGGGACAAAGGTTGCATAGAGAAGTCACTCCATCCATTTATGCATGTCGTTTCTTTGGGTTGTTGTCTCTTGAGGTAACCTTCTAATCTCACTACCAACTCCCTAGCTCACCTTCTGCCTCCTTGTTGTTCACTATAAGAAACCCCAACACATGGGGTTAACCCTTAATATTCCTTGCAAGAACCTTAATCCTTGACGGCCTATCCACCTTGACGGCCATTTGGCTTTGCAAATTTGTTTCATTCCCTTGTCACATCATGAGGCAACCTTCTAATTTCATTATTTCATAGTTGTTCACCTTCTACATGCTCTACCTACCTTTGTTTATTACAATATTTCAAACATCTAGAGGTCAACCCTTAGGATTCCGTGCAAGAACGTTAAAACAAGACGACCTACAAAATATGGCGACCATTTGACCTTTGCAAATCCTTCTTCCCCACCTGCCATTTCCATGTACTATTGTCTTTTGAGGCAATGGTCTTTTAGTCTCAATAACTCCCTATTACTCACATGACTTTAAAAATGCAACATATGGAATCAACCCTTAAGATTCCATGCAAGAACCTTAAAATACAACAACCGCACTGCCTTAGCAAACCCTAATCGCTCCTTGTCATGGGGTTTGCATCGACCTACCCCAAGAGAGAGCCAAGAGAGGGGTCTTCTTTCCTATATGATAGAAACTCTCCCCTTTAGACTCGGTTGTTCCTAAGTTGTTCCTAATCAAATTGTTGGTTTCTTATTTCACAAATAGAGGAGTAACATTGATTGAAAGAATTATTAACATGAATCCCTTGGTACCATTTGTGTATGAATTAGAAAAGGTTTACATGTTCCGATGTCTTTTTTCGAAGTAAGTAGAACTTAGAAGCAAGTTTTCTAAAGCATGGTCAACATCCAGACCCACCCTCTAGGTACATTTATCTCGACTTCTGTGAACATTCATAAAAATTTCTTAAAGCAAATTTTCCCTTAAAAATGCTTATGATATGAAATCTCACCTCCAACATAATGCTTCTGGCAACTGTTTTAGCAGCTCCCAACCAAGTTCGAAAGACAGTTGATTCCTGCTGATGCTACACATAGTTACCAACCCGAGTATCTTCCATATTCAAACTAAATGTGGCCACTATTTGGGAATCATTCCCACTGATAAGGGGCCCCACTGAACAACTTTCAGTATTTGAATGATGTTATGAGCGATGCCATCTACCTAGGTCCTAGACATTGAGCAAAGCCTAGAGATGATGAACCTTATGGCCCACTTCCACCATTTGTACCATCAACCTAGGTCTTAGAGTAGAGGCACCCATAACCGATCACTTAAGAGTTTATGTGCCAGGTTTGGAAAAATATAAGGTAGTGCAAAAATATCCCATGTAGGAAGATATAAATCAGGAGGACTGCAATTTTTTGGTAACTTTATTCCTTGAACTGAAATTACTGTGAATTTTTGAAACCAAAAGTTGGCCTGAACATATTACCAATGTCAAGAGTCTACCATAGCCATTAATTTAAACCACTCATTCCTCCTCACTTTAGCACTCAGAACCAAGACATGTGTCATGGCATTATTGGTTCCGACTTGATCGAAATTGAGTCACAACTTGATTGAAATTACAGTACCCTATAGATTGCCGATGGGTCATGATCGGGAATAGGCGCCTTACTATACATATTGGATAGAGGTGATGAACTTCACATCCTTGCTTATTTGATGAACTTAGGGCCAGTTTAGAATATGGAAAAGAAGTGCATCAGTTGCTCAAGAATATTAGCTCAAGACAAAGTTATTTGAAGGCAACGGTTGGTATGGCAGACAAGATGGAAAAAAAACAAAAAAACAAAACAAAACAAAACAAAACAAAAACAAAAAAAACCTCAAGTTGGAGTTCTCTAGAGGCCACGTTTCTTGTCCGAGGGTTTAAGGTTGCCCGAGAAACATGACCTCTGGAGAACTCTCCTAACAAAAAGTGTTGCCATGTTGACATATATGTCATTTTTTCATCCATGCTTGAAGTCCTCCACTGGAGAAGCATGGCCGTAGTGTGAAGAACTCATTTCGTAGCCAATCATATTGCTCCATTCTCCTTAAATTCTTGACTAGTGCACTTCTTCACCTTAGTCTAAATAGGCCCTTAGATCATCAAGAGTTGGCTCAATAATCAATCTACCTTCTCTGGACATTCATTTCATGTAGGTGGCTCTATAGTGAGCATTTCCTACTCAACAAACATTCCTGACCGTTGGATCGGCTAAAAACTGTCTCATCCAATCAAAACTTGCAACTCGCCAAAATAATCATTCCAAGAAGTAGAACCAGAATAAAGATGCAAAAGTTAAAATAATTAATATCCCAAAAGTGAAGATTTTATGTGTCATCAAATGATCACATAGACTCTCCCAATTGTGTTCATTCTTGAACCTAGAATGATTGATATATTTCATGCTTATAGTCCAATCTCATTGTAATACATGTCTTTTTGGCACTCATTTCTATCTACAAGCCTTGCAATATACCACTCAAATGTAGGTGTTTGATTACAAAAGATCTACATACCAGTGTTTGGGGAGGATTTTGGGCATAATCAGTAAAGGTCCTAGTGTTTCCAAGTCCAACCAGTTACATATTGACATCTTCCAGGTTCTTCGTTATATATTCGATGCGTATTCTATATATTCCTCTAAAATGATGGGTAATTTTCCTAAAGTCTTGAACTTCAACCGGTTATTTCTCAAACTGAACCGGTTCATTGGTAACTAGCGGTCAGTTATCCCCATTCATTGCCACACACCTTACCTGCAATGGAGGCACATTTAGAAAGAAGGGGGAACTCCCATTGTCAGCCGCATTCACAATCTGAAAGGGATGCCACACACGTTCGAAAACGTTGGATTCGGAACAGAGTTTGGTAAGCCAAGGTAGAAGAATGTTGGCCTTGACATGTGCCTACCTTTGAGGAGTTGGGTTTCGAGGTCGGTCTCTCTTTTATTGGTTAAAACCGTATGCTTTCAACTCCGATCTAGAAAAAACGGAGGTTTTAATCCTTGCAAAAAACGTCGTCTTGGATTGGAGTTGAAAACAGACGGTTTAAACCACAAAAACGAGGGACCAACCTTGAAACCCAGCTCCCTGAACGTTTACCTTGTCAAGGCACATGTCAAGGCCAACATTCTTTCACCGTAGCTTACCAAACTCCGTTTCCAAACTGGCGTTTTCGAACATGTGTGGCCTCCCCTTGAGTGCACCCGATCCAAGTCGGATCCGACTTTTTTCCTCGAAGCTCGTCAAAAAGCCCCTCCCAAGCCAGCGGTACAATAATTTATGTACATTTTATATATATATTTGCAGTTGCAATTGCATTGAATTTTGACACGCGTGTGACCCAAGATCGAGACACTGACAAAATGAAAAACAAGAAATTCTTGGAAAGTTTCATACTTCTAGGTTTCTTGTCACCCTTCTTGGGGTTATGTGATTCCCAAGTGAGAAACCCGAGAGATCTGCCCTCTTGTCTAATCTGGGTCCCAGCAGCCTTGTATGTCTTTTCGGGCAGCAATAAAATAAAATAATCTCACTCTCTCCAGGGAGGGAAAAAAAAATGGAAAATGGGAAACAAGGAACACATGGAAAACGACAGAGGCCCGAGGCTGGAAGATGAAGACAAATTCTCATGAAAAAAGAGTTGATGCCAAAAAGGATGGTCAAGGTGAGCATCTCCAAGTTTGTCTGCTTTAAGGTAGAGATACCATGAACCGTGAAAATAAGTCGATTCGCATTGAAGATATGGTCTTACAATCATGAGATCATTTTCCAAGATAGAAGAGAAGGATTCATGAAGAATGCAAGTTGTTCCATATTTTATTCCCTGTAAAAAAAATTCTACAATTTTTCAAAGTGGAAAGTTTGTCAAACTCCCTACTCGTTCACTAGATTCTCCTTACACCGAACACGGTAATCCTCATTTCCATACAAAACATCACCTAAACCGGTTAATTCATGAGTACATTAAATATTACTAAATATGGCTAAACTAATTGTACATGCATTCAAGTTATTAGCCTTGCAATGGTCGGTTTCAGAAATGGCACTTCACTATTTTGACGGAAGTCTACTTGCACGGGTAGAGGGTAGTTCACCGGTTTGGGTATTTCTACCTTAGTATAGTTTTTTTTTCTGGGTTTCCATTTTCACCACAAAAACAAACAAGTAACACTCGCATGCACCAAGTTTGTTTGGGCTGGGGCGAAACAACCCGTACACTGGTTCCTTGGAGGCAAGGGTTTAGGCATCCAACAAGGAACTGGTGCAAGCATAGTAAAGTGGACCAAAAAAGTGCTCCGGTATATGACAGCCATGATTTTCTTGGTCAAACGCCTATAAGTAGTAGCAAAATGTTGTTTAAAATAGATTTTTTTTCATGATGACCTCTATTGTTAAGTTAGGTACTCAAATATAGAATATCAATATGAGATCTTCAAAACCTATCATCAAAAGTGAAGCGTAAAAGCAACTAACTAAATATAGTTTTGAACGTAAATTTCATGACCTTAAATATTTTGAACTTGGAATTTCTTTTCATATTCCTTGAATTCATTATAAACTTGAGGTCATCATAATTTTTTTTCAAAAATTCATCAATTTAATGTAATGTAATTGTATTTTAAACAAGTTTTTGACAATTATCTTTTCAATGACACCCACTTGCACCACCACTTGCACCGTCTTCTAAAATACATATACGTTGTTTGAAATTGTTTTTTTGTGAACATAAATTGGTTGGCTTTGTAGATTCATATGTTTTCTAAATGTTTATGAATTTTTATTTCATAAAATTCAAAGTTAGTATATTGTTTTGGATCAGTTTCACTTAAACCTGAGCAAGGATCAAGAGCTGTCCACTTTACCGTGCTTGCACCCTTATCTGTAGAAAATGGGTTTTATGAAAACTAAGCGAATAACACCATGCACCTTATCCATACCTTATCAATTGAGTGCATTATTCATGTTTGTCATGTTATTTGATCAATCAACCAAGGGAGACAATGCATTATCCCATGAGGAGTCTGCAAGTAGTGGTGACAAAAAATGTTGGAGATTCCAAACAACTAGAGCCTTAACACTACATTATTAATCACTGTGTGTTCGTTCATGTGGGCCTTGAGAATATATTCATGGCATGCCCCAACCTAGTGCAAGGAGACTTAGATTATGTCTGAATCTACACTACGTTGGGACATCCCATGGTTATACTCTCAGGGTCCACATGAACAAAGCACATTGCTTAATAATGTTATGAAGCCTTTAACCCTAAATGTTCATTAACATCATGAGAAATCTTGTCAATTTCAACCAGTTTTGGCAACCATAATTTATAGTGTTGGGAAGGCATTCTATGGTTGCCTCCCACTAGAAATCACCTAATGTCCTTGTTGGCAGCTCATTGACAATCAACATGGCATGGCACCATGTAGTGGGCATGTGGGTTGCCCACCAAGTATGTTGATGCACATACCATATACCCTGGTAGTTTAGGGTCGTCTCAGATCAATGCTGGTAGAATCTGTTCACTGGTGGCCCGCACCAGTAGGTGTGGATGGGCTATTAATGTGCACAACCGTGACTGTCAATTGGCAGTTAGCAACACCCACACGAGTTGTACGTTGTGCCACCTTCAACCACCGCAACCACAAGTTGATTGATCAAGCTTCCAAAAGTTTGACAATTATGTCACTTAAGGTATTTGGCCCTATTATGGACATTTCTCCAACTCTATATACATTTATGACCATTAAATCGGCTCTAGAATTATCTCATCCAATTAGCAACTACCAATCATAAAAATTATAATTTCAAGTTTCAAAATGATCATAGTACAGGTTTGCAAAGTTATGACATAATGACAATCAAACATGAAGATGCATTTACTCTTTAAAGGATCACATAGGCCCACCCAATTCTAACATTGTGGTCACTATAATTGAACCCACGATGGTGCTCATGTTTTAAGCTACTAGGTCTTCACATTGTCATAACATTTGTCAGCATGTAGGGTGAGTTGTGTAAGCCATGGAATGATGGGGGGTTATTGTTGCTGGACCTTATTGTTTTTACTTGCAAAGTCTACAATGTCAAGTTGATCTCACTTGAAGTATTCAAATTGGTTAATGAGTAATCTTATGGTGACACATGTCTTAGGGCCACTTCACACACGAGCCAAGAGCCGTGACCATGAAATTGTGAGAGCCCAAAAGAAAGTGTCCAAAGGCCGTCCCAACACACCTCCAAAATCATGTAGTGTGGTCACGGACCCTCAAGTGTAGTGTGAAGTCATATGTGACCGGGCCCTCAACCAAATGCTATTTCAATGCATTTCTATTCATGCGGGTCCTCACACATGATAAAATAGAATAAATCAACGGTTGTGAGTGTTCGGAGTGTCATGGTCTCCCGGTTTTGTGTTAGGCCTACCTCCAAGAGGTGGTTTTTGAAAATAATCCAAGTAACCATGAAACATGATCCATTCGATGCCATGTAGAAATCCATGTGGACTTTACATCCATCTTGCATTCACATACTCCGTTGGTCCCTGAAGCGCAGTGTGAAGCGAACTTGGACCGGCACTGCCTTTTCCACCAATGAGAGTGCTTGAAGTGTAATGGTCACGGGCCCTCAGTCTCGTGTGTGAAGTGGCCCTTATCCTTTCTAGTTCCCAATTCTTGACTACAAGCCGGGCCATATACCTCGCAAACTATAATGTGTCCATATTCCTTAATATGTAAACAAATGGATACACTTGTGGGATCTGCCCATGTTGGGAATATCTGCATTGGTGGGTCCTGGAACAAGAGAAAGGACTGGACACTTTACAACAGGGATGTAATTGGAATTCATTTCATTGCACACATTGCAATGAGACAAGCTTGCATGCGCAAATGCACTGGCAGGTTGGGGAATGTGACAAACCAAGTATTGATATAGATAACATACTGGCCCGCAAGACCTGTATTAATGAACAATGTGGAAGGAGAGAGAAAATGCGAAGAAAATAGAACGTCGGTGCATGAGCACCGATGTGAAGAAGTCCGTTGGCCAACGTCCATCTAGGAGATTTGGGCGAACCAACCCATACACTCGTTCCTTGTTGGATGCCTAAACCCTTGCCTCCAAGGAACCAGTGTACAGGTTGTTTTGCCCCAGCCCATCTAAGAGCCCTTGCTCTTGGTATAGATCAAGGGTTTACTACCTACTTGTCAGTAGTAGGTGGACCATATATTTTAGAAATTGTAGGGGTGTCAGGGGATAGTTTGATGAAGGAAAGACATAAGATTGATTTTCTCATGTTTGCGTTTGGTTAATACTAGATATGTGAGATATTTAATAGCATTCTGCTGGAGGAATGTCATAAGGTGTTTAAATCATGAGTGGGGAGACCAAGGTTTTGGAGGGCCTTGATGGAGGATAATATATCACTCCACAAATTCATGTAATGATGATTATTGGTGGCAGGGAGTTCTAGCCATGGTGGCGTAGTGTTGTGGAAAGTGGAGTGTAATTTTGGGATTTAAGGTTGGTAGTAGAGTGAGAAAAATAATTGTTACAATAGGTGAATTCAAAGAGTTGAATTTTAATGTTGGGGGATGCAGAGAAAGGGGGATTGGTGTATAGGGGGATTCCTTGGACGCATAGAATGTAAGGGCGAAGGCGGCCAAGAAATTTGCAATGCATGGTAATAGCCATACCTGGACCGTGTTATCTATTTTGACTTTCTTGGATATGACCAATATAACACTACATCACCTCTTATTGAAGGTGCCATACTCCAAGCACACACACTATTACCTCCTACCCGTACCCTACACACCAACATACAACACACTCCTCCACTAGTTCACACTCCTGTAGGTCCCCCACATATACCACACATGCACCTTAAGGACCTCCCATATTCAAGTTCATTGAGGCCAAACCTATACTCACAAAGACAAATGGGGTGCCACCGCTACCCATACCAAATTCCTATGCATGTGGAATTAGATCCATCCCTTTGTTACCAAATGAACCGATTCTATCACCCTTCTCAACCCAAATGCTCGGAGGGATAAGTATACACCTACAATAATGTAGTATTTTATGTGGGCTAATTACCTACTATAATGGATTATAAGTCATGATAATTTTCAAAATAATGGCATTTTTGTGATTATTAGCACCTATGGGTAATTCTAATTTTTTGAATGATTTAATTCATGGTACCCTATATTACTTATATGTAACAAAAGTTACCCTAATTCCCCAACGTCCTTCAAGTGTATGATAATTTATAAGCCCCGTTCATTGGCCTGTAGCACTTCTAAAGATAGAGAATAACGAAATCCTGATCTAGAAGCCATTGGAGGTGATGATTTCACAAGTAATTTTATCCATCTCTTGATCCCTCCCATAGCATCAACAATTATTTATCCATTCTCTAGAATTGAATTACAAGATATGTGATTCTTCATATCTAGCCCCTCATTTTTATGGTGATTTCTATGTACGACATAGGTAATTTTACGATGTTATGTCCAATACTATTTTACATATAATAATATTGACACACCTAGATCACCCTATACAATATGTTGATATTTTATAAATATTACGCAAAACCAATATGTGAAACCTTCAACACCATTTTAATTAAAATGAGACAATTTGGCCATTTTAAGACAAAAAATTAATGTCGTGTAAACTAAGATCGTTAAACACAACAGATCGAGTGTCCTCATCAACATCAATTAGCAAAATAAACATAGCAAACTAATATGCTAAACAACCACCTCTTCAAGATGAGGGTTTCTCTCTCCAAGCTCAAGAAACTAAGAAGTCTCCTTACAAAGCTTAAGAAACTCTGAAATTCACACACAAGAGTCAAGCTATCTCTCACTCCACGAAGGGAGAATCCAAGAGTGCAAGTGATGGAGAAAGAATGCAAATGCTTTACTCATGATCTACTACACCATAGCCACAAGATAGCAACAACAAGCTCTCTCTCTCTCTCAAAACACACTCACAAGACTTGACTTGACAACAATGGCAAGTCAAGATGCCTTCCTCTTCACATAACCCCCCGTCTATGTGGATTTCATCCATGGAGTGGATGAACAACTAACTAGGACTCCTAATGGAGTCCATTACTCATCCAAATACACATGGACTCCTAATGGAGTCCATTACTCATCCAAATACACATGGACTCCTAGTGGAGTCCATTTACTCTTAATTTGACGTGACTTAGCCTCCGATGTCACCTCACATGACAGCTGTCGTGTAAACTAAGATCGTTAAACACAACAGATCGAGTGTCCTCATCAACATCAATTAGCAAAATAAACATAGCAAACTAATATGCTAAACAACCACCTCTTCAAGTGCCCCCCTAGCAGATAAGGAGCCCCTCCAATCAGCTAGGAATAAACACACTCATCGGTAGAGGTGTTGAACATGATGAAGTTGTTGCTACATCTGTACATATCCATGTTGGTGTAGTGGTAATCGAAGGAATTAAACTCATGGTTGAGGAAGTAACCCAAGAACTGTAGGCTGGGTGCAATGTGAGCCCCATCCTTAATTGCCTTCAACAATTTATGTTGAATTCTTTGATAACTCTCCCAATATGATTTTCAATCCCATAAAATTACCGACCAACTAAATAACAACTTCACCACTAAGACATGTGGCAAACATCCACAAAGTCCTCAATCATGACCATTAACGGCCATGGAGTGGGAGGATTTCCGACAACGAGGACAAATCCAATTGCCAGAAGGAAGAGTCAAAAGGGGAGGTGTCAAACATGCCATGTGCCATCCACGTTGACATTGGTCGCACAATAATATTGTTGCAGCTCCTTTCTTCTCTCCACACACATAACAAGGCAGACCCTGTGGTACAACCGCCAACTCGGGATGCACAGAGCCGTTGATGGGAAGGTGACATGGAGCACAATTCTTTGAATGCTCATGACATTCCCGTCCGTCCTTGCCTTCAAGCAATAATATACCACTTGGTAAAACATCTTTTACCCGCAAAATTGTGCGCCCAGCCTTGACATCCAATGTCGTAGGCGCCTCCCGTTGCAAGTAAACATAATTCCCCTTGGAAAATCTACGAACCTGAGGTCGATAAGCGCCACTGCGGATCCGGGCATACCGTAATGTATCACGATGTTGAGCTATATTTAAGTTTTCCATGGCCATAGGCATGGCCTTCTGAAAGAACACTGCTCGATCATGAAGACATTGAGCCCAAACATCTGGATCATCCAAGTTTACCACAGGAGCCAATTTCTCTCGCACCGAGCTAGGTAAAATTGGCTCCTGACCATACAAAAGTTGGTAAGGACTATAGGATGTTAAAGATGCTTGCCTGCTGAAACGGTAACCCATTGCTATCCATCGTAACATCAAGTTCCATTTGCGATGGTTGCCATGAAGCATCCCATACTTCCGCAAACCGCGCTTGACAGTCTGAACAACTCGTTCATCTAAGCCATCTGCCTCAGGGTGATCTCTGGAAGTTGTTCGATGATCAATCAAAGCCTTGGTACACAAAACCTCGAAAGATCCAAGAAATTCTCTCCCTTGATCCGTCAACACCTCTGCAGGTGCTCCAAACCGTGCCAAAACTCGATCAAGAAATGCCATAGCTGCCAATTCTGAGGAATTTTGGGGAAGAGCCACGAGTTCAATCCACTTACTAAAATGCTCCACCATCACAAGTACATACTTTGCCCCACGTGGAGTGACAGTAAGCGGTCCGGCAAAATCCAAAGACCAACGATATCCCAAGCCCATAATAGGTAAAGGCTGAAGTTGAGGTAATAAAGTATTAAAACTTGACCTGACTCGGTCACATACTTCACACCGGAAAACATAAGTGGCAACCTGTTGATACATACCAGTCCACCAATATTGGTTGCGTAATATAGAGTGTGTCCTTCGCACTCCAAAATGTCCAAGCTCCTCGTGCACTTGCCGTACTAAAGAAGCTCTTTGATCTGGCTTTGGAACGATGCGCCTCGTTCCGTCCGGCCACACACGAAATAATAAGCCGTTTGTCCAACGAAACCTTGTTATTCGGTGACTAACTCTATCTCGCTCCATAGCGGATAGTCCAAGGGGATATGTCCCTTGTTAAAGTTTGTGCAAGACCGCATGGTCTTCCCACACATCACTAACAATGAAAGATTTATCGATCTCCTCATCTTGGTGTTCCACAAGGATCTCAGCAGCCAATCCTAACATAATAATGAGATATGTGGCAGCATGCCAACCCGGCACCGCCTCACGATCACAATCTCCATGCCACCTGGCTCCAGTTAAATCCTCATCTGAAGGACTTGGATTGCGAGACAATCCGTCTGCATCCAAGTTGGCAATTCCTGCTCGGTGGACAACTTCAAAGTCATATTCTTGAAGTAACAATGTCCACCTAGCAAGTTTTCCGGTGAGTTTATCTGATTCCATAAGCCATTTTAAAGGCTGATGATCGGTCACCAAAGTAAATTTTTGCCCATATAAATAAGGTCGGAAATGTGCAATGGCCCAAACGGCCGCCAAGGCCTCGCCTTCATAAGAAGAATAATTAGATTCAACACTATTATTGCTTCGAGATGCATAAGCCACCACATATTCTTTTCCCTCTTTATCTTTCTGTGTCAATACCGCTCCCAATCCCACTGCACTCCAATCCGTGGGCAATTGAAAAGCTCTAGACACATCCGGGCGTCGAAGCACTGGCGCTGAACCGAGCCTCTGCTTCAATGTATCAAATGCTTGTTGTTGTTCCCGACTCCAAATCCATGGTTGGTCTTTGCCCGTGAGAATGGTGAGAGGTTTGGCAATCAAACTAAAGTTTTTGACAAACCTTCTATAATAATTTGCCAATCCTAGAAATGCCCGAAGTCGTGGTACATCACTAGGTGCGGGAATTTTGTGCAAAGCATCCACCTTTGTCTGTTGCACACCAAGACCGCCAGGAATAATCATGTGGCCCAAATAGGGCAGTTGATCATGGAAAAACTTACATTTTTCATAATGTAAACGGAGTCCCCACCGTTGTAGCCGTTCAAATACCGCTTGCAAATGTCTCACATATTCCTGTGGACTAATACTAAAGATGATAACATCATCAATGTAACATCTAGCAAACGGTAAACCAGCCAATAATTGGTCCATCACCCGCTGAAATTCAGCTGGTGCATTCTTGAGACCAAATGGCAAAAATTTCCAATGATAAAGTTGATCCTTGCCATCTTTATCAATTCCCCAAAATGCGGTCTTCACCCGATCACCCAATAACAAAGGTAATTGATGATAATCAGACCTCAAATTCATAGTGCTGAAAATTCTAGCAAATCCCAATGCTTCAAACAACTCCTCTGGCATCGGCATTGGGTATCGATCCGACTTGGTCTTGCGGTTGACTGGACGATAATCACCACACATCCATTTTTCCGTCCAGTTGCCAAAAATATATTTCTTTGAAGGCATAACCGTGGCACAAGCATACTCACCATTGGAGAGTTCAATCAATTTCGCTGCCAATAATTCTTGATATCGAGTTTGAACACCCAACCTTTCAGATGTACTAAGTCTGTACGGCCGTCTGAAAATAGGATGGTCGTCCTCGAGTTGAATACGAACAGGTTTACCTCTATATCCTTCAAGATCATGAAGACTAAAGGCAAAACAATTACGGTAAGAGCGAATAAATGCCGGTACCTTTCGTGCTTCGGCACCAGTAAGTTTTGGCCCACTTCAATTGGCCAATCGTCAAACTCCGTGGTTTTCTTCTCCATAGAAGGATTGCCAATTGGTGCTAGCACAGCTTGTGATTGCTAGTCCGTGGAGAGGGCAACACCTTTGCCCCCATCATCTGCACTTGAAATCAAATGCGTATCCTCTCCACTACAATTAGACATACCAAAATCTTGGGCCAAAGCAGCAAAAACACGTTGAGCTCGAAGTTCTTTTGCAGCATGCTGCTTCAAAGAAAATAATGCTTCAGCATCATTGACCTCCATGTGAAATTTGGATTGCAGCTCCATTGCCCCCTAACCATTGTCCTCTGCCCTCAGAGTAAGCAATTGGTCATGAAAATATTGTTGAGCAGCAAGACAAATTCCAATAATCCACACCATGCTATTGAGATCCATAGCTTGTCCCAATAGAAAACGTCTATGACCTTCTTGAAGCCCATGAGCAGCTGTGGTACCTGTAGGAAAACCCATGGCTCGTTCCCGTTCATCTGCCGTAGGCTCATCGTAAGTTTGGGATTTTGAATCCCAAACCATGCCTGGTCCACGAGATCGAAATGCAAAAGACCGTGGATATGTCACAAAAGTCGGTAGTGCACCTCGCGGAATTCCCACCTTGTTAATTACTGCAAGTGGCAAGGTGTCATCCTTGGTAACCGCCAAGCAAACACGATGATCATCTAAAATGTCATCCACCTTGCGATTCATAAGCCGAGGAATTCGAGCGACTGCCGCTGAAAGCACCTGAGGTGATACCAAATTGGTCCAAAACCAACGAGGCCGGTGAGCAAAGGATCCCAAGGATGCAGCATCCAGAAATGTTGGAGTACCCAGAAGTTGGTTAATGTACTCACCATCATTCACCACTTTGTGCCGTGTATCACCCAATAATGGCACATTTTCCAAAATATACCCTGGCGGAGTTGATTGGTGGGCAAACCACCATTGTATCAATCGCATCAAATCCGCAAACAAACTAGACCTAGGGTCATCCAAACCTTGGCCAATTCCTGCACGCGAATGGCCTTGACACAACCATCATGCAATAATCAAATCCACATGATCCAACCTTCTCAAATCCTCATCACTAATCATAGTAACGTCTTGAGGGAGTTGACCACAACATCCATGAATAGCAGAGGCTGACAATTGTGTGGGATACCTCAACAACAATTGTTGGATGTGGTGTCGAACGGCTCTGTTGGCTGCATATCCATTATCCACATGAATATACCGTCTAACTGTAATCCCAGCCTCCAATACTGCAGCCAAACCTGTGCCAATGCCCCCAAAGATTTTTACAAGGATAATACCTTCAGGTGACGGTTGCCAACGAATGGGTTGGGCAAAAGAAAATGAGGATGATATTGGAGGTGTCTCCTCAAACTCCAAATCCGCTACAATGTGTCGACAATGGTCGGATAACTCCTTAGGAGTACGCCATGGTGGAGATGGATCCTTGAAATGTCGAGTAGAAATTTCAATAAATGGCAAAATTTGTTGCTCTGCTACATTACAAGTGTAGGCCAATGTTTCCTCCAACAAAATTGGTGAACAAGGCAAGTCTGAAACTAAACCACTACAACCAAACATTGCTTCCGCAACCATAGTCATAGAAGTAGCTGCAAATGCTACAGGAATAAATACCTTCATGCCATCACCAGTAGACCATCCTGGTCTAATCCACGCCTCCTCAGTCCAATTATCCAAACCAAAGCCAAGTGGATAAAGAGCTTGCTGACCAACTAATATATCATAGTTGGTTGCATTGGTAACAACACACTTCATTGTCAAATGAGTGTAGGTAGGTCTTGCCCCCACGTTAAAAATCAAACGGAGAGGTGCCTTGGTGTAACCTGTTGCACGTTCAGTGCCCCCTACTGAAGTCACAATTGTAAATGGACAAGGATCTAAATTCGCTGGCATCAATCCCAGATTGTCAGCAAGTCTTTTGCCAATCATAATCGGTTGAGCACCAGAATCCATCATAACTCTTAGTGGTGTAGCACGAATAATGGGATTATCCGTGCGTGACACGACAAACAAAGCTTTGTCGTTCACCAGACGTACAACTCCAGGTTGTAAATTATGCCGCTCTCGAGCGGATCTTGCAGAAACATCTGCAAGATATGCTGCTCATGCTGCACAATGTGAAAAAGACGTGTCCATTGATGGAATTATTGGAGGAGGAATATCAGTGTGCTTACCAAAAGCAATGATTGCCACATCTGCAAGGTTCGCTCGCAAATTGGCTAAGTCCTCCACCTCCTCAGCCACAAGCACGTCAACAACAGCTTGGGATACTTGAAGGGATGTGTGGTATAGATTTTTGGACCAAAAGTAGATATTTTTGAATTTTGGTGAGATGTGAATTCAAAGTGTAAGATAGAATGTAGCATGAACACTAAAAGAGGTGATTAGTGATTAATTAGTGGAAATGAGCAAGAGGTAACTTACTTTGCTCATCCCGAATCAAATTTTAGGAATGAAGAGGCGGTTGGGCAGGACTATAGTCATGTGAACATTTTGAAGAGCCTCTTGAGATCAAGCTACGGAGAGATGTGGCAGTTAGGGAAGTTAAGTTCATGGGATATAGGCCAGGGGGAAGGAGAAGAGAGTTCAGTTCTTCTCGAGAAGAGAGACTCTCTTGCTTCCTAGTTTTTGAGTGTCCATAGCGTGACAAATTCTCGGGTGTGAAGCCCTTTCATATGTACCAGATTTTCTCTTCATATATAAAGAGTATTACAGTTCCTAAATTGCAAGTGTCCTTGGCGTTTGATTAAAATCTTTTGTAAGTCTTGAGTGTGGATGTTTCATTCAATGTGTTTATGAGTGTAAGTGTGAATTCTGGAGTGGAATACGATTCTTCTGGGAAAGAGAGATGGATGTTGTGGTGATTGATGTGGAGTAATTTCAAAGTGTCGTTTCAGAAGCTTTAAGTTATTGAGAGTTACAGTGTGTGCAAGTTCAGAATCTTCTCTCGAGAAGAGAGTGGGTTCTTGACTTCTTTGAATCAGGTTTCGTGATATCAAATGATAGTATGTAAGGAGTGTGAAGCTCTTGATTTTTATAAGATTGTGTGGTGTAGTCCTTCTGTGATAAAGACCATCTGCTGAAAACTATAAGATGGAGCCATTGCTCTATCAAATTGTTGTCATGTGTGCTTAAAGGTAAAGGGACTCTTTCAAAGAATGTCTTAATATTTCAGATCATGAGATTTCGGAAGAGATTTATTTCTCATGCTGTTGTTGTTGAGGTTGCAACATATTCGTAGGTTTCAGAAGGGTGCTCTTCTCACCTAGTTAAGAAGGACCTTTCAAGTTGGAGGAACATGAGCATATAATCTGGGTGTGAAGCCCTGGTCGTGTGAACAATGTCATGCTATGATACAGGCAGTGTGATTTTCACCTTCCACATTCCTCAGTAATCCATAGAAGTCTCGAGAACAATCGGTAAGGTCCTTGAAGACTTGAACTTCGACCAATTGTTTCTTGAACTCAATTGGTTCGTCTGCAATTAGCAATGGGGACTCCCTTTCAAGTTGGATAGATCTGATGTATAAGTTCTAAGAAGTGGAGCAGGGATCAGTTGAATTCCCTCGTGCTTATTAATTCAATCTGTTGTAAGTTGACACTTTTAATCATGTTCATACCGCATTGAGATACCTTCAATGGATTGTCCTAAAGGTATTGTAGAGATTCTGGATTTTGAACATTCAACCGGTTCTTCCTTCCACTTTGTTGGTTTAGTGGCAACCAACTGGCGGCTCTTCTTAATCTCGAAAGGAAGCCTAATCTTTGAAAAAAATCGTTTTTCTTAAACTTGTGGGGTGTGAGTCACACACTCACTGAAATTTATGAGATCTGAGTTTCACTTTAATGGAAATAGTAGGTTGCAAGGTCATAGAAAGCAAATCTCTGAGAGTTCTAGCCCGGAGAACAGGACTTGGCGATGAGTGACTAGTTGTCCTTAAGGAAGATTTTAATTCTGGAAGTCAAAATAAGTTGCAGATTGCTGCAAAATTCTTATATTCTGCGTCATGATCTGACGGAAACACATTAAAGTGGAGCGAAGGGAGGGAAGCTCATAGTCTGCGACACCCATACTCAGTGAAGGAGGTGAGAAAGCAGAAGCGGAAGTCGGAAAGAGGTTCCAGGGCAGAGCCGGCGCACTTATCCCATATCGTTTGGGGGAAGGCTGAAGGGCAGGTATATAAGGAGAAGTGGCCAGCTCCGAGTTCGAGAACAAGACGCTGACTTGGAACTTGTGACTGGTTACTTGTGACTAAGACTATGGCCCTCTCTGTGAGACTCGTTACTTGGAACTTGGAACTGGTTACTGTTACTTGAGACTGGTTACTGGTTACTTAGACTATGGCCGACCCTGATGGACTATGGACACCTCGTTAGACTATGGTCTCGTGAATTAGACTCGCTCGCTTAGTTCCGGTCCGGTTCGCTTCGCTTAGGTTACCCGGTTCGTGTCACTTGTAACTAGACTTTTGCAAGTTAGAATAATTAATTTTAATGTATTAACTTCAAAATAATTTTGTTAAGTCCAAAGGGATAAGAAGTAATTGTTTGTCACAATATTAATTTGAATGGCTTAATCTAAGAGCTTGAGAGACTTGAATGTAATCTGTGGTGAATATGTACTAACCTGTGGTATGGCCTCTGGTTACTGGACCCTTAGACGAAGAGACTATGGTTCAGCCCAAGGTGTCTTGACCCTGGGTTTCTAAGACTATTGCCACTCATAAGACAATTGTCGATTTGTGACTCTTTATATTAGATCATTATAATAAAAGGAACCAAGATTGAAGGGGGTAGCTGTGAGGGAGTGTGAGGCCAAACCCCCCATCCTTAAGCGTCCGTAGTCCGAGTAGTGGGTTTGGGCTCACATTCCTCCGCGGTATTGGATTTGGACTTGGATGAGTCCATAGTGCAAGGTTCACCCTTCAAGTGGTCTTGGATTTAACTTTGGTCTTTGCTTCCTTTGTCTTGCCATCGCGAGAGTGCTCCACATTCTCCATTAATTTGTGCACGTGGTTTATTTTTAAAGAGAGGATGCAAGTGTTAAAAAACACTATTCTCTATAGTCAATCTCAAATACATTTACTTGTGAAAGCCACACATAACACTAACTAGCATAATGTAACTAACTACTTGTCTATGAGCTAATTAAGTAGGCTATCTACTAAGCTCCTTCATGAACCCATCTCTTTACTTTCTAATTACATAAACCTAGCTCCTTCATAAACCCAACTCCTTCATGAACCCAACTCTTTAGCTTCTAACTAAATAAACCCAGCTCCTTCGTAAACCCAACTTCTTAGCTTCTAACTAAACAAACCCAGCTCCTTTATAAACCCAGCTCCTTCATAAACCCACAACTTTGTAGTTGTAATCCCCAACTACCTCACTAATTATTCAAGCCCTTAACTAATCTTCCTACCTAATTTTCCTAATTCTACTAACAACCCCTTTCTAATCACACAATTCTTCTCTAATCCTAAAATCCTAAAATCCTAGAGAGGAGAGGGGGAGAGAGAATTTCCTAACTTCACTAAGACTAACTAATCCACACAAGTATATTTTTGCACTCATCACAACCTCAAGTGCTCAACTCTTAAACATGGAACTTGCAACCACGTGTATTCAAAACATGAACTTTAAGTACCACAAATTGGAATCATGAATTAACTTTAAAATCCTTCACGTCAACACTAATTCTACCAAGAGGTCAAGCCCTCTTCAAGGCTAACAAGCCTTGGCTCTCAAACTAAAAACTAAGCACACACATGTGCTCCAATATGGCTTCCCACACCCACACTTATAACTCGTGGGGTGCCTTGGAGCACAAAGGAAAGAGAGGATGAGTGAGGGAAGAATGAGGGATTATATAGTAAGCTTGAGGGGGTGAGCACCCTCAAGGCTCACGATAAGCCTTTGAGATTTCCTCCTACTTAGTAGGCGCCAATCCTATCTTCTAAGCCTTCCTCCCTCAAATGATCAACAAGGATCCTAATTCGAACATTTAACTAGCCTTGGCTTTCTACCTACCACACTTTACCAAACTTGGGATGCTTCAACCCAAACTTAGCCTCCTTCGCTTTCCGCCGCCATAACTTTCTCCCCTTACTTTCCCAAATCGTTGCTCACCACTTAATTCAAACCACGATGCTTAACTCGTGATTTGATTGGTGCTTTGAGAATTTGCTTATCCTCCACCTTGCATTCTTCCTTGGACCTTCCCCATTAAGTGGCCATGATGAGGTGGTCCACTTGTGCGCTCCATGTGATCCTCCATTCATCCCAATTCGAATGCACTTGCCTCTTGAGTCACTTTGGTTGTCTCCATCCATTTGTACTAGCCTACTCACTAACTACTCAATCCAAGTTCTCCTTACCTATCCTCATTCACTCAAATCCTTCCGAAGGTAAAAACACAATAACAACTCACATCCTAGCCTCTTACAACATGGTACTTCTAAGACTAACATTTCACTCTTTTTATATTTTTGTGAAGTAACATGCTACTTCAAAGTGCATCAACTAACGTTTCAAGGGTCTAAGACTAAATGTGGGCACCCTTTTGGGCTCACATAATTGGCGACCATCGGGGGATGAATCCAAACATCTCTTGCTCCAAGGGTAAGTTGCCTAGTCAAGCTCGGTACTCCTTACATCTACTTCCCGATGTACGGGTAGGAAAGAGCTCACCATTCAACGTTTCCAATTGAATTGAATTATTAGGAAAGACCTCATAGACAAGGTAAGGTCCTAACCATACCGCATCGAATTTCGCCGGAAATTCAAGCTTTCGTGCGTCTTGAAACATGACCATCATTCCCGGTGTTAGGGCCCTTCTCTTATGTCGTTTGTCGAAAGTAATCTTTCTCCTTCTTTGGATTGCCTCAATATGTTGAGCCGCCATTCTCCTCCCTTCGTCAAGTGCTTCCAAATCGGTTAGTCGATTTCGTAAGGATTGACTTTCGGTAAGTCTCGTACTCACGGCCACCCTAAGTGACTCGACTTCATATTCGATTGGTAGTGTCGCTTCAAGACCATAGACTAAGGAAAATGGTGTAGCACGCGTAGTTACCTTATAGGTTGTACGGTATGCCCAAAGTGCCGCCGTTAGTTTCGTATCCCAATCCCGCTTCGAGTCTATAACCGTCTTGCGTAGTATACTCACCAAAATTCCGTTAACCCTTTCCGTTTGTCCATTGGTTTGTGGGTGGTAGGGAGTAGTCTTCCGGTGATCAATTTTAAATTTCTCTGTCATCTCTCGAATCAAGTCATTCAAAAAGTGAGTACCCCTATCGCTTACTAGGATCTTCGGCACCCCGAACCGCGAAATTATGTTTTCGTACATAAATGTTGCCGCGTGTTCCGCCGTATCGGTCTTCACCGCTTTGGCTTCCGCCCACTTGGTGAGGTACTCGGTTGCCACCACAATATATTTCATTCCTTTTGAAGATTGGGGATGGACCTCACCCACATAGTCGATGCCCCATTTTTCGAAAGGAATTAAGGGTAATGATACATGTAAAGGCATCTCCATTCTAAGGTCGTTTCGGGCATACCGTTGGCAAGCGTCGCATTTCCTTACATAGTCATGGGCGTCCTTAAATAGTGTAGGCCAAAAGTAGCCCGCTCTAAGTATTTTTTGCCCGGTGAGTTGACCCGAGAAGTGACCGCCGCAAGCGCTATCGTGGCAAGCGATTAAAATCGCTTCAACCTCCGTTTTTGACACGCATCGTCGTAAAATACCATCGGACCCCCTTCTAAACAACCTATGGCCCACTACAACAAATTGCCTACTATTTACCCTCACCTTCCTTCTCTCTTCTTTTGTCCACTCTTTGGGCAACGTGTGGGTTGTTAGAAATTCCACTATGCCCGCATACCACTCCGGTGTAGAAGTGACCACAAAGAGGCTATCATCTACTAACATATCATTTACCGGATTTTTTCCTATCTCCTCCGACAACCTAGACAAGTGGTCCGCTTGTAAATGCATACGACCCGGTTTATATTCCACCGTGTAGTCGAATTCTTCTAATAACAAAACCCACCTAGCTAACCTACCACTTAATTCCGCCTTGTTAACTAGATACTTGATAGCCATGTGGTCAACAAAAAATACAACCGGGTTGCACATGAGGTAATGCCTAAACTTTTTAACGGAAAACACCATGGCTAGGCACTCCCTCTCCGTTGTAGAGTAGTTTCTTTCGGCGGGGGTCAATTGCTTACTCGCATAAGCTATAGGTTGATCCTTCTCTTTTTCTCCCGTTGCTTGACAAAGCGCACTCCCTATTGCCACATTACTAGCATCACAATAGACGTGAAAAGGTTTACCCCAATTGGGTGGTATCAACACCGGATAGGTGCTCAACCTATCCCGCAATTCCTCAAAGGCTTTTTGACAAGCATCCGTCCACTCGAATTTGACATCCTTTTTGAGCAAATGGGTAATGGGCACCGCTATCTTTGAAAAATTAGGAATAAGTTCCCGGTACCATCCCACATGTCCTAACAACTTAGAGATCCCCTTGGAATTGGTTGGAGTTGCCAAGTCGCTTATGGCCGCAATCTTATCCGGATCGGGTTCTCTACCTTTCTCACTAACAACATAACCCAACAACACTCCCTTATTCACTCCCAAAAATGTCTTATCCGGGTTCAATGCTAACCTCATCTTCCTACACCTAACCAATGCCTCCCTAACACAATGTAGGTGATCGTCCACATTACTTTGTGTGCTAAAATCGTCCACAAAGACGGTCATGGATTTGAACAACAAGTCGGTGAAGATATACATTACTAATCGTTGGAAAGTAGCCGGGGCATTACATAACCCAAATGGCATCACTACCCACACAAAAGTACCCCAAGGTGTAGTAAAAGCCGTTTTATGGATATCTTGGAGGGCTATGGAAATTTGATTATAACCCGCATACCCATCCATAAAGGTATATCGCGAATGACCTCCAACCTCCTCAAGCAACAAGGTGATAAAAGGTAAGGGGAAGTGATCCTTTTGTGTGCACGAATTCAATTTCCTATAGTCGACACAAACCCTTAATTTCCCATTTTTTTTCTTTACTAAGACCATAGGAGAAACCCAATCCGTGATTTCCACCGGCTTGATAAACCCGGCCTTCAATAACCTTTCCAATTCCGCTTTCACCAACAATTGCAATTGAGGATTCATCCTCCTCTCCTTTTGTCTAATTGGCCTCGCCCCCGGAATTAAAGGAATCCGGTGCTCTACCATTTCCCTAGGAATTCCCTTAAGCTCATCGTAGGACCATGCAAAAGTATCACTAAACTCATCCACCAAATTGCTATACTCCCTAACCTCTTTCTCCCCCAATTTGGAACCCATCTTCATTTGTCGGGTTTTTCCATTCTTTAATTTCACATCCACGTACCGCCAATCCGCTTCCGACACATGTGCTTGTTCCTCTTTGTTCCGATACCAATCGGAAGGCACATTGGGGTAATCTTTCACATCTTGACCTACAACTATCCCCGTAGACGTGGTCTTGAAATGTAAAGGCTCCTCCAATTTCGATGACTCAATAATCACATCCTCCTCTTGAGTCCCATCTACATGAATTAAACTAACCTCACCCTCTTCCACGTCATCTACCCAAGGTGTTAACCCACCGCTAACCCACTCTTCCTCGGTGAGCACCTCACATGGCTCCAACAATGAGCCCTCTCCTAAACTAACACTAGGAAATTCACTCCCTAAGCCTACTTGGTGAAATGTAACCATTACATCAACCTCGGACTCGGGGTACTCCCTTAGCCATTGGGCATAATCCCCATTATCCCCATAATTGTAAAAATTAGGACCTAGACTTCCCGAGCCCGAATCTATAACAACCCTTTGACCTTCGGGATGGACGACTCCCACCAATGCCTTGCCAATCTCATTCTCGTTTAAGTCATCAATTTCCTTCTCCAATGGCAAATACATCTCCTTCTTCATCCATCCTTCTAATGAACCAATGGACACTATGACCCTATTACCCTCCGGACCATAAGTGATGGATGGTTTAGGTCCACCCCAATTGACCATAGCATTCGCCATCCGCAACCAAGGCCTACCTAGCAAAATGGGGAAGGTGTCCTTGTTGGAGTGCATTTTAATGACATGGAAGGTGACCAAGTACTCCTCACCTCCCGTAGTCATTCTACAATCCTTGATCATCCCCAAAGGCGTAGTCGAACTTTGATTTGCCATATTTATGACCAAAGGTGAAGGCCCCGTGAGTCCAAGTCCCAATTTTTTCATAGTATCCTCCGGTAGTATATTTAGACTACTCCCTCCGTCGACTAGCACATTAGGAACCACCTTGTCTACTATAACAACTTCTATTTCTATAGCTTTCACATCTCTTCCACCTTGTGATTGGATCCTAGCGGCTATTTTAGCCTTCACCTTCCTCATCCTCTTGTGTACCGGCATTCCCTCCTTTAATGTTTTCCTTGCCGTGGGTGAAATTTCCAATAGTTGGCCGAAAGTAATATCCGCCTTGAGTGTACTAAGGTCCGCCCACAAGTCGTACCCGGTAGATCTTTCCACCTTAGAATTACCCACTACGTCGAATTCGTCTACGGGAACCCCCGGTCCTTCCCATTCACCCACATCGCTATTATCCAAGTCATGTACCGCATTAGTCCTCTCCCTATCTTGTAAAATTATATTTTCCCTCTCCACATCCTTAGTAGCTCTTCTAGCTACCCTATCCAACTCGGAGAGATTAATCTCTTCATCCGAAGAGTAATTTCCTTGCTCTCCTATTCCTACCTCCAACGGGGCATCCCCTCTCCTAGCCCTAGTAGTTACCGCTAGTACAGGTGCTTCTTCAACCACACCCTTACCCTTCACTAACTCATATGTAATAGCATTGGTGTGAGGAGGCCATTGACTTTGCTCCTCTCCAATTCTCGTTGGGAGAGGAAGCATGTCATCACATGTGGCCTCCAACACTCCATCCATGAACCTAACATCTTGGGAGTTAGATGGTCCCGGATCCGTTGGAGGCGCTTGTCTCCCGTTACTACCATTAGATGGAACTCCTTGTCTATTTTGTATTGGAATGTAACCGGTTGTAGTTTGCAAGCCCGCCGGTGGATGAAAAGTTTGCCTAGCATTACTATGGTCATAGTATAAGTTAGGTGGCCTAAGTTCATTGGCCGGTACTCCTTGTGGCCTAGCACCTCGCATATTATCCCTTGCTTGTTGTTGTGGATTAGCCACCGGGTAAGGGACATTAATTATTTTGTCCGGTTGGCGACACGTATCCGAGGGATGACTTCCTCCACAATTGCTACAATTAAACTCTTGACCTTCGGACCAACATTGTCCTTGAGCGTGCCACCTTCCACAAAAGGGATGAAATTCCTTCTTCTCTAAATTTTGGCCACCTTGCCCTCTAGGTTGTGGTCCTCTATTGCTTCCATTTCCATAGTGAGGTGGCGCTTGACCTCGTTGATTTTGTTGAGGTGGGTTACCGTTTCCTCTTTGGTCACGGTTTTGTCCACTTCTACAAAATTGACGCGTGTGGCCCGGTTGGCCACATTGGACACACCATAATCCGGAAGAATGCCTACCCGACTCAACCGGGGGTGGAGGCCCCGGTTGTTGACTCCGGATCATTAATGACATTTGATCCGTGAGGCTTTGCATTTGTTTTATCATAGCCTCTTGGAATCCTAGTTGGCTAGCACCTAGTCTTCTCTCAACCTCCTCCAAGTGTGGATCCGTTCTAGGGGCCGGTAGTGCCAAAAGAGGTGCCGGTTCCCTAACCGCTAAAGGTCGGGGGCCGGTGTCCACAATGGCATATGGAATTTGGTTCTCATACTTAGCGGGTTCTACCGCTACCACCCTAGGGCGTATGGGGATGAATTGTGGGATCAATTCATCCTCCCTTCTCCATAGCCTTTCGTGATCTTTATCCAAGTTTTCAATATCTCTAGCCGCACGCTTGGCATCCGCCAAGGTCAAGGGATTCCTTTCTAGAACACCCCTAATAGTTCCGGACTTAAAAAACCCTTGAATGAAAAATTGCTTTAGCGTGTCGTCGTTGAGCATGGTACCCACAAATCTAGTGCACACTAAATCAAACCTCCTAATGTAAGCCGAAATTTCTTCCTCCCTTCCTTGCTTCAATGACGACAATGCCCTTAATGCGGTACTTTGACCCACTTCCGGCCTAAATTCGTTAAGAAACTCCCTTTGTAATTGTTCCCATCCCCTAAAATGTCCCTCGGCATGATCCCGATACCATTCATAGGCTTCCCCCTCTAGAGTGGTAGGAAACCACACTAACCAATAACCCGGGTCGGTTATGAGGAAGCTAGCCAACCGTTCGATATACCGTTCCATGTGCCGAGAGGGGTCCTCATCCTTGGTCCCATAAAATTTAGGGAGATGAGATGGCATATCCATCGCCGCTAAATTTTGTGGAACCACAATTGGTAGGCCTCTTGGCCTAACCAATGGGTCTATTGGAGGTATAGGAGGTATGGGCGGAATTGGGGGTATGGGTGGTGGATCCATCCCCCGTTCCTCGGCCATGGTGACCGGTGAACTATTCAACAATCCCCTATCAACTTCTACCGGGAATTCTTCTCTAAGTGTGTAATTTTCCGAAGAAGTTTCACCACTCAATTTGGAGGGAGTGATCTCCTCTTCAAGTTGAGCTCCAAGTTCTAAGGTGTCTAGAATTGACCTAGTCCTAGGTTCGACGTTCAAACAACTCTCTATTCTAACATTATCTTGTTCTAATCTATCACTGATTTTAGAGGACCGCCTCTTTCGAGTAGATTTCTCTAGTCCTACTATCAAACTTGGTTTTTGTGAGCGAGTCCTACCTTGCATTCCATAAGAATCGATCGACCCTCACTTGACCACACATAATCCTAGCAATTCCCCTCTTAATATTTTCACTTGTCTTGGTGTGGTTATAATTTTTTTAGGAGGTGAGGAAAAGAACCTGCAAGCCCACTTAGGTGAAAGAATCCCAATAGGGGATAGGCATGTTCATGTTAATTTTTTGGTTAAGTCGGAGCATCACCTCCGCACCTTCCCGCAAATTAACACTCACCACAATACCGATTGTGAGGGGGTGACCTTCCGAGTAGATTATGTTAAAAGTCGAGGCTTCACCCTTCAACTTCTCACACCATCCACAATTCGGGAATTACCCTCTACAACGGATAACAACAATCACGAGTACAAAAGGCATTCCTTAATTAGTTAATGAGTTCACTTTGAAGAAATAAACATACCTTGAGCAATCGCATCCCCCTGTGAGTTAGCACTCCCCTCAAGCCTGACTCAATGTAACAACACCATAAACTTTGTGAAATATTAATTTAATCTAGAGCATGAAATGACAACTCCCAAAACTTTGAGACTCACCCCGAGGTGAGTGTCAAAGTTCAATGTCCTAAGGTGAATTTACCCTCTAATGTTTTAATGAGCTACTCGGTTATAGGTTCCTTTTAAGTTCTTAGCAAATCCCCAAAAAGGTTGAGGACGTACCTTCGCCGCGCTCCTTCCTCAAAAATGAATTTGCGTAATTGACAATGCAATTCATTCCAAGGAATAGTTGAAATACAATGAATTCAAATGTAACCCAAAGAGAGAATACTTACCGAGTTTCGGGTGCTCCTTCCCTTCTCTCAAGTTTGTGTCTCCAATTTTTCCTAGTTGCCTCCAAGTCTCCTAGTCGCCTCCAAGTCTTGTAACTACCTTCCGCTTCGCTCCCGGCGGACGCACCAATTATGTGAGGCCAAACCCCCCACCCTTAAGCGTCCGTAGTCCGAGTAGTGGGTTTGGGCTCACATTCCTCCGCGGTATTGGATTTGGACTTGGATGAGTCCATAGTGCAAGGTTCACCCTTCAAGTGGTCTTGGATTTAACTTTGGTCTTTGCTTCCTTTGTCTTGCCATCGCGAGAGTGCTCCACATTCTCCATTAATTTGTGCACGTGGTTTATTTTTAAAGAGAGGATGCAAGTGTTAAAAAACACTATTCTCTATAGTCAATCTCAAATACATTTACTTGTGAAAGCCACACATAACACTAACTAGCATAATGTAACTAACTACTTGTCTATGAGCTAATTAAGTAGGCTATCTACTAAGCTCCTTCATGAACCCATCTCTTTACTTTCTAATTACATAAACCTAGCTCCTTCATAAACCCAACTCCTTCATGAACCCAACTCTTTAGCTTCTAACTAAATAAACCCAGCTCCTTCGTAAACCCAACTTCTTAGCTTCTAACTAAACAAACCCAGCTCCTTTATAAACCCAGCTCCTTCATAAACCCACAACTTTGTAGTTGTAATCCCCAACTACCTCACTAATTATTCAAGCCCTTAACTAATCTTCCTACCTAATTTTCCTAATTCTACTAACAACCCCTTTCTAATCACACAATTCTTCTCTAATCCTAAAATCCTAAAATCCTAGAGAGGAGAGGGGGAGAGAGAATTTCCTAACTTCACTAAGACTAACTAATCCACACAAGTATATTTTTGCACTCATCACAACCTCAAGTGCTCAACTCTTAAACATGGAACTTGCAACCACGTGTATTCAAAACATGAACTTTAAGTACCACAAATTGGAATCATGAATTAACTTTAAAATCCTTCACGTCAACACTAATTCTACCAAGAGGTCAAGCCCTCTTCAAGGCTAACAAGCCTTGGCTCTCAAACTAAAAACTAAGCACACACATGTGCTCCAATATGGCTTCCCACACCCACACTTATAACTCGTGGGGTGCCTTGGAGCACAAAGGAAAGAGAGGATGAGTGAGGGAAGAATGAGGGATTATATAGTAAGCTTGAGGGGGTGAGCACCCTCAAGGCTCACGATAAGCCTTTGAGATTTCCTCCTACTTAGTAGGCGCCAATCCTATCTTCTAAGCCTTCCTCCCTCAAATGATCAACAAGGATCCTAATTCGAACATTTAACTAGCCTTGGCTTTCTACCTACCACACTTTACCAAACTTGGGATGCTTCAACCCAAACTTAGCCTCCTTCGCTTTCCGCCGCCATAACTTTCTCCCCTTACTTTCCCAAATCGTTGCTCACCACTTAATTCAAACCACGATGCTTAACTCGTGATTTGATTGGTGCTTTGAGAATTTGCTTATCCTCCACCTTGCATTCTTCCTTGGACCTTCCCCATTAAGTGGCCATGATGAGGTGGTCCACTTGTGCGCTCCATGTGATCCTCCATTCATCCCAATTCGAATGCACTTGCCTCTTGAGTCACTTTGGTTGTCTCCATCCATTTGTACTAGCCTACTCACTAACTACTCAATCCAAGTTCTCCTTACCTATCCTCATTCACTCAAATCCTTCCGAAGGTAAAAACACAATAACAACTCACATCCTAGCCTCTTACAACATGGTACTTCTAAGACTAACATTTCACTCTTTTTATATTTTTGTGAAGTAACATGCTACTTCAAAGTGCATCAACTAACGTTTCAAGGGTCTAAGACTAAATGTGGGCACCCTTTTGGGCTCACAGGGAGAGACTGAGCAATTGCATGTACCGCATCGAGTGACCCTTGTTCATAAAATTACCCTTTAATAAAGCCCATTACCACCTTAAAATGGGTTTTGTATGTGTTTATTGTCCTAAACTCATTCCCGATCTATTGTAATCTATCAATTCACCTAATAGTGACATCTAAAGTTACATCTGACACTCTTTTAGCCTTCCCTGGGTGGTTTTCTTAATCGAAACCCGAACCGAAAAACTATCTACAGGATGGCAAATCCGCCTTGCCTTCTAACATTCTCCCAACCAAATGGAAAACTCCAGCAGGTTTGAAATCTGGAGCCATCAACTCTGAACCCGAGAAAATTGGCATATGGAGAATTTTATGTGCCAATACCTGCATAACGTCCTTTGAAATGGAATCCCCATCTCTCAAAGGTAAAGAGTTTTTAGCTCCAACTGCAGTAGTAGTGTCTACCAATCCAAATGATAGAGGTAGCCGTGCTTGACCAACCTGGTCTACTGGACCGACATGGCGAGGACGTGAAGCCTCGTTGCTACCAGCACCTGTGGAAGCCACATAATTTGCCAATGTCTGTGCGCGAGTAGAAGCTGCAGCTACCATCTCTCCAGATGCTCCGAACATATACATGTCAGAACCCGAAGTGCCAACACCTGCATGCGGCTCAGAAATTTGAGCAAAAGATGCAGAAGATTTGAGCTTTTGCTCAAGCTCTGCAACCTTAGCCTCAAGAGTCTGCTGCCGTGAAGATTTGCCAGTCACATAACTGGCAGGCCTCCTCTCAGGATGAAGTTGGAAACAATGATCCACATCGTGGTTAGTGCCGCCACAATGGTTACATTTCAATTGTCTTTTCTTAGAATTTTCTCCCGCCTTTACCGGTTCTATCTTTTGTTTTATTTTTCCCATAGGCTGGTTTTTCTTTTTTTTGGGACAATTGGCATCATTCTTCGAATGACCAGCTTCTCCACAATCCCAACAGTACAAAATCCTTTGCTCCTTAACAGGTTGAGTCTCAGCTAATTACTAGTAGCTGTGATAATTCTTTTTGATTTGCTAGTCTCTGTCATCCAAGATACCATATCCGTGGCATCATGTTGACAGAGAGCCCGATCACATCTCTTAACCACGGCAAACGCTTGTGCAAGCGTAGCTCTGCCTTCGTAGTCCAAGATAATCCGAGGTGATGCCAACTCAAGTAGTCGCTTATCAATCTTAGACAAGAAGATTTTGACAAGTTGGCTCTCAACGAAAACACCTCCCGATTCAACAGCAAATCGCGTGAGTCGCGTGTACATGGTCCGTGGAGTGTCATCCTTCTCCCGGCGAAAATCCTGGATGCACTGCATCTGGTCTCGCCTAAACCCACCATACTCCACCTCCAAATGTGCGACAAATTCAGCAAGGGGATTAAATGGAGGTGGTGGACCAACAGCCGTCAATGCTGCCTGTGTAGCACGTGCCATCCGTGAAAGGGTAGCCGTGCTACTGCCAACCACTATTGGCCCAAGTGCCAGTTCTTTGTCCTTAGACTCCTCCAGTGGTTCCTCCTCATTTAAGGTGGGTGGAGCTAAGGTAGCAACCGCCCCATCTTTAAAAGCTGAAATAAGCTCAACCCGAGCCTCCCAATACTGCTCTACCTCCCGAAGTTGTCACTAATGACCTTCTGTCCAGCGTTCATAAGTTTGGAGTGCCTCATACTCCAAATGCTGAGACAGAAGTTCAAAGGCATACCAATCATTAAAATTGGAAGATCTTTGACGTTTCTCCTTAATCCAGGTACGAAACCGGAGTTTCCAATCGGGCAAGGAAATGCCCCCAGCTCGACCTGAGAACCGATCACGCACTGAACCGTGGTGATCGTCCTCCATTTCGTTGAACGTGCCGACACTCCAAATCTGAAGCCTACTAGTAGTGTCCAACGCCGAAATAGGCTCAAAAGCCTCGTTGGTATCTACCTCTGGCTCAAGATTTGTGGTATGCACGTCCTCCAAGTAATCTGGTGATGGAGATCGATAATATCGGCTCCTAGTTTGCACCATAAAATAATCACTTGAGTACCTGCAACTATCTACAAGATAATGGGCAACCTGCACCTATTGCGGGCTATCTAAATGGCAATCCCTTGCCAAATGCCAAGTGTTTATTTATGCCCCCAGAATTCCAAAATTGTGCAAAGGTTTGAGATTGGTAATTAAAATAAAAAATCAGCGTTGAAAATGCTCATTTCCAAGGTGATTGACTCCAATCAACAAACTAATTGCACCAATGGACTCCTAGGAAGATTTCACACAAATTAGGCTCAAATTTCACTCCGTTCGGAGTTAATTTGCTCCCAAAAACAAAAATCAGCGTTGAAATTAATAATTTCAGCAATGATTTTGAATTCCAATCAACAATCCAATTACACCATTGGATTCCTTGGCAAATTTCGCACAAGATAGGCTCAAATTTAACTCCAATCGGAGCTAGTATGCCCCCAAATTTGAACCTCAAAGTTTGTGAAATTAAATGCCAAGTTTGAAAGGTGAAAGTAAAAATGTAAAAACAAAAACCTAAAAATTAAAGTAAAAAGGTGAAAAGTAAAACGTAGCAAGTGAAAAGGTAAACTCAAAAGTCAAAATCAAAATGTAAAAAGTCAAATGTAAAAGTTAAATTGAAAACTCAAAAGCTAACATGTAAAAGTAAAAAAAGTAAAAAGTAAAAAGTAAAAAATGATTTTTTGCGAGAATCTAGGGAGGAAAAGTAAAAGGCAAAGTCAAAAAAGTAAAAAAAAATGAAAAGTTAAAAGTCAAAACCAAACAAATAAAATAATAATAATAATAATAATAATAATAAAAATTTAAAAAAAAAAGCTTACCTGGAGGGGGTTGGCCCCCCCTCGCTGCCCTCCAGCTGGCCGCCTGCGCCCCGCCCGCCCGGCAGGGATTCCAGGGGCTCCGGGAGGGAGCTCTTGAAGCTCTCTCCCAAAATTTTAAAAACAAATTGGAAAAAAATAAAAATTCTTCTTGCAAATTGCAAGAAATAATTGTTGGATTTTGGCCTCCAACCTCCTAAGCTTGCAAGCAGAAGTTTGCAAGTTGCCAACAACTAACTATTATAATAACAATAATAAATTTTCTTGTTGTTGGTTTTGTTCTCTCAAGAAGGTGAAGAGAGAAAGAAAGAGATAAGGAGATTCCTTGCAAGATTTGTCTTGCAAGCTATGATGAATTGCAAACTAAGCCTCTCAACACATGTATTACTCAGTTGCTCATGAGTTCTTGGCCATTTGAACTCAAAATACAAACTAAAATTGAAAAATTCAAAGAAATTGTTGTCAAGTATGAGGGTTTCTCTCTCCAAGCTCAAGAAACTAAGAAGTCTCCTTACAAAGCTTAAGAAACTCTGAAATTCACACACAAGAGTCAAGCTATCTCTCACTCCACGAAGGGAGAATCCAGGAGTGCAAGTGATGGAGAAAGAATGCAAAGGCTTTACTCATGATCTACTACACCATAGCCACAAGATAGCAACAACAAGCTCTCTCTCTCAAAACACACTCACAAGACTTAACTTGACAACAATGGCAAGTCAAGATGCCTTCCTCTCCACATAACCCCCCGTCTATGTGGATTTCATCCATGGAGTGGATGAACAACTAACTAGGACTCCTAATGGAGTCCATTACTCATCCAAATACACATGGACTCCTAGTGGAGTCCATTTACTCTTAATTTGACGTGACTTAGCCCCCGATGTCACCTCACGTGACATCAAGGTGAAATTTCGAGGCACCTTAAAGGAAATTTAAGGTGAAATCCAAGGGGAACTTTGTTCCCATAAGCCAAGTTCCAATGGGGTACATAGTGGGTACATGATAAAGTACCAAAAGTTCCCTACAAGTGTTCCCCCACCACGTTCACATCCTCTGCAATTATTCACCTTAATGTATGCTATTAAGGTGATTGGCAAAATGAGACTTTGAAAAGTCTCATTTTAATTAAAATGGTGTTCTTCTAGTTTATTCCACATAGTTCTTGTGTTTGTTGCCAATCCCCCTCCCCCCAAAAGCCCAACCCACATCATATACACCTATGACATCCTCCTCCTTTCTAAATTCCTATCAAAACAAACCCTCTTCATATCCATAAAGAACTCCTCTTTACATCAAGAACTCCTCTTCACATCCATTATGTATGTCATCATAAACCACTCCCATATGTCCAACCAATGCTTAGAGGGTTAAGGATAACCCCACAATAATTCTACCCAACATGTACTACCCATCAACCTCTTCCTATACATTGTCAACCCAAACTTAAAACATGCCCAAAATGGAAAGCATGCTCCACCCAACCAACCCCCCCCCCTCCCAATTTGCCCCAACCTTGACCTTGCCAACACAACCATCTTCTCCCCATAAATTATGAATCCTTAAATCCCTACAACACATATGGCTCCTTCACCCCCCCCCCCTTTTGATGATGATGGAAATGGAAACATCGCCAACACATGAATCTACAATGGACCCCTCCACGTTAATATTGCAATCAAACTCCCCCACTACCTTTAACATCTTACGTGTGGAACCGTATGCCATCCTCCTCATAGTCCAACACACCCAACATCTCTCAAACAACATACACATCTTCACAGATAGTTTGAACAACATTACTTACTCCACAATCACACTAACCATCCCTCAGCCCAATATAACCACCTAGACAAATTACTCCTCTCCACTATAATTTACTGCATCGAAGAATCCCTACATAAAATCACCAATCCAAAGGTGCATCCATGAACACAAATTATATGCCCTCTCCCTCAACAAAGTCTATAATTTACTCATGGTTAAAGGACTCGCCTCGAAGATTGGGAGTGCCAAAGTAGATTTTATATTTGTAGTGACTCAGAAATCATGATTCGAGTAGAGGCGCCCACAACCAATCACTTAAGATTATGCGCAAGATATGGAGAAGTATAAAGTGGTGCAATTTTCTCCCATGTAGGAAGGTAGAAATTAGGAGGATTGCAATTTATTTGGTGATTTTATTTCTTAAATTGAAATTACTATGCATTTTTTAAGCCAAAAGTTGGTCCAAACATATTTTTCAATGTCTGGAGTCAGCCATAACCATTCATTTTAACCACTCATTCCTCCTCACTTGAACACTTAGAACCTGGACATGTGTCATGGCAATATTTGTTACGGTCTGATCAAAATTACAGAACCCCATAGATTGCCAATGGGGGTCCTAATTGGGAACATGCACCTTTACTATGGGTCTCACATTCCTTGCTAGAAAAGTTTCGGTGCAATTTTTGGAATGTAGTGGACCAAAATATTATGCGACAAATGTAGGTTCAACCACATAGCTTGAGTGATTAGAACTCATGTGGAAGTGGTGCAAGTTCCATTCACCAACAATGAGGTATTACGTAGGCACAATGTAACTAACGTCTTCTAATAATGAGGGTGACCAGATCATTGGTCATGCAGAAGACTTGACAACCTCGCTAAGTGGCTCTCAAAATATTTGGATGAAGAATAATGAACAATATAACTTTGTCGTACACCAACACCGATCAGAGCCAAAATAGGTGAAGAGACTCTCAAGTCACACCATGAGGCAAACATAGTCAACTGTTTCCTTTTTCCATGTCCCTCATATTGTCCATACCGTTACTTAGCTTTATGCTTCCGTTCTGTGGGCCATAGGAATATAAGTATGCTAGGAGCTCAGTCTGAATTTGAGTCATCCCTATGGTTATATTTCCATGGTCCACATAATGGAAGCACATTGATGAGTAATCTTATGTATAAAAGAGTGTCATTTTTCAACAAACTAGGGTGGTGTCAATACTATAAAGTTACTTGTAAAAGTTACTCAGTTTTGATAATTCATCTTGCGTAACTTGCATCACAAGGCTAATTTGAAGTGGGCTTTGAATACCTTCCAACACACTCCATATCTACATATATAGCAACTAATTTTGATGAGCTCCAAGAATTACTCTAATTGTGGGGTAACTATGAAGCCAATAGAGGTATCCTTGGACCTTGGTGCTACTTTTGCTCTTTCTTTCTTTATTTCCATGTGCTCAATAAAATAAAGAAATTATAGATAGATAGATAGATGGATAGATAGATATGTCGAACTCCAACACAACATTGGATTGAACACCTAAATTTGAATGGTATGTGGTTAGGTGTGGATCTAAGAATTGGCACCATAAAGACATGTGCTTTAAAAAAAACTAACCGACGTGCTCGAAATATTCTAACCATTCTAGGTTCAATGGTCAAAACGATTAACAAGACCTATACAACCACTCGACGAGCACAAGAACCTCCACTTGATAATGAATGAGATATTCTTATGAACTCCAAACACTAAGATTGAACTAGCTACGGACACGATTTGGATTTGGTAATCATCTCGCACTAATTGTGTGTTTCCATATGTTACGAGAAGTAGATGCACAGAGCAAAAGTATCGAAATAACACACGTCGACCTTATATCTCACAAACACACGACCTTTTTCCTCTCCTCGGGTTGACCCGACCTTTCATCAGCTTTCCATACTTTTAGGATCGGTTTCACTTTGGGCCAACCAGCCCGTCCCATTGAAGCCCGGGTCGGTCGGTCGGTCGGTTAACTACGGGGAGAGCAAAACAAAGTTTGGGAGGTGAAAACAAACTGACTGTCCACCGGGCACTGTATAAGTTATATGCACATGAGACCAAAGCAAAGCGGCCCAGCCCCCTTCTCACTCAGACTCACGTGTTTACTTGGTCGTCTCCCAAAGGACCTTGTAACTTATACTCTGATGAATTTGCAGCACAGACCTCAGACCCTGACAGACCTCATGCATGTGGGCACAGTATAGTCTAGCCTCGTTACTATGACACTCGGTTATATGACACCCTCGATATTACGACACATTTTTGCAAGACCAAATCTTTTTAGTCCAAAACTCCCTCTTTTATACGACCACGACACTCAATAATGCGACGTTTAGAATCTCCGTTTTGTCATATTGAAGAGGTAGTTCATGCTCAAATTCCTGCCATCTATGTTATGTACATCTAAAATACATCCATTTTCACTTGGGAACTACTTGGGAACTTCACTTATCATTGGGAACTTAATGATACTTCACTTATCAAACTTTTTAGTCCAAAACTCCCTCTTTTATACGGCTACGACACTCGATAATGCGACATTTAGAATCTCCGTTTTGTCATATTGAAGAGGTAGTTAAATGCTAAAACTCCTGCCATCTATGTTATGTGCATCTAAAATACATCCATTTTCACTTGGGAACTACTTGGGAACTTCACTTATCATTGGGAACTTAATGAGAATCAAGGTTACTAGTGCAGAATGGACATGGTTAGGGTTAGAGTGGCCTCTTGCCTAGTATGTTGCCTTGTACTCATGATGTTGCTCCACCTACAGTAAAGCTTAGTGATGCTAAACGTCATGCATCATTGTTGTCTAATTTCTTATTAGACAACTCTTTATATTTTTGGTGTTAATGAAATTATTAGTTTTCAAAAGTTAGTAGGGAATTTAGATAAGATGACAGTTGCTAACTTGGGTAGGCAACACCATGGATCTTTGGACTCCTATTTCAAGAGGTCTTGAGAATATTTGTATTTGTTTGGAGTTATAAGTTATTATTGCATACCGTCTATATTGCTTAAACTCGTTCTATATGTTTTTAAGCTCATATTACTTATGTTTTTGTATTCCCTCAATAGTACGACAATTTTATGCCATTTGTCATATTAACGAGAAGACGACACCTTGATAATACAACATTTTTGGTGTTTCCCAAACGTGTCATACTAAAGAGGGAGAACAGTAGTGAAGAAGTAAGGGAGACGACCACATCAAGTAAGAAGCTTACCCCTCACCACCAATGTCTGAAAAAAGGAGTTTTTGGGCATAATCGATCAAAGTCCTAGTGTTTCCAAGTCCAATTGGTTACATGGTTTGATCTAGCGGCTTTTCTTTACTACTTTGAGCTATATTCTATAGATTCCTCTAAAATGATCGGTAATTTTCCTGAAGTCTTGAACTTTAATTGGTTACTTCTCAAATTAGAGTAGAAGAGTCCCTAACCGATCGCTTGAGAGATTATGTGCCATATCTAGAGAAGTGTAAGGCGGTGCAATTTTTTCTCGTCTAGGAAGATAGAAATCAAGAGGATTGCAAATTTATCGGTAATTTTATTCCTTTAATTGGAATTACTAAGAGTTATTGAAGCCAAAAGTTTGCCGGAACATATTATCAATGTCTAGAGTATGCCATAACTACTCATTCCTCCTCACTTGAGCACTCAAAACTACCTACATTTGAATGGTAAATGGCAAGGCTTGCAATTAACAATGGACACCAAAAAAGATATTGATGTACACATGTTGCAATGAGATTGGACTTTGTGCTCGAAGTATAGACACCATTCTAAGTTCAATTTTTGAACAAAATTGGGAGGGCTTATGTGACCTCATTTTTAGTTTGACCTCCTATATTTTTGCATCTCAATCTTGATTCTAAAACTTAAATCTCTATCATTTCCAGTTGTGGACCGTATGCTTGATGATTCCCGACCCAACGGCCATTATAATATGCGGAGTTGGAGTTGAAGTGTCCACTATTGCACCACACACCTTAAGAGGAACATGGTTACTCATGTCCATGTCCTCCATTTATGCTTTTATCAACTTTTACAACAAACTTTGTTAGAAGATGAGTTGACTTAAGGAGATGGTGGACCTACTCCATGGAGATTATGCTTGGTAGCATCCAAGGAGGGGAGTTCAATTACATAGATATTTAGTACCTCCTCACCTCACTAATCCCCGTATCGAGATAAGCATGCACCAAAATATATATAATGATAGGATCACCCAACTTTGCCAATTGAGCCCCACCAGACCAATCTCAAGTCTCCCTAAAGTTACTTCTGAAGTCGAATGAACTACAAGTAGAAGTTTTCATGTTATGAGACGGTTTGTGCAGTTTTCATCTTCACAATGGATGAGTTAACCTAGACACCCACAATGCCCTTAACCTCCTCCCCCCCCCCCCGGTGCCTACTATCTAGTACATGTCTCCCTCACCACCTGTTAGATCGGAAGGGAAAGCATGAGAAGCTTGTCATAGAAACACCTTTGGATGGTGTGTGTCCCCCCCCCCCTTTCTTTTTATTCCAGCCACCTCACTCGGCATGTACTTTGTGTCCATGCCGAGAGGATTTATTGCATGCGTGTGTACCAACATAAAAACTTGAACCCCTACAAGTTTGTGGCCGATTTATCTCCTACGACTCAGCCTAAACTAATTTAAATTCTTCTTAAACCGATTCCAATGTCAAATCTTACTGACTGAATTCTACTTTGAGGGGCTTTTTGATGTAGGATAAATGAGAGGTAGACTATGGATCATAGACTAATTTAGATTCTCCTAAACCGATCCCGATCTCAAATCTTACTGACTAAATTCTACTTCGAGGTGCTTTTTGATGTGGGATGAGTGAGAGGTAGACTATGGATCATAGACTAATTTGGATTCTCTTAAACCGATTCCGATGTCAAATCTTACTGACTGAAGTCTACTTTGAGGGGCTATTTGATGTGGGATGAGTGAGAGGTACACCGCTCGTATATGCGATAATTCCCACTCACCTGCATCCATAGCCTGCCTGCAGGCGAGTGACCATCCAGCGGTGACAGAGATTGTGACCCCCGGCAAGCTTTTTGTCAGGGAGGAAGAAATCTGAGCAGGAGGAGTCACGGGTTTCAGCCTAAGTTACAAAGTACACACACAGACACAGTGCACAGACAGGGTGGTAGGTGACGGAACCCGGGGTTGCCGAAGACTGAGTAAGATCTGCTGCAGGGGCTAGTATAAGCTGTAAGCTACCCCACGAGATTCGGGCCACACCGCTCCAGATTTCTTCGTAGTAGTTACGACTACTTTCGTGATTCGGAGTAATTCGGAACCAAATACTTAAGTCCTCTACGACCCATTTTACACACTCGATCTCATCAGCACATCAGAATCCCACCTGAGCGTGATGGACACGCGAGCCAGGTCCAAAATCACGGCGAGCACTCAAATTCCATCATACGGTTTGACCCTAATCTGAGTCGAAATTTCTGTCGTTCACCCATTAGACGAGTTTTGGCCATGATGGGGGATTTACTATCCAACAACATGGGTGTCTACGGCACACGACCCATGGCTGACGGTTTTTGAGTGCGCACAAGTTTGCTTTGTTTCCACAACTACACTGGTTTGTCCTGACAGGTGTGGGTTACCGTGTGGAATATACTTACACTTTGCTATAATCTTCTTCCCAATTGAGATTTTTGTTTTTCAACCTACACTGATATGTGCAATTAGGTTGCTCCACGCTAATTTACCAACACTCCAGACTACATTGGTTATCCCGATTAGTGCATGTTACTACTTGGAGTTATGCAGTGCTGTAACTTTTTGATGGGAATGTGATGTTTTATCAAGCAAAGTCATTCATGTTCTATAATGTCTGAAGATTTGGGCGAACCAACCCATACACTCATTCCTTGCTGGATGCCTAAACCCTTGCCTCCAAGGAACCAGTGTACGGGTTGTTTCACCCCAGCCATGTCTGAACAACCTATTGAACTTCTGTTAGTAAAACTTGAACTCCCAAGTAAAATGTTGTCGCATTGCGTAACTCCGAATAGCAACATGCACTAATTGGGATCATAATCATTGTACTTTAGATATTTATTACCGTGGTGACAGAGCACAAGAATTGATTCTTTTGAGTGTGGTTCTTATATGCACACAAAAACAAAGTTATGTGGTTTTGTAATTTGAGTTTGAAACAAGATAAGTTGCATGGGTAAAGAAACAACCTAATTGCACATACCAGTGTAGATAGTATAAATAGCTAGCGTGGACATTAAAGCAATAGGAATTGACATACTTGGTAAAGAATGTGTATTCTTGTTCAAAAATAAACTTTTAACAACACGGAAGTTCAGATGGTATCCCGCATCAAAAGGACAGATCCGTGTCCTAAATATACACCAAGGATGCTTGGCATCCATGTAAGTTGAAAATGAGAGCGTTAAGAATCTCTTATATTTGAACATTTCTATTTTTTTCAATATATTTGTCCCATATGTGACCCTTGAATTAGCATAAGAAATCTCAAACTAGTTTTAATAAGATTCACAACATTACTCAGCTGATGAGTTGTGATCAACTGCCCTGATTTCATATTCAGTTTGAAGCAGTGAGATTATGGCATCCAGAGTCATTATTCTCGAATGTACTACTGAGCCCATGGACACAACTCGTCAACTAAGTAATGTAATGTAATGTTATGCTATGATGAATTAGTATTGAAAGTTCACTATAAGAAATATATTTCTACGGGAACCCTAACATGGCTACCACAACTCTTAAGCCTGTCATATGTGTGTAAGCTTACATACTTATACTTAAGGCCCATAATTGAAGCTTTATGAATACAGGATTTCCTGCAAGAACCTCCAGTATGTAGACCTGATTTATAAATCATTGTGACTGTACCGGTCATCAGTGTTCATTTGTGAGAATGGTCTCAAGTATATTTGTTCTAGTTATTCGGCCATGTGGGTCGGTTCCATGACCTTGGAGTATGTCAATTATATTATGTGGGCTTTCTAAACAAATTAAGAATATTCATTTATTATTCATATATTCAAACTAATATTTGAAAATTTAAGTAGAGTTATATTCTTGGCACTATTCACATGAATCATTGTTCATCACGACACTATTTACAAGAAACATTGGTCATCCCGGTATTATTCACTGACAATACTATTCATAGCAATGCTATCACTAAAAATACTGACACTATTCACAAAATTCATACTATTCATACCAACATTATTCATTATTCATATTGGCGTAAGCATTGAAAATTTCCATATAGTAAGTGGCACTAATTACAATATTTAGTGTAGCTAGTGTGTGTGAGAAACTTGTGAAATACATCACAATAAATGTCACATAAAGTAAGAGTTGGAGGAGGACATCTTGTTACATAAAAGGAAGGCTCTCTCAGTCACTAACACAACAAAATCTCCCCCTAGTGTTTGAATCAATGAACAAGGGAGAAACCGACCGCTACACTAAAAAGGATATTTAGTCTTTGATACACTAAATACCAACGCATACACTAAATGAGAAATAACCGTGGTTGAAGTTCCAAACTTTAGGAGAATTGCCCATCATTTTAGAGGAATCTACGAAATACACCTCGATTTAGTAAAGCAAATCCGAAAGATGTAACCGGTTGGACTTGGCAACACTAGGACCTCGACCGATCGTGCCCGAAAACCTCACCGGACGTCACGGGTTTGAAGTCCTTCATGTTAAAACACATCACCTTTGACATAAATGCTTAGCTTTTTGTGGAGGACCCCATAGTTCCTATCATATTGCCCACGGAACGGACGGCTGGACACAGCCTCATAGTACATGGGATCATGCCCATGTTGGACCTTGAAATTCCTCATAAATGTCGCGACCCATTTAATGTCATCCCCGCACTATAAGGTACCACTACTTTTGGTGTAGGGAATGGTACTATATTCCTCACTCATCTAAACTGCCCTTCCTGTTGGGGAAAGGCTGTTAGCAAGGAACGGGGAGAACCGACAGCTACACTATTTTTTTGGGGGTCTAATTAGTGTGGGTTACCATTTGGAGTTACGCATTCATATAACATTTTACAAAGAGCGTCGTTTTCTACCCAAATAGCATAAATAATTAGGAAGCACATCAAAGAGCATGATACAACTTACTTGATTTTTTTTTTAAAAGGTCAATGTCAGCTAAAAGTTATAGCAACACGTAACTCCAGATGGTAACCCGCACTAGTAGGACAATTTGGTGTAGTTACAGATGAACCGGTTGAATTTGAGAAATAACCGGTTCAAATTCAAGATTTTAGGGAAATTGCCGATCGATTTAGCAGAATCTATGAAATATTCCTCCTTTTAACAAAGAAAACCCGAAAGATGGCAACATGTCACCGGTTGGTATTGGGAACACTAGGATCTTGATCAATTATGCCCAAAAGTCTCCTCGGACAGTGGCTGTTAGGGTTGAGGGCACCTCCCACAGGCTCAATTAAAACTTAACACACCGCCCGCGGGGGGGGGGGGGCATGTCCTCATCTGTTGAAGTTCTTTTTCACTGCCCTGCCCTGGATCGTACATACGGTACTGACAATAAATACAGATACGGTATGTCGGCATTGACATACTTCCTTCCAGGCAGCCATAACTTAGGGCCGCTTCACACTATGGCCGTCCAAGTCGAGAGGCCGTGGGATTGAGTGGCCAAACTTTGTTGAGAGTCCAAAGAAATGGGCTGAAAATAGCCAATAAAATATAGTTAGTGGAGCCTTTGGCCGGGCATAGTGTGAAGCCTCCAAAGGCCAAGCCCAAAGTCCAAACCGTTGGCCATGAACTCCCACGGCCTCTCAACTTGGACGGCCATAGTATGAAGCCTCCAAAGGCCAAGCCCAAAGTCCAAACCCAAAGGAGCACTCCACTTTATTCCTTGCTCAAAATAACCCCTCCAATCTAACCGCCAAGATCTTGTCAATGATTGATTTTTTAATGAAAAAAAGCCGACGGCCTCTCGACCATAGTTTGGGTTTCTATTCCCGTCCGACCCAAACTCCCTTCGAGAGTCCGTCGCCTTCTTCAAAAAGTAATCATTTTAAATTGCGACGGCCTTTGGACTTTGGCCATAGTGTGAAGGGTCGAGAGGCCGAACTCTTGTTTTCTTGCAATTTGATTGGTGGAAATCGATGGCCTCTCGACCTTCGGCCATAGTGTGAAGCGCCCCTTAGGCCCACTTTATACACGGCTTGGGGCCGGCCCGAGCACCGGCTTGATTCATGTGTTGTTAAGCCCTCAATCCGGTCCGATTTTATCAATTTTTTTCGGGTCCAATCTTGTTACATGTAAAGTGATGAGGCCTGATTTTAGGTCCCGATGTTTTTGAGGGGAAAGTGTAGTGAAAAGAATCAACCTTCCATGGACTGACAGTAGACATGTTCATTATCCAACGGATGAGCCCAATCTAACCCATGTTGAGAGTTCAGGCTAAGGAAAAGCTTGTCCCGATTTCTTCAAATCGGTCCGAAGGTTTGGCACCAAAATTGTGCCACCTAGGACGCCACATGGGATGAGTGAGTGTACGAGCCCAACCCTAGTATAATGCCCTTGGACTGGATTTGATGAAACCGAGCGATCCTACTGGGCCAATTTTTTTGAGTTTGGGCTGGTCCTCAATCTAGCCCCGAGTATAAAGTGGGCCTTAGTACATAGCAATGTTGGCCTGGTATATGGATGAACGTGTAAATAACCAAAATGATAGATGAAAGTTAGTTTAGGATGAAATAGGAAGGCTATAGCCCGAGGATAGTAGTTGTAGGAGTTACAACCGCCGGGAGCTCCGAGCTTGATAAGCAGGCTATCGTCAAGGTGAGAGTACTTCTTGTTATATCTACTGAGGCCATAGCCGTGGAGAGTCAAGCTATAGGCAATAGAGCTAGAGCCGAAGGCATTAGGTTTTCAAAGTTAGGATTGTAGCAATCACCACCTGTGATAGGGGGATGCGGCCTAACAAACTAAGTTTGAATTGATTAAGTAAAGAGGATTATCTGATTGTTACAAGTATGGCAATAGTCTGTGTATGGCAATTGTGGTTGAATCAGTGCATGAAAGGAGTGTGTTAGCGTACAAAGAGTGAAGACAACACAATGTGAGTGAAATGAGTGAGTCAAGTGTGAGAGGTTGTTGAGTAAGTATTGGTGTTACCAGAATTCAATGATCAAAGTGTATCGAGATTAAAAGAAGTTGTTTGAAGGAGGCATGGCTGTAGGTTTGAGAGCCTGAAATAAATCAAGAAGCAATGAAGAAGGCTATAGCCATGGTCGGTGAAAACCTGAGTAATTGGCAATTTGAGAGAGACATAATCATAATGAGTAGCAGAACCAGCATAGGAGTTGTGAGAGAGAGAGAGAAGATTGACTATCACCTAAGAGCAAAATAAGAAGAGGGCCATCGTCTGGAGCACGGACACGATGCCGTAATCACAATTGCAAGAAAATGAAGAAAGGATAGCAAGAGCAGTAGGCCATAGCCAAGAAAATTAGAATATGGCCACGACCGTAAGAACAATGAAACGAAGTTTGTGAGAGAGAGATCACACACACACACAGAGAAATTCCACTGAGAGCCGTCTGAGAGGGAGAGCCGAATGTCGAGAGCTTTGTGCAGCCATGGCCGATTGCCGAGAGCACCTTGCCAGACTATAGCCTGTGAGAGAGAGGCTGACAGAGAGGTAGAAGAGAGACGTCATAGGTAACCAAAGCAACTGAAGTGACGAGTGGACAAGAAAATTCAATTAAATAACTGATTGTGAAATGATGATAAAGTAGTTTAGAGTCATCATGATTAAGAAAGATAAGAAGTTTAGAGGGATTGACGAGATATGATGGAAATCGGAGTATCATGATGGTGTTGAGTCAGCGAGTAATCTAATCAACAAAGAGCGTGCTTTGAAATGATTAGGAATGAGAATGATATGGTTGGATGTTGAGAGGAATTAGGCTAGCCGTCGAAGTCGATTGTGTCGGAATCTAATAGCTATAGCCTATGAATTTATATAATTATGTAAGCATGTTGCAGGAATCAAAGCAAGCCTTTGTGTGTTGTGTGACAATGAAGAATACGAAATAAGTAAATTTCAATTATAATTAAGAAATGATAAATGAGATAAAATGAAGGAACAAATTCTTTGAGCAATGCAATTTGAATTATGATTGATGGCATTAAATGATTATTTAATTAAGGAAGAAGAGACTAACCCCAATAGGATGAAAATCCATTGGAAGACTATTGCCAAGATCCGAAAAGACTATTGCCAAAGCTTTTGAGCTTCACAACGGAATTAGAAAGTGTGAAACTAGAGTAATAGGAGACATCAGATAGGACAGACCCACACACGACTCAAAGCACCAATAAACCATAAGAGTGGAGATTAAGCCTGAGGAAGAGGAAATAAAGGAGTAAAAGACCTAGATTGTTATTAGAACCTTAATCCAATGTGACATTAATCCTTATAGACACTAGCTCAGTCTTCCTTGAGACTTAGTTCCTTGGGTTGTTGTTTTAAGTGATAGCAAAAAACTAACTACACCCCCCTCCCCTTTTAACACCACATTGGAAAGTAGAGAATCTTTAGTTCCGGAGCCTAGATCAACACCTTCCTCAACTCCGATTTCAGCGACTTCAAACTCTTGGGTCCTAATTTGCAATTGCTAACCTGCTCAAGCTTCTAATGCTCGAAATCCATGGGCTAGATGATTCCCTAGAGCTAAAAGTGTCCACTTTAGCCTCATCTACCTTATAACACCTTCCTTCATCCATGATGAATGAGTTTACAAAAGACGCCACAAAGCCTGAGCCGATACGGTCGAGGGAACACAAAGATCAACCCCTTTCTCAACTCCGATTTCAACTACTTCACATTCTTGGGTCTTGATTTGCAATTGCTAACCTGCTCAAGCTTCTAATGCTCGAAATCCATCGGTTGGATGATTCCCTAGAGCTGAAATGTCCACTTTAGCCTCATCTACCTTATAACACCTTCATCCATCCATGATGAATGAGTTTACAAACAACGCCACAAAGCCCGAGCCGATATGGTCGAGGGAACACAAAGAGTTATATATATTTACATACCGTAAAACAAAATACAACACACTGGTGGGCCTGGGCAAAAGGGTTCAGCTTTCGGTTGCCTTTGCCCAAGTACTTACTTGTGCTTCATGTACGTACGCTCTTGACTGGGCATCGATTGTAAGGGTTTTGGTGGTTTTGTATTATATTGCCTGCTTTCGAGAAGCCTATGGTGAAATTATTTGCGGGCAGCACGGGCGGGAGGGGTCAGGGGACGTAAAAAGTCATCTAGAATACGGGTGAAAAGTGATGAGGGCCCAGGGGGTTGGGTGAGGGCATGTGCATATACATATATGTGACATGGGGGGTTTGTTGTATGATGAATTGGCACATGATTAACTCATTGTCAAGTGTGGTCTAGAGCTTCGCGGTGTCTAGGTGACCTCATTCATTGGTAAGACGAACATAACATTATTCAGCCATGTGGGTCGGTTTCATGACCCTGGAATGTGTCAATTGTAATTTATGCGTCTCTTGAACAAACTGGGAACATTTGTTTACTATTCATACATTCAGGTTGAACTTGGAAATTTGGGTGGAGTTATACTCCCGACAATATGCACAGGAATTATTGTTCATCCCAAGGATATTCATAAGAAACACTATTCATCCCAATATTATTCCATTGAATTTCTATTAATAAAATAAATATCGTTGAAAATACTGACACTATTCACAATATTTTACTATTCAAACCGGCACTATTCATTATTCATACCGGTGTCAATTTCTTCTTATTTTTTAAGTTTCTTCCCATGAAGGTAAGATGCTAAACATAGCATGGAACACAACCATGCAACTGAATAATATTATGAAAACACAACGAACCATTTTATAGCTTGAAATCTTTTCATGTGGTGATTTGGCATTAAAAATGGCATAAGAGTCTTTGAATTAAACGAGGGGATTGTTAAATTGACCATAGTCAATGTGTAAGGTGTTGACTGGGCTCTAATTTGTCATCCAAGTTGGCCAAGTTTATTAATTCTAACACATAGTTGATACCTTGCTCCTCTTCATGTGTGTGATGAAAAATCGAATATTGATAGGTCGTGTGACCACGCAACGCATCTTTGTGGTTGTTTTAACAAAGTACGTGATCGATTTAATCTACACCGTTTATGATATTTAGTGTCACTTATTATTCAAAGTTATGCAATCCTAATTTTTTTTAACTTAGAATGCAAGTTATTATCAAGTAAAGTCATTTATAATGCATGTTGTCCATACAACTTATTTAATCATTGTTAGTGAAAATGAAATAGTAGGAAGCTATAACCTTGCTTAATTTCAAATAGTAAGTGACACTAAATATCATACACAATGTACACCGTTTATGGTATTTAGTGTCACATGCGTAATAGTGTCACTTGCCCTATTTTGAGGCGTATCCTAGGTTACACTGATGATTAACAACTTCACCATTAGTGCCACCTCATGACACTTGGCGCTCAAGTGCGCTTACTAATATCTTGGCATGAGAATGTTCAATAGTATTATTAGGTGCATGCCTATCTAAACACATGACACTTGCCCATTAGTATGCTCAAAATATCTTCCCCTTGCATACTAAAATACAAAACTATCATCTCGAGTATCCCAATGTGCTACTCTAAATGTCATAATATAGATATCTTTTCACTTAAAGAAGTTACTTATGTTGACGAATGGAATCATGTTGGCAATTAGTGGGCGTGACACTTTGAGACATGTAGGCATCTAAGTTGAGCCCTTCACAAATAGTGTACGTGACACTAACTACCATAAACGGTGTAGTGGAGTTTAGTTGAATCGGTGCAATAGAGCCCCTTCCTCCACAATGGATGGAGGGGTTTACGTAGATGTCACAAAGTCTAAGGGCCGCTTTACACTACGGTGGAGAAGTCCACCAGTCATGAATTCTAGGGGAATTCTAAAATTTGATTGGCCGAGAGTGACACTCTTGTCTGGTGGTGGTTTACACTACGGCCAAGAGTCCTTTGGTGGAGAACTTTGCACATGGATGAAAAAATGACATGGTTGCCAATGTGGCGACACTTTTTGGAAGGGGAGTTCTCCGGAGGTAAAGTTTCTTGGGCAACCTCAAAGCCTCGGACAAGAAACTTGGCCTCTGGAGAACTCCAACTTGAATAAACTATTTTTTCCTCGGGGGGGTCACTCCTGCTTGTGTTATGTAACCACGTGCGTACAAAGGGCATTTTTATGGGGGCTATTTACCTCCTCATTTGGATTTTAGGGAACCCTTTAAGTGGAAAACAAATAACTTCACCAAATATTCAACACCCTATAGGTAATTATAAAAGAAAACCTAGACTATTTCAAATGATGCTAAATTACTTATAAAATTTTGATTTACTCGTTCCGTACGAAGGAAAACTTAAGACTCCAATATGGCATGGCATATATCCATGTTGTTATATATTGGTGAAAGAAGAGTGTACACATCATAACCCAATCGTTCAATTTTCATCCATTTTGCATGTATTATATGTGAATATACTTATTCTATTTTTTTGAATCCCTCTATTATTTTTGTCATACTAATTTCTTTCTACCTTAAACCTAAAGTGGGGGTTTTCCCTTATGCTAAATTATATATAATCACATGTTTCGCAATTTAAGCAGGCTATGGTAGATCCAAAGTTTCTATAATTTTTCTTGCCAATGAAAAAAAAGCACCCTATAGTTGTTCTCACGTGGTTTCTACTTTTCGGCCAGTCACCCCCCCCCAAAGATTTTTTCCTTGGAGAAATCTTTGCACTATTGTTCTCCCTCTTTAGTATGACAGTTTTGGGAAACACAAAAAAAGTATTATCAAGGTGTTGTCTTCTCATTAATATGACAAATGGCGTAAAGTTGTCGTATTATTGAGGGAATACGAAAACATAAGTAATATGACATTAAAAATATATACAACGAGTTTAAGCAATATAGATGATATGAAATAATAACTTATAACTCCAAACAAATACAAATATTCTCAAGAACTCTTGAAATAGGAGTCCAAAGATCTTTGGTGTTGCCTACCCAAGTTAGCAATTGTCATCTTATCTAAATTCCCAACTAACTTTTGGAAACTATTAATTTCATTAACACCAAAATATAAAGAGTTCTCTAATAAGAAACTAGACAACAATGATGCATGACGTTTAGCACCAAGATACTAGTGATACTATACCACCCGTGTACAAGGCAACATACTAGGCCAAAGGCTACTCTAACTCTAACCATGTCCATTCTACATTAGTAACCCTAATTATCATTAAGTTCCCAACAATAAGTGAAGTTCCCAAGTAGTTCCCAAGTGAAAATGGATGTATTTTAGATGTACATAATATGGATGAAAGGAATTCTAGCATTAACTACCTCTTTAATATGACAAAACGGAGATTCTAAATGTCACATTATCGAGTGTTGCAGTCGTATAAAAGAGGGAGTTTTGAACTAAAAAGTTTGGTCTCACAAAAATGTGTCGTAATATCGAGGGTGTCGTATAAACGAGTGTCATATAAACGAGCATCGTATTAACGAGGTTAGGTTGTACCAACATGTAATTTCTTTTAAAATCAATAAGAAAATAATACTACCTACTTATTTACGTTAATTTGGATGTATTGTAGAGGTTGAACATTTTCAAATAAATTCTTGTCATGAAAGAAGTTCTAAAACATTGCCATATACATTTTATGTTTTTGATCAATACAATTTTTTAGAATTTCAATACAATGGTCATTTAGGGGGTAAGGTTTCTACTATGGCCGGCTATGACCATTTTGTGAAGTTGTCCGGTGGACTTCTCCTCTTGGTGAAGTTGTCCAATACACTTCTCCTCTAGGTGGTTACACTACAACCGGTCAAGACTTCATAAGGCATTTTTTAATTGTCTTTTCATCTTCTCCGGCGTACCATCCCTTGCCTCAAATAACCATGTCTTGGGCTAAAATTCTTGACCGACCGGTGCACTTCTCCACCGTAGTGTAAAGCGGCCCTAAGCCCCCCATATCTGCCCGTTTTGACAATATCTAGGTCGGTGCAAGTATGGAATGCATGCTTCAAGAAGGGTAAGTATCCGACAACTTAGTCCCATTCCTCCTAGTCAAATCCAAAGAGTCAATGATGGACGATAACTGTAATATATATGCACCCTACACCCTTCATATTCACATGCAAGACATAAGGCTTTGAACATTAACTTCATTATGCAGTGCCAGAGTAAGTACTTTTTTTCTTCTTCCTTGGGACTAAAGATCGGGGAATGTTGTACTCAATGGTCAGAATGTCAGAACAATAACATATAGGATCAATGAAGGGCTCACTATGAGAAAACCAAAACAAAACAAAAATTGTTCCATTGATTTTGATGAAGGAAACTTCACAAAGCTCTAGCCCCTTTACATTACTTACACTAGAAGAAACTTGTCCATTACGACCATCCGTTGCGACCAGTGCCCGGGAAGTTTTTGGGCATAGTTGGTGAAGATCCTAGTGATTCTAAATCCAATTGGTTACATGTTGACATCTTCCAGGTTTGCTTTATTCATTTGAGGTATATTCTATAGATTCCCTTAAAATGATCGGTAATTCTCCTAAAATCTTGAACTTCAACTGGTTATTTCTCAAACTCAACCGGTTTATCTGTAACTAACCACTAGTTCTCCCTAAGCCCTGGTTGCGACTTGGTCATAGCGACTTGTTATGAGAATATGCATAAATAAATCACTAGACAATTGCCAACCAAAACCCTCTAGTTGACAACCAAAATGATTTATTTATACATTTTCTTGCCATGAGTCGCAATCGCCAACTTGCAACGGATGGTTGTAACGGACAAGTTTCCTTCTAGTGTTATTGGGTTTGTTCATTCTTGTCAAGCTCCACATCATTCCAAACCATGCTCAAATAGAAACATCTGGGCAATGTCTGAGATGCAATTTCGTGAATGACTTGGAGGCACTTCACAAACGCAAATAAGGTACATATACCCAAAATCAAAATTGAACCTAAGACTAGTCATGTATCATAGTCACACATTTGTGGGTTTCAAATGTATGGTATTGGTACATAATGTTTTTTAAGGCTACATGTGTTGGTTTTAGGTGTGCCTATCTTCCCAAAACAACAAAGGGACAACACCTTGGGGACTCATAGACTCAAGGACTTGAGGCACTGGGTAGTAGAAAGAACTCACATAAATGTCTTGCATGCAATTCCCAAATACACATTTACCCAAAACCAACACTATGTTTCATAGTGGGACCATAGATAGACATTTGAGGAGTTCAAGTTTATGATATTGGCATATGATGTTGGTTTTAGGAACTAGGATTTAGGTATATTTGGATTCATCCATGAATTTTGGACAAATCCAACCACCAATACATTAGATCATAAAACTACACAGATATGATGATTGGCGAACATGGAATACAAACATTCGAAGTTGTGGTTGTTGTGTTGTTGCTTTTGTTGTTGTCTTTTGATATTTTTGTCCCCACAAGTGCACATCCCCCAAAATATTGGACAAGTAGTTTGTCCAAATATAATTAAATGTCAGATTAATATATTATGTGGTGGAACTTGGTTTTAGGTGTGCCTACCAATGCCCAGGAAATTTTTGGACATAGTCGGTCAAGATCCTAGTGATTCTAAATCCAACCAGTTACATGTTGACATCTTCCAGTTTTGCTTTATTCATTTGAGGTATATTCTATAGATTCATCTAAAAATGATCGGTAATTCTCCTGAAGTCTCCAACTTCAACAGCTTATTTCTCAAAATCAACTGGTTCATCTGTAACTAACTGACAGTTCTCCCCAGACAGTGGTGCCTACCTTCAGAACTTCCCCAAAGCAATAAGTAAAAATAATAATACTTTGGAGACTTGAAAAACCTGAGATCTTGAACCAGTATTAGATGAGTGCTGTATTGCGTGGACAAGTTCGGCGCAGGAGTCCTGTATATTTATTGTATTTCTAAGAAATTGTCATTTCAAATTTTCTTCAAATTCCAAAACACCCCTTACATTGTTTTCTGATTTTTGATATTTCCAGAAAATGGATGATATATTAGTGCCAAACTTGCCCATGTACTACAGTAGTGGAAAGGAACTCACATAACTTTACTAGGCCAACGGTTATGGCCGTACTCGACTCAACAACAAAAGTGTTCCTGTTTTGCACGAGCATTAAATGCTAGAGGCATATATATATATATATATATATATATATATATATATATATATATATATATATATATATATATATATATATATATATATATATATATATATATATATATATATATATATATATATATATATATGCCTATGGCCCGGGTCCGCAACACACATGACATGCAGCAACTGTCATGTACTAACTTAAGTTATAAGTAGCATCAGAAAAGCTCATAACATTACTCAGCTGATGACCTGTGTTCATGGGCCTCGGAGTAGATTCGAGAATAAAGATTCCGGGTGCCAGAATCTCACTGCTTCAAACTAATCTAAAGTCAAGGCAACTGAACATAATTAAGTAATGTTATGCTAGAGATAGTGTTTACAATTAGAGTAGAGACGCCCATAATTGATCACTTAAGAGATTATGCACCAAATCTAGAGAAGTATAAGGTAGTACAAATTTTTCCCCTGTAGGAAGATAGAAATCAAGAGGATTACAACTTTATCGGTAACTTTATTCCCTTTGATCATTTTTAAAGCCAAAAGTTGGTCCAAACATATTACCAATGTCTAGAGTCAGCCACAACCGCTCATTTTCACCACCCATTCCCCCTCACTTTAGCACTCAAAACTAGGACATGTGCCATGGCACTGTTGGTTGCGGCGTGATCGAAAGTAAGTCCCAACTCGATCGAAATTGAATCCCAACATGATCGAAATTCCAGTACACTATAAATTGCCGATGGGGTCCTGAACGGGAATAGGCGCCTCTACTATAGTTGTACATGCATCATGGTTGACTCAACTCAGTGTCCAGAGAGGTTTTTGGACATCATCAGTCGAGATCCTATTACCACCGGTTAAGAGTTGACATCTCTCTGTTTTTCTTTAATAAATTGAGGGATATTCTACCATTTCAACTAAATCGATCAGTAGTTCTCCTGAAGTCCTGAATCTGAACTGGTTATTTCTCAAAATCAACCATAACTGATTGTGCGGTTGTTCTCCCCGTTCATCGATTCAGCTTCTTGGCACACATTTCCTTCTCATCATGCAAAACCAAAGCAAGCCTCTCTTTGCGGACACATTACAGCATAACAACGCCTAAATAAGCACAGCCTTAAGTAATCCGCTTCTTTTTCTTTTCAGCAGTTGCTTGCATGCATGCATTCGTTCGTTCGTTCTGTCCATACATATATACTACACATGCATGAGTTTGCCTTGCCCTGTCTTTAAGATGCCGCCATCATCACGAGCGAAAGTCTCATATAAGTTATCAGTAGCATGGCTCATGGGGCGGGGCTGACCTCTTTCTTTCATTTATGTGCCACTGTACTCCTGTTCTTCATGAGTGTGCAACGACGGTCGCGCCATTTATGAAGCAGTTGAAGGGGTGGACCTTTTGCACTCTGCCATTCACCCTCATTTACTACGCAATCATGTCCCCACACACGCACAGCCAACTAGCTAGAGGAGCCATGGCAGTAAGTAGTAGGTCCGCCCATGTCTCTCTGAGCTTTGAAGCTTTCACGTCCGCATCAGCTTTACCGCTCCCGACTAACGTCTTACAAACAAATATCACATCACAATAATACAAGAATACATTATACTATACTATACTATATTATACATACAGATTATGTATTTACATTTTATTTTTGTGTGGATCTAACAAGCCTGCCTGCTACTTCTTCTTCTTCTTCGTCAAGATATTAGTCACTAGCTATCGCCCTTGCAGCAAAGTTTGTGTGTTCCTGTTCTCTCATCTGATCCTTGCACATGATGCGGCTGACCACTTCAACATTTTTTCTTCTTCCAAGCTCCCATGGTAAGTAGTACATGCATTAGAATACACATACACACATACACACATACATACAATTTATTTTGTTATTTTTATTTTATTTTTGTGTGAATCTAACGAGCCTGCCCACTTCTTCTTCTTCTTCTTCTTCTTCTTCTTCTTTAAGATATGGGTCACTATCTATCGCCCTTACAACAAAGTTTGTGTGTTCCTGTTTCTCTCATCTGATCCTCGCACATGATGTGGCTGACCACTTCAACATTTTTTCTTCTTCCAAGCTCCCATGGTAAGAAGTACTACAATGCCATGCATTAGAATCTAGAGTGTGAAGCACATCTAGCAACACTTGGCGACCTTCTACTTGACCAGGCACGTGAGGCAACTCCTAACCCACCGAAAGTGTTCAGTGTGATGTTTGTGCCCTGTTCACACATCATCGATCATGACTGAAAACGACGCTGCTTTGGTCTAATTAGTGTGGATTACCATTTGCAGTTACGCATTGCTATGACATTTTATGTGGAGTATCCATTTTTTACCCAAATACCCATAAGTAGTTAGTATTCACAGCAAAGAATATGGTATAACCTAGTTAGTCAAAAACAGTAGTGTTGCTAAAACGTTATATCAACATGTACCTCCAATTGGTAACCTACACTAATTAGACAAAACAGTGTAGTGGGAAACATCACTATGCTTCTGAAGAACTATAATAAATATGATGTTTACTATCACCAATTCTAATTGTCTTGCTCAACACTTAATTGTAAACCGCGGTGTAGTGTCACCAACACTAAACATTATTTGTCATTCCTTATAAATTTCTTGGGGGGATTATAGATTTACAGTGTTGCAATTTCTGTCACTTACCAAGTGATTTTTCATCCGAATTTCAACCATCCATGGCAATATTTCATCACAAGCTGTTGACAAGAGAAGGTAGGGTTTTGGCCAATGGATGAAGTCATCCAACATCCATGACTACATTTGTTCACTTGTTTATAAGAAGTGTCATCCAAAAAGTTACCATAGTGACATTAAATACCATATGACACTAAACATCACATTTAGTGTAGTGATTCCTCCTAGAAGGTGGGATCAACAACTTTTGCGTTGAAACTAAAAACACTCATGTGGGTTTGAGATGACCCTAAACTACCGGATGATGGTGGAGAGATACCAAGGAAGAGGTTGGCGGTTCGATTCCCGGCTATGAAATCTCCTCTCTACTTGACGGAAAACTTGCCAGGTGGTCAACTGCCTCCTATGCTTTGGCACTGGCCTATCAGCCTTCTGTCAAAATAATAATAATAATAATAAATAAAATCATGTGTAATCTTAGAGCAAAGTTGTCTAGCAAACAAGTCCCAAAACACACGTCAAACTTACCAAACTTTAAACAAACAAAAAAATCGCAAATCTATCATTGTGATACACTTGCAATTTTTTTGTTAGCACATGACGTGTTCTTTGGGACCCATCTGCTGGTAGTGGAAGAGTGACGGGCTGAATGATTCCACTCTACTCATTGCCAAACTTCTACAAAAAAAACAATTCTTGGAAATTGCATGGATCACTACGAGAGTTGCAGGGCCTTGTCGGGTGCTCTCTCCTCCACTCTAGTTGCTCATGAAATCTATAACTGTGGATTTAAAAATCTACCCTAGTAGTAGATCATTAAACAATCATCTAGAGCGGAAGACAACCAACGTGATCCATGTAATCGATGGTGCACCGCGCGCACATAGGCAAACAGTCCCAAAACCCTTTGGACACCGGGGATCATCTATTCATGGCAGTGACTTGAGTGTCACACAACCCACACATTTCCTTATAAAAGTTTGAGCGCTCTAAAATCGCAAATCTACCATGATTGTAGACTTGCAAAAAAATTCAATTTTCCTCGCAAGATGCGTGCAGTGGGACTCGTACGCTGGAAGTAAGAAAGCGCAACAGAAATAGGGTTGAACGTTTCCGCATTTGCTCACTGCCCAACAGCTGCAAATAAAATTTTCCCTTGAAAATTGCACGGGTGGTGCACCACGTGCATCATTTATCCATAAAGCCCCGAATCCTTTATACAAGCTCTATTGACACACAACCAGCAGTTTCCTGATAAGGTTCGAGCACGCGAGACCAAAAGCCGGACGCGCATTCGCTTATCATCTGCAACAACAAGAAAGGAGCGGCCGGGTCATAAATAAGTTCTCGCCAAGCATGTAACGCCAAGAACGACTAGAGGGGGTATAGTATATCCACACTTTGTGTCCCCGGCTTTACATTCAACTTTGAGTGGGTAGGGCCTTTCACACCAAAAAGTGGCATACATCATCAATGTGATGCTGCTCCCGGTAGAGACAACACAAAGCCTGCTTTTTACCTAGGCTCATTTTACACATCCAATAGACACACCCACAAAAAGAAAGGAAAAAAAAAGGTTTATGTCTCGGACATAAAATCCAAGATTGTTTTTTGTGTTCTTTGTTTTACTACTTGTCCATGTAATCTTGAAGATTTCGTGAATTCGTTTGACCATGATGTGTCGGGTATCAAGTATCAAGGTTTTCTTTCAATGCTTTTGACCCACTGAGTATATATATGGGGGAAAAATGCAAAGGTAGGTGTGCCTAATGTGGTGTCTGATCTTGAATGGGTATGTAAGGTATGTGGCTGTTATTTGATTCATCTTCATGTTCTCCAACTTCTACCGATTAGATTTGCACAACAAGACTTTTGTTGCATTAGCAAATCAACCTTGAAGCTTCAACACATATTGGATTAAGAATCGGACCTCATCTGATGTAGTTATGGTTATAATAAATGCATGTTTGTTAATTGTTCTTAACTGACTACGTAAGTCCTCCCAATCATGTTCATTGTTGGGTGTGAAGTAGTTAACTAAATATGGAGTTCAAGTCCAATCTCATTTACACATGTGTCTTTTGGTGTTCGTTCTTTGATCCTCAATAAACCATACACTAATCCAATGTAGGTGTTTGTTTCAAGAAAAGTAACAAAATAACACTTGCATCCCTTATATCTGAGCGGTGTTCAGTTGAGTGTGAGTCTAAGAATGGACACCAAAAAGACACGTGTTGAAAAGAGATCAAACCACATCTTCAAAATTTGTTAACCATTCTAGACGTATTTTGGAGGGTTTTGGCATTTTCTTGGGAGATGATCTATCCTTCTTCAGATGGGGCAACAAAAAAATCCATCATCTTCATTAAAGGAGAGCTTGTGATCGCCTTGGGACCATAGAACAATGTTGAATAAACTAAGCAAAGTATGTGCAAAGAATGATGGATTGCTTGAAATGATAGGTTTTCTGACATGCATATATTCAATTCATGTGAGTTGTTTAGTCCTATCTTTTATTCAAGGGATACAAAGGAGAGGTCACAAGTAATTGAGGAATTGTTGGGAAAAGTTTTCATCAAGTTTCAACTCTCTAACACTAAGTAGGATGGATGCCGAGGTGAGTGCCTTGAGATGGTAGTTCAACTATGTTGGAAATAATACCAAACAAATGCCTTCAGGGGGCATGGGGACTATGCAACTACGGCTCGTGGGTGGTTCACCAATTGGCTATGCTTACATAAACATTGACAATCAGTCCTAGTCATCATGTCTAGTACAACAATTTGCGAGAGAGGTTTCTCCAAATAAAATCGCGTGGGAAAAATATGAGGGGCTAGCAAGTCAACCCTCTTAAATGATATGGCAATATGGTGCTATGGCAATATGGTGATATGACAATCATTATTCCACCTTTCATTCTTTGGCCAACAGTTCAATATCATCACAAACTCGTACACATGTGTCTTTCACCAACAACTTATGATTGTGTGCTTACTTTATGCAGAGAGCTACATGAAGAAGTGAATGTCAACCAATTTGGTTCTTGAAACTTTGTTATTAGTTTAATATACCACAAAAATGAAATAGTGAAAATTTTACATTTGTGAGTTTACACATATATACACATATAGATAGATAGATTTCAGTACAATCAAGTTCGTAACAACTCAAAATATAAAATGTAACACAACTCAAAATAAAAGATTCCAAAACTCGAATTAAAAAATGTAGCACGTGCATGGACATTATATATTATATTATATTATATAAGAATAGAATCAAGCACGTCCCAACACCTACACACTAGCTCCCGAAGAATCACCACTGCCTGCTACCATACACACACACATACGTATAGGCTCACGGATTGGATCGTCCCGGTCAAGTTCTTCATCATTTCATGCATTAACTGGTGCATTAAAGATGTCCCCCAGTCAATGACCTTTTGGTTCTTTTGAAGCAGTGTTATGGTCGGGACTCCGAAATTGGGATACCTGCATACTTGACTGTAGTAGGTTATTTAGGTCTCCTTTCAGGATACGTGGCTACACTGTTTCGTCTAATTAGTGTGGGTTAATTACCATTCAGAGTCACGTGTTGCTATGACTTTTTACAGACATCATCAGTTTTTACCAGCTAGGTTATATCATATTCTTCAGTGCGCATACTAACTACACTATATATGATATTTAGTGCCACCAATTCTAATTGTCTTGCTCAATACTAATTGAAAACCGCAGTGTAGTGTCACCAACACTAAATTTTAACCCAACATTGTCATTCCTTGTGAATTTTGGGGGGATTTTAGATCTACATTGTTGCAATTACTAAGTAATTTCTCATCCAGATATCAATCATTCATGACACTACTTCATCACAAGCTGTTGACGAGAGAGAGGTAGGGTTTTGGCCAATGGATGAACTCATCCATCATCCATAACAATATCTGTTCACTTGCTCAGAAGACGTGTCATCCGAAAAGTTATCAACGTGACATAAAATACCATATGACACTAAATATCATATTTAGTGTACCTATGTTATTTGGGTTAAAAAATGATACCCTTAGTAAAAAGTTATAGCAACACGTAACTCCAAGTGATAATGCACACTAAATAGACAAAATAGTGTCATGTTCAATGTAGGTTTACACTCCATCTAGACTAGTGCAATGTCGATTAGTGTCCGGGGAAATTTTAGACACAATTAGTCAAAATCCTAGTGTTGCCAAGTCTCACCAGTTACATGTTGTGATCTTTCAGTTTTCCTGTAGTAATTTGAGATTTCTTCCATAGATTCCTCTAAAATGATCAGTCACTTTCCTGAAGTCTTGAACTTCAACCAGTTCATCTGTAACTAACAGTCGGTTCTCCCCATTTATTGGTGTGGATTCCATTTGTCCTTTTTGGTGTCCAAGAACGTCACTTAGTTTACACATTGATTAAGCAACCGTCACTACATATGCCCCTGATAGTAGGCAGGGATTTATCTATATGTATTATATATATGCTCAAGTTGAGCATGTTGACAAGAAATGTCTGCAGGTTAACACTAAGTTAGTGACAGGATGCGACTAATACATAAAATAATTTACACCGATGCGGGCGATGTTGTATCGTAGTCAACTTTTTAAGGTAGGAAGGCCTTAAAGTAAGGCTATCCTTTCAGCGACACACATATTTTCATCCTCCTTAAACCGTCACCAAGTGAATGTGACGATACCATCGAGTAAGTTATTGTTAAAAGTGATTGATCATATCTGGCATTACATATAAAATAGCATCATTTTGGTCATTCATATAAGTAGCGGTGTAAGAAGGATGCAAGGACACTTTAAGAAGAGCACCAACTTTGGCCAATCGTGATGGCTAATCGAGGATCTATCCGTTGAACGAGGCGGCGTAAGAAGTGATCCACAAAAGGGGGGACAACACCTTCATTTAATAGAAGGCTTTCACTCCCAATAAGGTTGAATTTATGATGATTCCACCCAGCAATCCAGCATCAATGGGAAACCCCCCCCCCCCCCGCGCGGGCCCAGTGGATAGTAAAGACTCGTTTCTTCAAATGACTTTGCAATTTTTTGTGGGTTGCATATGATTTTATTTTATTTTTGGGAAAACATTTGTAGACTCTATATAATTTTGCGTTTGTATGGGGAAAAAAATTTCAAAATTTCCAAGCTATTTATATAACATGAGAGAGCACAAGTTTATGGAGGTATCACTTTTAGGCCCAACTACATTGTTTTGTCCAATTAGTATGGGCCACACTAAGTCCCAATTCCCGCAGTATGTTTCATTATAATTTGAAATGGAACACTCTATTTCCAGTGTGAAAATTAATGTGGACTTTTTCATCTGCATATTTGGATGAAAATTCAACATCTAGCAAGTACTATAAATTTAATGTGGGCCACACTAATTCCCCACCCACACTAATCAGACAAAACGGTGTACCTTAGAGTGCATAGGAAATACAATGTCAACATGAGCATCATTTGGAAACTTGAAGATGGGGCCTCCTAATTGATCCCAAACCGCCAAGCCCTCAAAGCAGCTATTTTCAACGCAACAAAACATCTCCTCCGACATAGTTAGTTACACTAAAAGGTACTCAACCAGAAGTACACATCTTTCAACAGTGATCAACCACATAATGCAAACTTAGGTTTCTTTCAGGCCCCATGCATGGCTCACTGTCGGGAGTTTTGTACATGCGAAAGGGCATTCGGGCTGGTGAATTACTCTATATATTATAATGGAAAAACTGTGCCTCTAAGTTCTATATATTAGTCCAAGGTTTTGTTGGCAAGAACCTGCTTTCTGTAGATTTGTGGTTGAATTCATCCTTACCTAAATTCTACTACACTAATTTGGGGTCTTATATGTTAATTTTGGGATCAAAGGATTTTTCAAAGAAGTGATTCCAGGCCATTGATAAGGGTTTCCCACTTGCACGGGTGTCATCAATCTTTGGCCCTCTTACACCTACTTGCAAGCTTGGGGTTCATGGCATCTACACTAACTCATTCACTGCAACAAAGAACCTCTGATAAAAACAAGTCCCTTGTAAGGTGAGGATGGATCCATTCAAATTGGATCCAACCTCACTAGTTCAAGGTCTTTGATGTCATTTTTGAAATAAATTCAATACTAGATAAATATAAATAAACATTTCAAGTTGTAGAGTAGCTCACCATGTTTTGCACCTACCCAACGGATGAGTTACCTAAACACCACAAAGCTCAGCTAGGGTTTTGTGGCATCTATATTAACTCATCCATCGCGGATGAAGGGGCTTCAATAAAAACAAGTCCCCTACATGTTGAGGATTGGTTGCCGTATCAATCCAACTAACTCTCACTTGACTATACAATATTGGGATATCTGAGGCCATTTCCGAAGTCAAATACTCCGAAGAGAACCCATTTCCAGGCTATAATATAGTGAGTCTTTTGCATGTTCACCTTCTCAATGGATGAGTTTCCAAAGACACTGCAAATCCCTAGCCCACAAAGCTCTAGCCCCCACTTGGACAACACAATTACAATGTACTAAGGTAGAGGGTGCTTAAACCAACCCTTTCACAAATTAGTGCTACATACGGCCATGTTTATTTATATATTACTGGATCCATGCCTTATCATAGCACTACTCCAAGAGACTTGGGGTTTGTGGCATTTGTGTAAACTCATCTATGATGGATGAAGGAGCTCTAGTTAAAACAAGTCCCCTGCAAGGTTGAGGGCCAATCGATTCTAAAGCAGAGTACACTAGACTGATTCAGGATCTCTAATGCCAGTTATGAAGTCAAATGATCTTAAAACAGTTGTTTTCAGACTAAAAAATAGTTCACTGCATTTTTTCACCTTGCTAATGGACGAGTTTACGTAGACACCACGAACCCCTAGTCCCCGGACTAAACACGAGCGGGCAACTACCAAATACTTACATGTCACCGCTTGTTCACCACTCCAGACTCCAACTAACTCCGACATGCTGGCTTTACTAGCACCTGCGGTCGGCTAAAAGATGGAAGGGAATGCGGTCAGAGGGATTTACCCAGGGATCAGAATTAGCACCCTCTACCACTCCGAGCACGAAAGTCTGCACTGGAGGCCATTATTGGCAAAGCGGGCAGCAGTCATTTACTCACCTAGTATGACAGTCGAGGGATCACCTTGTCATTGTGAGCTCTTGCGCTGCTACTCTGTTAACGAGACTGGACGTGAAGAGGCAGTGTTCTCCTTCTGCCTCGTCTACATACGGGGAGGCTACCTGAAAGCGGCCTCAACAATGAGTGCCATATCTGGAAGCAAGATGCCAGAAAATCATATGCTGTACCCCTATCATATCCTCAGAATGTCCACAGGACGGAACAGCTCCTCTTTATGCTCTTTCATTTTTCAGCACGTCCAAGCGCCCTGTCGAAATAATTCAATTCTGGAATTCAGAATGGGCATAACTCTTTCTTGAGTTTAAAATGACAAGCTCTGGAGAGCTCCGTGGTAGTAGGTCGCAAAAAGCTGAAAGCTTGTGTATGTATATGTTATTTTCTGTCATGGATATCGGTCTCCAAATTTATTAAGACGTAGATGAAGGGATATATTAGGCAAGATATAGTTTACTCGAGATGAAATGTATTCTTATGCATATGGTGTGTACTTATGCATATGGTAGTTTTGAACCAGCTTTATGGTACAAAACATCCTCCTTCGACAACCTACTGTCAGAAGTTGCAGACATGGATTCTCTCATGTGAGATCAGGAATGCAGTTGTTATTCAGTTACTTTGCTTATTTGGACATGTATGTATGATTGGTGCGTGCTTCGGTGAGGATCAAAAAACAGACAGAATAAAGACACATGTTTAACAGAAACCGGCCTATGCCTTCAAGTGTTGGTGACTACTCCACACTTAGTAGTGAACACAATTGGGAGGACCTATGTATTCATTACAAGTATCAACAAACATGCACTTCCCATAAACATAACTAAATCAGGGGAGATCCAATCTTCAATTCAATTTTCGCTGATGCTCCGCTCTAGATTTATTAATGCGGAAGGTTGTCTTCAGTATAAGTTGAAGAATATGAAATACAAACAGAATAGCACCCGCATACCTTAGAAGTCGAGTAGCCATTGCACACCACACTTTTCTCTGCACTAAATATACCCCTTCTCAGCCTCACTAAAGATTATGAATCCCGCCTTATTGACATTGCACCAGAATGTTTTGGTGTAAAGTACAAGATATATCTGAGTTACAAGTAACTCCCTCAATTGAAGCTTTATTGATGAATTTGACAAAGTAACAAAAATACTCTAGTTTTGTAATCCCAAACTCTCCAGGATAGGAGTGCAATTTTACTAAGACCATATTGTCTTATCCTATGTGCTGTGTAGCAAGATGTGATTCGCACTAAACGCACTGCATGCTAACCAGGTAGGGCATGAATAAGTTACAATTATATACAGGTGGACAGGACACTGAAAGCAAGCTTCTTGCAAACATCCAAGAAAAACACATGGCATTTTTCCCTCAACCATCTAAAGGTGCCACGGAAACTCAACATCTCTGTTCTATCCACATCTGCAGCGCATTGATCCTTTCCAGATCTGGTGGTACGGCTTCGTCAGGGTAACAAAACATTTAGTCCTGATAGACTTCTAAATTTTTCTACACACAAGTTTGCAGTCACTGGCGAAAAAGACATAGTGATATATGTACCATAATGCCTCATTGTATCCATGTGCCATAATCTACATTGTGATACCAGTTGAGAAATCATCTCTGTTTGATAGCTTGCGGTGTTTTGTTCATACAATGTAAAACTAAAATAGTCTAACGCATCTTACTGATGAAGACAATTAGGGGTTCATAAGCCAATAAACCCAACAGACACATAATTTCTACCCTTATTTAGGTTGTAGTGACCTCAATCACTCATAAAACTTACCCAATGAGTATACCAGCCCTAAACTAAACAAAACGAATAGACACTGAATATGAACGCTCACCCATAAACTATATTGAGAAGCTGCCAACAGTCATCATGACACCTGCAACCTTCTTCATAGACCTATTTGCAACAGCGTATCATTGTCAACGATAGATGATAGAAATTTTATGCACCAAGACTGTACTACTCTACACTTCAACAAATTTCAACACGAAGATGCTGCTATGGGTACAGTTCATGGAAATAGTGATTAAAGTGTCACTTTATCGCTTCCTTTGAACATACGTAACGCTTGACATGAAGGTCCAAATTGATGACCCTCACTTCTCTTCCTCCACGAAATAGAATCAGAACAAGTATTGAATATAGGAGTCATTATGGGAAGACTATTTTGAGCGTACTAATGGCAAGTGTCATGTATATGCACTTTAGTATGCAAGAGTAAGATATTCTTGAGCATACTAATGACGAATGCCATTTGTGTACAATTTAGTCAACCTGTACACCATTGTGTAACATAGGCATGCACCTCATAACACTCCTGAACATTAATGCCAAGACATTAGTAAGTGCAGTTGAACGCCATATGTGTCACACTTACGGTGAAGTTGTTAAATCATCAATGTAACCTAGCATATGCCTCAAAATAGGGCAAGTGACACTATTGCGCATGTGATACTAAATATCATAAACAGTATGACTCTGCAACAATCATTTTATTCATTTAGTCAGCACATGCACGTAGAAAGGCTTAAGATCACAACTTTGATAACTCAGGGAACACTGGCTGAGTGAAGTAAAAAGGATTTATTCATGCATATATCTCACATATATGGAAGAGTGCTATAGAAGCTTACGATCATCATCTAGTGAGGTAATCTATGCCCCATGCGGCAGATAATGCGCCAAAGAAATGAAGACCACTGCAGACTATATATGGGGCATTTAAATTGATGCATATATCTCACACATATGGAGGAGTGCTATAGAAGCTTAGTATCATCTTCTAGCAAGGTAAGATTTATGCTCCATGCAGCAGCTTGTGTCCCAAAAACAGGAGGACCACTGCAGACTCGATGTGGAACAATTAAATTGATGCATATATCTCACATATATGCAGGAGAGCTGTAGAAGCTTACCACCATCTTCTAGAGAGGTAGAATTTATGCCCCATGCAGCAGACAGTGCCCCAAAGAAAGGAGGACCACTGCAGACTCGATATGGGGCAATAAAACTGATACATGTAACTCACATATATGGAGGTCAGCTATAGGAGCTTACCATCATCTTCTAGTAAGATATGATTTGCGCCCCATGCAGCAGATAGTCCCCCAAAGAAAGGAAGAACACTGCAGACTCAATATGGGGCAGTTAACTTGATGCATATATCTCACATATATGGAGGAGAGCCATATAAGCGTACCACCATCTTCTAGCGAGGCAAGATTTATGCCCCATGCGGCAGATAGTCCCCCAAAGAAAGGAAGAACACTGCAGACTCGATATGGGGCAGTTAACTTGATGCATATATCTCACATATATGGAGGAGAGCCATATAAGCGTACCACCATCTTCTAGCGAGGCAAGATTTATGCCCCATGCGGCAGATAGTCCCCCAAAGAAAGGAAGAACACTGCAGACTCAATATGGGGCAGTTAACTTAATGCATATATCTCACATATATGGAGGAGAGCTATAGAAGCGTACCACCATCTTCTAGCGAGGTAAGATTTATGCCCCATGCGGCAGATAGTGCCCCAAAGAAAGGAGGACCACTGCAGACTCTATATGGGGCAGTTCATTTGCAAATTTTGACATTGATCAAACTGGAAGTACGATTCGAGCCAAATACAATTTAAGATATATACAGCATGTAGTTTCGAGATGACGTAAGCATATGCAAGATATCTGACCTTCGTTATGCTCTTAACCCATCAAATCACAATGTAGGGCAGAACTATAAGTGATCCAACCGATTGATCATATTCAAGAAATCGAGAATAGAGTTCTAATGAATCGCATAGATCAAATCTCACAAAATTGTGAACACTTTCTTTACTGATCAAAACATGTGAAATCAGGACCTCACCACAGTGGTTCCAGAAACCTTTGGTGAGAAATTTCATGTCATACTCTAATCATCATCCTCCTCTTCTTCATCACCATCACCACCTGAAGCCTTCTTTGAGGCAGCCTTCATGTTCTTGCGCTTCACTCTTCCAGGTCGGCCACCACCAAGTGGGCTGGATAAGGCAAAGTCAATGTGCTTCTGGCTATCAACACGAACCAAGAAAGACGGGACATCGACAATCTGCTTGCCAACCCTGAGACAAGATCGCAATATCCATTTACTTAGAATCAACAACACTGTAGAATAAACAAGGGTAAAGTGCACTGAGAACTCGCTAGTATCCCAAGGAGTGAATGACTTAGGTGCAGAGGTGAAGGAATGGCTGAATGCACAAACCCTAAACTTTAAGGATATTCATCAGAACCAACATGCAATCTTGACCACCTCCATATAGATGGTCAAATTCGTAGAACCTCCGAACCTACACTGACGACCACTTCCACCGAAGAAGAAAAATCACAAAACCACTGACGTATGCCCAAAAAAAAAACTTATGGTGTGTCCATGCAATTATAATTAGGCATAAATTTCAAAACACACTAAACCCTAAAAATTGACTCAACTGAAACCTAAAATTTCCGAGAAAGGGTAGCCTTCTGATAGATATGAAGTGGTGATGCTCTATTCAAACGCAGAACACTTGCCTCTGTTTACTACATGATTTACTAAGTGGAAGAAAAAAGGGGGCACAGAAATGTATACTAACCTGATGTGGCGCTGCTTAATAAGAACACGAGCATGGTGGATGGACTTAGCCATGCCAGACTTGAACACTAGAGTCTGCAGGCGTCGCTCCAAGAAATTCTCGACAGTTAGGGCCAACACGTAATCGAGCTTATTCTGGCTCTCATCGAGAAGTCCATATCGGTTCATGCGTCGCAGAAGTGCTTCTCCCTCGAAGATACGGCGAGTGTTCTTCTCATCAAGCGTGAGCAACATACGTGCATTGTTGCGGATTCGGCTCAGTGCATACTGGACTCTCCACAGCTCACGCTTGTTGCGAAGACCATATTCTCCTACCAACTTCAGCTCCGCATCAAGACGCTCCTTCTCGAAAGGCCTACGCGGCTTCTTGAACGTCTTCCCATCTATTTAATCGAAGACAATTAAAATCCCAAGTTTCGAACCAACCCAAAACAACACAAACCAAAATGACCTAACCACTCAATCAACGATCAGAACATCATCCTCATTAGCAAACTACAACAACCAGGCTGATGCCAAACAGGTAGACCATGCAAACGTCATTACACTCATCGGCTACATGCAAACCCTCGCACAAACCCTGCAAACCCTAGCTTGCTGAAAAACCCTCGAACTTGGACACATGGGATCTAGAGACAAGCAAATAATGTTGATTTGAGAGATGCAACGAGTCACTTACAGTTGCGGTAGAAGCTAACGTGCACCATTGTGCTGGTGGAGGATGCGTAGCTGCCTCCCGGACAAAGAACGCAGGCTTGAAAGAGAGCGACGAGAGGGCCAGAGCCTGCCCTTCAGCAGCGCCAAACCCTAACATCCCTTCTCCCATCTGGGCCGTCCGATACTTTCAGTTTGTGGACGGCGCAGGACCTTCACGTCCATACTGGATGGATGATTGGCATCTCCGGTGCAGATATTCATCCATCTGGTCGACTTGATCAATGCAAATACTGTGAAATTATAGTACGACTTGAAGCTTCCCTAGTTTCAATATTGATAGACTTTTGTAGATACACAAATATGCATAGAATGTGTAAAACATGTATCAAACAATACATGGCACCTAAGTTCTTGTAAAATGCTACATGACTTTCAATAGAATATTGTAACACAACTTGAAGCTTGCCTAGTAAATATGATAGATTTTTGTAAATGGACAAGTATGCATAACATGTATGCTTACCATAACATATTGTATATATGTTGATGATGTTCAAATACATTACCAAGGTTCATACACAGCGTTACATTCTTATTTTTCAAGCAGGATATTTTCAAAATGCAAACATGCATTCTACGAGGTTTGGGTTCAACACCTGCAAGACTTTCACCTCATGCTTACAAATGTACCCACACTGAGCATGAACATAATTGCAGATGGGTTTGTAGACAATGCATATCATATGTGGGCGTGTCATGGAACGAATATAGGCAGGTCGACCAAGGGTGGTGGGCAATGTCACAATGTCCATCAAAACGTGTTGTGCATCCATCAGTGTTGCATCCAGGAAAGTTGGATGGTGTTTGTTATTCACAAAACTATGTTGCTTACAAAGATTATGATACCAATAATGAGGGATGACCTCGCTAATGAGATAAAAAAATACACCAGCCCACACAACAACCAGTTATTTGGCTCTTGCCAAACTTCAATATTGCCTTCAGTGTTTGATGACAATTTTCAATTGTTGCATTTGTATCATGCATAGTGTAGGGCATGTCTTATAACCTGCTACCCACATGTGTGCATGGAACAACCAATTCTCCTCAACATACTCCTAGAATTCACAAGCTTGAGGATACCACATGGATAAAGAGATTAGCTTTGCTATGGCCCAGTGTTTTACCTTAGATCTAGCCAGTCCATCTATGTTGTACATTATGTCTCCCAAATGCTTTAGGATAGTGGATCTCAAACCAACATCCTTGACCTTGATGCATGCATGCTTATGCAAGGCATGTTTGACCTGCCACATGCAGAGGGAATTTCAAGCTTCCGGCAAAAAATTAATGCATATGAATATTGAAAACACATATGAATGGGAGAGGTTCACACATTGTTGCATATTGCATGGCATATGCTAGTGTTTCACGGTCACTAGCCATATGCCATTGTCATTTCTAGTGTTTGGCAACTACTATATCTAAGAACAAAAAATCAAGAAACCCTATGTAATAGAGATTGGCATTTGGAAGAAGCATGTGCTCATTTGATAGCATTAATTTCCCCTTGGGCACAATCCACAATGAATGTTATAGGTTGTTAGTTTGGTTGCATTGTCTAGAGCTTCCATTCAAAGCTCACAGCTAGAGGACGAGGTCTTCTTGTTGGGATCAGGTAATGTAGTAGGCCACTTGAATTTCACTATACCACTCATCAAATACCATTGAGATATATAGGGACACAGAAGGACATTGAAGGAACACAATGTTATTCATACAAACATTGGGGCAATGTTGTGTTCTTGTCACGGGGGGTTCACTCCATGTCAAGTTGAACACCACGTGCGGCCAAAGTTTGCTACCCCTATATTACATGGAATAGATAAATTTAAAAATTATGAGATTTTTTCTACACCATTGATAATATCTTTTGTATATTTTTTTGAAATTTTTAGTCATCTTCATTTTTGTAGTAATTATTTTAGTTCAATTCTGCGTCATTCTAGTTAGAAACGGTATGTTTTATTAAAAAAAAATAGATCATCAAAATTGGTTATTATTTTTTACTATGTAATAGATACCGTCTATATCTACCCATGAAAAAAAAATTGATAAAATTTTGACCCATTTTGGTGATGCAACTTACCAAAAGTAGATTTTTTTTGGCCGCACGTGGTGTTCAACTTGACCATGGAGTGAACCCCCCGTGGTTCTTGTTGTGGTACGCAAAATAAAGGACAAGCTAGCTACATTACTAAGGGCAATTCCTACACTATTTGTTTATTTGGGGCCATAGAATGGACAACTATATATTTCAAATTTACTACTAATTGTATAATTTTAAATTAACACAAAACTCATTGATTATAAAAAAACAAAGGAGTCAATACTCAACACTATCTGCTTTAGTGCTAAAAGGGCCTATGTACCCCTTTATTTTGCAAGGAAAGCTTGGATTTCATTGA